>CAWUFW010007425.1:0-600000 GCA_963921515.1 Calotriton arnoldi
TTTTTTCTCATACAAAACGATAACTGATTGGGAGATGAAAAACATTGTTTACTAAAAAGTAGGGTGCATATTAGTTTGTCGAAAAGCATCTTTGTCATTGGTTAATAAAAAGCAGTTTCAACGTAGAGTTCATATGATAGGATAAAATTTGCTCAGTTCAACCACACCTGCTACTTGCATTTGGAAGGCACTGTTCGAACTTAAAACAAGGGTGAACTTTTAACCTGCACGTGCCCTTAAATGTTCAAGAAAATGTTGCAAAAAATATCGTTAGGTTTGAAAAAATGATGAACTTTTAACCTGCACGTGTCGTAGAATGTTCTAGAAAGTTTGTTGATAGAATACGTTGAACTTCTCACCTGTATGTGTTCTTAAATTTTTTAAAAACTGTTTATATGGAAAGTTCAAAAATAACCAATAGAGAGAAGTTTTGCAATTTGAAAAAATAAAGGAACTATTCTGATTTGTTCTTTACATGTATTTATGTGTGGAGCAACAGGGAAATTGTGCCATTACTGATTCCATTCTTGATGAGAGTGGTGCATTACATGTACTGTGTGACAAAGAAAGAATTGCAAATTTGGCAGGGAGAAAGGTCTTGGTGCAAAAAGCGCGGTTTTGTGGAAATGGTGTAAATCCGTTCAGTAGTTTTTGAGATATTAAAGGAAAAAAAGATATATATATCTGGACTGTGCCTAACTCCCAAGCACAAGCTTGCCACTGATTGGCTGCTAACAATTCAAACCAAGAAGTGTTAGCAGCCATCTTGTGCCTCACATCGAGTGAAAATATAAAAGAAAGGTCCCGGGGGCAATTTAATATACCGGAGCTCTGTCTGTGCGAGATACCGCTTTCACGCTGCATCTCCCTACATCAGCAGGTAACGCACCCTTTTCCACCATCAACAGCATACCTCCAACAACATACTTGGGCCCGCAAGTCTGCCTCTGCGAACCACTTGTCGGCTCACAGCTCTTCGGGTACGAGTTCTCGGGCCCGCAGTTCTATCTGTGAAGCCAATACTGGAAATATACCGGAGGTGTCTCTCTGCGAG
This sequence comes from Calotriton arnoldi, assembly GCA_963921515.1. Lineage (NCBI taxonomy): Eukaryota > Metazoa > Chordata > Amphibia > Caudata > Salamandridae > Calotriton > Calotriton arnoldi. The sequence goes on from CAWUFW010007425.1 coordinate 1,055, forward strand.
ATATGCTCTTCACGCTCCCTCTCCCCACATCAGTGTTCCACAGCTATCCCTTTGGAAGCTGATGGCCCGCACCTTTCCCTATACTAGTCGGCCCACAGGTGTTCCTCTGCGAGCTGGCCCGCAGCTCTTCCTCTGCAAACTGACGGGCCGCGGTTCTCCCTCTATGAACCTGCTAGTCGGCTCGCAGTTCTTCATCTACTAAACAGACCACTGGCTCTTAAGTCTCTGAGAACAGATGTAATGGAGGCAACGATCATGCAGGTCGGACACCCAACACTGCTCTGACATCCCCCAGTAGGAGCTCCTTGTCCACCATCTCCCCTCACCCCCACACCTTACAAAGAAATGTGACAGTCACGTTAGGTTGGACAAATAAGAATCTTAGTCATGTATGGATTTACATATAAAACATTTTATTAAAACAAAACAACAACAAATAAAACTATGTACAGCCATGTCGTGTCATCGCTGGACCATTTGTGAATCACAGCCTGTAAGACAAAAAGAAAGATAAGATGGTGCGTCATGCGTCCAGCAAAGGAGAAAGAGAAAGAGAGAAAGAGTGAGGAAGAAAGAGAGAAACAAAGAAAGAGTGAGAGAGAGAGAGGAAGACAAAGAAATAGAGAAAGAGAGAAATAGTGTGAGAGGAAGAGAGAGAGAGAAAGAGTGAGAGAGGAAGAGAGAGAGAAACAGTGAGAGAGAGGAAGAGAGAGAGGAAGAGTGAGAGAGAGGAGAGAAAGAGTGAGGGAGAGGAAGACAGACAAAGACAGAAAGAGAAAGAGTGAGAGAGAGAAAGAGTAAGATACAAGGAAAAGAGTGAGAGAGAAACAGTGTGAGAGAGAGGTAGAGAGAAAGAGAGAGAGAAAGAGTGAGAGAGAGGAAGAGAGAGAAAGAAAGAATGAGAGAGAGGAACAGACAGAGAAAGAGAGAAAGTATGAGAGAGAGAAAGGAAGAGATGGAGAGGGAGTGTTGACACTGGAGAAAATCTTCGCAGCTTACCTTTGTGCCTCCGGTGTGTCTCCAACCACATGCCGGGACACAGTGCACACTTAAGTTTAGTGATCTGAAAGATAGTATAGAATTAGTAATTGCAGAGTACATACAACTGCACATGCCTAATTATCTGTTTCAGCAATGTGCACTCAGGCTGCTGCAGCCCATCCACTCCCACTGCTCGGAGGTGTCTGTGCGCTCTTGTGCGCCCAGGCTGCTGCACACTATCCACTCCCACCGCCCAGAGGTGACTGCCCGCTGCTGCAGAAAGAAGTATCTCTGCTCACCTTCTGCCACCGGCGTGTGTGTAAGAGGGTGCACCACATGCTGAAGCAACTTTGTCAGGCGTTGTCAGGATGGCCACGCATCATCGCAGTTTGTACACGCGTTCAGCTGTGGTGGTGTGGGGGGACGTCGATTCGTGAATCACAGCCTGTTAGATAAAAAGCAAGATAGGATTGTGCGTCATTCGTCCATCAAAGGAGAGAGAAAGAGAGAGAGAGAGAGAAAGAAAGAGTGAGAGGAAGACAGAGAGAAAAAGAAAGAAAGAGTGAGAGGAAGACAGAGAGAAAGAGAGAAACAGTGGGAGTGACATGAAGAGAGAGAGAAAAAGAAAGAAAGAGTGAGAGGAAGACAGAGAGAAAGAGTGAGAGAGACGAAGAGAGAGAGAAACAGTGAGAGACAGAAAGAGAGAGAAAGAGTGAGAGAGAGGAAGAGAGAGAGAAAGAGTGAGAGAGAGGAAGAGAGAGAGAGAAAGAGTGAGAGAAAGGAAGAGAGAGAGAGAAAGAGTGAGAGTGAGGAAGAGAGAAAGTGTGAGAGAGAGGAAGACAGAGAAAGAGAGAAATAGTGAGATACAAGGAAGAGAGAAAGAGAGAAACAGTGTAAAAGAGAGGAAGAGAGAGAGAAACAGTGTGAGAGAGAGGAAGAGAGAGAGAAAGAGTGAGAGAGGAAGAGAGAGAAAGAAAGAATGATAGAGAGAGGAAGAGACAGAGAAAGAGAGAAAGAGTGTGAGAGAGAGAAAGGAAGAGATAGAGAGTGAGAGAGAAAGAGTGTGAGTGACAGAAAGGAAGAGATGGAGAGGGAGAGGGAGTGTTGACACTGTAGAGAAAATCCTCACAGCTCACCTTTCTGTCACCGGTGTGTCTCCAACCACGTGCCGGGATATAGGGCAGCCCTCAAGCTTAGTCATCTGAAACATAAAAATGGAATCAGTAGTGGATGAGTACATACAACTGCGTATGCCTAAATCGCTGTCCCGCCTTTGTGTTTCCAGGCTAGTGTACCCCATCCACTTCCACTGCCCAGAGGTGTCTACCCACTGCTGTACACCCAGGCTGCTGCACTCCATCCACTCCCACAGCCCAGAGGTGTATGACAGCCGCTGCGCACCCAGGCTGCTGCACCCCATGCACTCCCACTGCCCGGAGGTGACTGCGTGCCGCTGCGCACCCAGGCTGCTGCATCCCATCCACTCCCACTGCCCGGAGGTGACTGCCCGCAGCTGCGCAAACAAGCCTCTCTGCTCACCTTACACCACCGCCGTGTGTCGAAGAAGGTCCAGCACGTGCCGAAGAAACCTCCTCACCCGTTGTGTACACGTGGAGAGCGGAGCTCACAATTCAGGTTGAGTGTTGATTGCAGGATGGCCACGCTTCATCGCAGGCCTGCAAGACAAAAAGCAAGATAAGATTGTGCATCATGCGTCCATCAAAGGAGAGAGAAAGAGAGATAGAGAGAGAAAGAAAGAGTGAGAGGAAGACAGAGAGAAAAAGAAAGAGAGTCGGAGGAATACAGAGAGAAAGAGAGAAACAGTGAGAGGAAGAGAGAGAAAAAGAAAGAGTGAGAGGAAGACAAAGAGAAAGAAAGAGTGAGTGAGAGAAGAAGAGAGAGAAAGAGTGTGAAGGAGAGAAAGGAAGAGATGAAGAGGGACAGTGTGTGCTGTGTCTCCAACCACATGCCGGGACCTAGTGGAGCCCTCAAGCTCCCACATCTAAACATAGTACAGAATTAGTAATGGGAGAGTATATACGACTGCGTACGCCTAAATCGCTGTGCCGCCTTTGTGTATCCACTCCCGCCGCCCAGACGTATTTGCCCACCGCTGCGCACCCAGGCCTCACTGCTCACCTTTTCGCGGACAGGGCACCCTCCGCATCATGCAGTCCCGCTCTGCAGGCCAACAGGTCTCACATTTGGTGCTGCGTCTTGATTTTGCCATGCCAGAGGACATACTAGTGCACCTATCATCATCGCAGGTTGCACACCCGCTCAGTCCTTGCGGTGCCACTAACTCAGTGAACAGTGAGGCCACGCACGTGGTGGTAGGCCTCCCTGTTCAGTGGCTCAGGCCTACACTGCGGTCCAGCAGGGCACACAAACCCTGAGCTGTCCAGACCGCCGGGACGGGCCATCACCGCAGGCTGTACACCCGCTCAGCAGTTACGGTACCCGTACCTCAGTGGACCGAAGGTCACCGTCCTGTGCCGGTGTGCCTGTGCCAGCCGCAGTGCATCCTGTGCGAGCAACTCTGAAATGGCGTCGAGCACGTGCGCCCGGTCTTTTTTATTGGCAGGGTCACGTGTCCTATGACGCCTGTGCTGGATGGGTGTGGTGTGGGTGTATACTAGCTGTGAGGGAGTGGCTGTGGCGTACTGACAACTAGGGTGTGACCAGCAGATCACTGCAATGAAAATCTGGGCCATGTAGCGTTGTTGTCCTTCCCTGTAAGCGTAAGCAGAGTGGGCTGGCCTGGCGTATGCCAGTCCTGCGTGAGGCTGTGAACAATGACTCCGGAGCTATGGGCGTGGCTCCATCGTGAGCTGTATGAGGAATCAACTGATGCGGCACTGTTGCCAGATTGGGCTAGATCACGCACAATTGGGCTATATATTTCCCGGTTGTGCGGTAAAATTTAGGTTTGTGCTAGTTGCCAGATTATAAATATATATACAGCGCTCCAGCAAACTAGTATGTTAAAGCGCTTTATTAGACAAATATTTACTTGGCAGCCTGCTGCAACATCAATTCCAATCCATTCACCGCCTGCTTGATGATGTCCCTGCCCCTCCTTCCTTAAAGTAGCAATATTGGGCTAGTTTGGGCTACTTTTTGGTTGTCTTTGGGCTAGAGAATGCTTAAAAAATCTTGCAACACTGGCATGCGGGTGTTCTTGTTGTAGTGCTGCCGTCACCCTGGTCGCAAGCGTCAATGTGTCACTCTGTGAGCCAAGTCCCTGAACATGGCCAACATGGAAGGTACGGGGAATCACTGACCCTACATTCATCCATAGTTCCACACAAGAAAGATGGTGGACATGACACATCTGTGTGGGTGTGAATGTTTATTGCACATTCAGTGGAGTATTGCAGCTGTAGCAATAATGGGCCATGCAAAATCCAAATTTCAGTTTTTGGGACATGGAGGGCAGCCAATTAGAGACAAGCTCGTTGTCGGAGTTAGGATGCGCCAACATATGTACTTATACAATCACTCCGCCAATCCCCACGCACTTATAAATTCACTATACACTCTCCTTGCAGTACTCTAATCATCCAGTCTCTACGTACGTACTTGTACAATGACCGGGACAAAGTTACATAACCAAAGTTTTCTCCCACTGTCAAAGGTAAGTTGGTTGCATACGCTGTCCAGAGCACAATGTAATGTGGTAGGGCCCAGGGGCAGCATGTTGCATACATAATGAACACACGGACACAGATAGATAGTGGAACTGGGTACGAGCACGTGCACTCGACTCCTTTTTATTACCAGGGTCACATGTCCAGTGACGTCTGTGCTAGATGTGTGTGGGGTGAGTGTAAGCCAGCCCTCCGGGAATGGTTGGTGCTGGTAACAAGCACAACAGTAATCATCAGATCACACACAGAGATTCAATCATAAAGGGTCTATGACTTGTGCTACACTAAGTTAGGGGCACCAGATCTGAAATCATACACAAAATATTCTGTCATAAAGGGTCCATCAGTTGTGGTGGACTGAGGTAGGAGCATCAGAAGCATTCCGCGTGTGCACAGCTAGCGATGATGTGTGGTCCGGGAGGGCCGCACTGGTAGCAATGTCTGTTGCCTACTGGACTGCGTCATCTGCAATCGCAACTCCATCTGAATTGTGAGCCCTGCTGTCCGCAGTGTAGATCGAAGGCAGTAGTCAGCACAGACATCGAGGAAAGCTTTTTGTCACTTCCTCTTGAGAAAATTCAACGACATAGAGTACAATTCTCTGTCCAATTAATAAATCAAGGCTGAATTTGAATGGTGAGCTCTGCTGACAGCAGTGTAGATCGAAGGCAGTAGTCAGCACAGACATCGAGGAATGCTTTTTGTGACTTCCTCTTGAGAAAATCCAACGACATAAAGTACAGTTCACTCTGCAATAAATAAATCAAAACTGAATTCGAATTGTGGGCTCTGCTATCCCCAGTGTAGACTGCCATTCAGTGTTCCTTTGGACTTGCAAGATGAATTTGGTCATTGTACTAAAGCTATAATTGATATCAAAAAAGTTCTTGAAGCAAGGATACTAAAAGGATATTATGTAGGTTTAAGGGTATGTGGCGATGACTTATGGTGCAGTGAGCTAGTGGCACCTGAAGCACTCAGCGTGTGCGCATCCTGCGATGATGCGTGGTCCGTGTGGGCCGCACTGGTAGCAATGTGTTTTGTTTAATGAATTCTGCCTTAATAAGGCCATGTGGCATTTACTTGTGGTGCACTGAGTTAGTGGTACCTCTGGCGCTCAGTGTGTACGCAGCCTGCGATGATGAGTGGTCGGGGCGGGCCGCACTGGGAGCAATGTGTCATGCCTACTGGACTGCGTCATCTGGAATCGCAACTCAATCTGAATTGTGAGCCCTGCTGTCCACAGTGTAGATCGAAGGCAGTAGTCTGTACAGACATAACTGTGCAGTGCTGTGCCGCTGTGTTCGCAGGGGGCTTGTGTCGAGGAGGCCCGCGGTCATGGCGGCAGCCACGTGGAAAGGTGAGGGTAGCCGCTCTGGCAGATGCGTTGGCTTTCACACAAGTGAACCATGCCCAGAACCCCGGCCTATTTATTCACACTTCTACGCTGGAGTGGCGTACATTGGACCAGCCCGCTGCGCTTTCGCTTACAGTGGGCGACGACACAGGTTCATGACCGAGATCTTCCCCACTGCCTGAGGTAACATGGTTGCGTCCACTGTCCACAACACTACAAGCACCAGCTTGTTTTTGGATCGCACAGCGGATAGGTTTAATGAACATTATAATTAGAAATTAGCATTTAAAAAACCTTTGAAATTCACTGAAAAAACCATAGGTTTCAGGGACGTTATAGTTACAAATTATCATGATAAAAGCCTTTGAAATTCACTAAAAAAACCATAGGTTTCAGGGACGTTAAAGTTACTTGCACATTTCACTCGTACAAAACCATAGAAATTCGGCCGTTATAGTTAGTTGAGCTAACTATAACTCACGCCCCCACAATGCACTGCTGATGACGTCACATATTACATCATTCATGACATGGTCAGTGACATCACTGATGACATCTCAAATGACATCACTGATGACATCACTGATGACATCAGTGCCCTTGCTAGAAGACGCCACACACTGGAGAGTTGATCACTGTATTTATTGGAGACTGCAATGTACTCGGCTCTCAGGTTCAGTCATATTTCAATGGCCAAACGCGTTTCGGACAGCACTCTGTCCTTGTTCACTGGCTCCATGCAGAAAGACCTCAGCGATTATGGGACACCAATTTAAAATTTAAACAAGTCCCGCCACAGTGGGCGTGAGCCGCATTGCATCCTGGTACTTGCGGTCCCATAACAATACCTCCACAGTGGGTGCTGCAGTCTCTTTGCCAATTTCACCGTCTCTTTACCCAAGTGGGTTGATACAAAACTGGAAAACTTTGTGCACTGCCTTTATTCAGTCTTCCAATATTGTGCCCTCCGTTCTCAAAGCGTCCTGTATTCGGATTGCCACAGATCTGCTCAATAAGCCGAGGTGCGTCTTCACGGCTGGACTGCCGCTATATAAATTCACACAAAATGTTGCCCTTGCTAGAAGACGCCACACACTGGAGAGTTGATCACTGTATTTATTGGAGACTGCAATGTACTCGGCTCCCAGGTTGAATCATATTTCAATGGCCAAACGCGTTTCGGACAGCACTCTGTCCTTGTTCACTGGCTCCATGCAGAAAGACCTCAGCGACTATGGGACACCAATTTAAAGTTTAAACAAGTCCCGCCCCAGTGGGCGTGAGCCGCATTGCATCCTGGGACTTGCGGTCCCATAACAATCCCTCCACAGTGGGTGCTACAGTCTCTTTGCCAATTTCACCGTCTCTTTACCCAAGTGGGTTGATATAAAACCGGAAAACTTTCTGCACTGCCTTTATTCAGTCTTCCAATATTGTGCCCTCCGTTCTCAAAGCGTCCCATTTTTGGGTCGCCGCAGATCTGCTCAATAAGCCGAGGGGCGTCTTCGCGGCCGGACTGCAGCTATATAAATCCACACAATAGGTTGCCCTTGCTAGAAGACGCCACACACTGGAGAGTTGATCACTGTATTTATTGGTGACTGCAATGTACTCAGCTCCCAGGTTCAATCATACTTCAATGGCCAAAGGCGTTTCGGACAGCACTCTGTCCTAGTTCACTGGCTCCATGCAGAAAGACCTCAACGATTATGGGACACCAATTTAAAGTTTAAACAAGTCCCGCCCCAGTTGGCGTGAGCCGCATTGCATCCTGGTAATTGCGGTCCGATAACAATACCTCCACAGTGGGTGCTGCAGTCTCTTTGCCAATTTCACCGACTCTTTACCTAAGTGGGTTGATATAAAACCGGAAATCTTCGTGCACTGCCTTTATTCAATCTTGCAATATTGTGCCCTCCGTTCTCAAAGAGTCCCGGTTTCGGGTCGCCGCAGATCTGCTCAATAAGCCAAGGGGCGTCTTCGTGGCCGGACTGCCACTATATAAATCCACACAAAAGGTTGCCCTTGCTAGAAGATGCCACACACTGGAGAGTTGATCACTGTATTTATTGGAGACTGCAATGTACTCGGCTCCCAGGTTCAATCATATTTCAATGGCCTAACGCATTTCGGACAGCACTCTGTCCTTTTTCACTGGCTCCATGGAGAAAGACCTCAGCGATTATGGGATACCAATTTAAAGTTTAAACAAGTCCCGCCCCAGTGGGCGTGAGCCACATTGCATCCTGTTACTTGCGGTCTCATAACAATACCTCCACAGTGGGTGCTGCATTCTCTTTGCCAATTTCACCGTCTCTTTACCCAAGTGGGTTGATATAAAACCGGAAAACTTTGTGCACTGCCTTTATTCAGTCTTCCATTATTGTGCCCTCCGTTCTCAAAGCGTCCCGTTTTCGGGTAGCCGCAGATCTGCTCAATAAGCTGAGGGGCGTCTTCACGGCCGGACTGCCGCTATATAAATCCACACAAAAGGTTGCCCTTGCTAGAAGACGCCACACACTGGAGAGACTGCAATGTACTCGGCTCCCAGGTTGAATCATATTTCAATGGCCAAATGAGTTTCGGACAGCACTCTGTCCTTGTTCACTGGCTCCATGCAGAAAGACCTCAGTATTATATATATATAGGGACGAATATAAGTTTTTAAAGAAAGAACATCCGTCCATACCTGTCATATATTTTGTCCCTAAAATTCATAAAGATATACGGAGACCACCCGGTAGACCCATTATTGCTGCATGTAATGGCCCATTGGAAAATATGTCCAGGTACATAGATTTCTTCTTACAGGAGCATGTAATGAATTTGAAATCGTATATACAAGACACTTGTGATTTTTTACGTAAGATCAAAGACATGGAATGGAAATCGGAATACTTACTGATAGCCCTTGACGTGTCGTCACTCTACACATGTATTAGAAACAGGGACGGAATCAGGGCTGTCGAATATTTCCTATCCAATAGACCAATAAGATATGCGCAACATAACAAAATGCTTATTAATATGATTCTGTTCTGTCTGGAGAATAATCTGTTTATTTTTAATAATCAAATATACCAGCAAACACAAGGAGTTGCCATGGGGGCCAGCTTCTCCTACAGTTATGCCTGTTTATTTATGGGGTGGTGGGAGGAGCTGGTCCTCATGAGGAAGCACGAACAGGTATTTTCTAAACAGATTATAACTTGGCTCAAATTCATAGATGACTTATTTATTATATGGCGTGGAACCGAACAAAGTGCTAAGGATTTTATAGAACAACTAAATATAAATGATGTCAATCTTAAATTTACTTATACCATGAGTAATATGGAGGTTACGTTTTTGGATGTGCAAATAAAAATTGTGAATAATTGTCTAATGACTACACTATTTAGGAACCCTACAGCAGGCAACACACTGCTCCATGCATCAAGTGCGCACCCTGCTCACCTCATCAATAGCATCCCCTATGGGGAAATGCTCCGTATAAGGCGCGTATGTAGTAATGAGGTAGATGCAGACAATAAACAAACAGAATGTCACGCACATTTTTTAGCAAGAGGTTATAAAACAACGGTTATTGATGCAGCCATTACAAGATCTAAGAAACAGGCTAGAGCAGACTTATTGCAATACAGGAAAAAACCGGAGGATAAGCAAAAAATGGCCGAACCTATCAGACTTATTTTAGGTTTCTCTAAACAAGAAAAACAGCTCAAAACTATTATCAAACGTAATTGGCCAATTGTGAGAGATGACCCTGTAATAGGTAAACTATTACCCAACAATCCTTCTATTACCTTTAGAAAAACAACTAGTATGGCCAATTCATTAGTCAGAAGTAGCCCGGAGGATCAGGGAAAAACTATGTGGCTGACAGCCAGAAAGGGATTTTTCAGATGCACATCATGCAAAGCCTGCCAACAAGGTGTTAATACCACCACGTCTCAAACTGCATTCAGCAGTAAAGTGCGAAACATCACACCGCACCTTACATGTAAAACTGAATTTTCAGTGAATGTGCTAGAATGCAGTTGGAGATTAAAATACATAGGCAGTACTAAGTTGGCAGTACACAAAAGAATTTTGCAACATATGAGGGCCATCACCAATAATGATTGTAGTTACCCGGTGGCCAGACATTTCAAGGACAAACATAGTAGCAATCTGAAAGATCTCAAATATTATGCCATAGAGTCAGTACCGGCCCAAAAAAGAGGCGGGGACCGGGAAGGCAAACTTAGACGCCTAGAAACAAAATACATATTAGAATTTGACTCGAAGCATCCGGGAGGGCTTAACAATACAGAAGATTTGCACACCTATTTATAACAGATAACCAATAGAATTTTATGGTATTTTATCGTTTTTATGTTTTTTTTATATAATTGATTGTATTAATTGTATGAATTTCCATGAATTTCGATGTATCTTCTTCATTATGTCCAGGAATGGTCACAATAGAAATTCAAAATACAGAATTAGAGACTTTTAATAATTTTTGCTGCTTTTATAAATTTAATCATTAATTTTTAGGATTATTTTAGCAATATTATGAAATTTGATCTTAATCGACTTATATGTATATATATTTATATTTTGTCGGGTATCGTTTAAAAATACAATTTTAAATACACTTTTATTGTATTTTATGTACTGTAACAACATATATATGGATTTTATCACAATTGATTTCATCTATTTGGTTGGAGACAGTTGAATTATAATGAACACTAATATGTGTGTCCAAATTCAAAGGAGCAACTGTTATAATATATTGCACTACATAGTTCTAGATCTCATTTCATATATACTAAATATGTCCCAATTCCCGCTGCCCCATCTGAGCATCAATAAACAGCATATTTCATAAATTTATGGCTTATCCAAATTGAGTTGGAATATATGGATATGCTTGAGACTGATTTAAAATCTATGACTCAGCATTTGCGCAAACAAAATCCTTTTTGCCGTTATTGGTACAAGGTAACTGGTGAATAACGGCAACACATAGCACACAGCACTTTATCACTTTGCACTAACTTTTTTTTAAACGGTCATCATAACATGTTCTTTCATGTTTAAATTTAGCACTTTTCACTTTTTTAATTATTTCTTTTGCTAATCGACATTTACACAAGCAAGGACAGATTATTTGCGCATTTAGGCAATTATAATTTCTCAAAGATGACTTGCCCATGCCAAGAAACAGACTATGTACCATATCACCACAAATATAGGACTATATATGTGGACAATGATTATGATTCATTTTAAGATGTATAAATAATTATATTTTACACTGTAATTTTATACATATTTGTCAGTTACAACATGCAAATGATATGCTTTTATGTACGTAGTATTTTGTCTATGGCGATTGTTGCAAAACATGCACTAGCACTTTAAATTGGGGAAACACAGTCTGAGCTGTGTCATGTGATCAAGGCCGAGGCACAGCCGAAACGCGTCATGGCGGACTAACTCAGCAATAAAGAAAATAATCTGCACTTACTTGGGTCCTTGCTCGTTTTTCTAGTCTGAGCAGAAGTTGGAAGCGAGTTGCACCATATATATATATATATATGTATAAATATACATATATATATATATATAATATATATATAATACATATATAATATATATATATATATATATATTATATATATATATATATTTATATATATAAATATGTATACACACACATCTTTCTGCTTAGATTGGTTGCCACTTTTCCCTTCCATGCCTTGCTTTTGAATATTTGCTGCATTTCTCAGGTTCCTTTGTAGTGCTTCAGTGTGTACTCCTCTCCTCTTGGACTCTTTGTGTCTGGTAAGTTTGTTATTCTGTCCTCACTTGTGTATAAGTGCATTCCTTTTGTACAGGGTTTGCTCTTGGATGCCAGGAGGCAATACCTTCCCCAATCGTTGCCTCGTGTTACATGTAATGTTAAGTGCCTTAATTGTGATATTGTTGTTTTCAAAGGAATCTCCATTGTGCCTTCAGCTGGACCCTTGGGCCCTCATGCACAAATATTCCGTTTAAGGAATTGAATTTTGTAACAAATAACAATTCACAATTTCTGATTTCTTGAATGGAATGTACAAAAAGGGACTTGTTAGAAGTGGTCGCAATTAGCGCACCCACTTCTAACAAATCCATTGGTATTTTGAGAACTGTTCTATGTATTAATAGGTTGGTTCTCAAATACCTATTTGTATTGGGTCGCAATTCAACCTACCTCATGAAGGTAGGTTGTAAATTGAACACATTTCCATTGGCTACAATACCAGGCATGGTGGCCTGCTGGGGTCAGCAGACCACCAGGTCTGTTTCTGCATTGTAATAAAGCAACCTTTTTTTAATTTAGCCTGTTTCCCTTAGAGGAAAACAGGATGTCCTTTAAATCAAATAGAAAAATTACACAAGCTCATGGACTATTACAACCCCACCAATGCACTAAATATGCTCACAGCAAATGTCTGTTTTTCTAGCAGAGTTTTCAAGCCTTGAATTAGCACAGTGCCATCCATGCTGAGATAGAAAAATTGACAGAGCAGTACATATGATAAAATCTAACTCAATCAATACTTTCTCTTATACTTACTATCATGATATTGTGGTAGTAGATATGCTTTCTACCATAATTTGATGCACAATATTTTAAATACTCTAGTCGCTTAAAATACCCAGAATACTTAGCTCCATGATCTGAACACTCCCTCACTCAATTTTCTTATCTTGCAGTCAATTTTCAAGAATACCTCTGCTCCAAACACTCACCTTCAGTCTAAATATCAACTACTTCCTATTTTGGAAATAATTTGGGAAGTTGAGGCTTTTTGCAGCCTGTTACTTTGAAATCACTAGGCTTCTGTGATGAACAAATCCATTTACAAACCTTAACCAATTTTACTTTCAGAATAGTGACATGAAAGATTTAATCCCCTTAGGATAAAATTGTTATCTGCCCAGCTATTTTTCTAATTGATTACTATTAACTGTTAGTCAGTCAGTAAAAACTTTATTTCCATCACTATAGATCAAAAAAGTACTACACAAAACAAAACATCTGTTAGTATAACTATCCACTTGGCCCCTTTCCTGTTGACACAATGAATCATTCTCCAAAACATTAATTGATCGCACATTTCTGCAGTTTGTAAATGTTACCTGTTTTCTTAACACATCAACCACCATACTACTTACAAACATCACTTCTGTCTTGTGAGCTCATGACACTGTCATCCTTTCATTTTATTGTGCCTTATCGATATGGAACATTTTACTGTTCTCGATCCTCACTCATCCCACTCACACTCTTTAATTCAGTTCTTTTAAAAAAAAATCTTGCTTTGAAATTGCAAAACTTAGAACTATGCACTCTTCCATATTCTTGGTCATAAGCAGCCTTTCACTCTGCTTGCACGTGCCTTTCTACATCCGAGGCATCCATTGACGTTCTCCCATAAAATCGAAGCCCTAGCACAATGATGTCTTGACACGCAGGAGATTCACCCACGAAGTGCGAATTTTGAGAGGAAACAGCAACTCATTTAACAAGCAAATTAATTCTGGCATACTCTAGGCTGACAAAAACTCTTAACATATGTACGTTCACGTAAAACCCGCCTCAAACATTCCCTTCAGGATTATTATGTTACATAAAAACACCTTACATAGCAGGCTCAGGTCTATACTAGTGAAAAGATCAGTGATAGGGTGATCTAAGTCTCGCAATATTTATATCGATGGAAGCCACCGTATTTTGGGCCCAAGAACCACTACTGAAATTCTCACATTTGCACAAGGCAATAAAATGTGATATTTTCGTTATGTCTAGAGTAGCTCTAAATGAGGGAATCTGAACTAGTCTGGATATAATATTTTTCCAAGGATTCCCATGCTCACATGCATATTATAGTGCCCTAGTTGTTTGTAAATATACTCCCCACACACCGCCTTCCCTTCACAATTTATCGATTCACTACTTAATTCTCTTTGGAATCAAAGGTGATTATCATATTTGTGATGCTAACAACTGTGGAAAATCTTTCTTCATTCCCAAAAGTTTGTTATCAACAAGTACAACTGCTTTTCATTAGAAAGTAGAATTATTAGAAGTAGATAATCAAAGGCCTTGTTCGTCTCTCTTCTGGTCGAGGAAGTGTCCATGACAGACGCGATTTTAGCAAGTGCACGAATACGTTCATGAGACTTGCATTTCCAAAGCATCCCCGGGGACTCCAAAGCGAAGGCTGAACCAGTAAGAGCTAATATGAACAGTGAAAACAAATGAATCAGTAAGACATGATGAACTACATTTCCCTACAAGCAGGCTGTGTATTATAATAGCATAATGTGAATCTGCACAATGAACAATGTCTCAACTGATGTAATATGTGTGTATCAATATGCAATCTTTCAGCGTCACCCTTAGCAGACCTATTGAATTCTGCATTGTCTCCTTACAGTCTTCTGGAAATTCTGCTGCTTAACAAACACACCAATTATCTTACCAGTCAATCAACTGAATTTTTTGTTTTTGTTCTTGCTATAATTTCTCTGGAACATCTCATTTGTCATTTGATGTTCTCCATCTCTGTTGTAGGCTGTATTTTCTTCAATGCATTCTCCCACTTGTCCTAGTTTCTTCATCTCCCTCCTCTCAAAAGCCCCGCAGACTCAACAACGCTCTTGCTCCACCTGACCTCTTTCTTAGTCTCATTTTTTGTGTTTAAAGCTGACCATGTTTCATTGATAAATCTGCCATGCTCATTCATTCTGAGTACATACACTTCTTCTTCCTTGCAATTCCACCTGCAACTTAAGAAACCTAATTGTTAAACATCCATCACATGTGTAATGCTCCCAAACGCCCATTGTTCAAGTGTGCATAGATTGGACAGCACCAGAAATGGCTAACTGAGTCTTTTCTAAACACATATATTTCTCACAAAAGGGACTAGAGAAATGCACAGACACAAATTCATTCATATTCAATAAGAAGAGAGCAAATGCTTCATAGAAAGTCAGGGAAGGGGAGCAGAATATAGGGGCATATTATCAAGGATTAGCGATATTTATCGCTAACCGCGCTTAGCGCGTTTTTGTTAACGCCGCCTATCGCTGGAAATTATCGCTGAGATAACACCCTATTAGTAAGGTTTATCTCCATAGCAATAATATTTCCAGCGATAGCGTAAAAGCGAGAATAGCGCTGGAAAACCAGCGATATTCTCGCATTAACGCTAAGGTGGATTCAGCATTAGAATCCACCTCCTATACTTTAAACAGGTAAGTCGTCCTCACTAGCAGGTGTTAGAATCTAGCGATAAACGCGCTTTGCGCGAATTATTATATCGCTTCGCCTGCCTTGCTAATAGGGGGTAGTGGGATTAGCGACTGTTTTCAGTCGCTTTTAGTAGGGAACGCCTTCCTTGCATGTCATTAGCGATAATTATCGCTGACATGCAAGGCGATGGAATACGCGGCCTCTAACGCCTGAATGCTGTCGCTAACGCCTGTTAGCGACAGCTTGCTAATAGGGCGATAAAATTATCGCCGCTTTAGCGGCAAAAGTGCTGCTAAAGCGGCGATAAAGTCCTTGATAATATGCCCCATAGTGTTAATGAATTTAGGAGGATAAAAATGAGAAAAGCACACAATAGACTGTAGGTTCGATGGATGAGAATATACTCCAGTGAACAGTGCAAAACATCCTACCAACTGTCAACAAGGCATGACATAATTTTCTCACAAAAGAAAACTCTCTACAAGGGAATTTAATTTCAATAAAACAAGCTAGGCAGAGCAATAAATAACTAGGAATAGATCTAAAAGGGCCAGATGTACTAAGGCTTTTTGCAGTCATAAAGGGTCCTAATCGCAACGTCAGACTATTTGCGGACGCAAAATGTCCTTTTGATATTTATAAAACCCAAATTGAGAATTATTAACATATTACCAATTGCAATTTGGGTTTGTGACTAAATACACAAACAGTATCTGAAAGGGGTGTGTTTAGGACGTCCCTTTTAAATAGCGATTCAGAATGAGCATGGACGTCAATTCACCAAAATGCCTGGGGTAGAGGAAGTGATATCACACACCCTTTGAAGTTCACTTTCACTCAGTCACACATTTTACAAATAAACACACATTCACACTCTCTCACTCATAGAAACACACAAGCATGCACACACCAAACATTTAAAAGCATTTTTACTCACCACAGCTGCCAGAAAAGGACATATTCCAGCTAATTGTACTCTATTTTCATTATACTAATACTGAAAGCCCACTATAAGAAACTTTATTAGTTGAGAGGGGTGGAAGGTCTCCTCAATAACAAATGCAATCGTTGTCAGGGCGAACCACAAAAGTCTCTAAATAATCCTGTGCATATTCCTCTGTTAACTTGGCCCAACCTTAGTGGCAATGTGTAAATTATGTATGCAGGACTCAAATAGTAATAAAATGAAAAATCACAAGAAAAATCCCAAACTAAGGGGGTGATTACGATGGCGGGCGGACATCAGTCCGTCCGCCATCGTATCGGGAAGTGGGACCGCCCACCTACAAGGCGGTGGTCCCACAGGGGGAATTACGATGTGACCGCCACCTCGGCGGTCGCACTTCCTATAATTTACATTGCGGCGGGTGCTGCTGGCAGTACGACAATTTTGTATTAACTCATCTCACTACAGAATGAGTATATATTTTAAATACATATTTGTAAATTTAAAAAAACAATTTCACCTATTTTGTACCTGTGTGTCATCTCACCTGTGCTTGGTCATGCTGGAGGGTCAATGCAAAGCCCGTCATTTATTGTGTTTCAGAGTTTGGATCAGTTAACATTTAGCCTTAGATCACCACATTCATATCTACTTATAAGCATTTAAACACACTAAAAAGAAAGTAACAAGACATCTAGATTGGTCTAGACTGGTTGTAAGAAGAAAATACTTTGGTTTAAGTTTTAAAAAATACATCCCTATGGCAGCTGCTTTCCCCCGACTGCGACCACGGCAGTCTGTGGTGTGCTGGCGGTGTCGGCGGTTCAGCTGCGGTCTTTCCAAAACCAATCCAAACATCTCGTAATACGGCAGTCCGATCAATGAGCTCACGGCGTTCGGACCATGATCACAGGTACGGCGGTCCAAGGACTGCCAATCTCCTAATAAGGCCCTTATGAAGGAAGTGGCCCGATTCGGGTCACTCAGGTCACTAATGACCACCTCTCAGCCTTCCATACCAAATGAAGAGTCGGTCAGACAGTAGAGAATACAAACCAATAATTGTTTATTCAGAATACACTCAGAGCAGAGTCCAGTCTGCCCGGTCGCTAGGAGTGCTGCAGAGGGACTGAAATCAACAAGCATAACGATACATTTAGTACATTTTGTATCTGGGCTAAAACACGCCCATAATGGAATTATCCAGGCAGGTGCTGCAAAGCAATGGAAGAAAGAAAAAAACAATCTCAGGGCTCATATCTCATACAAAATAGCAAAGTCCAAGGTTGCTCCAGTCTGGCCCATCCCCAGACAAGTGGGAGAAGGTCTCTATCTAGGGAGAAAGGTATTCGCTAATAAGAACAGTCTATTCATTAGTGAAGCAAAACCCAAACCTGGACAAGTGAAACTTTGCAGAAGCCTTTTCTCAGAAATAGCACAGGATTAGTTTCGATCATGGTTAAAATGGCATCTGAATAGAAAATGGTGCCGCAAATGCTAACTTACATTGAATAATGCGTAAGCAGGAACATTTCTAGTCTAGGAGACCCACCTTTTAGCATGAGCTAAAACATTTTCCAACAGGAACAAGGAAACAGGAAACCAGAAAAATAGGAAACCATGGACACTGACAACTGTAAATCCTTATGAGCATTCCATGTTCTCAGTATTGGGAAGGGAGACTGTAAGGAGGGAAGAAGTCTCGAAAATGCCCTCATCTATCTGCATTAGGTCATCTATCTCTTTCTGCACCATAATTGCGGCATTGGTATCATGAATCGATATTTTTCTCTTGGGAGTGAGAAGAGTAGTACAAGAAGAGCAACAGAAGGGGAGGCACTGAATAAGGGCACAACAAGACACCAATATCACTATCAAATAAATCACCTTTTCAAGAATCCAACCCCAGCCACCAAAAAGAGACCAACTCCAATTTCCACTTTCCATTCACTTGACGTTCTCGAGGATGTCTAATATGTGTTTAGTTATATTCTTTTCCATATTTTTGATCCCAACTACACACTGGTCGCCCACTACCGTGCAATCACCACCACTCTTGGCTAAAATAAAATACACTGCGTATATAGTCTGTTCAGAATATATTTGCATACTCTCTAACTGAGTAGTGATGTCACGTAAAGCAGCCACGGTAGTGTTATACAATATTTGCAACTTGCACCCAAAATATTCTCTGGCTTTCTCACCTCGGGCCACAGAGGTACCACTCAAAGTGAAGATAGAGGAGAGGATGTATCCAAAAGTTATTCCATTACTATAGTTATTCACCTCTATATCAGTCACTCCCTCTTTCTTTGGTCAAAGTCCTTTTTACCCAGCGGACATTGGGCTTAGCGTACTCACAGGGCACACCTAAGGGCAACACCATCCCAAGAGCGACATCGTCGGTACCATTATGAACATTAGAATAAATACCGTTAGACAGAAAATAAAGCCCCGGGTGTGCATAAATCGGTCCTTCATTCATAATCTACTGCGGAATATCTGGTGTTCATTCCAAACGTACTTGGATCTTTATCATTCATCAGGAGTATTGTATTTTTGTACAGCAATATCCCAAAACAATTGATATGCAAAGAAGTGTCTGTACTGTTCACAATAGGCCAACAAGCAGGATAATAACCAGCCTCCCGGGTAACTATCAATTCCTTATAGTGCCATCCCACCAACGTGACATTCTGTTCTACCATGTAAAAATCATTGCAATATGTGTTGTTATCATACCCTGGATAACCCATTCCCAGTGGCTTTCTATAATATAGACCGGGACCTGGATAGCCAAAATCAAAAACTCCTTTCACTTCAACAAATTGCTCTGGACGAGTGTAGGTATAGTTCACAAGAGATAATGGATATGCAGTCCATAAACTAGTGACAGACTCAGTGGGGTAATAAGCAGTCCCTTCTCCCAAAAATTTCTTATGTGTATCTAGAAACACATTACTCAGGGCTGCTCTTTTTTTTCTTGGTGGGGAAAGAATTTTAACCTTGGTATGTAAAGACACATCTTGGTCATTTTCCAAAACCCATGACATTCCACACAATATTATTAGCAGTAGAACCACAAGAGCAACACATGTTATTTTCTTTTTGCGATTCCACACCATATTATGCTGGGCAACAAGAAGCACTGGCTGTTCTTCCTCAGCAATCATTCTACCAAAGGGATGCATAATAAATGATGAAATGGGAGCAAAAATGCAAAAGTGATATACAAGTTCCCAGTGTCCGTCAGAGCCTCACTGGTACAGGCTCCTAATGTTCATCAATATGTTGGCGCTCTTGATCACCGGCGGTGGAGCTTGCTCTGTCCTAAGCTCGTATCCCACGTCGATCACAATTGTATACCTCAACGGTATTCTTTGGTCTTTCCTATCTAGTGTTCAAACAACTAACTAAAGTAAGCAGAAATCCTTCACCAAGCTCGATAGATCTCTGTTGGTACTATAACTCAGTACAACCTATCTTACGCAGTACATCCCTAATCTCTTTTCTCTTTGGATGCAATTTTCCCCAGCTGAGGATGCAAATCGTACCTAGTAGCCCCAGGCACTGTAGAATCAGGGAACAGAGGCTCCTAGATAGCTCGTATTTCTGGAGGAACAGCCTCATTCAACACGTCGTCATTCTCCTTATCCATCTGAGTCCAAATTAGTTGGGCATCGCTGAATGGGACAAACCGAGGCACTTGCTCACCCTCGGAGTCCCCAATGCCGTCTTTTACCCACTGATCATAGGGTAAAGGCAGAGGCACCCTCCTACAATGGGTTGGCATGCACCCAGTTCTTACGGCCAGCAACCTTTACTGCAGTTCGCATCACCAGTAGGACCTGTTCAGGCCCCTTCCATCACGGCTCCAAACTTTTCTTTTGCTGAAAGTTCCGGAGTAGCACAAAATCACCAGGCTGAATATCGTGGCCGAGTCCCTCTGGTGTAGAAGGCAGGGACTACCACACCTGTTGGTGAATAGAATGTAAACTTTCTGTTAACTGGCCAAGATAATCAATCAACATAGGGTACTCAATGTCTGAAAACTTACGAGGATGCGGGATGCCCCAGACATTTGCCGGGTGCCCAAACACGACCTGGTAAGGAGAAAATCCTGTCCTAGAATGTACTGTCATTCTGGTTGACAAGAGGGCTAACGGTAAAGAATCTGGCCATTTTAACCCTGCAGTCTCCTGAATTTTTGCCAATTTAAGTTTGAGAGTACCATTGTACTTCTCAACCAAACCCGCTGACTGTGGATGATTGGCAGCATTAAATGTCTGCTTAACATGGAGACCTTCACAAATCAATTGAATCACTTTTGCATTAGAGTGACTTCCGATGTCACTCCAGATCACTCGGGGCAAGCCGAAACAAGGATAGAACTCCTTCAAGAGTACTTTTGCAGTCGTAATGGCCGTATTATCTTTAGTGGGGTAAGCCTCAACCCATTTACTGAATGCACATACAACTACCAAAACATACTTAAGATTATTGCATCTTTCTAATTCAGTATAGTCCATTTGCAAGACTTCAAAGGGAAAGTAGGTAGTGCAAAGTTACCGGGTGGTGTAGGGGTACCCTTCCCAGGATTATGCATCATGCATACCATGCAGTAATTCACTATGTGTCCAGCTCTCTTAGAGATATTATCATCCTGCCATACGGGATCTAACAATTTACAAATGCCTTTAGCACTAATATGAGCTGGACCGTGGGGCATAGTAACCAAAGGAAGAACATATGCATCTGGCAACATCCTTCTCTCCTTCCCTGATTTATCAATGCAACATCCTTTGTCATTCAACTGTGCTGTACTCTCCTGCCACACCACTAGTTTTTCTATTGTGGCTTCATTTTGTATTTCCTTTACACTTTCAAGAGTATCTTCAAACATGACAACCTCAGGAACCCACCTAGCTGGACCTGCTACAAACATTCTTTTCATCTTTGTCCGGGCCATCTCCTTAGCTGTCTGATCAGCAAAAGCATTTCCCCTACCCACATCATCGGTGACCTTCTTGTGGGCGCTACACTTCACAATTGCCAATTTCTTGGGGAGCGTCAAAGCAGACAAAAGCCTCAATATGAGATGTCCATGCTGGATTTTCATGCCATGCGAGGTAAGGAACCCTCTCTCTGCCCAGAGTCGCCCAAAATTATGCGCGACCCCGAAGGCATACTGACTGTCATTATAGATATTGACAACCAGTCCCTCATTCAAATCACACGCTCGAATAAGGGCAGCTAGCTCGCAGCTTGATCTGACTGGTAAGGGACCCTTGATGTCTCTACTACCATGCGCAGTGTGGTAATAGCATAGGCTGCAGTCGAAGTGCCATCTGGTAACTTAAAACAAGAGCCATCAACATATAGTTCCCCTTATGGGTCAGATAAGGGAATTTCAGTCAAGTCTACCCGTCCTTTCGTCTCTTCCTCCGTTTGGAAGATGCAATCATGCTTGTCAACTTTATCACTCTCAGAAGGGAGTGGTAGTAATGTGGCTGGATTCAGAGTAGCAGATCTTTTAATTGTAATGTGTTTTGCAAACAATGTCAATTCATAGCCAGTAAGACGTGCACTGGTGAGGTGCTGTGTCTTTGTCTTGTTCAAAAGCATATCGACAGCATGGGGTACCATAACTGTGAGGTCAGTATCGAGTACGAGTCCAGCCGATTGTCCTATTGAAGTGGCCACAGCCGCGACCGCTCTTAGACAATTTGGGAGGGCTCTCGCGATGGGATCAAGCACAACAGAGAAATAAGCACATGGCTGTTGCTTATCCCCAAATTTTTGTGTTAGGGCAGAAAGCGCACAACCGGCCATCTCGTGGACATAAAGCACAAACGGATTGCTGTAGTTAGATGTACCAAGCACAGGAGCCGAACAAAGCACAGTTTTCAATTGCTCGAAAGACTGCTGGCATTCAGGCGTCCAAGGCAAAGACTCCTGCACTTCTTTCGTTGTTAGTGCAAGCAAAGGCTTAATTAATAAAGAAAAGTTAGGTATCTACTGCCTGCAATAGGAAGTGATACCTATAAAGCACGCACATCCTTTTGAGTTTGTGGAATGGGCATTTTAACAATAGTATTAATACGCTCAGGAGTCAACCTCCTACCCTCCTTCGACAGTAAGTGACCTAAATAGGTGCCTATCTGTAGAAGGGCTCGTTCTCCCACCTGAGGTATCTTATACTGAGGAATACAGGGCAAAACAGCATTGTCCTTCACCTGTATTGAAACTGGCAACAATCCTACATCCGTATCACCCGTCGCCCATAACGTTGATGGCACATTAGCAAATTCAACGGGAAGAGGGTGAGACAAACACTTTTTAGTACACACTTTTGGGCCCATCGTCATATAAACACATTCCGGGGAACAACAGATAGTAGCATACAATTTCTTCAACAAATCCAAACCCATCAAATTATCTCCACAATTCGAAGTCAACAAAAATGGAGAATCTACAGTAAAAGGACCAACAGTCAGTGCAAGGGGACGTGAAATGGGGCTTACAACCGGTATACCTGAAAAGCCTACTGAGACATTAATATGGCCAGACAGAGCCGCCCCAGGGACCAAGTGTCAAGAAACAGAGCTCTTTGTCACACCGGTGTCCACCAGAAATTCCTTAGTCGAGCCTTGCAAATCCGCTCTGGCATAAGGACCACGCTGATCTACAGGTATCGGAACTGGTCCCTCACTCTGTCCCTGGCTGTCCTAGCTGTAAGACATGCCTCTCACCTCATCCGTATCGTAATCATCATGATAATACTGTTCATCGCGAGGGTCATCAAAATAATTGTTGTCAGAGCGACCCTATGGGACCGCAGCACTCTGAGCTCTATCTGTCCCATGACCTCGTCCACGAGGACTTCGTCCTCTAGGGACTGGAACTTTCTGCAAAAGCACAGGACACTCGCTACGCCAATGGCCCTCTTTCTTACAATACGCACACTGATTCGGCCCCAAAGGTGTCGTGGTCAGCTAGTGTGTGGAAACTCTCTGGCAGGACCACCACGTCCTCTACCTTTACCCCTAAACGCTTTCTGTAACAACACCTTCGTTTTCAACTCCTTATTTTTTTTTCTGTCTTTTCCTTCTCCTCTTGGTCACGGTGTTCATAATATTGAGCCATATTCAAAATAACAGAGGGGGAAGAAGTGGACCAAGTACTCTCAGACACCTGCAAACGAGTCGCAATTTCAGGAAGTAAATTAGAAACAAATCTGTCAACAAACAAGCGGACTCCCCCCTCAACAGACATATCCTGCCCTCTATAGTCCAGAAACGTGTCTTCAAACCGGGTAAAGAAATCAGACACACTTTCAACCTTCTTCTGTCGACAAGCTGTCAGTTTATCCCAACTCACTTTCTTTGGTGGGATAAGGGAATGCATATATGTAATAATACGACCGGGCAAAGCAAGTATCTCAGCTCAAGGCTTATCACCTGGCTTCCTTTCCTGATCCCATCCCTTAATCTGGTCCCAAGTACCACCCAACTCCACAACATGATCTTGAGTATGAACCTGTCTTCAAATATCAACGGGAACAAGAAGACCAAAAAACATTTCGATATCAGAAAGAGTCATTACAGTAGAAGAGGCAGCTTCTGTCAACTCCTTATAATAATCAGTGGGATTTTTCCTCGGATCAGGCAAATGAGTCTAAAGGGATAACAGAGTATAAACCCATTGTTCCTGAAAATGGGCTGCCACACTCGGTCTGGTGACAGCACCGTGCTGATCCGTTAGCTCTGGTATTTCTGGGTGATACATAGGATGAACCTCCCGCATCGGAAACTGAGACACCGGGGTAGGACTCTTCTCATGCAACCTACCTCTATAGGCAATTAACATCGTAACATTCCCAAAAACTTGGCTGGGCTCCAAATCACTAGCATACACACGATCTCTAATATCATATAGAATTTGTGGTGCATCATTCCCAAAGCGTTGTTGCCAAAGACTAATCAATGTAGCAGACATATGCTTAAGAGCATGCTGCTGCATGAAGGGCTCAAATTCTCGCATAACTGCCCAAACATCCTCCACACTATAAATGGGACTATGACCCCACTGTGCAGCCTGATTAGCTATTACTTGTTTCTCTTCATCCCCCACCCCAGACCACACTAATGGGCCATTCACTCCTTAAATTTCGTCCAATCTCTATCCTCAAATCCATGTGCTGGCGTCTCAGCACTCAAAGGAATCGGAGGATGAAAAACCATAGTAGGAGAAGCAACAGAAGTGCCAGGTACAATCGTTGCTGGCGATTGTACCGGACGAGAGAGAACAGAGGATACAGGAGTTGAGACAGTAGGTGTGCTAATAGTCGTAGTTGCCAAAGATGGCAAAGGCAAAGAAGGAGTAGAGGGTGCCGTAACCAAAGCCGTCGAAGCAACAACTGTAGATACAGGAACAGTCAGAGAAGATACAACAGGCTGCTGTGGATGTAAAGAAACAGCGGGGTATATCCTCGGCGGAGCATATAGAGGCGGGGTCGAGTGTCCAACAACTCCTCCACAAAAGTATCATTCTCCTCTTGGGCCAAATAAGATTTATCAATATGCAACCGAAACCTCCTATCTTCACATTCAACTCCTGCCTCTTGGTTTCCTCTATCATATGCTACAGCCTGTTGAGTCAGTGTTTGCATCTTCCCCTTCCGTGCATCTTTTTCCATCTTCAGTCGTCTGTGCCTAGCTACTTTCTTTCATGTTCTGAGGGAATCAAACATAGACTGTCTACTTCGTCTTTAAAAATAACTGTTCTTGTAAAAACCAAATCTTTTGCCCATCAAAAGTGCCCGTCAATGGCCAATGTAACTCAGCATTGTCCCTCGTATATTTGTGCCATAATGTACTAAACATAATAGGGCCAAGACCATGTTTCACATACATATCAAAATTAGGGGTGTCTTCTGGAGGCGCCGGCTGGGTTTCTTCTAATCGAGCATCTGCAGAATAACAACGACAACACAAAGAGAAATATTTACTAATTCCAGGCATTTTCAAAAAGGAAAACAAAGTCGTTATGTTTATCTGGCAAAACAATTGCAAATGCTTTTATCAAAAATTGTCCTCAGACCGTACCAAACTCAAACCACAATGGTACCATATCCACAAAGAACCAAAACAAACTCACCTGATATGAGTAGCACAAACAAACCGATTCTCCACTGCCAAACGGTCAGATCCAAGGGTTTCGTCGTTCATGACTCCATTCGGGATGACCACTGGGCGAGGCACCGTCCGGCAGGACGGAATGGGCAGCTGCGAGCCATTGATATTCATCGTGCAGAGATCCTTGAACCATCAGTCCGACCCGACAATGGCCTTGACCTCCCCACCGTCCGCGGAAAAGGGATGGGTCACTCACCCGAAAGAGTCCCTGTTCGGGCACCAACTGAAGGAAGTGTCCCGATTCGGGTCACTCGGGTCACTAATGACCACCTCTCAGCCTTCCATACCAAATGAAGAGTCGGTCAGACAGTAGAGAATACAAACTAATAATTGTTTATTCAGAATACACTTAGAGCAGAGCCCAGTCTGCCCGGTCGCTAGGAGTGCTGCAGAGGGACTGAAATCAACGAGCATAAAGTTACATTTGGTACATTTCGTAACTGGGCTAAAACACTCCCATAATGAAATTATCCAGGCAGGTGCTGCAAAGTAATGGAAGAAAAAAAAAAACAATCTCAGGGCTCATATCTCATACAAAATAGCAAAGTCCAAGGTTGCTCCAGTCGGGCCCATCCCCAGACAAGTGGGAGAAGGCCTCTATCTAGTGAGAAAGGTATGCGCTAATAAGAACAGTTTATTCATTAGTGAAGCAAAACCCAACCCTGGAGAAGTGAAACTTAGCAGAAGTCTTTTCTCAGAAATAGCACAGGATTAGTTTCAATCATGGTTAAAATGGCGTCTGAATAGAGAATGGTGCCACAAATGCTAACTTACATTGAATAATGTGTAAGCAGGAACATTTCTAGTCTAACACTTATTCTCAAGCTCTTTGACTGGGCAGGCCAAGCAACTTAGCCAATCCTCTTAACATCTCTAGCGGATCTAAACTATCCAGGAACAATAACTCACTCCTTCTGGAGAAAACCTAAACTTTGGACTTCCCTTGTTCTAAAACAATCCTTTCCTACCTCTGCTCCTGCATTGTGTAATTCTCCTCCTTTAACATTCCAACTTGCCCAAAAATTACTGGCTGTACATAAAGCTCTAAATACTAAACTTTTAAATGTTTCTGGGAGTAACAAATCCTATTTAACCTCTAATCTTCCCTTAATTGTTCCTTAAATTCATAGGGTGTCAACACCCCTTTTCACTTGGCCTGTGCCTAGTATCATCACTTATGCTTTTCTTTGTTTTACAATGTCTTACAATGTGTTGGTGTACTTGACTTATTTATGCCCTCTCCTTCACCTCTTTTTCTCTCTGTCCACCTACCGGCTTCCACTTTTACTTCTCTTCCTTATTCTTCGCCACCCATTTGACCTTCCCTCTTCTGTCATCCCTCCCTGGGTTTATTTCTCCTCCCCTTCTACCACCTTTCCCCCATGCCCCTTGTCTGCCTTGTTCCGTGCCCTCCACCCACATCTATGCCCTGGTTGTTTCTTCTCTTCCTTCCTCTCCAATGCATTTGTATTGTTCCTTGCCCTCCACCACCCCTTCATCCCCCCATGATTCTTCCTATCCACCTCTTTTTTATACTTATCACCCTGTTTCTTCCATTGTTGTGAATGTTCTACCCATGTTGTGGGTGATGGTCTTCGTCCTTGCATGTACTATCTAGTTGTTACTTATATTAGCTATTACTTGTATATTTATTTATTGTTCTCCATAAGGCACAATAATGATGAAGGGTGCCAAAGTGCTGCATAAAATTAACAGGTATGCATCTTGTAACTTTCAACCTAAATAGTCCCATGAAAAAAACACCATCTAACTAACAATTTATTGAATTTCATTCCAAATTTTCAGAGTCTGATTGAGGCCCTAGGCTTTGAGTCGGGCCCTCTGACTCTGCCATGATCATTAACTACCTAGGAGTGACTAACTTTTTATTGTTAAAGTATTCTATAACAGTATAAGATTTGATTTTTTTATGGGAGCACATTTCTTTATTTTGTTTGATAACTGGTAATAGAATAATTAATAAATTGAATAACACTCAAACTGTGCTTCACAATTTAAATGCCACATTTTACATGTTAAATTAAAGACAAACACCAAATTATTTTTAGGCTAAGAAAAAATTCAAATGGTGCGGGCAGGCATTTAAGATGCCTTGTTCAGGGATGGCTAAGCTCCGTATTGCTACCATTAACATCTGTGGGTTAAACGATAAAGGTAAAAGGAGACAACTTCAAGAGGACCCTACATTTTTAGGAGCAGATGTATACTGTCTGCAGGAGACCCATATCGCATTTAATGATAGTGCTATAATAAACTTGTTAAGGCTGAAGGTAGCATGCCATACAACACAGGACATTAGGACTAAGGGGGTTGCCATACTAGTTAACCCGTTAAGTGCTTCTGTCGGCCAACGTCCGTCGCGAGCACTACCTCGGTAGTGCTGCGCACGTCTGTTGGCCGACGCGGCCCCGCCCGCTTAATAGAACGTTCCGCACTGGTGCGGAACGTTCGAAGCAGTTAACCGGTTAAAGGGAACACTGTCACCCTTGGCTGAAAGGCAGCAGACAAGCTTGGAAGATGGGCAATAATGGAGTGTAACGCTGGCAGTGGCTCCTTTACTCTAGTTCTAGATGACCCTGACCTGTTTCATTTTTTAGCAATTAAACTGCCATCTTGGCCTGCCCCATTTTTAGTGTGTGGGGACCTAAATCTAAATGGATCTAGATGGAGTACAGGGGGTAGGGATATAAGCTATACAGGTTGCAATCAGCAATCATCTAGATCTTTTAGGTACCTGTTGAGGGACATTGGTCTGATCGATTTCTGGCCCTGCGTCAAAGCTCCTGAGCCTGGATACACTTACTTTTCAGCCCCCCATGGTACGTTTGCCAGGCTGGATTATTTTTTGGTCTCTAATGTATAAACTTAAGGCAACATTGATATAAACAATACAAAAATTGAAACAAATTTTATAGGAAACAAAGAGAGAACCAACCGTATCTGTATTTTTATACAAAAATAATTTTTATTGATATGCAATAGCAAAAAATAATTTTATATTAAAATAGCACCCCATTTATACCCATTCATTCCTCTTCATTCATACAACATGTAACTGACAATCAGTTTAAAAAAACATTTTTCATCATTTTCAATTAGATATTTAAATGACAATTGGTTTCTGAAGATCTTAGGAAACAATGTGGCAAGATTTTAATAATCTGTTGTTTTCGACGCGCGTTTTGGCACAGACGTGCCTTCGTCAGGAAAAAGGGCCACAAAAAGTCACTTTTGATATCTTATGTCTCGGAGTAGGCTCGTCAAAAATTGACTGCTACAGCATGAGAACTTTGAGGTATTGGTTGATTCTTGATTAGAGAACAAACTTAAACTATAAGTCTCCAAGTTAAACAATACTTTTCGCATCCAAGGCAGGTGTATGATGTACCTGACTTCGCACTCAATATGTGCCGTCCTTTTGATTTTAATTTCGATTAAGTATCAGCTATTGTATGGATTTATTTTGTTTTGATGTCTTGGAAATCCCGGATGGTAGGTCCTCTGCCAGAATACGTATCCATATGAAGTCTTGGATGCCAGGATATTTCAATCTTAAGAAAGGGAGCTCCTCTCCGGGAATGGTTTGGGATGCCTTCAAGGCCAGTGTGAGAGGGGAAACCCTGAGCTTTAGCATAGCTAAACAGAAGCGGGGCCAGGGACATATAAAAAAACTATATCAAAAACTGAGTATTCTGGAGGCAAACTTGATCAGCGCTGTGGAAACAGGGAGGGATCTTGCCCCAGCGCTGAATCTGATAGCTATTACCAAGGCATGCCTGAACGAATCTTCTGCAGAGAAAATCACTGGGAAATACCTGGCTAATGATCAGAATTGCTATGAATATAGCCAACGCGTGGGGCACCGCCTCATAGTTAGGGCGAGGCAACAGCTAGCCACAGGGCATATCAGCCAGATAAGGAATGTAGAAGGCAGTATGGTCACAGACAAAATCACAAAGAAGAGACAGCGGAATAAGCCTTCTCTCACCCCCTTCCAAGATCTGTAACTCACTTCAGAGAGAAAAACTGACTAAAAATACGTTAAAAGACTATGAGCTGGTTTGGAGGGTCTGATCGAGCCCCCTATATAATTAATGCCTGATTAGTGCAACAAGAGCCCAAACCGGGGGGAATTCTTTTTTTATTTTCTTAATACTGCCCTCACACACTATGCAGTGTCATGCTTCATCATTGGGCCGCATCAAACGTCCAGGTGCAGACCAACACCTTGGACGGAGCGCAAGATATTTTTTAGGAGAAGTAAAGTGGTGAGGCAGAAAAGTAAACGGGAAGTGAGATTGTGAGGGTGTTGATCCCTTTATTATTGTAGTATTCACCCTTGATAGGGTGTTAAGGACATAAAAACAGGAGATTCTCCAATTCACCTTCTAGGCATTCCATAGAGGTAACATTTTCTGTAAAGGAAAATAAAACAGAAAACGATTCCAGTGCTATGTTCAATAAACTTACTTCCACCTTGCCCCTCAGTTTTGACCCCCTGCTCATTAGTCATCTCTACTACTTTAAAAGTGCTCATTTTCATATTAAAAGGTGGTCAACATCACCGTGCTCTCACAATATTGGCACTCACACTCAACCGTGGAGTTAAAAGGATAATAGTGTGACCAAAAGTCAGCACATTCTCAGCCATAATCCATTTTTTATGCGACTTAAGTATTAGCCATGTGCCCCAGACCCTCCCTGGGTGATCTTACACAATGATGTACATGCAAATCAAAAGGCTTCTCTTACCCGAGTTTCAAAGCATTTCTCTGAACAGGTCCTGGTTTCCACCCGTTGTTGTTAAAATCACTGTGCAAGTAGCACCGAGGGAACCCCGCCTCACAGTTACAATGTTACGGTTCCCCAACTATTTCCACAGCCCCTTATGTTCATTTCACATAGTTACATACATGGGGGTGGGCAGATATTGCAGATATCCTCCCCTGCTTATGAATAATCAACTTCCCGGAATATTTCAAGATAACTGCTTAACTAGATGGGAACAAGGGGGTTTTGGCAGGATTGGAGATCTGCTCTCTGGGAACCAGATTGCGTCATTTGAGGTGGTCAGTGGTAGATGTAATGTTGGGCCCCAAGATTTTTTCAAATATTTACAGCTGAGGGATTTCCTATTGAGAAAGGCTGGGGGTGCAGCTGGATTCGTGCTGATTCCCCTCATGTAAATATTAACAAAAATCACTGGCCCCTCAATTTTGCAGTTATATGGCTGTCTGCTGAAGGGGACTCTGGCTTCCTGAAATCACTTGAGTTGGGCGGGTCGATCTTGTGTGCCTCGAACATTCACTTGCAACACTACAAAACAATCTTTGATTTGTACATAATACCAGTGAAAATCGCTA
This sequence comes from Calotriton arnoldi, assembly GCA_963921515.1. Lineage (NCBI taxonomy): Eukaryota > Metazoa > Chordata > Amphibia > Caudata > Salamandridae > Calotriton > Calotriton arnoldi. The sequence goes on from CAWUFW010007425.1 coordinate 31,871, forward strand.
ATTGGGGCGGGGATACGGGGACTCACTGCCCTAGATGCCATGCATCTAATGCGGACTTGGTTCATATGTTCTCCACATAGCCCTGCATAACATTACTTGGTTTGGAAATTGTTGGTTTCTTAGGCAAAGTCTTGAAAGTGAATTTCTCCCCGTTCTCCCAGCTTATGTTGGTGGGGGTGGATGAATCAGATGGTGGGGTCGGGCGGAATTAATTTATTATAGCAATGACAGCTTTTAGGCTTTGTGTGGCCTCAGCTTGGCTTGACCCTTTACCTCCAACCTTTCAGCAATGGAAAGGACGCTTCCTACATGTTTACAATTTAGAATATGCACTTTATGAACAAAAAGCCAGGAGGACTAACAGTAAAGGGAGGAGGATTTGGAGGGGCACATCCGACCTGGGTCTCCTTGTTTAAATAAGATAGCAGCTGGATTTTAGGTACAGGTGGTGTTGGATTACGGTTTGGAATGTATTATTAATTTGTTGCGATTCTCTGTTGTTTCCTAAATTTTTTGGTCATGTTAATGAATTTGCATGTAATGTATTTATTTATACTTGCAGACATCTGTGCTTGCATGATGTCTAGCATACATTTTGTAGTAGAAAGATACCCTTCTAGTACAAAACACTATGCCTAGACAAACTTTCAAACTTTTTACTTTCTATGTGTGCTATCAGTGCAGCACACATGCAAAGTTTGAAGCGTTTGGAGAAATAAAAATCCTACTTTGTGCCTGCCTGAAAGTGGTACATATATTTTGGCTCAACATCCTGTTATCATTGTTAGTAGACTGTGCTTTGCATTAAAAACATAGGCCTAATTCACAAAGCTAAAGTTACACTTTTATGTAAGTTTACTATTTTTTGGTATTCACTAACTACAAGTATAATTTTATTAAGAATAATTTCAATAATGCGGAGAATCTAAACATAAAAAGATAGGCATGTCCAATCTTTATATGTGGGAAGTTTTCTGCCCTGACTGCAGTGTCTCTGCAGCTGTAAAATTACTATTACTAACATTAAACTTGTAGTTTGTGAATTCCCCAAAAATTGTAATCTCACACAAAATGTATGGTAGCATGGGAATGCCCATGTACCACCCCTGTAATGCCCACTTGATGCAAAATAAAGCAAAGATGGACATTCACTATTTGTGTTACTTTTAGACAGCATTCCAGAGGAAACAAAGTTTTGTTCGAAAGCACATAAGTTATCAAAACTTTTTTGCTGGTGTACATCACTTTATATGCCTTTGCACAGGAACAGAGCCTTGATAAATCTGCCCTGTGTGTAAGTACCCTAGAAATTAACTAGACACTGTTTGGAATTTTTCTCATGCAAAGAAAATATCCAAACTGCATCTGGCATCTTGCTGTGACACATAGCAGTATATCTGTGCTGCAGAAAGGAGCCAGATACTGTTTGGTTGTTTTACTAGCCTCAGAAAAAGATCAAAAAATACCTGTCTAGGGTGGTGCTGGGGCAGTGATAGCTGCAGTTAGCCCTTCCTGTAGTTCCACTTACTGGTTTGGAGCTGGAAAGGATCAGACATGAACTAGTGAATTCCTCCCAAGCCATTCAGCTCAGTGTGTGACATCAGATGTAATGTCATAAGTCTATCAATGAGACAGTCGAGCCCCTTCATTTGGAAGATTGCTGGTGCTGAGAAAAGGAGCAGGCACTGACCTGCTTCCCCTATGGGCACCCAGTAACAAAAGGAGATTGTCTCCCATTGAGGATGTAAAATTGATGTAGGTCTGGGAAAGTTTAATATATCATAAGGCAGTGAAAGCGGTAAAGACAGTAAAGTTTGTTCTCCACCCCAAATGCTGGTTTTTGGACAAAAAACTAAAAAATATTGTGATACAAAAATATTATGTCAAGAGTATCGGGATGTCAAAAATATCGTTAACGGGAATATCGAAAGTAAGATTATAAGTTTAAGTTTTAAAAAATATCTTTGTAAAAAATATCATATTTGAAAATAATGTATATAATATTGTTTGTGTTATTTGTTATGTATTTTATTGTAGTGTGGTTGATTTTATATGTTTAATATTTTTTTATTTCTGTGTTTAGTAATATAATTTAGTAATTATGATTTTTTTTTAATTTGCATCTTTAGTTGTATTAAAGAATACAAATAATTTATATATATATATTTTTTAGTAGCGGGATGTTGGGCTTTTAAGGGATAAGGGTGGGGTGACTTTTAAAAAGTGAATATTTTAATTTAAATGCAATGTTACTTATTGTAATTGTATGCAAATTAATAATGTAAAATGTATAAATTGATTTTGTTACATTATTAATTGATCTAAATAATTTTTCATGATTATTTTGAATGTATTGATAACTTATATATAATTTAAAAGAATATTGTGAATTTTGAAATAATTATTTTAATTATAGAAATTTTGAAAAAACTTAAACATAACATGTATTAAATTTAAGTTTAATAATGTAAAATTTCTGCTAATTTAGTTTTATTAAAACATTTAAAAATAAATCTTATTTTTAATGTATCTTTTAAAATATAAAAATATTTTGATGGATTTTTTAATGTTGCAAGTTATAATGCCATAGTTAAATTGTTTGAAATTGTTTCCTATTATTTCTACATTTAATTAAAAAATTGAAATGCTGTATAATCAAATTATAGAAATAGAATAAGGGCCTTATTATGAATTTGGCAGTACAGGAGCAGGACCCCCCACTTCCTCACAGCCAAACCCGTGTTTGAACCGTCTGTCTGATTAGGAGTTTTATACTGTCTGGTGGACAGGTCTTTGGCTTTCCCCACAGTGGTGCCTATGAAATGTCCCCCGCAATGGGAACGTCAATATCAGTACCTGCACGGCATGGACTGCTGAGGGCCATGCCGTGCAGGTACTGGGGTGCATGCACACAGGGGGGGCAAAACACGTGCCTCCCTGCATGCACCCCATGGAGATCACACCGCCACCACCAAGGAGCTCTGATCACTGGTGGCTGTCCCAGAACAGCTCGACATAATAGGGAGGTCGGAAGACTACCATCTCTGCAACAACTCATAATAAGCCCCTATATATGTATTATTTATGATAAATGAATTGAGATTTTGTTTTATATTTATATGTTATGGGTTTAGTAATTTAAAATGTATTAAACAAAACTTTAATAATTACATTTTTATAGTTTTTATTATTAGAATAAATTCTGTTGTTAGTATATATTTTAAAATGTACTAATTTGAATGGTTTTTTAAATTATTTTTTTTGTAATAAATGTAATAAAACATACTTTTATAAACAATTTGAAATTTAGTTTCATATGCTTTTATAAATTTTCAGATTTTCAATTTTGTATTATGATTTTATGGTATGTTTCGAAGTTTAGGAATATTAATAACTATTAATGAAATATATTATTTATCAATAGTGAATTACATATTTTGTATTTTAATGATTAGTTTTATATATATAGGTTTTTTGCTTGGCTTATTTTGTCTTCTAAGTATTTTTTATTTTACTTTATACATCAAAAATTATGGGACCTATTACAATGACGGTTGCAAGGCCTCTGACCTCGGGTCGTAGGCCTTATGACGGACATCGTCGGTTTCAATTCCGACCGGCTGATTTTGATTCATCCATTCAGAATTGAAACCAGACGGCCATTCTGGCTGGCTTCCGATGGGCTCAAGGTGCACGTCGGCCAGTTGCAACCGGCCCGTAATCCAAATGGACAGTGGTTTACGCTGTTCGGATTACGATGCATGGTTTCGGCAGTGTCTCAATGCCGGCCTTTCTGAAATGGAAACCCTGTCAGAAAGCGTGTTTAGGGGCCCCTAGCAGGGCCCCCTTTCCTTTGCAGCCTCTGGTTGGTGGCTGAGGGGGCACCTAGGATGCCCCCCTGTTAATTCCTGCACCTCATGGCAGGAACCTTGACGTGCCTGCCACGGGGTGCAGGAATTAACACCACCTCACATATCCCTATAAGCATGTACTACGGCCGGTTTACACCCATAACACATGCTCCCATAGGGAAATGTCGGAATGCACTAGATATGTCTGACTACTTTGCTAGATGTTGTCCTGGTCTCCTCAGCTGAAACTATTGATGGCATGAGTGACACCATGCCAAGTGTGTACCTCAAATATATTTAAGGCATGAAGGTAACTCAGCTGATTAGAAGTAGCAGGTGACCTATTGACTCTGCACTGCTCACATGATGACTAATGAGAAACACACAACCAAGGGCCTAATTACGATGTTGGTCTGAAACTCTTCCGACCAACACGTCTCAGATTCGATTCTGACCGATTACTATTCGGCGGGAAAGTCTCCCATTTACTTCACTGGGAGCCTGTGTTCCGACCGCCAACACAGGCTCCCATTTAAAAAAGGGGTGGTTGCAGAAAGCAGAAATCAAATCAACTAAAGCAGCCAAGGGAATTTGAAGCCGCACCGCCCTATGTGTTACATCAAAGTACAATCAAATCGTGATTAACAATTGTTGCCCACCTCAGTGGTATGCTGCTCATAAACCATACCCTATGATAAACAATTCATAAACAGAGAGGCAACAAACAAAAGCAATGAAACAGTCAATGAAACAATTATTCTTGAGGCTTCTGTGTTGAGGATGTATGTTTCTTTATTGTGCATAGTCAAAAAACAACGAAGCAGCCAACAAGTTTCACCCTCAACAGGGCTTCATCAGGGCTACAAGTACAACACAACCAAATCAACAACATCATTATAAAATGAGGTTTTTTAAATCAAAAATGTAATAAAAGTTGCTATTCACATACAAAAGTAAGTAGTCCAAGGGGAAATCTCACCAGAACTGTGAACAGACATGCATAGAGAAGAGAAAATATGTGAGTAGAAGTATTTTGACTATGCAAAAAAGATTTTAAGGAATTCAACACGAAAAATAATTATGTGCCAGAAACAGGGGGGGGGGGCCATGTGAGGATTAGAAAGATAAATCCCCAAAGGAAAAGAAAACACCAAGACTACCTAGAGACACAACCAACCAAAGAATACTGCACATCCAAGATACGTTAAGATGTTACAGATACACCGCGATCCTTACCATAAATAAGTCACATTCAATGAACTTTATTTTTATATGCAAAGCAGTCATTCAAAGGTACCAATGACATATAACTAATCATGCCTGGAACGACAAAAAAGGGGGGAGGATTGTATCATCAAGAGTTCTTCCATACCAAAAATAAGTGGCTCGAATGCTGTTATACCACAGATAGTAATGTACCTTATAATCAGCGAAGTCACATATACCATCCAGACATGACGCACACCTGGCACAGTACTAAATTACCGGGACACTATGCCAGTTCCACGCAGGAATAGGGACCAATCTGTTCAATCACGTGAACCCAAAATCCCTAAGATTACAGGGCTATGGTTTGAAACCCAGGCTAAGAATAAAGGATAAAGAAATAACTGTTAATTAAAATCCATACACCATATAGTTCATAAAACATACTAACATTGACCATATCATTTAAGTCTTCTAAATAACTTCTAGTCACCCATGCAACACCAATATAACTACAATAAAATTAGCTCTGATCTATAAGAACTCATTTCATTCTGATGCACCCATGTAACTATTAGGGAGAGTTGGTTTGTGCAATGCGTTAAAAAAACATACACAAAGGCAAAGTAATCCAAAATGAGGAAATGCATGGGCACATTTCGTTATATTTCACTCATAAACATAAAAAGGGGAAGAACGGACAACTTCATTTGAAAACATATCAAAAATAAAAATGGGCAGCCAGACGATATTGAGGTCTAAGCGAGTTGTTTGACTCACTATAGTGAAACACCACGTATGTATTAGTTAGTCAATATGGCTATTACCCAAAAATTTGCACATGTGTAGAAAGACCATCTTCATGAGAACTAATTTGTGAAAACAAGCACTATAAACGGGAGATTAAATAAACACACCATTTCACAACCGCGTCAGCATTACAGTACAATGCTGTAGTTACAGCCGCATTGACATGCTAACATGCACACAAATGACTTTTGAAAGGAATACTGCATTGGGATACACCCACAGCTTACCAGTGTTTGGCCAGAATGCATGTCTCTGTCAGACCCAGAATGCCAGAAAGCGCCTTCTGCCTTTCCGTATTTAAACAGTCATTACCTTCCGGATTATTTGAAAATTCGGCCAATTACAGCGTTCCACGTCACCCTGCGATCGAAGGCCTTTCCCGATCTCTTCCTAGGCCACTCCCAGGCATAGCCATGCAACCCAAGTAAGGTTGCTTTCCCACTTGAATTTCACAAAACTTTATTCATACAGACACACGGCCGATTACAACTAATTTCATTTTATGTCATTTAACATGAACCTTTGTCCTCAACCATAACGAGGATGAATGTGGCCATTAAAAAGGAAAAAGCACAAGTAAACCGCATGTAAATTGGCACAGAAACAGGAGACACAAAAAGAGGAATCAGAAAAATAGGTCTTAGAAAAAAAGGGAAAGGCCCAGAGAGAGACCGTAGACATAATAACATAAAGTGACAGCACATTTCTCCAAGAACGATTACTTAGTCCCTTCAGTCATTACATGCATATAAAGTTTAAAAACAGTGAATCATCATCTTATATGGTCAGATTAAAGCATGCCCCTTACTTAAATGATAAAACATCACAAGGCATTCACAATACATATACTGATCTGGTGGCAGGCACAGCTGCAGAGAACATTATATAGAGATAAGAACAGAAAATTGCGACAAAATCAGAGAAGTAATGATAAAACATTACAAGGCATTCACAGTACATATACTGATCTGGTGGCAAACACAGCTGCAAAGAACAATATATGAGGTAAGAGCAAAAAAATGTGATAAAACAGGGAAGTAACGTTGTAGCAAAACAGTATACCCATGAAGAGACAGAAAAATATATAATTCTTGACTGAACAAATTCTCAATTGATCATGTATATTGACAGCATCAAACATCCAAATGTGTTCTTGCCGTATATATATCCATGTCAAGAACACCATTAGAAATAACTCAACCAATAAGATACAATCAGGTCGTGAATAACAACAGTTCAGATATGTGCTATTTCTAAAAATGAAACAGGATTTCCCATCAATTGACCAGACACGGAAAAATTTCTATATTACAGAAAAAAATGCATTTCATTGTTGGAGTTCAGACCCTTGCACATAGATCTAAGTTTACAGATCCACTTCGCCTCACTTTGTCGTAGGCGTAACTCTCTATCACCACCTCTAGGATCAGGGGTGACTGATTCGATTACATGGAACCTGAAGTTGACTCTAGAACCACCTAGTTCACATGCATGTGCTGCCAATGCATACGTTGGATCATTTTTCAGGCAAGCCCGACGGTGTTCTTGTATGCGTAATTTTAACTGTCTGGTGGTGCTGCCTACATAAATCTTAGAACAGTTACAAACAATAATGTAGACCACATAAGTGGATTGGCATTTGATGAATTGGCGTATATAGTATTTACGATCCCCGTTGTAGCTAAACTCCTTCTTTCTGTTAACCCCCAGATGACACACATTACATTCACCACAAGTGAAAAAACCTTTGGGTCGTTTAAGCCAAGTGCCTCTGTCCCCTGTCCTTGGAGCAGTATAGCTAGGGCAGAGATGTTCCCTAATGGTCATAGCTCTCCTATATGTGACTAGTGGTTTCTCATGAATGGACATTCCCACACCTGGGACACCTTTCAGAATTTTCCAATGTATGTGTAATATTTTATATGCGTCATGGTTTAGTCTAGAATGTCTCTTAATAAATGCCAGGCGGTCTTGATTTTCCCTTTTGGGTTTTACCTTCAAGGTGTCTGCTCTTGCAACTTTCTGTACTCTATCTACTGCTAGGTGGATGTCATGTCCTTTATACCCCCTTCTCTCTAGCCTTTCAACAGTACGTTTAGCATGCATCTCAAACTGATGGTCCTCACTACAGTCCCTGCGAATCCTGATCAATTCCCCATAGGGAATAGCACGCTAGGTGCTAGTCGGATGAGCACTATCGTAATGAAGGATGCTGTTTACTGCTGTGTCTTTCCTGAAAAGAGTACTATGAAGTCTGTTGCCTGAGGAGTAAAACTCCACATCAAGGAACTGGATTCTCGTCTTGGACATATTAAGGGGCCGATTCCGATCTCGGCCGGTAGGGCTCCGAATCGGATTCGGCTTAACCGGATCCGATTCAGAGCCCTATTTCCTGACCGATTCGTACACGCGTCCGGCCGAGCGAGTACGATGCGAAATCGCCGACCGACTCGTTCGGGCGTCCCAACCGCTCCAACCGACTCGTTCCCGGGTCGGACCACACCGACCGACTCGCTCGGACATGACTCGCACCGCGCAATGGAGACGTTCCCCGGCCGGGTAAGTACGATGCGCACCGCGAGCAGTCCGACCGACACGCGCCGTCCGGCTCGAAAGAGCAGTCAGAGCCGTACTTGGGGGGTCCGTGTTGGACCCCCCTGTACGCGTAGTTGCGCGAGTCGCACACAAGGGGGACCCATGGGTCCCCCCCTACCTGTGCATGTACGGCGCGACTCGCTTCACCGCGTACCCGCTGTAGGGGGCGCCCCTGTTCGCCTCGCACCCATTGAGTCAATGGGAGCCCACGTACGCGTTGTACGACCGGCTCCCATTGACTTCAATGGGAGTCCGACCGAATCAAGTCCGATAGCATACAGACGCATCGTACTCGTTCGGTCGGGCTGCACGGGTCCGATTCGGTCGGAAATCTCTCCGGGTCCGGCTCGGTCGGAGAGATTTCCGGCCCGAATCGGAATCGGCCCCTATGTGTGAATCTCACATTATAGGGATTGCTGTTTAGGTACTCAAAATAATCCCTCATGCCTTTCTCTGTGCCTGTCCAAATAACAATGACATTGTCGATGTACCGACGACCCCAAAAATGGATGTCTTTGGTCCATTCAGCTGGCCCCAGTGCCCATGCAAATATGTGTTCCATCCACCCCATAAACAAATTGGCATATGATGGTGCAAATTTAGAACCCATCGCGGTCCCTTGGGGCTGCTAATACCAGTCTTTGTTATACAGAAAATAGTTGTTGGTCAAGATCAGATCAATCATTTCAAGAATCATCTGGTTATGATTTAAGTAGTTGGCTCTTCTCATGGACAAAAAGTACTCCATTGCAACTTGTCCAAACTCCCAAGGTTGCCAACCACATGGAATCATCCAATACTAGATCGTCAAATTTATTCAGGATGTCCATTGTATCCCGAATAAAAGAGGGGAGATTTAAAACCAGGGGCTTAAGAAATGAGTCGACAAACTCAGATAAATGTTCTGTAAGTGACCCGATTCCTGAAATTATTGGCCGTCCAGGTGGAAATTTAGCTCTTTTGTGCACTTTTGGTAGTAGATACAGACAGGGGAACCTTGGGTGTGTGATTTTTAAACAATAAAATTCTGTATTAGATACCAGACCTATCTCCCTCCAATGTATCAACTTTTCATTAATCAGATTCATGGCACCAATATGTGGATTTTCATTCACTCTCTTATAGCAAATCTGATTGTTCAGCTGTCTCATGACCTCTTGTTCGTAGACCGATCGGTTCATCAAAACAATATTACCTTCCTTATCAGCCTCACAAATGATAATGGAGGCGTCACTTTTGAGACTAAAAAGAGCATCTCTATCCTCTTTTGTCAAGTTGTTGAAAAAGTGTCTATTCCTTTTCCCCGACGTCTTGTCCTCCAGAGCATAGAGATCATGTGTCACCATTTTCCAAAACACATCTATACACCATGGTGCCTGCTACACTGTGTATGGTTGGAAAGAGGCATCCATGGGTACCCCACGGGCCCCAACTGGAGGCCTCAGGGTGAAGAGGCGCCTGCTATGGGCCCCCAAAGTCAGTTTCCAATGGCCTGTTTGTGTCGGACAGACTGATTCGAAAAGGCTGTCTGAATCCGACATTGTAACATGTCAGGCGGAAACGCGGTCCACAGTGCTGTACGATTCGGCTTATACCAACTCAGAGTCTCTGAAAGCCAGTTGGAACTAACCAACAGTTACCTTTCCATCATAATTGGTCGGTCGGAAATGTTTCTGAGTCGGTCGAAAACATAGGTACCGACACGGTTAAGGAGAATCCGATTGCCATTCGGAGCCTTTCCGACCGACATCATAATCGCAGTCGCGGTCCGTGTAGGAGTGCCGGCCGGGCGGTGACGTGGGGCGGGGGAGGGGCATTGTGGGGGGTAGTAAAGTACGGATTACGGCCTAATACAGGTAAGTAAACATTTAAATCAATAAAACAAATTTTGTTGCGCGCACTGCATCGCATTTGGCGATGCAGCGCTCACAACGAAATTCGTTTTATTGATTTAAATGTTTACTTACCTGTATTAGGCCGTAATCCGTACTTTACTACCCCCCGCCCCACGTCACCGCCCGGCCGGCACTCCTACACGGACCGCGACTGCATAATCGGCCAGCAAGTTGTGTATTTACCTGTATTTCACACAACTAGGCCTTAGAATTGTCAAATACACATGTTACTTCTACACTTTGTTGGCTTAAATGTTTGTGAGATGTCATATTATTTCTTCTCCCAAAATGCAACACATCAGCACATCTAGTGAGCTGCTCAATTCTGCTACATGTATCAATTGTCTCCAAATGTGTTGTAAACAAGTTCAATACCACGAACATATATCACAAAAGTAATCTCTACATGTTTTGTTTATTCCTAAGTCTCTACTTACTGTGACACAAATGATGTGGATGTCGATACCACACTTCCACCAATAACAATGTTCTATATTTCTTAACAGGTCTATCTGGCAGAGCACCTGGCCAGAGCTTGGCCGCCGAACAGACTCCCACTGCACCCCAGGATCAAACCCTCAGTGATGACAACACTCCTGTAGATGTGGACAGAAATGACCTTCCTGGCACATCTGGTGAGCCTGGGCAGATGGCAACAGTGGGTCTCACTGTGTCCACAACATCTGCCACCCCAGCTGCAACACCACAGCCAACACCTTCCCCAACCTGTGTACCTAGCAGAGTAACATTGGAGGAAGTGACCCGCTTGTGGCCACCGGGTCCCCTCGGACCTCCTCTCAGACTTCCATACAAAGTGAAGAGACGGAAGAACAGTGGAGAATATACCAATAATTGTTTTAATCAGATACACTCAGAGTGGAGCCCCGTCTGCACAGTCTCAAAGAGTGGTACAGAGGGACCTGAAATCAACAAGCATAGAAATACATTATGTATATATTCATACCCGGGCAAAGGCACGCCCACAGTGAAATTTTCCAGGCAGATGCAGCGGGACAGTGAAATACAAAAAATAAGTTTCAGTTCTCGTATCTCACACAACCTAGCACAGTCCAAGGTCGTTCCACCTGGCGGCCACCACCAAACAAGTGGGAGAGGGCCTCTATCTAGTGAGAAAGGTATACACTGATATGAACAGTCTATTCATTACTGAAGCAAAACCTAACATTTCAGAAACAAAACTTAACAGATGCTTTTTCTCAGAAACAGCAAAGGATTAGTTTTGATCATGATTCAAAATGGCCCCTGAACAGAAAATGGTGACACGAGTGCTAACTTATATAGGGCACTGCGTAAGCAAGCTCGGGTCCATTCTAACAGACCCTCCTTTTAGCATGAGCTAAAACATTTTCAGCTGTAGCGGGAAGGAACAGAATTACAAATAATAGCAGAATATCAAATTAGGGTACAATTAGGAGCATTCCATATCATCAACATCAGGCAGTGAAACAGCAAGGAGGGATGAATTCTCAAATATTCCTTCATCAATGTTCATCAGATCATCAACATCTTTCTGAAGCATTATAGCGGCATTTGTCATGAATTGATATTTTCTTTTTGGGCGTGAAAACGGTGGCACAATAGGAACAGCAAAAAGGGACACACTGAAGGAGAAAACATCAGAGCATCAATACCACAATAAGATAAATCACCTTTTATAGGATCCAGCCCCAACTGCCGAAAAGGGACCAACTCCAATTCCCACTCTCCATTCCCTTAACGTTTTCAAGAATATCTAGAATGTGTTTGGTAATATTCTTTTCCATATTCCTAATCCCGACCACACACTGATCACCAACTACTGCACATACACCACCACTTTTAGCTAGGATAAAATCCACTGCATATCTAGTCTGCTCCGAATATATCCGCATACTTTCCTACTAAGTGGTGATGTCGCGCAAAGCTGCCACTGTAGTGTTAGATAGAATTTTCAGCTTGCATTCAAAGAATTCTCTACCTTTCTCACCCCTGGTCATGGAAGTACCACCCAAAGTGAAAATAGAGGAAATTATGTATCCAAAAATGATACCATTACTGTAATTATTGACCTCTATATCGGTCACTCCCTCACAAAATTCTTTCGTCAGTGTCCTTTTAGCCCATCTTATTTTAGGCTTGGCATATTTACAAGGCACGCCCAAAGGCAATACCATTCCAAGAGCTTTATCATCTGTACCATTATAGACATTAGAATAAGTCCCATTAGGCAAAAAGAAAAACCCTGGATGTGCATAATCGGCCCCTCATAATCCACTGCAGCATACCTAGAATTCATTTCAAATGTACTTGGATCCTCTTTATTCACTAAAGGGATTGTGTGTTTGTGCAACACTATTCCCGAACAATTTATATACAATAAAGTATCCGTACTGTTCACAATAGGACAACAAGCAGGGTAATAACCAGCCTCTCGAGGGACTGTCAACTCCTTATAATGCCAACCTACTAATGTTACATTCTGTTTTTCCATATAAAAATTATCGAAATATGTATTGTTATCACAACCCGAATAACCCACCCCCAGTGGCTTTCTATGGTATAGACATGGCCCCGGATAACCAAAACCAAACACTCTTTTCACTTCTGTAAATTGGGGTGGTCGAGAATATGTGTAATTTACGAGTGACAATGGATATGCAGTCCACAGACTGAGTGGGGTAACAAGCGGTCCCTTCCCCAAAGAACCTCTTATGTGTTTCCAGAAATACATTACTCGGAACTGTTCTTTTACTTCGTCCCGGGGAAATGACCTTATCCTTACTGCATAAAGGCACACTTTGAGCATTGTCCAAAACCCATGATACCCCACACAGTGTTATTATCAGCAGAATTAAAAGAACAACACATATTATTGTGCTTTTTCTTGCCCACATCATACTATGCTGTGCAGCAGAAACAATTAGCTGCTCCCGCCCATATACCTTTCTGCCAAAAGGGTGCATAATGAATTCAAAGGAGTAAAATGAAAGAAAATATAAAGCTCCCAGTGTCAATCTGAGCCTCACTGGTACAGGCTCTTATTGTCCATCAGTAAGTTGGCGCTCTTGAACACCGGCGGTGGAACTTGCTCTCTCCTAAGCTCTTCTAATCTATCCCACGTCGATAAAGGTGGTATACCAGCAGAGTATACTTTTTCCCTAACTAATGTTCAAACAGAAAATGCAAAGCACCTATCTTATGCAGTCCATCCCTAATCTTTTTTCTCCTTGGAATTAGAAGCCCAGCTGAGGGCGCAAATTGTACCTGGCAGCCCCAGGCACTGTATGAACAATGAACAAAGGCTCCTGGATAGCTCGCATTTCTGGTGGAACATCCTCGTTCAAAACATCCTCATTCTCCTCATCTGTCTGCGTCACGGTCAACTTGGCGTTGCTAAAGGTGACAAACCTGGGCACTTGCTCACTCTTGGTGTAGCCTATGCCCTCCTTGACCCACTGGTCATATGGCAACGGTAAAGGAATCCTCTGACAGTGGGTGGCATGCACCCTGTTCTTTCGACCAGCAACCTTTACAGCAGTCCGCTCACCAACAGAACCTGCTCAGGACCTCTCCAGCAGGGCTCCAGACTTTTCTTCCTCTGGAATTTCCGCACCAGGACATAGTCCCCAGGCTGAATGTCATGGACGGGTCCCTTTGGTATTGGCCTACCGCACCTTTTGGTGAATAAAACGTAGACTTTCTGTTAACTGGCTAAGATAATCAAGCAACACAGTATCGGAATATTTACGAGGACGTGGGATGCCCCATACATTTGCCGGGCGTCTGAACACGCCCTCATAAGGTGACAAGCCTATTCTAGAATGAGCTGTCGTTCTAGTTGACAAAAGAGCTAACGGTTGAGCATCTGGCCATTTTAACCCTGTTGTCTCTTGGATTTTTGCCAATTTCAATTTTAGAGTACCATTGTACTTCTCAACCTAACCCGCTGACTGAGGATGATTGGCAGCATGACATTTCTGTCTAATATGCAAACCTTAACAAATCTTATTAATCACTTTCCCAAAATGAGACACGTTGTCACTCCAGATAATTCGGGGCAAGCCGAATCGAGGAAAGTACTCCTTAAGGAGTACCTTCACAGTTGTAATGGCAGTATTATCTTAAGTGGGGTAAGCCTCAACCCATTTGCTGAACGCACGTATAACTACCAAAAAATACTTAAGATTATTGCATCTCTCTAGTTCAATGTAATCCATCTGGAGGACTTCAAACGGAAAAGTAGGTGGTGCAAAATTACCAGGCGGTGTAGGGATACACTTCCCTGGATTATGTCTCATACATGTCATACAATGTTTCCCCAAATGCGCAGCTGTCTTAGAGATGGTGTCATTATGGCAAACAGGGGCTAACAATTTACAAATGCCTTTCGCACTAATATGGGCTGGACCATGGGCCATAGTAACCACAGGAGGAACATATGCATCCGGCAACATCCATTTCTGTTCTCCAGATTTATCAATCCAACATCCTTCCTCATTTAACTGCGCTGTACTCTCCTGCCATTTCGCTAATTCTTCTATTGTGGCTTCACTTTGTATCTCCTTCACATTTTCAACAGTATTTTCAAACATAGCAACTTCAGGAACCAACCTAGCTGGACCTGCAACAAACATGCATTTCATTTTACTTCGGGCCGTCTCCTTGGCTACCTGATCTACAAATGCATTTCCTCTACCCACATCATCAGTAACCTTCCTAAGTGCACTGCACTTAATGATTGCTAATCTCTTGGGGAGCGTTAAAGCAGACAAAAGCCACAATATAAGGTGCCCATGTTGAATCTTGGTACCATGAGAGGTAAGGAACCCTCTTTCCGCCCACAATCACCCAAAATTATTGCCAACCCTGAATGCATACTGGCTGTCAGTATAGATATTGACAACCAGTCTTTCACTCAATTTACAAGCTCAAATAAGGGCAGCAAGCTCAGCGGCTTGGGCCGACTGATAGAGGACCTGTGATATCTCTACCACCATCCGCAACGTAGTGATAGCATAAGCTGCAGTGGTAGTGCCGTCTGGTAATTTAAAACAGGAGCCATCTACATATAGTTCTCCTTGGGGGTCAGATAAGGGAACATCAGTCAGGTCTACCCGTCCTTTCCTCTCTTCTTCCGTCCGAAAAAAGCAGTCATTGTTGTCGACTGTATCATTCTCAGAAGGGAGGGGTAGTAAAGTGGCTGGACAGAAAGTGTGCCACCAGCCATCTCATGAACATAGAGCACAAACAGTTTTCTATAATTTGGTGTGCCAAGCACCGGAGCCGAACAAAGCGCAGTTTTTAATTGCTCAAAAGACTGCTGACATTCTGGCGTCCAAGGCAAAGGCTCATGCACTGCTTTTGTTGTTAGTGCAAGCAAGGGTTTAATTAGTAACAAACAATTTGGGATCCACTGGCGACAGTAGGAAGTAATACCTATAAAAGCACGTACATACTTTTGAGTTTGCGGAATGGGCATTTTATTAATGATACTGATGCGCTCAGGAGTCAGCCTCCTACCCTCCTTCGACAGTAGGTGACCTAATTATGTACACCTCCAGTCAACAATACTGAAATTTTGAAACAGAGACCTTATGTCCATGATGTGCCAAATGCAACAACAATTTCACTGTACTGTCGTTACAACCTTGTTCTGTATCAGAGGCAATTAAAAGGTCATCGACTTACTGCTCCAATACATTACCTGGGGAAAGCGATAGTGAATCCAACTGACTTTTCAATGCTTGACTATAAATACTAGGACTCTCCGTATAGCCTTCAGGAGCACGGCAGAATCTAAAGCTTCAGTTGGCCAGTGGAAAGCCAAACAAATACCTACTGTACTGGTGGATAGGAATACTGAAGAATGCTTTTTTCAAATCAATAATAGAAAAGAACTTAGCAGTAGATGGGATCATCGTTAAAAGCGTAGTAATGTCAGGAACCACCGGAAACTGCGGAACTACAATTTTATTAACCTCTCGCAAATCAATCACAAAGCGATAGACATGATCAATAGCATCAGGGGAACCCGAAGGTGTCCTCTTAAGGACCGGAAAAATAGGACTATTACAAATGTCGGCGGACGTTTCTTCAACTACTCCCTTCCGTATCAAATCCTGAATAATTTGAAGAAGAGCCCATTCCCCTGCTTGCAGTATTTTATATTGAGGAATACTGGGCAAAATAGCATTATCTTTAACTTGTATAGAAACTGGCGGTATATGCAATAGACCCACGTCTGTATCACCTGTGGCCCATAATTTAGGGGCTACCGGAGCAAACTCATCTGGAAGGGGTACATCCTGAGACAAACACTGACTGGTGTTCACATGCGGGCCACGGTAATATATACACCATCAGGAGAACAATAAATGGTAGCCAGCAACTTCTTCAACAAGTCCAATCCCATCAAATTTTCACCACAACTAGATGTTAACAAGAATGGAGACTCAACAGTAAAAGGACCAACAGTAAGCGCAAAGGGGCGCGAAATGGGGCTGACAACCGGTACACCGGAAAAACCTACCGAAACATTATTCTGGGCAGAGAGGGCCGCCCCAGGGACCATATGTTGAGAAACGGAACCTTTTGTCGCACCTGTATCCACCAAAAACTCCTTAGTCGAACCTTGCAAATCCGCTGTGACATAAGGACCACGCTGATCTACAGGCATATGAACTGGTCCCCCACCCTGTCCTTGGCTGTCCTAACTATAAGACATAACTGTCACATCATCCACATAATAATCATCATTATAATACTGCCCATCTCTAGTGTCATCGAAATAAGTTTGTCAGAGAGGTCCACAGGAGCTGCAGCATTCTGATTTCTGTCGGTCCCACGGCCTCTACCACCAGAACCACGTCCTCTAGGGGATGAAACCATCTGTAAAAGCACAGGGCACTGGCTATACCAATGTCCATCCTCCTTATAATATGCACACTGATTTTGTCCCAAAGGTGTCGTTGAAGGCTGCCAGTACGTGGGAGTTGTCGAGAAGGACCTCCCCGTCCCCTTTTATTTCCCCAAAAAGCCTGCTGCAACAGCTTTTTCTCTTTAAATCCTTTTTTTAATCAGTTTTATCCTTCTCCTCCTGATTTCGATGCTCATGATATTGAGCCATATTCAGGATAACAGAGGGAGAAGACGTAGACCAAGTACTTTCAGATGCCTGCAAACAAGTCATTATTTCAGGCAGAAGATTAGTAACAAACCTGTCAACAAACAAAAGAACTCCTCCCTCCGTGGACATATCCTGCCCACTGTAATCCAAAAACGTATCTTCAAACCTAGTGAAGAAATCAGATACACTCTCATCCTTCTCCTGTCGACAAGCTGTCAATCTATCCCAACTTACTTTCTTCGGGGGAATAAGGGTATGCATATATGTAATAATAACGACCAGGCAAGGCGAGTATCTCCGCACGTGGTTTATCTCCTGGCTTCCTTTCTTGATCCCATCCCTTAATCACATCCCATGTGCCACCGAACTCAGCAACATGATCTTGAGTATGCACCTGCCACCAAATATCAACCGGAACAATAAGACCAAAGAACATTTCAATATCAGCAAGAGTCATTGCAGTAGAAGAGGCAGCTTCCATCAATTACTTATAATAAGCTGTGGGATTTTTCCTAGGATCGGGCAGGGTTGCCTTAAGGGCTAAAGTCTCACTTCTTTTCCATGGAGTATAAACCCATTGCTCCTGAAATCGGGCAGCTACGGCCGGTCTAGTGACCGTACCGTGCTGGTCCGTTAACTCAGGTATATCTGGGTGGTAAATCAGGTGGACTTCACGCATAGGGAACTGAGTTATTTGAGTAGGGCTCTTATCATACAGCCGACCTCTATAAAAAACTATGGTGGTAACATTACCAAACACCTGTCCCTGTTCCAAATCAGTAACATAAACACGGTCTTTAATGTCAAATAATATTTGGGGAGCCTCTGACCCAATGTGTGTATGCCAAAGGTCAATCAGTGTAGCAGACATATGTTGAAGTGCATGCTGTTGTAAAAAAGGCTCAAAATCATGTATAACTCACCAAATATCCTCCACACTATAAACTGCATTACGAGCCCACCTCACGGCCTGACTCGCTATTGTCCTCTTCTCTTCCTCCCCTATGTCCTCCTGTTTTTTGTCTTCCTCCCCTATGTCAGATCGCTTCAATGGACCTGTTTGTTCCCTAAATTTCACCAAATCCCTGTCTTCAAACACACGTACAGGGGTATCAGCATCCAAAAACATCGGGGGAAGTATAACAGCAGGAGGAGGGGTAATAGAAGTAGTAGGTAGAATTGTAGTCATAGATTGCACCGGAGGAGAAAGAACAGAGGGCACAAGAGTAGGGGCAGTGGATGTAATAGAGGTCACAGTCGTCAAGGATGGCGAAGGGAGAGAAAGAATAGGGGGCACTGTAACCGGAGCTGTGGGTACCACAGTCGTAGATACAGGGGCAACTTTGGGCAGACGAGGCAGGCTGCTGTGGCTGTAAAGAAACAGCGGGGTATATCCTCTGCAGAGCATGTAGAGGCGGGGTCGAGTGTCCAACAACTCCTCAACAAAAGTATCATTCTCCTCTTGGGCCAAATAAGATTTATCAATATGCAACCAAAACCTCCTATCTTCACATTCAACTCCTGCCTTTTGCTTTTCTCTATCATATGCTACAGCCTTTTGAGTCAGTGTTTGCATCTTCCCCTTCCGTGCATCTTTTTCCATCTTCAGTCGTCTGTGCCTAGCTACTTTCTGTCATGTTCTGAGTAAGGGTGGGCAAAGCACTACGCTACGCTCGCGTAGTTTGCGAAGTTTGCGCTACTTCGCACTACGCGAATTGCACGTAGCACAGTGCAAACACGCGTAGCGCAGCGTAGCGTAGTGCAGCGGTCATTTTTTGCTTGCTCGCGGTCCTCAACGTTAAGTTAGCGACCACGAGCAAGCAAAATGACATCCCGGCGAGACTTTTTCCTCGTTCGCGATCAGCAACATCAAGTTGCCGATCGCGAGCGTGGAAAATAAACCTCCCGGCGAGATTCTCAACGTGGGGAGGTCAGGTTTCTCATTGCGAGTGGTCGCGTATGCTCGCGACCGCTCGCGATGAGAAACTACCAGTCCGCGTTGAGAAAGCTGCCGCTCGAGTAAAAATCTACTCGAGCGGCAGTAAAAGACAGCTCGCACTGTGCAAGATGCCGTTTTCAATGATTACATAGTGCGGACAAGCATCCGGCACTGTGCAATCATCGCGAACAGCGCACTACGCAGTTCGCGTAGTGCTATGCGTAGATCGCGTAGTGCGAAGTGCACTTCGCGTAGCTTCGCGTGGTGCTACTTCGCGAACTACGCCCACCCTTAGTTCTGAGGGAATCAAACATACACTGTCTACTTCATCTTTTAAATAACTGTTCTTGTAAAAACCAAATGTTTTGCCCATCAAAAGTGCCCATCAATGGCCACTGTAACTCGGCATTGTCCCTCGTATATTTGTGCCATAACGTACTAAACATAATAGGGCCAAGACCATGTTTCACATACATATCAAAATAGGGCTGCCTTCAGGAGGCTCAGGCTGGGCTTCTTCTAATCGAGCATCTGCAGAACAACAACGACAACACAAAGAGAAAAATTTACTAATTCCAGGCTTTTTCGAAAAGGAAAATAAAGTTGTTATGTTTACCTGGCAAAGCAATTGCAAATGCCTTATCCACAAACAACCAAAACAAACTCACTTGATATCAGTAGTACAAACGAACCGGTTCTCCACTGCCGACTCCTCAGACCAAATAGTCAAATCAAGGGTTTTACCATTCAGGGCTCCAGTCGGGATGACCACTGGATGAGGCACCGTCCGGCGGGACAGAAGGAGCAGCTGCGAGTAACGGAAACCCCTCGTGCAGGGATCCCTGAGCCGCCAGTCCAACCCGACGATGCCCTCGTCCTCCCCCCCATCTGCAGCAAGGGGATGGAGCAATCACCCGAAGGAGTCCCTGTTCGGGTGCCAACTGAAGGAAGTGACCTGCTTGGGGCCACCCAGGTCCCCTCGGACCTCCTCTCAGCCTTCCATACAAAGTGAAGAGTCAGAAGAACTGTGGAGGATATACCTATAATTGTTTTATTCAGACACACTCAGAATGGAGCCCCATCTGCACAGTCTCAAAGAGTGGTACAGAGGGAACTGAAATCAACAAGCATAGAGATACATTATGTACATTTCATACCCGGGCAAAGGCATGCCCACAGTGGAATTTTCCAGGCAGATGCAGCTGGACAGTGAAATACAAAAAATAGCTTTCAGTTCTCGTATCTCACACAACCTAGCACAGTCCAAGGTCGTCTCACCCTGTGCCCGCCACCAGACAAGTGGGAGAGGACCTCTATCTAGTGAGAAATGTATGCTCTGATATGAACAGTCTATTCATTACTGAAGCAAAACCTAACATTTCAGAAACAAAACTTAACAGAGGCTTTTTCTCAGAAACAGCAAAGGATTAATTTTGATCATGATTCAAAATGGCGCCTGAACCGAAAATGGTGCAGCGAATGCTAACTTATAAAGGGCACTGCGTAAGCAAGCTTGGGTCCACTCTAACAATATATTGAGTCCCCCAGTCCTGTATTTTGAGGTGACAAACACCAACTCAGTCACAGAGGAACCAGGAACCTGTGGGAGGGTGCAGTCTGGGCCAAGGGCACAGGCCCATAGGGGGTTGCTTTTTTAAGAGGGTAATTGTGGGTCCACTAAGTGAGCTCACTGGGGCAACTCACATCCAGACCACCATTGACCAAGTCATGGGGGCCTTTCAGGACTCCCAAGGTGTGATGAACCAGGTACTAATGAAAATCTGTGAGAGAAAGCAGCTGCAGAGGGAAATGCACCAGGAGCTGGCCACCCACAACACCAACGTGGGCCAGCTCATTGGGGTGCTGCAGGACTTCTCCACCACCATCTACCCCATACGGGCCATTTACATCTGCGGCAGCCACAGGAAGATAGGCCCTGTTAGAGGAAGACACGTCTGTAGACACCCATGTCTCAGCAGCAGCGAATCTCCCTCCCCAATAGGAGGGGACGTCCACCCTAAAATCCAGGAGTTGTGGATGGCAAGACACCCATCACACCTACACAAACAATGACTCTTCTTGTCTTCAGTAACAAACCCTACACCTAATTTATTCCTGTGTGTGCAACACATTCACTTTGTGGGCTATTTCTGCACACTTTTCCATTCCTCATGGGAGTAGTATTTTAGACTTTGGACTTCAGACAAATTGTCATCTACAACTATGGTTTCATTCACCATGACTGACTTCTTCACTTTTGGTTTTCCCTGTTTGGTTTTGCACATTGATTATTTTCTCCTTGTTCACTGCAATAAATACACTAGTCCCAAACGCATTGCTTACTGTAGTATCTCTCACATCTAGCAATGTATGCATACTCCTATATGAACGTTACAATGACAAAACAAGCTACTGGTGTAAGCATGGATATGTTGAATGTAAACAATGTTTAACTCAGGATCACAACCATGTCACACCGATACAGACATACAAGTGTCCGGTCTTATAACATCTTTATTCCATTGTTCCAACCATAGGCTGACATGATGTCAGAAACATAGCAAAGCAGATATGACTCAAATATTATGTGTCAGTGATTACTTTTTCAGGTACAGACCATACCAACATGGAAGGAGAGGACACATCAGACAATTTCCTATAGAACAGGCAACATAAAAATGGGTCAACATCATCAGCTGGAGCCATAACGCCTACCTCTCAAAAGGAATCTTGCATCATTTAAACCAATAAATAGACACATGTTCTGATCACCAGGTCATTCCAATCCAGTGTTGCTGCATCTGGTGGAATGTCACAAATAAATGTCAGTGGTGTGCCACAAGCACTCTGGCCTACAATGAGGAGACACATCAACAGCTTGATACATTTCATACACAATGAGGATTTAGCCAATGTGAAGGCAGAATATCATGATTTGGGCTCAATACAACATTGTGTTGGAGCACATGATGGCACACATTTTGCATTAGGACCACCACACCACAAGGAAAAAGTCACTTTGAACCCTCTTAACTTCCATCCTATCGCTGTGCAAACTGTCTTGGTACAGGTTTTGTACACCCAAAGTCTGTGATAGACATTCCCAGGACTAATCCATGTCCACTTTGTATGTGCAAACAGTATCATATACCTGCTAATGGTCGCAACTCTGTAATGTCCAAAAGAAGATGCCATGTGAATGTATCTAAAACAGAACAAAACAAAGAGATTAGCTATGACACCGCACACATGACAGAATTGGCATAGTCAACTTCTAGAAAACACAGCCCAATACAAAATTCTAAGCTAAACAAAGCAACACTAACGAAATAAAAACATCTTTCACCAGATTTTGCCAGAGGTTTATCTTCTTAGTATTTTCCATTAACATACTCCTCACATCATCGCAACATGAGCTGCTTCAATAGTCAAAGCCATGACATTTCACAACATACTTACACTCATGAGAAGAAATTGTCAATGACATCTTGATGCAATGCAGCTCCCTCCTCTTCACCACTATCATCATCATTTGGCATTTCAGGATCTTCACCTGATGGTTCATCATTGTCTTCATCCTCTGCAATATACAGGATGTTAATTCGCAGGATAATGTTGTGAAGCATGCAGCAGGCCATGGTGATTTGACAAACCTTCCCGGATGAGTAGAGGAGGGCTCCCCCAGTCTTGTCCACACATCTGAATCTGGCCTTCAGACGCCCAAAAGCCCACTCTACTGGCTGCCCTGTTCTTCCATGGGCCTCATTGAAGCACACTTCCCCTGGCGTAGTGTCAACAATGATGGACAGTTGGGATACGCTGAGTCTCCCATATAGAAGACAGACAGAAGCGCAACAATAAGTTACACTTTCAGATTATACTACCTGACATTAACGATACAAAGTTAGGACAGATCAAACTTACCAACAAGCCAGGCCCTCTACAGTAGAAGTTGTGACATCAGCTGGGGTAGGGTGCTATTCTGCAGTTTGAAAGAATCATGTGCAGATCCTGGAGATGTAAACATCCAGTAAGCAGACAACTTGCACATTGATAGAATGGAAGTGCTTCCTTTTACGGTAAACTTGTTCCCTGGTGTGCAGTGGCACTAAGACAATGTGGGTGCGAAAAGTGTCTCCAACCACATGTGGGATGTGACCAAATATATAAAAATCACCCTTCACACTGGTGAAATCCTCACATCTGGGGAACTGGATGTAGCTGTCCATGTGTCTCATCATTGCTGAAAGCAAATCTCGTAGTGCAACACTGAACATTGGTTGCAACATACCACCAGATATAGCCGCAGTGTATTGATAGGAACCTGTGGCCAGAAAAAGAAATACTGACATAAGTTTCACAATTGGTGTGATACATGTAGGATAATTGATTTGAGAAACTAGATTAGACTCCAACGGATGACATAAATCCTGTATTGTTTGCCTATTCAAGTGAAACTTCTTGATAACATTTCTTTCTGCACGCAAACACGCCGTCGAGCTCTGGGACCTGCTCGACTCATCATCACCAGACGTCGCCTTCCTGACAGAGACCTGGATGAACGACTCCTCTGCACCCGACATCGCCATAGCCATCCCAGACGGCTATAAGATCACCCGCAGAGACCGCGTCAACGGAGTAGGAGGAGGAATCGCCATCGTCCACAAGAACTCCATCAGGGTCTCGACCAGCACCGACGACGTTCTCTGCACCGCCGAACACATGCACTTCCAGATCCACACGGACCCCAACACCACCCTCAGAGGCACCCTTGTCTACAGACCCCCTGGGCCCCGACCCCAGTTCAGCGACTCCATCGCCGACTTCATCAGCACGCACGCCCTGACTTCTACCGACTACATCCTCCTCGGAGACCTGAACTTTCACCTGGAGAACAACAACGACAGCAACTCCAC
Organism: Calotriton arnoldi; assembly: GCA_963921515.1. Taxonomy (NCBI): domain Eukaryota; kingdom Metazoa; phylum Chordata; class Amphibia; order Caudata; family Salamandridae; genus Calotriton; species Calotriton arnoldi. Next base: position 56,209 of record CAWUFW010007425.1, read on the forward strand.
CACCCTGATCGACAACCTCGCCAACCTCGGACTGAGACAGCTCGTCACAACACCGACACATTCCGCCGGCCACACGCTCGACCCCGTCTTCTCCTCAAGCTCCCACGTTTCCTTCACCCACACCACGGAACTCCTCTGACCGACCACCGCTGCATCCACTTCACCTTCCAGAAACCCACCACACACCACCGCACCCAACAGATCCCACGCCGCTGCTGGAGCAAAGTCACCGAAGACCAACTACGGGCAAACCTCGCTCTCAGACCTCCCTCCGACCCATCCAACACCGACGACGCTGCCTGCAACCTCAGACGATGGATAGACGACTGTGCCAACACCCTCGCCCCACTGAAAAAACTCACCTACAGCGACACCACCAAAAGAGCCAGCTGGTTCACCCCGGAACTCCTAGCTTCCAAGCGGACCTGCCGGAAACTTGAGAAGAAATGGCACAGTGATAAGACACCGGACAGCCACGCAGCCCATAAAGACGCCATCCGTAACCACCACCACCTCATCAGGTCCGCCAAGAGAATCTCCTTCAAAGACCGCCTCGACAACAACGCATACAACAGCAAGGAGCTCTTCAACATCGTGAAGGAACTCTCCAACCCCAGCTCCAACACCAACGACATCCAGCCGTCGCAAGCCCTGTGCGATTCCCTCGCCACCTTCTTCCACCACAAGATCGCCGACATCCACGACAGCTTCAACACCCAGACAGCCCCCACCAAGATAGATACTCCAGACCCGCCGCACACCATCGACCATGACCCCTTGCCAGCCTGGGCCAGCGTGAACATCGATGACACCATCAAGACCATGGGCACAATACACTCCGGCTCCCCGTCAGACCCTTTCCCGCACCACATCTTCAACAAAGCCAGCAGCTCCATCGCACCCCACCTGTGCAATGTTATCAATCTCTCCTTCGAGACCGCAACCTTCCCAGAGAGCTGGAAACACGCAGAGATCAACGCCCTACTCAAAAAACCCAAGGCAGACCCAAGAGACCTCAAGAACTTCCGGCCCATCTCCCTGCTTCCGTTCCCAGCCAAGGTCATCGAGAAGATCGTCAACAAACAGCTAACCCGATACCTAGAAGAAAACAGCATCCTGGACCCATTCCAATCGGGGTTCCGCAGCAACCACAGCACTGAGACTGCCCTCATCGCCGCCACGACGACATCAGGACCCTGCTGGACAACGGTGAGACCGCAGCCCTCATCCTGCTGGACCTCTCCGCCGCCTTCGACACTGTCTGCCACCGCACTCTACGCGCACGCCTCCACGACGCAGGGATCCGAGACAAGGCCCTGGAATGGACCACCTCCTTCCTCGACGGCAGAACCCAGAGAGTCCGCCTCCCACCTTTCCGATTCCGAAGCCTCCGAGATCATCTGCGGCGTACCCCAGGGATCTTCCCTCAGCCCAACACTGTTCAACATCTACATGGCCCGCTCGCACGCATCGCCAGACAGCACGGCCTCAACATTATCTCCTACGCCGACGACACTTAACTGATCCTCTCCTCACCAAGGACCCCTCGCCGCCAAAGCCAATCTCCATGAAGGAATGAAGGCCGTCGCCGATTGGATGAAGATCAGCCGACTAAAGCTGAACACGGACAAGACGGAGGTCCTCATCCTCGGCTCCAACCCCTCAGCCTGGGACGACTCCTGGTGGCCAACGACGCTGGGAGCAGCCCCGACACCCACCGACCACGCACGCAACCTGGGAGTCATCCTCGACTCAACGCTCTCCATGGCCAAGCAAGTCAACGCAGTCTCCTCCTCCTGCTTCAACACCCTCTGCATGCTTCGCAAGATCTACAGGTGGATCCCGACAGACACAAAAAGAACAGTCACCCAGGCCCTCGTCAGTAGCAGACTTGACTATGGGAACGCCCTCTACGCGGGAGCCCCGGCCAAGATCATCAAGCGACTGCAACGCATACAAAACGCCTCCGCACGCCTGATCCTCGACGTACCACGCCACAGCCACATCACCCCCACCTGAGGAACCTGCACTGGCTCCCCGTCGACAGGAGGATCACCTTCAAACTCCTCATCCACGCACACAAGGCACTCCACAAAACTGGCCCAGCCTACCTCAACAGATGACTCTTCTTCTACGTCCCCAACCGCCAGCTCCGCTCCGCCGACCTCTCCCTCGCCACCGTCCCTCGCATTCGAAGAACAACCACCGGCGGCAGATCCTTCTCACACCTCGCCACCAAGACCTGGAACACCCTTCCACTAAGCCTACGACAGACCCAAGACCTGCTGACCTTCAGGAGGCTACTCAAGACCTGGCTGTTCGACCAGTAGCAGCACCCCCCCTTCCCTCTCCCCAGCGCCTTGAGACCCTCGCGGGTAAGTAGTGCGCTCTACAAATTCTGTGATTGATTGATTGATTGATTTCTTCCATGGTCTGAAGGTCTGGAAATAGGCAGTACACTGGAGGCTGCCATCTCCTCCCTCTCCCAGGGTACGTATGTGAGGATTGAAAACAATTTTGAACATTGGTCACAGTGTCCAGAGTAAAATATATGAAGAGTAAGCCAAAAGTCATGTGACAAAACATGACTGCCTCATAAAGCATTACACATATTTCACATAATCATTGTTTACTGTTCAACATCCACCAATAATCCTTTTTGTGGCCTACAACTGTATCTGTAACAACAATGTGCACATCATCAATTCACAAATGTAAAATCTGCACAATAATGATGATTTCATTACATTTTAGGTGAAACATCTCCAACTGCGGTGTATGGTGCACCGCGCACATTTTGCCTTTTTGTACAGTAATGCACTACACACATGATTTTTGTACTGAAAATTACATGGCAATGGAGTATTTCAAATGTAAACATGTTAGCCCTCATTTGTAGTGTTGGTGACGTACTTCACAGTCACCAATACTGTAGTTCCAACTGCTGAAATTGCGGATGCCTGACCTCACAAATAGAACAATTGGAATGACCGCTGGCGGCGGAAGTCAACCGCATGGTTGGCGGTTACATCCGCGGAGGACACAGCTATAGGCTAACGCTGGTGAATGTGATGGTCATGGTAAAATGGTTGTGTGCTTCTATGCTGATGACTGCGTATGTGGTGTACATGTACGCTGCGGTTGGAAAAATAACTCACTTGCCTCCTGACAATGTGGTGTTAACACCTCCTCCACTTTAGCTGCTGTTTACCACCTCTGGGAGCAATCATGTCAGGCCAAGTAGGTGAGAGGGCCCGTCCCTTCTCTCCAGAGGAGCTGGAGACCCTGGTTGGAGATGTCCATCCCCTAAATGGTCAGCTCAATGGCTCACTAGAGGAACAGGCAACTATCACAAATCTATTTTTTACTCAGTAAATCTGTGGTTCCTACATAGGGAAATCATGCCATTGACTATGGGACACTGTACTTTGTGGAGTTAACATCACCATTTGAATGTGTGATAAGCCCTATATCCTGCTGCACATATCTATGCATGTGTACATTTCATGATACCTATGATATATTTGTTAATCAGATCATGGTATATGTGCATAGAAATGTATAGGCTTCGCAGCATGAGCTGTGTCTGTATACTGTAACAAGCAGTTGAGGATGATGTTAGCTATTTTATACAATCCCACATATCACTCAACACACATCAGGCTTTGCCAAATTGTTGTGTGGGAGGGGAACTAGCTATACCTCACGCACCCCTTCAGAGTGCAACACAGCCATGAGGTCACATATTTGATGCCCAGAAATTAACTTTCATGTATTGAATTGGTGAAAATGTGAAGTCCATGTGGAATCATAATGCTCAGCCTGCAGAAAGCAATACCTGACAATGAGTTGTGCCCATTATGGGTCTTAGCCCAGGCTGGTGCAGAGTTACTGTGGAAATACAACTGATGCACAGAGTAATCTCCCTATAGACCTACAGATCCTTGGATCTTCCCAAAATGAGTTTTCTGAAACAATAGTAAACCTGATTGATTATACATGAGCTACATTTGGAATGGTGACTGAGGTAACCCCCTGACCTAATACTTCTTTCCACTGACCCAAATTGTCAATGTGTGTCATTTACTTATAACAGGCCCCTAACACCCACAGGTCTGTTGTTACTTTTCCATAAGTAATGCTTGCACTGTACAGGCCTATTACACATGTGACAGATTAACAGTGTAAATAGTTGGCTACTTCTGAAGAGATTTTGACAAATGAATAACCAGCTCTGTTACATTCAATCCAATCACATAAGACATATGGTATGTTGAATGTCATCCCTATATCAGTGTCACATATGGTAAAAGGTGTGTCCTATGATGGCAGTACATACCACATAAACTCAATCAGAGGTAGCATGATATCCAGTGAAGTAGTCCACATGTCCACACATTCCCAGAGAGGAAGCTCTCTGTGACACACACACCAGCCCTTTCATTGTGACCTTAGTTTTAGGATGTTGTCTATACTATGGTACAAAGCTCTATGGAGCGTATGCATCGAGTCAATGGGCCTGGTTGTAAAGGTGTCTGTACAGTCATGCCTAAATAGGTTAGCCTTAGGCCTCAATGGTGTGTTGTGTGTCATAGTAGCTCATATCACAGTACATGTAGGATGGCCCTTAGATGCATGATGTTAGTGGGCTGGCTTAGTCAGTGTAGGGCATTACCAGGGTTGAGTTTTGTCAGCAGATGACAACAAAAGTGTGTATTCATGCTTATGTAGTGCTTAGCATGTGATATTTACATATGTAGTGTGTTGACTATTGATTAATGTTTGTGCTAGGTGTATACAAAATATATATCAACTAAACAGAATCCAAAAACTTGCAGGTGCAACCTGTTCCTTCATCTATTGCATTCATACAGGTCAACACCTATCAGAGGAAAGCCATTTGGAGAGCCATCACCCGGAAGGTGTGGACCCTGGGGGTCTTTAATCAGCGCATCGTCCATTGCGGGAAGAGATTGTGAAGGTCCATATGGGAAAGTCCTCCCAACATGGATGGGGTGCGTGCAGGACCCTGACCCCCTAATGGCCCACATACTGGCAGTGGCCTACCTTGAGCTTGATGGGCAGTTGAGGGCCCAACAGCAGCTAGAAGGGGATGAGTCCTGGCCAGAGTCATACATGTTACATTGCCTACTTTGTGTGTTTCAGGCAGGCATTTCCCCATCAATAATGAAGGTGGCCCATGTGTGATACACAAGTAGCGTCATTGTTTGTGTTGGTCTGGTAGTAGGTGCATGCTGATGTGCTGTGCCTACTGTCTTTATAACTAAGAACGTAGCAGAGTCCAGTCCACTACCAATTTGCTGTCTTGATCAGACACCTGGCTGAGTGAACTGATAAATCAGCACAGGTTCTTTGTTGTTCTGTTTGACAATTGTACCACAAAGGCCCATTGTATTCTTTGTGAAAGGAGTGATGTTCCCTCACTACTCTCTCTCATGTGATGGTGGCACTATCACATGTGACATGGCATACAGTGCATAGTTTATGCAGTGACTGTACAAAACCTCCCATTAGTAAATTGAGATTCAAAAGTGATATGAGTGTGCAAACATCGCTGGTGCCATCAGCATTAGTGCCTACATGTTGACTAATGTGCATTTCCCTGATGTTAGTTCATCTGCAAAAAATTTTCAAAATTAATTCACTGACTGGTGACATGCAACAGGGAGTGAGATGTCGAACTGTACAGATCATATGTGACTGTCTACACTCATCCTTACAAGGCAATCAGAGTTTGCCATACCAAAGAGTGCTGTGATGTGCCATTCCATTAGGACTCTAGTCATCCCACATCTTCGTCTCGTAGATATTCACTAACACACAACAACTTTTAAAAGTGTATTGGCTTGTAGGAATGCAGTCTATGAATATACCAAGCAGGTTTGGGGCTGTTCATATGGTGATATGAAGTCTTGTGCTGTGTGATTTTGGAGTATCTATCTCCCAAAACTTTGGCCCTCAATGTTTCAAGGCAACATTTTTATGCTACATGTGATACAAAGCTAAATTACTTCAGTACAGCTTTCATTAGACTTTTCAGGTTGTGGACATATGATGAAGTTTGAAGTCGAAAGTGTCATCAGTGTGCAATGAGCATTTGCAAGTGACATGAGTACTGCCACAGCACATATTGATGGTAAATTGCCCTTTAACTTGACCTTCAGGACATCATGATGTGTTATGAGGAAAATGGCGATTTGTTGAAATGTGCACCTTGTTTGAACATTGTGTAAATGTAAAAACTTGTACCATCCGATTTGGTAACATCATTTTACTAAGGTATACTACAAGTGCCAAAGTATGTAAGGTGATCAACTATCCTAGTATGGGCATAAGGATGGAGTGCAGACAAGTCCAACAATGCATTTGGAGCTGGCTGGGGTTATGACATAAGTGGAACCAACTGTTTGAAGGTTATGTAGCATGCATGCATGTGCTCATGCTAATTTTGAAGCCTATATAGTGAACTGTTAAGCTGATGTGATATGTGCACTTAATAAATGTTTTCTGTTGATATGTGATGGTCAGGTGTGGAAACGCAGTTGCAATAAACCTATTTTACATGCAATTTCAGATTTGTCCAGGGCAAGTAAAGGAGAAGGGGCCAACGTCGTTGGGGACACAGATGGTCACAGAGGTTTCAGATGTTATAGCACAGAAATGTAGGGACCCAGTGACCAGGAGGGTGTAGGGAGTGCCATAGAAGACACAGTCTCAAATTCATCATCAATCGAGTCATCCTCAGGAGACACTCCCAAGTGGTAGAAAACTCCACAGGATTAGTTCCACCTCCATCCTTGTCCACCACCCCCAGTTCCATCTCCACCCTTCCTGTTGTCCCCCAACCAGTTGGCCTGGCCCACTCCCCTAAGTCACCTTCACTGCAGGCACCTCAGCCCCTGTTATCCCCTCTGCCCTGAGTGAGGAGGCTATTGACCTCCTGAAGGAACATTTCTGTGGGTCAGGCTGCACTCCTGAGTTTCATCCAAGGGCAAGGCAGCCAGCTGACACAGATGGTGGCTTACCTGGAAGACATCCACTGTGCTATGTCTGGCCTACTGAGGTCTTTTCAGGATCTGGATTCCTCCCGCATGGCAGCCTTCTACCTATCCCAACCTTGTACCCCTCCTCCTGCCCCTTCCTCATTCAAATTCCCTATTCCCATACCTGTCATAAGCACATGCACACATCCACATGCACACACTTCATCAGACCCAAGCACCATACTCAAACAAAAATTGCATAAAAAAAGCAGGCATGCACCCACTCACCAGGCACTCATCCCCTCACCACCGTCACCACCCCAACATACCCCAGACACCACACCTACACCGATAGACCCTTTCACAACCACCAGCATTCCCGCAGACACCACACCTACACCCACAGACCACTCCACAACCACCAGCTTTCCCACAGGCACCACACCAACACCCACAGACCCCTCCATAACACACAGAATTCCCACAGACACCACACCAACACCCACAGACCCCTCCACAACACCCAGCACATCCACATCACACACACCAAAAAACACAAATGCTCACAGTTACCCACAAAACAGACACCTACAGACCACCCAGCAGATACAGCAGACACAACTCTCACTTCTACTCCCTCTACCTACCAAATCCAACTTACTCCTGAACATCCTCTTCATTTTCCCAGTGAAAGTGTCTGTTTTGCCCTTAACGCTGTGAAATCTGCCCCCCTCCCAAAGTCAAAAAACCACTCCCAAAGCCCAATCCATCCCTTCCACATCCCTATCCACCCCTGAGAAACCTGATCCCCACCACACTAAACCCAGCCATACCTTTAAGAAAGCCAAGAAAACTTCTCCCAAAGTCCAACCCATCCTTTCCACATCCCAATCCACCCCCGAAAAACCTGATCCACAGCCCACTAAACCCACCCATACCCCTAGGAAAGACAAGAAAACGCTCACAAAGGCCAACCCATCCCTTCCACATCCGAATCCACCCCTGAAAAATCTGATTTCCACCCCACTAAACCCAGCCATATCCCTAAGAAAGATAAGAAAACTCCTCCCAAAACCAAACTCACCCCTTCCTAAACCAACTCCCCCCATGTACCATCTTTTTGAGGGCACAGCATTGTACTGTGGCACAGATTTCAGGAATGGACTGGCCATTGGCATTTGTTTTACCTGATGTTTTTTTATCCACTCATTAAATATTTTCATAGTTCGGAAGACATTAGTCCTGCTTTTTATAATTATATGATGTTATTGGATAGGTAGTGATGTGTGACTACAGTTGTGTTCATTTCATCCCTGATTGCTGATAACCCCGGGCGTAGAACTCCGCTCCGCCAGCGGAGTTTTCCCTAAACCGCGCTCCATTGAGAACGAGGAGTTCAGGCAAAACTCTGACTCTGTGGCGAAGCGGAGTTAGTGGGCCCCTCCACCCTCCCTAATTTAATTGTATAAAAAAAGGCACTTACCTGCTGTGGCATCTCCGGGCTGCCACAGCAGGTAAGTGCCTTTTTTAAAATTATTAAATAAGGGAGGGTGGAGGGGAGCGGAGCGGAGTTTCACAGAGCTTTTTTCCAGCTCTGTGGAACTCCGGGTTGTGGCACTCCACCAACTCCACCCGGGCTTAATTGCTGATCCAGTTAAAGTGGTTAGCATGATCTGACCTTAGACCCAGTGCTGTAGCTAAGCAGAACAAGGGGAAATGTTGAATGGATGTCTATGTGGGATAAAATCCAATTGATGCTGACATTGCATTGGGTGTTATAGTATATGGTAATTATTTTAGCTAGGCCTGGTCAATGTCAAAATTATTAGGTTACACTTCTCCCTATGACTTAGGTTGGATATGTGTTTGATGGTACAGAAAGAAGAAGAAAGGTGTAGAAAGAAACAAGAAAAATGCAGAAAGAGGCAACAGAAGTCCAGAATGAGGAAGAAAGGTGCAGAAAGAAGCAAGAGAAGTGCAGAAAGAAGCAACAGAGGTGCAGAAAGAGGCCTACATCGACAGTACCTTTCCACAGACTCATACAAAGTAGCCTAATCACAAATCCTTCTCCCAAGATGTCTTAAACCTCACTTTTCTCTTGAAGGTTCACTATTCATGGACTGCTCAGAATGTTAGCCCTACCAAATGTAAAACAGCAATCCTAACTATATCACTGTTGTAAGTCTGACCAAGTTTGTGAAGGTATGCATGCATGTGTCTCTTCTTTTACCTAGTGATGTTACATAAAAATAACATACAAGTACTTGAATACCTGTGTTTCAAACAGCATAATCTGTAACTTTGTGTACAAAAAGGTGTATGTATTTCTTTATGCTCATAATGCAGGGCACATGGGTATTCAATATTATATTTGAGGGGCACTATAACACCTATATACATAAGAAATGTCTGCTTGCGCAACTGAATGACAGAGCAGAACTGAGAAGATTTGACCGCCTATAGGAGAAGCTACCCGCCTTTTAAGCTACCATCTCCAGATGCATAACACACGTGAGAATACATGTACAAGTAGACATAAACCTCAGTCACAAGAGCACGCAGATCTTTAAACTTGACAGCTTGCACTTCCCATTTGAGTACAGAAAGAGGCGAGAGAAGTACAGAAGGAAGCAAGAGAAGTGCAGAAAAAAGCAAGAGAGGTGCAGAAAGAGTAAGAAATGTGCAGAAAGAGGCAAGAGAAGTACAGAAAGTGTCAGTAGAGGAGCAGAAAGAGGCAAGAGAGATGCAGAAAGAGGGAAGAGGGGTGCAAAAAAAGGCAATCGAGAATAGAATGAGGCAAGAGAAGTGCAGAAAGAAGCAAGAGAAGTGCAGAAAGATGCAAGAGAGGTGCAAAGAGGCAACAGAGGTGCAGAAAGAGGGAAGAGGGCTGCACAAAGAGGCAAGAAGAGTGCAGAAAGATGGAAGAAAGGTGCAGAAAGAAACAAGAGAGGTGCAGAAAGAGGCAAGAGCAGTGCAGAATGAGGCAAGTGAGGTACAGAAACAGGCAGGAGGGATGCAGAAAGAGGCAACAGAAGTGCAGAAGGAGGCAAAAGAACTGCAGACAGGGGCAAAAGAGTTGCAGAAACAGGCAAGAGAGGTGCAGAAAGAGGGAACAGGGGTACAGAAAGAGGCATGAGAGGTGCAGAAAGAGGGAAGAGGGATGTTGAAATAGGCAAGAGGGGTGCAGAAAGAAGCAAGAGAGGTACAGAAAGAAGCAAAAGAAGTGCATAAAGAAGCAAAAGAAGTGTTGTAAGAGACAAAAGGGATGCAGAAAGAGGCAAGAGAACTGCTGAAAGAAGGAACAGAGGTGCAGAAAGAGGCAAGAGAAGTGCAGAAAGAAGGAATAGAAATGCAGAAAGAGGCAAGATAAGTGCAGAAAGAAGCAACATAAATGCAGAAAGAGGAAAGAGAAGTGCAGAAAGAAGCAACAGAGGTGCAGAAAGAGGCAAAAGAAGTGCAGAAAGAGGCTAGAGAGGTGAACAAAGAGTCAAGAGAGGTACAGAAAGAGGGAAGACGAGTGCAGAAAGAGGCAACAGGGGTGCAGAAAGAAGCAAGAGAGGTGCAGAAAGAAAACAGAGAAGTGCAGAAAGAAGCAACAGAGGTGCAGAAAGAGGCAAGAGAAGTTCAGAAAGAGGCAAGAGAGGTGCAGTAGGAGGCAAAAGAGGTGCAGAAAGAGGGAAGAGGTGTGCAGAAAGAGGCAAGATAGGTGCAGAAAGAAGCAAGAGAGGTACAGAATGAAGCAAGAGATGTACAGAAAGAAGCAACAGGGGTACAGAAAGAGGCAAGAGGGTATAGAAAGAGGCAAGAGAAGTGCAAAAAGAAGCAACAGAGGTACAGAAGAAGGCAAGAGAGTTGCAGAAACAGGCAAAAGAGTCCAGAAAGATAGAACAGGGGTGCAGACAGAGGCAAGAAAGATGCAAAAAGAGGGAAGAGGGGTACAGAAAGAGGCAAGAGGGGTGCATAAATTTATAAGAGAGGTGCAGAAAGAAGCAAGAGAAGTGCAGAAAGAAACAACAGAGGTGCATAAATAGGCAAGAAAACTGCAGAAAGAGGCAAGAGAGGTGCAGAAAGAGGACAGAGAAGTGCAGAAAGAGAGAAGCGGGATGCAGAAAGAGGCAAGAGGGATGCAGAAAGAAGCAAGTGAGGTGCAGAAAGAAGCAAGGGAAGTGCAGAAAGAAACAACAGAGGTGCAGAAAGAGGCAAGAGGTGTGCAGAAAGAGGCAAGAGGTGTGCAGAAAGAGGCAAGAGAAGTATAGAAAGAGGCAAGAGAGGTACAAAAACAGGCAAGAGAGGTGCAGAAAGAGGAAACAGGGGTGCAGAAAGAGGCAAGGGAGGTGCAGAAAGACGGAAGAGGGCTGCAGAAAGAGGCAAGAGGGGTACAGAAAGAGGCAAGAGGGGTAAAGAAAGATGCAAGAGGTGTGCAGAAAGAAGCAACAGAGGTGCAGAAAGGGGCAAGAGAAGTGCTGAAACAGGCAAGAGATGTGCAAAAAGAGGCAAGAGAAATGCTGAAAGACGCAACAGAGGTGCAGAAAGAAGTAAGAGAAGTGATGAAAGAGACAAGAGAGTTGCAGAAAGAAACAAGAGAGGTGCAGAAAGAGGCAAGAGATGTGCAGAAAGAAGCAACAGAGGTGCAGAACAAGGCAAGAGAACTGCAGAAAGAGGCAAGAGAGTTGCAGAAACAGGCAAGAGAGGTACAGAAAAAGGAAAGAGGGGTTCAGAATGAGGCAAGAGGGGTGCAGAAAGAAGCAAGAGAGGTGCGGAAAAAAGAAAGAGCAGAGCAGAAAGAACCAACAGATGTGCAGAAAGAGTCAAAAGGGGTGCAGAAACAGGCAAGAGAGGTACAGAAAGAGGGAACAGGGATGCAGAAAGAGGCAAGGGAGGTGCAGAAAGAGGGAAGAGGGGTGCAGAAAGAGGCAAGAGGGATATAGAAAGAGGCAAGAGGGGTGCAGAAACAGGCAAGAGAGGTACAGAAAGAGGGAACAGGGGTGCAGAAAGAGGCAAGGGAGGTGCCAAAAGAGGGAACAGGTGTGCAGAAAGAGGCAAGAGGGGTGCAGAAAGAGGCAAGAGGTATGCAGAAAGAAGCAACAGAGGTGCAGAAAGAGACAAGAGAGGCGCAGAAACAGGCAAGAGGGGTGCGGAAAGAGAAGTGCAGAAAGAAGCAACAGAGGTGCAGAACGAGGCAAGAGAAGTGATGAAAGAGGATAGAGATTTGCAGAAACAGGCAAGAGAGGTGCAGAAAGAGGAAAGATGGGTTCAGAAAGAGGCAAGAGGGGTGCATAGAGAAGCAAGAGAGGTGCGTAAAAAAGAAAGAGCAGTGCAGAAAGATCCAACAGAGGTGCAGAAAGAGGAAAAAGGGGTATAGAAAGAGGCAAGAGAAGTTCAGAAATAAGCAACAGAGGTGCAGAAAGATGCAAGAGAACTGCAGAAAGAGGCAAGAGAGGTACAGAAAGAGGCAAGTGAGGTACAGAAACAGGCAAGAGGGATGCTAAGAGGCAAGAGAAGTGCAGAAAGAAGCAACAGAGGTGCAGAAGGAGGCAAAAGAACAGCAGAAAGAGGGAAAAGAGTTGGAGAAACAGGCAAGAGAGGTGCAGAAAGAGGGATCAGGGGTGCAGAAAGAAGCAAGAGAGGTGCAGAAAGAAGCAAGAGAAGTGTAGAGAGAAGCAAAAGAGGTGATGAAAGAGGCAAGAGGGATGCAGAAGGAGGTAAGAGAAGTGCTAAAAGAAGCAACAGAAGTGCAGAAAGAGGCAAGAGAAGTGCAGAAAGGAGGAGCAGAAATGCAGAAAGAGGTAAGAGAAGTGCAGAAAGAAGCAACAGAGGTGCAGAAAGAGGCAAAAGAAGTGCAGAAAGAGGTAAGAGAGGTGAACAAAGAGACAAGAGAGGTGCACAGAGACAAGAGAGGTGCAAAAAGAGGGAAGACGAGTACAGAAAGAACCAACAGGGGTGTAGAAAGAAACAAGAGAGGTGCAGAAAGAAAAAAGAGAAGTGCAGAAAGAATCAACAGAGGTGCAGAAAGAGGCAAGAGGGGTGCAGAAAGAGGCAATATGGGGGCATAAATAAGCAAGAGAAGTACAGAATGAAGCAAGAGAAGTACAGAAAGAAGCAACAGGGGTACAGAAAGAGGGAAGAGGGGTGCAGAAAGAGGTAAGAGAAGTGCAGAAAGAAGCAACAGAGGTGCAGAAGGAGGCAAGAGAACTGCAGAAAGAGGCAAGAGAGTTGCAGAAACAGGCAAAAGAGTCCAGAAAGATGGAACAGGGGTACAGACAGAGGCAAGAGAGGTGCAGAAAGAGGGAAAAGGGGTGTAGAAAGAAGAAAGAGGGGTGCAGTAATTTGCAAGAGCGGTGCAAAAAGAAGCAAGAGAAGTGCAGGAAGAAGCAACAGAGGTGCAGGAATAGGCAAGAGAACTGCAGAAAGAGGCAAGAGAGGTGCAGAAAGAGGACAGAGAAGTGCAGAAAGAGGGAAGAGGGGTGCAGAAAGAGGCAAGAGGCATGTAGAAAGAAGCAAGGGAAGTGCAAAAATAAACAACAGAGGTGCAGAAAGAGGCAAGAGGGGTGCAGAAAGAGGCAAGAGAAGACATAAAGAGGCAAGAGAGGTACAGAAACATGCAAGAGAGGAGCAGAAAGAGGGAAGAGGGACACCGGAAGAGGCAAGAGAGGTGCAGAAAGAGGGAAGAGGGGTGCAGAAAGAGGCAAGAGGGGTGCAGAAACAGGCAAGAGAGGTACAGGAAGAGGGAACAGGGGTGCAGAAAGAGGCAAGGGTGGTGCAGAAAGAGGGAAGAGGGGTGCAGAAAGAGGCAAGAGGGGTGCAGAAAGAGGCAAGAGGGGTGCAGAAAGAGGCAAGAGGGGTGCAGAAAGAGACAAGAGGTGTTCAGAAAGAAGCAACAGAGGTGCAGAAAGATGTAAAAGAGGTGCAGAAACAGGCAAGAGATGTGCAGAAAGAGACAAGAGAAGTGTGGAAAAAAGCAACAGAGGTGCAGAAAGAAGTAAGAGAAGTGATGAGAGAGACAAGAGAGTTGCAGAAAGAAACAAGAGAGGTACAGAAAGAGGCAAGAGAAGTGCAGAAAGAAGCAACAGAAGTGCAGAATGAGGCAAGAGAACTGCAGAAAGAGGCAAGAGAGTTGCCGAAACAGGCAAGAGAGGTGCAGAAAGAGGAAATAGGGGTTCAGAAAGAGGCAAGAGGGGTGCAGAAATAAGCATGAGAGGTGGGGAAAAAAGAAAGAGCAGTGCAGAAAGACCCAACAGAGGTGCAGAAAGAGGCAAAAGGGGTACAGAAAGAGGTAAGAGAAGTGCAGGAAGAAGCAACAGAGGTACAGAAAGAGGCAAGAAAACTACATAAAGAGGCAAGAGAGGTGCAGAAAGAGGCAAGACGAGTGCAGAAAGAGCCAACAGGGGTGCAGAAAGAAGCAAGAGAAGTACAGAATGAAACAAGAGAAGTACAGAAAGAAGCAAAAGGGGTACAGAAACAGGGAAGAGGGGTGCAGAAAGAGGCATGAGAAGTGCAGAAAGAAGCAACAGAGGTGCAGAAGGAGGCAAGAGAACTGCAGAAAGAGGCAAGAGAGTTGCAGAAACAGGCAAACGAGTCCAGAAAGATGGGACAGGGGTGCAGACAGAGGCAAGAGAGGTGTAGAAAGAGGAAAGAGGGGTGTAGAAAGAAGAAAGAGGGGTGCAGAAATTTGCGACAGAGGTGCAGAAAGAAGCAAGAGTAGTGCAGGAAGAACCAACATTGGTGCAGAAAGAGGCAAGAGTTGTGCAGAAAGGTGGCAAGAGAAGTGCAGAAAGAAGAAACAGAGGTGCAGAAATAGGCAAGAGAACTGCAGAAAGAGGCAAGAGAGGTGCAGAAAGAGGACATAGAAGCAGAAAGAGGGAAGAGGGGTGCAGAAAGAGGCAGGAGGGATGTAGAAAGAAGCAAGGGAAGTGCAGAAAGAAAAAGACAGAGGTGCAGAAAGAGGCAAGAGGGGTGCAGAAAGAGGCATGAGAAGACATAAAGAGGCAAGAGAGGTACAGAAATATGCAAGAGAGGAGCAGAAAGAGGGAAGAGGGGTGCAGAAAAGGCAAGAGAGGTGCAGAAAGAGGGAAGACGGTTGCAGAAAGAGGCAAGAGGGATGCAGAAAGAGACAAGAGGTGTGCAGAAAGAAGCAACAGAGGTGCAGAAAGAGGTAAAAGAGGTGCAGAAACAGGCAAGAGATGTGCAGAAAGAGGCAAGAGAAGTGCTGAAAAAAGCAACAGAGGTGCAGAAAAAAGTAAGAGAAGTGATGAAAGAGACAAGAGAGTTGCAGAAAGAAACAAGTGAGGTACAGAAAGAGACAAGAGAGGTGCAGAACGAGGCAAGAGATGTGCAGAAAGAAGCAACAGAAGTGCAGAACGAGGCAAGAGAACTGCTAGAAAGTGGCAAGAGAGTTGCAGGAAACAGGCAAGAGAGGTGCAGAAAGAGGAAATAGGGGTTCAGAAAGAGGCAAGAGGGGTGGAGAAAGAAGCAAGAGAGGTGCGGAAAAAAGAAAGAGAAGTGCAGAAAGACCCAACAGAGGTGCAGAAAGAGGCAAAAGGGGTACAGAAAGAGGCAAGAGAAGTGCAGAAAGAAGCAACAGAGGTACAGAAAGAGGCAAGAGAACTGCAGAATGAGGCAAGAGAGGTGCAGAAAGAGGCAAGAGAGGTGCAGAAAGAGGGAAGAGGGGTGCAGAAAGAGGCAAGAGGGGGTGCAGAAAGAGGCAAGAGGGTTATCGAAAGAAAAAATAGTGGTGCAGAAAGAAGCAACAGAAGTGCAGACAGAGGCAACAGAAAGAGGCAAGAGAAGTGCAGAAAGAAGCAACAGAAATGCAGAAAGAGGCAAGAGAAGTACAGTAAGAGGCAAGAGAGATGCAGAAAGAGGGAAGAAAGCTGTAAAAAGAGGGAAGAGGGGTGCAGAAAGAAGCAAGAGCGGTACTGAAAGAATCAAGAGAAGTGCAGAGAGAAGCAACTGAGGTGGAGAAAGAGGCAGGAGGAGTACAGAAAGAAGCAAGAGAGGTGCAGAAAGAAGCAGAAGAAGTGCATAAAGAAGCAACAGGGGTGCAGAAAGAGGCAAAAGGGTGCAGAAAGAGAAAAGAGGTGTGCAGAAAGAAGCAACAGAGGTGCAGAAAGAGGCAAGAAGAAGTGCTGAAAGAAGCAACTGAGGTGCTGAAAGAAGTAAGAGAAGTGATGAAAGAGACAAGAGAGTTGCAGAAAGAAACAAGAGAGGTGCAGAAAGAGGCAAGTGAGGTGCAGAAAGAGGCAAGAGAGGTGCAGATAGAGGCAAGGGAGGTTCAGAAACAGGCAAGAGAGGTGGAGAAAGAGGCATGTGGGCTACAGAAACAGGCAAGAGGGGTGCAGAAAGAGGCAAGAGAAGTGCAGAAAGAAGTAACAGACGTGCAGGACGAGGCAAGAAAACTGCAGGAAGAGGCAAGAGAGGTGCAGAAACAGACAAGAGAGGTGCAGAAAGAGGAAAGAGGGGTGCAGAAAGAAGCAAAAGGGGTGCAGAAAGAAGCAAAAGGGGTGCAGAAAGAGGAAAGCGGGGGCGTGGCCAAGCTGCCAACCAAAATGGCCGTGTAGGCTTGCAGCTCCGCCATACAGCCTCGGAATCCTGCTGCCAGCACGGTGTCCCATGCACATATGAGCCGTGCAAAGGAGCGTGAGCGAAGGTGAAGGCGGCTGGCACCTAACGCGGCCAGGGAGGAGCCCGCAGACTGCATCGGCGCGGTAGGCCCGTGAGTGGAGAGGCCTTCCGCGCTGTAAGAAGCCGGGGGCTCAATTACTTGGAGCCACCGGGCGAAGAACCGGGCGCGAGGTCGGAGCGCTGGGTAGGTGGCGGCGAGATCGCGACGGGGCAGGCGGTGGTGTTGGGGGCAATTTGTGGAGTGTAGCACTCGACTGCAGGACCAGAATGCCTCACGGTCTCACCCCCGGAGGCCGAGTGGCGACAGGGGCCACAGGCGAGCCTGGGGACCGGCCACCGGGCCGGGAGCTGTGGGGAGTTCAAAGGTGCTCCCACGCTGCTGTGCCCTAAGAACTAACACATGGCCATAAGCTACCGCCAGCCGTCGCCCCCCTCAGGCCCCAAGAGTTGGATGATGTGCATGACGGAAACAAACTGATTACAAGTGTCCAGTAACCCCGGGACACCGTTCAAGGCTGGCACACTGCAGTGCCCTTTTATTACACTGCAAGGGGCACAATAAGAGTTTGGAGGCTGGCGTACCTAGTAGCCTACACCATAACGGCACCGCACTGAGTGGGGTTTGCAGTTGACTGCCCAGAACTAGGGAATGGTCCAGAGGGACCCCAAACAAAGCAAGGTCCCCTTTAAACCACAAGCCGGAGGAGCGGACGCACGCTGTGCTAACATGTCGGAGGGTGGAACACAGTCGGTGGCTGTGACAGCTGGGCCTGATGCCATGCTGGCGGAACTCAGGGCCGGTTTTAAGGCTCTAGACACCCGATTTGATGCCCTGGATAAGAGGCTTGACACCATGGGCATCAGGCTAGACCAGCAAGAAGGGCACATAGCTACCGCTGAAGGCAGAATATCCAACTTGGAGGACGGTATGGCCCAAACCACCAAGAAACGCGAACGCATAGAGAAAGCTCTCAAGTCCATTGCCATTAAGAACGAGGACTTGGAGGCGCGGGGCGCCGCAACAACATAAGGGTGGTGGGTGTACCAGAGTCCACGAGCACAGGACGTCTAGACGGGTTTGTGGAGATGGTGTTACTCGACCTATTTGGGTGGGAGTCCTTCACGTCTACATTTGTTGTAGAACGAGCTCATCGAATCCTAGGACCGCGCCCCAACCCGGGCTGCCCCCCGAGACCAATCATCGCTCGCTTGTTAAACTTTAAGGACCGGGACACCGCCCTGAGAATGGCCCGTGAGAAGGGC
This sequence comes from Calotriton arnoldi, assembly GCA_963921515.1. NCBI lineage: Eukaryota > Metazoa > Chordata > Amphibia > Caudata > Salamandridae > Calotriton > Calotriton arnoldi. Next base: position 74,097 of record CAWUFW010007425.1, read on the forward strand.
ACTCTTACGTGGCAGGGGTCCGCCATATCCCTATATCCGGACTTCACAGCAATGGCTCAGGAAGCCAGGTGGAAATATACAGGGGTGCAGGCTAGCCTCCGCAAGTTTGGTCTGCGCAATGGAATGCTGTACCCTGCCAGGCTAAAGGTAGATGTTGATGGCCGCTCACGCGTGTTCGACTCTCCGCATGACGCTCAGGAATTCTGTCAGGTGTACTCCAGGCAGAGGCGGCAACGGGGGACTCTGTCTCCGCAACACTATCAGAACATTCCGGACTCAGGTGCTAGCGCGGACCTTTTCTCTGCCAGTTAATATGTATAAGCCCGAAACTGGAACAGTGACAGTCCTGGGCCCTATTGCATTTGTCTCACAACTACCACAGTAATCTTTCTTCTCCCTCAGGTTATGTTGATGTTGCGATGGCCGCTGCACGAGGTGGATTATATCCTGCCCTGTCGGGCGTAGTGGCGATACTACAAGATGGGTAGTGGTGGGGCGTTGCCACCCCCCAAGTGCAGATGCACGTACTATGTTTGACAAAGTATGGTATAATGATTTACTGTTTTATGTATTTGAGTATCACAGTTAAGGAATGGGTTTTTTCCCTGAAGTTGGGTGTGGGGGATGGGAGGTGGGAGGGGGGTCAGGGGGTTTTTCAGCGAGTTCTAGCAGTTTGGCTCCTTTGCAATTTTCTATTACAGTGCAGCAACCAGTATATAGTAATGGGTAGTACAAGTACTAAAGTTTCAGATCATGGTTAAAAGGGTACAGTCAGAGGCGAATATTGTAATGATGTCTTGGAATGTGAGGGGTCTTAATAATGCACGGAAATGTAGGCAAGTAACTAACTATTTACAACGGCACCAGGTAGACATTGCGCAGGTAAAAATACCTGCCTCTTGGGGGGCACACAGGTATTTTGCAGGCTATACTTCCTATGCTCGTGGGGTTGCAATATTGATTCATAATCAAGTACCTTTCGGGGAGGTGGCGGTGTATAAAGATATAGATGGGTGTTTTTTAATAGTCAAGGGATGTCTATTGGAGCATTCGGTATTGCTTGTAAATGTTTATGCACCAAATGTGGATTATCCAAATTTTTTTGCAGCTATTCATGCACAAATTGAATGTATTGGGGGGACCAGGTGTTACTGGGCGGGGACCACAATATACTTCTTGATCCAACAAGTGACAGCACTGCTAATACCGCTGATTCTAAACCACAAGCTAGGTGATCGCTGACTGACATCACTGAGACATATGGCTGGTTGTTGCATGGAGACACCACTGTCAAGGGCAGGCTGGGTACACACACTACTCTGCGCCACACAACACCTAGACCCGGTTGGACTACTGGCTCCTCACCACAGGGGCGATCATATGGGTTAGTGATAATACGCACCTTCCCCGTACGCTGTCAGACCACTCCCCGGTCATGCTGCAGATGTGAATTCCCAGGGCGGGTGGTGTTGAAAGACCGTGGAGATTTCCTGACATGTCCCTAAGGGACACAGTATTTGAATCTGAGCTTCGTGAAGCGATATTGGAGTGCTTCACAATAAACGTGGGCTTGGTAGGCTCGAAGGCCACTCTCTGGGAGGCGTCTAAGGCATACGCGAGGGGTGTATGTATCTCTAAGAGTGCTGGAGTGCTCAGGGATCTCCGACGCACGTTAGCGCAACTGGAGTCGCAGTTGTTGGAAATTGACATGTGTGACCACAATGGATCACAGCCTCCTAATCTGCAATGCCGAGCAGCCATCATGGCAGAATTCCGTGAGGCAACGGAACGGGAGGCACATTACTTAGGCAAATATGCAGTGGCACGGCGCTATGGGGAGGGGGAGTGGCCAGGTAGAACCCTCGCCAGAATGATGCAATGAACTCGCAAGCCGACATACATAGCTGAGCTAGAAGGGCAGGATGGCAAGCGTATAACCGGGAACATAGACATCCTTGAGGAGGTCCACAATTACTAAAGCAACCTATATACATCAAGAGTGGAGGGGGACTCAAGTGTATATAGGGAGTATTTGGATGAGGTATCCCTAACATGGTTAGAAAAAGCGCACCAGGAGTTTTTGGCTGAACACTTTAACGTGGAAGAGGTAATTGGTGCCATTGATGCACTAGACGGCTCTAAGGCCCCTGGGCTTGATGGATTCACAGGATGCTTCTACAAGAAGTTTAAGGGAATACTCGCCCCCTACCTCATAGACATGTATCAGGAAGCAGTGGAATCGGGGGTGCTCCCACCCACACTTAGGGAAGCAGTCATTATACTCCTCCCTAAGCCCAGAAAGGACACTCTGAAGTGTGGTTCGTACAGGCCGCTATCATTATAAAATTTTGATAACAAGATACTAGCTAAAATATTGGCAACGCGGCTAGCCCTGATCGTAGACCAAATGCTCTCACCAGCCCACTCGGGATTTATTCCCCATAAGTCAACTGCCCTCAATCTTCGCACCCTATTTGCCACGTTGCATAGAATCTCACCTTCGGTGCTGGCGGCTGCCATCCTGCTTGATTCGGAAAATGGCATTTGACTCCCTTGAATGGCCTTTCTTGTATGCCACATTAGGTCGACTCGGGGTGCCAGATCGGTTCCTAGAGGTCATTAAATTACTGTACTCAACTCCTATGGCGCTTATTCGCCTTAACAGCACCCCAGCATTTCGCCTGTCACGAGGAACGTGGCAGGGATGTCCGCTCTCGCCCTTGCTGTTTGTCCTAGCATTGGACCCCCTTTCACCTGCAGGACAGGCATAGCCAGAGGGGCCTGCAGTTTAATACCGGGCCACTCCTCATTACTCTGTACGCAGACGACATCATACTATATGTGCAACAACCGGCTGATAATCTTATCCCACTTCTCAGGGAAATAACCAGATATGGCACATTATCAGGCCTCTCCATCAACTGGGGAAAGTCAGAGGTCTTTCCATTAACGGATGCGCCTTTAGCGATGTGGTGGGGTATCCGTTGTTGTGGTGCGAGGACTCTGTAAAATACCTTGGTATACATATTCTTAGAGATATGGCTCGTATCCTGCAACTTAATTACGGCCCGGTTTTGGAGAGGCTGGCATGCAACATTGAGCGTTGGCTAGCATTGCGTTTGTCCATGGCAGGGAGAATTGCCATTATTAAAATGGTGGTCCTTACGAAACTCTTGTACCTATTCCAAAACATCCCCATCCTGCTGTGCAACAGTTTCTTTTCTAAGCTTCGTACACATTTGCTTAGGTTGGTCTGGGGAGGTAAGCAACCGCGGGTTGGTTGGGACACCCTGACGCTACCATATGAGAGAGGAGGGTTTGGGGTGCCGAATTTCCGTCTCTACTATTTGGTGGCCCAGGCAAGCTTCGCTCAACATTGGTATCATGCAGACGCCAGGATTCCGTATTTTAGATAGGCCTGGGCGGAAAACTACGCTACGCTCGCATAGTTTGCGCAACTACGTGCTACGCGAATTGCCTGTAGCACAGTGCAAAAACGCATAGCGTAGCGGGCATTTTTTGCTTGCTCGCGGTCCTCAACGTCAAGTTGGCGACCGCGAGCGAGCAAAATGACATCCCGGCGAGACTTTTTCCTCGTTCGCGATCAGCAACATCAAGTTGCCGATCGCGAGCGTGGAAAATAAACCTCCCGGCGAGATTCTCAACGCGGGGAGGTCAGGTTTCTCATTGCGAGTGGTCGTGTATGCTCGCGACCGCTCGCGATGAGAAACTAGCAGTCCGCGTTGAGAAAACTGCCGCTCGAGTACAAATCTAATCGAGCGGCCGAAAACGACCGCTTGCACTGTGCAAGATGCCTTTTGCAATGATTGCACAGTGCGGACAAGCATCCGGCACTGTGCAATCATTGCGAACAGCATTTCCTACCGCACTACGCAGTTCGCGTAGTGCTACGCGTAGCTCGCGTAGTGCGAAGTGCACTTCGCGTAGCTACGCGTAGCGCTACTACGCGAACTACGCCCAGGGTTAATTTTAGACCTGAGGCTTACCTGGCGCTCCCGGCATCCCTTAACACGCTATTACCTGTTGTGTTTCCTAGAGACCCACAAGACATACAGACCCTCTCCACCACCAGCTGGCCTTGGCATCGTTTATGTAAAATAACTGGTTCTCATCTCCTTTACTCAGCTGAGCTACCACTGGCGGGTATTGGCTGGATCCCTATTCTGCAGGAGACGCTAGTGAAGCAGACGCTGGCTAAATTCCATTTGGTAACGTTTGGAGATCTATTCCCTAGTGGCCACATTTTTTCACATACAGAGGATCCCCGTTTTCGCGAGGCCACTGTTATGGATCATTTTGTGCTGCATAGGGTACAAAGGGCACTGAGGGCCAATCTTTTTAGCTATCCGGTTGAACCACCAGACTTCCCCTTATTGACCTGCATTATTAAAGATACTAGCGGGATACATCCTATGTCCAGGTTATACAGGGCTGCAGTGTCGATGATGCCTAGCAGGAACGCTGGGGTGAGGGCGGCATGGGAACGTGACCTGGGCCATCCCATAACAGACGTACGGTGGAGCCGTTGCTGCAGGCAGATCAGGCATGTCTCCCCCAACCACCGGCACAAGCTGCTGCATTTTAAATTCCTCTGGAGGGCATACATGTCACCAAACAAAATACATCGAATTGATCCAACCCGTTCACACCACTGTCCTAGATGTAGTTCACCAGAAGCAGACTTTGCGCACATCACATGGACATGTGATAAAATAGCAGGATATTGGAGGGTAGTTTTAGGAGAAATTTCTTGTATGATAGGGAAGGAGATTGCACCCGCGCCAATGCTTGCGCTTATGGGGTATGTGTATGACCTCCCCAAATCTAGGAGGAGGTTTGTAGCCATAGCACTACTTATTGCTAAACGTGAAGTTGCCCTTAACTGGGGCAGCAAACGAGTGCCAACATTGAAGACATGGCTGCGCAGCATGGCCTATTGCAACACAAACAGCGACACTTATGCATCTCTACAGCTGCCAGCTGCTAGGCCCCTGGACATTTGGCAGCCATTCCATGCTTACTTACTATCCACGCAGGATGCCGGTGATGCTACACTATCACAGCCTCAAATTGAAATGGGTACGGGGACAAACGGGGGTACACGCGGGCTTAATGGGCAGTCCTCGGAATCATAGGGACATTTGTTTATGATTTCCATTATTTTGGAAAATTGATTTGCTGGAATATTTGATGGCAATGTAGGCCTTTGTCAGTTGACCTCACTGATCTATAAGTACTATTACATCATGTTTAATTGTAATTGCACTGTGTTGTTGCTGTAATTATCATTGTGAAAATCAATAAAGAAAAGTTCCACAAAAAAAATAGTCTCCTATTGGTACTTAACCCCAGTCCGTTTACATAAAATTGACCCCACACGGATGACAAGTGCTGGAGGTGTCACACAGTGGCGGGCACACTTACACACATACTTTGGGACTGCCCAAAATTGGTACACTTCTGGGAGGGAATCCTAACCAAAATAGACACACAATTCTCAACCCAGCTTCCTAGATTCCCTTCTTATATAATCCTAGGCCTCCCCAATCCACTCACTTACCCAATTACAACACGAAGAGGCAGACAGATAACTTTAGCACTACGAGCAGCACATCAAGCCATGCTAGTGCTTTGGGGCACCAATAAAATTCCGACTAGGATTAATTAGCTGCATTGAATCTGGGGCCTACTAGGTATGGAGCGCCTCTCTTCAGCCATAAAGTCAGAGGGAGACACTTTCCGCAATATATGGCATCCATTTCTCACACTCCTTTTGCAGGAATTCACTGAACTTACCTGCCCTCGATATCTCAGACTATTAAGATTAACAGAAGCCCCCCACCCGCAAGACACATCTTAGGATTTTGAAGGTAATTAAGGTTAATAGATAGATCCGAAAAAGGATCGGCAGGCACCCGAGGGGGGGAGGGAGAGGGAGGCAGGAGTTGGGGATCATTTTTGTGTTTTTTTTTCTTTTGCTTCATGTTAAAATGTTGCATTAAAGCAGACAAGGCCCAATGTTGATGCCGAGTCGGACTATATATAATTGCAATATCTCAACTGCAACAATAAAATGATTTAAAAAGAAAAAAAGAAAAAAGAAAGAGGCAAGCGGGGTACAGAAGGAAACAATAGTGGTGCAGAAAGAAGCACGAGAAATGCAGAAAGAAGCAACAGAGGTGCAGAAAGAGGCAAGAGGTTGCAGAAAGAGGCAAGAGAATTGCAGAAAGAGGCAACAGAAAGAGGCAAGAGAAGCACAGAAAGAAGCAGCAGAAATGCAGAAAGAGGCAAGAGAAGTGCAGTAAGAGGCAAGAGAGATGCAGAAAGAGGGAAGAGAGGTGTAAAAAGAGGGGTGCAGAAAGAAGCAAGAGCAGTACTGAAAGAATCAAGAGAAGTGTAGAAAGAAGCAACTGAGGTAGAGAAAGATGCAAGAGGAGTACAGAAAGAAGCAAGAGAGGTGCAGAAAGAAGCAGAAGAAGTATAAAAAGAAGCAAAAGGAGTGCAGAGAGATGCAAAAAGGGGTGCAGAAAGAAGCAAGTTAGGTGCAGAAATAAGCAAGGGAAGTGCAGAAAGAAGCAAGCAAGGTGCAGAATGAGGCAAGTGAGGTGCAGAAAGAGGCAAGAGAGGTGCAGAAAGAGGCAAGAGAAGTGCAGAAAGAAGCAACAGAGGTGCAGAACGAGGCAAGAGAACTGCATAAAGAGGCAAGAGAGTTGCCGAAACAGGCAAGAGAGGTGCAGAAAGAGGAAAGAGGGGTTCATAAATAGGCAAGAGGGATGCAGAAAGAGGCAAGCGGGCTGCAGAAAGAAACAATAGTGGTGTAGAAAGAAGCAACAGAAATGCAGAAAGAAGCAACAGAAATGCAGAAAGAGGCAAGAGAAGTGCAGTAAGAGGCAAGAGAGATGCAGAAAGAGGGAAGAGAGGTGTAAAAAGAGGGAAGACAGCTGCAGAAAGAAGCAAGAGCAGTGCAGAAAGATCAAGAGAGCCGTAGAAAGAAGCAACTGAGGTGGAGAAAGAGGCAATAGGAGTACAGAAAGAAGCAAAAGAGGTGCAGAAAGAAGCAGAAGAAGTGCAGAAAGAAGCAACAGAGGGCAGAAAGAGGCAAAAGGGGTGCAGAAAGAAGCAAGAGAGGTGCAGAAAGAAGAAAGGGAAGTGCAGAAAGAAGCAAGCAAGGTGCAGAAAGAGGCAAGAGAAGTACAGAAAGAGGTAAGAGAGGTGCAGAAAGAGCCAGGAGAGGTGCAGAAAGTGGGAAGAGTATGCAGAAAGAGACAAGAGAAGTGCAGAAAGAAGCAACAGAGATGCAGAAAGAGGCAAGAGAGGTGCAGAATAAAGAAGCAAAAGAGGTGCAGAAAGAAGCAAGAGAGGTGCAGAAAGATGGGAGGTGCAGAAAGCGGAAGAGATGTGCAGAAAGAGGCAAGAGAAGTGCAGAAAAAGGAAGAAAGGTGCAGAAAGAAGCAAGAGAAATGCAGAAAGAGGCAAGAGAGGTGCAGATAGAAGCAAGAGTGGTTTGTGCACCATTAGTACCAATATAACACCCACAGTTAGCAATAAATAACATGTGACCATTCCAGCTTTGCAAAGGGACTGCCACCATTCTGTAACACATGTTTTTTGGTTCAAATCAGCAGATTCTGCAGCAGATGATGGATTATGTGGCAAATGTGGAAAATGTATAATTATGCGAAAATCGGTGCAGCCGAACAGTGGCATAATTCCAGTGGCCCTACTCATACCTTTGACTTGGTCCAGAAGTGCTCCTCAGTGGTTCTTTTTTTTTTGTCTCATTGAGTTTATAGTTTAGCTTCTATGGAAATGAGGAAGACCAAACCTGAGGTTACCACTCCACAACACAGACTACCATACCACATAATTACTCTCCATAACACATAATCCCACTCTACATAATTCCTGTACACTAAATACCACATACTTTCTATCCACATAATTTCACTGCACAACATAACACATAATTCCTCTACACACAACGTACATCCATTCCACTTTTACATTTACAACGCCAGTAGCTCTAACTCCTGAAAATGCGAGACCTATTACATTGCAAATGCTTCTTTAATTAGTAGTTGTGTTTGCAGAGTGGTGGAGAAAGGGGGCTGGGCCTCCGACCAGCACTCAGGCATTCAGCTGCGTAGAACTTACAGGAGGTACCAGGAGGACTTCTTGGCCCCCAAAGTCCCTCAGGAGTAAAGTGGACTTCATCCACCAAACTCACACACTCTCACATTCACTCACTCACCCATACAGTCACTCATATAACCCATTTATCACCTATACTGTTAATACAACTATAACATGTTTTAAAGCTTGCTTTTCTCTACCAGTGTTGTGTGGTTCCTAGGAATCCTCCCGACCTGTGCATTTTGGGTGACCTAAACTGAGGGCTTGGTGTCCAAACTGCTTCTGGACACCCCCACAGGATATGTCAGCCATTAGACCAGCTAGCTCTACAGTGCCACTACCGCCCCCCTATATCTTACAGTGGTATGGGTAGTTTCTGGCAACCACTGAACATGACAACCCTGATTCTTCAGGGAACGTGGAAAACAGAACAGTACTTTTCACTTAGTCACTCGTACTTACTTATTCTCAGAAAATACACAGGATGGTGATTAGGACGTTTAAATAAGTATTTATTGGTCCAGTGTCAGTCTTGTTTAAAACATATTTGCTGCAACAATCAGGAGACAGAAGCATACGAAAGAAATTGCAAGTACTAATATAGTAAATAGTAGATACATTTCTTCCATAGTGCTAAGAAGATGAACATATACAGTGCAGATAAGACAGTAGCATTTGCATACTCCTATAATGCGCGTGCAACGTAATTTGCCTAAATGTACCTAGCGCAGATATGTAGGTGTAGCATGTAATAGCTATGTGTATATATATATATATATATATATATATATATATATATATATGTGTGTATAGCCAAGAAACCCCTAGGGAAGAACCATCCCCCTCACCTGATGGTAGAGAATGAAGGACCCTGTCTCTGCTTCGAGGATGACACCCCGCAAGGTATGTCAGACCGCAGTGTGTCGAAGATTCAGTATGCAGGACCCCGTGTCAGCTTGGAAGGAATTCTCCTCTAATTTGCATGGAGGAATAAGTGTCTTATATACTAGTGTGGTCACTCCAGGGTTTCTTCTAGAATCGATATGTTTTGAAAACAATCATAAATGTTTTTCCAAACAAATGCGATCATGCACAGCAGGCTGTTGGCCAAGGAGGAAAAAAAGTGGTGACCCTTATACAAAATAATTATGCATTGCCTGAGGGTATGTTTATGTATGTCAGGTCCAGGGATTATGATAGAATACTAAGAGCCTGGTGTCGAAGAGACAGGAGCAAGCTTCTAGGTAAAAGGTCACCTGTTTCAGAACCGTTATTGTCGTGTGGATGGGACAATGTATGTAAAAAGGGGTATACATGACAGAAGTAGCCTAAAGGAGATGACACCCACTCCTCATCAAAAGGTCAACAGGGTCAACTAAATAATAATAAAGCTAAGCTCATTAAAAGCATAAAAACATTTAGAACTAAGATACTAAAAAGCATTTCTAAAAGTCCTGCAAAATTGTAAAATCCATTTTTCCTAAAAGCATTCAAAAGGTCCTCTAAACTTGTATATGCGGTTATTATTACACTGAGCACCTTGAAAGCCATTATGAGCAGAGAAGAAAAAATAAAACTAAGTCAGCTTCGACCTTCAATTTGGTAAATGTTTAAAAAATGTTGAATACTTCCCAGCATAGGAAAGGCCAGATTGTTAATGAATCCTATGCTGAAGACTCAACACCGCTGAATATTGTATCTGCAGGTGGCATTCCCTCCAGCAATTCCAATATCATATCGAGTGAGCAAAGATAGTCATCTCTGGTTCCCACAGCAGCCGCCAGGGAAGAATTAGATGCCTGCATGCCTGGAACCGAAGCCTGTACCTCTGGAGCAGAGCTGATTTCCCTTCCAACAGGAGCGGATTCATCCCTTGGAGGCCCTAGAAATTCCATCATCAACATGGGAATACGCTGTGGACAACTGTACACGTGGGCCTGCAAGGGCTCCAGGAGCACATCTATGTCCGGCAGCACAACTGATGGAACTGTCAGACACAGGTCCAACACGCATCCGAATTCGAAGAAGAGACAGCGGAACACAGACAGGACACAGTCTCGCCAGACTGGTCTAAAAGACAGGAACCAAAGCTCACTCAGGTCTTGAAGCCAAGGCATAACCAGGTAGAACACCAGAGGCTCACGACAACGTCGTTCCAACAGTGTTCTCTCCATGTCTTGAGTGATTGAGATGTCTATTGCGAATCAATAGGATTAAAATCAGGATGCCCGCCACTGATAGCGGGACCAAAGGAAGGCCTCCAAAAACGCTTCAAAGTACAGAGTGTATGAAAGCTGGAATTACTCCGTAGATAGTCTGAAAGGTGGTTAAGAGACCTGATCCAAGACGCTTAAATAAGTGTGCAATCCCTCTCGTATCAGACATGTTAAAGATACGATGAACAAGTTCTCTGAAATTGATTGGGAAGTTTGTACGGACCAGGGCCTGTATCTCTGCCGAAGACCTTGCAACCTGGAGATTTAAAGTCTCTCGGGCTGAAGTTAAGGCACATTTTGTTGAAACAACATGGCTTTCAGTCTGCTCAGCAAATCAAACCTTATACTGGAAACATTCAATGAAGGCCACAGTGCTGTCTCCCTAACTATGTGAGCCAGGGGAAACAATATTTGTTTACAACAAACAACCCTGAAGTTTTCTGTGACTAGATATGCGATGCCTGGGACCATCCCACAACAGCCTTGATCACTCAGCATTAAATCACTACCATTCGATAGTAACTCACAAACTGGATGAATTACTGCAGCTGGGAAGCCTTTCAAGTAGCAAGATAAGTTCGCTATTGAAGCATTACACGCTCCATGAAGTGAGACCTCTTTGCACACTAAAGACCCACTTAAAGCCTTCTCACAGTCTGTACCACTTAAGAAAACTTCAGTGTCCTTATTTCTACACCTATATCTGTACAGTAACTCCCAGGATTCCTATATGTACCCTTCACCCAACGCTTCATACCTGCCTGCTTGGATGTATCTAAGGCAGTGTTGGAACTGGAATGTTGTGATTGGCAGCGTGATATAGCCACAAATTAACCATTCCGTAAACGGTGACTCTGCTACTGTAAAATGTTACTTCTCTAATTTTTCAATGAGCAGCATGGTGTGCTTTGCATCCCTGCGTGCCATGGTCAATTGTCTGTCGGTTAGATTATGAGCCGAAAACAGATTTGAGCCGTAAATGTACCGCCATGGCATGTGGCCAGAATGCAGTGATTGTAGCGTCCAGCTCAAAAGCAAAATGCAGTGCAATTGAGATTGCCCATGTTGTAGAATAGACAAATCTTGTTCCATTATGTCAATTGCGGAGGACACAATGTTGCCCAGTGAATAAATACGTGAAGAAAGTGTGGTCATACCATTGTCTACCACAGCCAAGGCCTTTTCTAGATTAATTCTGTCAATCTCACGTAATGTCTCAGCAGTATCCTGTTAGGAGACTTTACACAGTTCATTGTAGATGGCATATAAGAAGCGTTTTTTACGCGATTTCTTGGGACCTAGCAAGAAATCCCTAAGATCCATGTTGTCAGATAGAAGGGACAAGTGTCGTTTCACCTGTAATAGTGTTGAGTTTTTTAGCCATTCTAGGCTCAACTTCCCAACACTATAAGAAGTCACTGCCCCTGGGTCGTCTGTGTGTACATAGCAGGGGTCAGGCCTATGGATACTAAGCCCTCCGGTGGTACCCCTGAATCTTCATTGTAACCTATTTGTGTCGATCGGCCAAACCAACCATCCCTTCCATTGGGAGCTGATGAATTGTATGTACCATTCTGTATCATTGTACCCAGTACCTCCTCACCAATCAGTCTATTATTCGATATACCTTCAATAGGTATGGGCGAGGGGATGCGTGGTGTCTTCAGGTCTTTTATTTTTGCAAACCTGTAGCAGGTAGTCTGTTGCACTGTTCTGTTCAGGAAGATTATCTGTAATGGTATGAGGCAAGCTCTAAATAAAGCCTCAGATCCCTGAACTTGCCATTCTTTTGTCTCCCAGATGGATTTTGTGTCTATTGTGTCCCTCCAATAGTCGAAACCTTTTATAGACAGTTGAGAGATAAAAGGTGCTGAATATATAAGTTTGGTGTTTGTCAGCAAAATTTTCTTTGCAGTTGCATTCATTTGTGCACGCTTATAATAGTATGATGCTGGGTCTGATGTATTAACCCCTTCGATGCTCATGACGAGCTGGACTCGTCATGGCACACAGTGGTCGTGTGCTCATGACGAGTCCAGCTCGTCATGAAACATCGCCTGGGAAATCCCTCTGGTGCGGGCACCAGAGGGATTCCCTTAATGCCACAAGAGCCTCGGGAGCTGGGGAAGAGCTTCCCAGCTCCCGAGGCTCCCCTGGTTTCCCTGAAATGACGATCGGCGCGCACGTCGTGCTGATGTCATTTCAGTGAAACTGAAACTGAAATGAGCCAAGAGGCTCATTTCAGTTTCCTTCTACGTGCTCAGGGGGCTATCTCAGCCCCCTGAGCACGTAGAAAGACGGGAGAGGTATCGTTGGAAAGGGAGAATCTCCCCTTTCCAATGGTACCCTCCCCAGTGGATCCCTGCTTGGGGATTGCCACAGGAGGGCGATCCCCAAGCAGGGATCCACCCACTAGACACCAGGGAGGGGGAGCGGCCCCTTGGGCAAGGGCCTTTGCTCCCCCAATTTAATTTTGCAAAATGTAGTCTTTTTGCCCCCCCTGGGGGACAGATGGGGCAGTAGCCCCTAATCTGCCCCCCGGGGGGGCAAAAAGCCCACTAGACACCAGGGATTTTTTTTAGGAAGTAAAAATAAGGGTGGGGGCTGCCCAAAACGGGCATGCCAATGCCCCCACCCACCCGCCACCAATACAGCCTTTCTGCCCCCCCGGGGGGGCAGAAAGCCCACTAAATGCCAGGGATTTTTTATTGCACCATTTGTTTTAGGGTGGGGGCTGCCCGAAATGGGCACGCCAATGCCCCCACCCCCCGCCACCATTACAGCCTTTCTGCCCCCCCTGGGGGGCAGATGGGTGCAGTAGCCCCCAATCTGCCCCTCGGGGGGGCAGAAAGCCCACTAAACGCCAGGGATTTTTTATTGCACCATTTCTTTAGGGTGGGGGCTGCCCGAAACGGGCACACCAATGCCCCCACGCCCCCATTACAGCCTTTATGCCCCCCCTGGGGGGAAGATGGGGGCAGCAGCCCCCAATCTGCCCCCCCCGGGGGGGGCAGAAAGCCCACGTGATGCCAGGGATTTTTTTTCGCACCATTTTCTTAGGGTGGGGGCTTGCCCGAAACGGGCACGCCAATGCCCCCACCCCCCGCCACCATTACAGCCTTTCTGCCCCCCCTGGGGGGCAGATGGGGCAGTAGCCCCCAATCTGCCCCCCCGGGGGGGCAGAAAACCCACTAAATGCCAGGGATTTTATTTTGCACAATTTGTTTTAGGGTGGGGGCTGCCCAAAATGGGCATGCCAATGCCCCCACCCCCCCACCACCACCATTACAGCCTTTCTGCCCCCCCTGGGGGGCAGATGGGGACAGTAGCCCCCAATCTGCTCCCGGGGGAGGGCAGAAAGCCCACTTGACGCCAGGGATTTTTTTTGCGCATTTGTTTTTAGGGTGGGGGCTGCCCGAAATGGGCACCCCAATGCCCCCACCCCCCCACCACCATTACAGCCTTTCTGCCCCCCCTGAGGGCAGATGGGGGCAGTAGCCCCTAATCTGCCCCCCCCAGAGGGGCAGAAAGCCCACTATCCACCAGGGATTTTTTTTTTGCGCAATTGTTTTTAGGGTGTGGGCTGCCCGAAACGGGCACGCCAATGCCCCCACCCCCCCACAAAAATGACAGTCTTTCTGCCCCCCGGGAGGCAGATGGAGCTGTAGCCCCCAATCTGGCCCCCCCGGGGGGCGCAGAAAGCACACTAGAAACCATGGATTTTTTTATTTTATTAGTGTAGGGGTAGGGGTAGGGGCTGCCCAAAATGGGCATGACAATACCCCCACCCCACCCCCAGAGAAATTCCAGTCTTCCTGCCCCCCGGGAGGGAAGATGGTGGCAGTGGCCCCTGATCTGCCCCCTGGGGGCAGAAAGCCCACTAGGCGCCAGCAAGTACGCAGGCTTTTTATGCGTGGGGGTGGGGGCTGCCCAAAATGGTCATACCAATGTCCCCACCCCCACAAAAAATAGCCACAGTCTCTCTGCCCCCTTTGGGGGCATATCGGGACAAACCCCCTCCCCCGATTCCCCCCCAGGGTGGCAAAAAGCCCACTAGGCTCCGACTTTTTTTAGCAATGTGCCTACCTGTGGATTTTGGGCCCTAGCGCAGCTGGCACGTAGGGAAACCTAGCAAACCTCTACATTTTTGAAAACTAGATACCCAGGGGAATCCAGGATGGGGTGACTTGACTGGCTCTCACCAGGTTCTGTTACCCAGAATCCCTTACAAACCTAAAAATTCGTCCAAAAAAACACATTTTCCTCACATTCCTGTGGTGGAAAGTTCTGGAATCTGCGTGGGTCCACAAAATTCCACCCACCCCGCGTTCCCCAAAGTCTTCCGAGAAAAATGGTACCTGACTTGCGTGGGTAGGCCTAGTGCCCGCGACAGGCAAGGGTCCAAAACCTATTTAGGAGACATCAAAATTACCTATCACAAAACAACCTGGTTTTGCAAGGGGGGTCCCATGACTTTTTGGCCCCGGGCTTGGTGGCCATCTAGGGAAACCTACCAAACCCACACATTTTTGAAAACTAGACACCCGGGAGAGTCCAGGGAGGTATGGCTTGCGTGTATACCCCAACGTTTCCTTACCCAGAATCCCCTGCAAACCTCAAATTTAGCTGAAAAAAATCACTTTTTTCACACATTTTTGTGTGGGAAAGTTGTGGCATCACCGGGCTGACACAAATTTCCTACCACCCAGCGTTCCTCCAGGTCTCCCGATAAAAATGGTGCCTCACTCGGTGGGAGGCCCAAGTACCCGCGACAGGCAAGGGCCCACAACGTATTGAGGCTGACATCAAAATTGCCTATCTCAAAATGACCTGGTTTTGCAAGGGGATCACCTGGGTTTTGGCCCGGTGCATCGGCGGCCACCTACGGAAACCTACCAAACCCACACATTTCTGAAAAGTAGACACCGGGGATTCCAGGGAGGTATGGCTTGCGTGGATCCCCAACGTTTTCTTACCCAGAATCCCCTGCAAACCTGATATTTTGCTGAAAAATCACTTTTTAACACATTTTTGTGTGGTAAGTTGTGGCATCACAGGGCTGACACAAATTTCCACACCAGCGTTCCTCAGGTCTCCCGATAAAATGGTGCCTCACTCGGGTGGGAGGCCCAGTAACCGCGACAGGCAAGGGCCCACAACGTATTGAGGCGACCTCAAAATTGCCTATCACAAAACGACCTGGTTTTGCAAGGGGTCCCATGACGTTTGGCCTGGGGCTCGGTGGCCACCTAGGAAACCTACAAACCCACACATTTCTGAAAAGTAGACACCCGGGATTCCAGGGAGGCATGGTTTGCGTGATCCCAACGTTTCTTACCCAGAATCCCTGCAAACCTGATATTTTCCTGAAAAATCACTTTTTCACACATTTTTGTGTGGTAGTTGTGGCATCACCGGGCTGACACAAATTTCCTACCACCCAGCATTTCCCCCAGGTCTCCCGATAAAAATGGTGCCTCACTCGGGTGGGAGGTCCAAGTACCCGCAACAGGCAAGGGCCCACAACGTATTGAGGCGACATCAAAATTGCCTATCACAAAATGTTGTGGGCCCTTGCCTGTCGCGGGTACTTGGGCCTCCCACCCGAGTGAGGCACCATTTTTATCGGGAGACCTGGGGAACGCTGGGTGGTAGGAAATTTGTGTCAGCCCCGTGATGCCACGACTTTACCACACAAAAATGTGTGAAAAAGTGATTTTTTCAGCAAAATAACAGGTTTGCAGGGGATTCTGGGTAAGAAAACGTTGGAGGATCCACGCAAGCCATACCTCCCTGGAATCCCCCGGGTGTCTACTTTTCAGAAATGTGTGGGTTTGGTAGGTTTCCCTAGGTGGCCGCCGAGCCCCGGGCCAAAACGTCATGGGACCCCCTTGCAAAACCAGGTCGTTTTGTGATGGGCCATTTTGAGGTCGCCTCAATACGTTGTGGGCCCTTGCCTGTCGCGGGTACTTGGGCCTCCCACCCGAGTGAGGCACCATTTTTATCGGGAGACCTGGGGAACGCTGGGTGGTAGGAAATTTGTGTCAGCCCCGTGATGCCACGACTTTACCACATAAAAATGTGTGAAAAAAGTGATTTTTTTCAGCAAAATAACAGGTTTGCAGGGGATTCTGGGTAAGAAAACGTTGGAGGATCCACGCAAGCCATACCTCCCTGGAATCCCCGGGTATCTACTTTTCAGAAATGTGTGGGTTTGGTAGGTTTCCCTAGGTGGCCGCCGAGCCCCGGGCCAAAACGTCATGGGACCCCCTTGCAAAACCAGGTCGTTTTGTGATAGGCCATTTTGAGGTCGCCTCAATACGTTGTGGGCCCTTGCCAGTCGCGGGTACTTGGGCCTCCCACCCGAGTGAGGCACCATCTTTATCGGGAGACCTGGGGAACGCTGGGTGGTAGGAAATTTGTGTCAGCCCCGTGATGCCACAACTTTACCACACAAAAATGTGTGAAAAAAGGGATTTTTTCAGCAAAATGTCAGGTTTGCAGGGGATTCTGGGTAAGAAAACATTGGGGATCCACGCAAGCCATACCTCCCTGGAATCCCCGGGTGTCTACTTTTCAGAAAAGTGTGGGTTTGGTAGGTTTCCCTAGGTGCCGGCAGAGCTAGGGTTCAAAAACTACAGCTAGGCACTCTGCAAAAAAAGGGTCATTTTTCACTGTGAAAATGTGGTGCGTCCACGTTGTGTTTTGTGCTGCTTCCTGTCGCGGGCACTAGGCCTACCCACACAAGTGAGGTACCATTGATTTTGGAAGACCTTGGGGAACGCGGGGTGGGTTTAATTTTGTGGATCCACGCAGATTCCAGAACTTTCCACCACAGAAAAGTGAGGAAAATGTGTTTTTTTTGCCAATTTTTTAGGTTTGCAAGGGATTCTGGGTAACAGAACCTAGTGAGAACCAGTCAAGTCACCCCATCCTGGATTCCCCTGGGTGTCTACTTTTCAAAAATGTATAGGTTTTCTACGTTTCCCTGAGTGCCGGCAGAGCTAGGGTTCAAAAACTACAGCTAGGCACTTTGCAAAAAAAGGGTCATTTTTCACTGTGAAAATGTGGTGCGTCCACGTTGCGTTTTGCGCTGCTTCCTGTTGCGGGCACTAGGCCTACCCACACAAGTGAGGTACCATTTTTTTTGGAAGACCTTGGGGAACGCGGGGTGGGTGGAATTTTGTGGATCCACGCAGATTCCAGAACTTTCCACCACAGAAAAGTGAGGAAAATGTGTTTTTTTTGCCAATTTTTTAGGTTTGCAAGGGATTCTGGGTAACAGAACCTGGTGAGAGCCAGTCATGTCACCCCATCATGGATTCCCCTGGGTGTCTACTTTTAAAAAATGTATAGGTTTGCTAGGTTTCCCTAAGTGCCGGCAGAGCTAGGGTTCAAAAACTACAGCTAGGCACTTTGCAAAAAAAGGGTCATTTTTCACTGTGAAAATGTGGTGCGTCCACATTGCGTTTTGCGCTGCTTCCTGTCGCGGGCACTAGGCCTACCCACACAAGTGAGGTACCATTTTTTTCGGAAGACCTTGGGGAACACGGGTAGGGTGGAATTTTGTGGATCCACGCAGATTCCAGAACTTTCCACCACAGAAAAGTGATGAAAATGTTTTTTGTGTGCCAATTTTTAGGTTTGCAAGGGATTCTGGGTAACAGAACCTGGTGAGAGCCAGTCAAGTCACCCCATCCTGGATTCCCCTGGGTGTCTACTTTTCAAAAATGTATAGGTTTGCTAGCTTTCCCTAAGTGCCGGCAGAGCTAGGGTTCAAAAACTACAGCTAGGCACTTTGCAAAAAAAGGGTCATTTTTCACTGTGAAAATGTGGTGCGTCCACGTTGTGTTTTGCGCTGCTTCCTGTCGCGGGCACTAGGCCTACCCACACAAGTGAGGTACCATTTTTTTCATAAGACCTTGGGGAACGCGGGGTGGGTGGAATTTTATGGATCCACGCAGATTCCAGAACTTTCCACCACAGAAAAGTGAGGAAAATGTGTTTTTTTTGCCAATTTGTTAGGTTTGCAAGGGATTCTAGGTAACACAACCTAGTGAGAGCCAGTCAAGTCACCCCATCCTGGATTCCCCTGGGTGTCTACGTTTAAAAAATGTATAGGTTTGCTAGGTTTCCCTAAGTGCCGGCAGAGCTAGGGTTCAAAAACTACAGCAAGGCACTTTGCAAAAAAAGGGTCATTTTTCACTGTGAAAATGTGGTGCATCCACGTTGCGTTTTGCGCTGCTTCCTGTCGCGGGCACTAGGCCTACCCACACAAGTGAGGTACCATTTTTTTTGGAAGACCTTGGGGAACGCGGGCGGGTGGAGTTTTGTGCATCCACGCAGATTCCAGAACTTTCCACCACAGAAAAGTGAGGAAAATGTGTTTTTTTTGCCAATTTTTTAGGTTTGCAAGGGATTCTGGGTAACAGAACCTGGTGAGAGCCAGTCAAGTCACCCCATCCTGAATTCCCCTGGGTGTCTAGTTTTCAAAAATGTATAGGTTTGCTAGGTTTCCCTAAGT
Source organism: Calotriton arnoldi (assembly GCA_963921515.1). Lineage (NCBI taxonomy): Eukaryota > Metazoa > Chordata > Amphibia > Caudata > Salamandridae > Calotriton > Calotriton arnoldi. The sequence goes on from CAWUFW010007425.1 coordinate 92,991, forward strand.
GCCCGCAGAGCTAGGGTTCAAAAACTACAGCTAGGCACTTTGCAAAAAAAGGGTAATTTTTCATTGTGAAAATGTGGTACGTCCACGTTGTATTTTGAGCCATTTCCTGTTGTGGGCACAAGGCCTACCCACACAAGTGAGGTACCATTTTTATCGGGAGACTTAGGGTAACACAGAATTGTAGAGCAACTGTTATTACCTATTGACTTTCGATGCATTTCTGCCTTCCAAATGAAAGACAATGTGTAAAAAATAAGTCATTTTGAAAAATGACCTATAATTCTCATGCTAGTATGGGTACTCCCAATTTCGGAAATGTGCAAATATCTACTGTTTCTAAAATCTACATTTTGTTCCCATTTCAGAAATACATAGGTGTCTTTCATAACAATTTTTCCATGTATACATTTTCCCAAAATAATTGCTATATACCCGGTACATAATAAAAAACCATTGCAAGTCGCTGCTCAGTTATTGGCTGTGGGTTCGTCGGGTTCTTGGTGAACCTACAAGTCCTATATATCCCCACAACCAGTAAGGTCCCGCGGATGTAACGGTATATTGCTTTCAAAGAGCTGTCATAATTAGAAGAAGTTACAGGTGAAAACGTTGACACAAAAGGCTGTTTTTTCCAACTAATTTTTAATTTTTCCTATATCTAACTGTTAGTTTCTATAAAGAAACCTTGAAGAATCTACACAAATGACCCCTTGCTGAATTCAGAATTTTGTCTACTTTACTAAAATGTATAGCTTTCCAGGATCCATTATTGCTTTCATACCCATTTCTACCATTAACTGGAAGGAGGTTGAAAGCACAAAAAATAGCAAAAATAGGCTATGTTGCAGAAAAATGCCAAAACTGTGTAAAATTTTTTGGTTTTCTGACAAAAGTCTGGCATTCCCTAAAATCTGGGAAAATGGTGATTTCATCCCCACAAACCCTTTTTTGATATCATTTGCAGGGAAAAACCCAGATGCTTTCATTTGCAGCACTTTTTTCCCATTTTTCCCCAAAAACCCAAAATTTTGCTGTATTTTGGCTAATTTCTGGGTCCCCTCTGGGGAATCCAAAAACCCTGGGTACCTTTAGAATCCCCAGGATGTTGGAAGAAAAGGACGCAAATTTGGCGCGGATACCTTATGTGGTCAAAAAGTTACAGGGGCCTAAGCGCAAACTACCCCAAATAGCCAAAAAAAGGCTTAGGACAGGGGGGGAAAAGGCCTAGCAGCGAAGGGGTTAAAGCAAAGTATGCAAATTTTTGTGCGAATATGGCAGAACTGCATTTCAGTGGTGTCGGGCAATGTTCCCATTGATGGTAAGTGTTAACAGTGCATTGGACACTTGCTTTATGCAAAAAGTGATGACCATAACGTTGGTAACAATATATAGTGTCGAAGTCAGGTGTATATTCATACAATTCTCTGTAAGAAAATGCAGCAGATGTTTCTAAATCTGAGAGCATAGTATTTACAGTCTCAATGTCCCAATCATCAGAGAGTGTACTCAGGGTAATGAAATCATTCAATGAAATTTAAAGACATGTGGAATTTTCAAATGTTCAGTAGGACCAAATACATCATATGAAACTCTATCCCAAACTATACCATCAGGTACTGGAACTGCTGTAATGTTCACTAAGGATAAGTCTCTCTGTTCACGGTGTGATGACGAATGTTGTTTCAAGACCAAGTTTACAGGTTGTACTGCAAAGCGTTGTGGGAGGTAATGTCCATTCAGTAGTAGGAAAAAGACAGTTACTATACCAATCCATATTATCAGGAACAGAATCCCTAATGCAAACCAAAGATGCAACCAAGTAATAAACAGTAGATACATTTCTACCATAGTGCTAAGAAGATGAACATATACAGTTCAGATAAGACAGTAGCATTTGCATACTCCTATAATGCCCGCCCTACGTAATTTGCCTAAATGTACTTAGCCTAGATATGTAGGCGTAGCATGTATGTGTATAGCTATATATATATATCTATGTGTATAGCCAAGAGACCCCTAGGGAAGAACCATCCCCCTCACCTGATGGTAGAGAATGAAGGACCCTGTCTCTGCTTCGAGAATGACACCCCACAAGGGATGTCAGAGCGCTGTGTGTCGAAGATTCAGCATGCAGGAACCCGTGTCAGCTTGGAAGGAATACTCCTCTAAATTGCAGGGGGAATAAGGGTCTTATATTCTAGAGTGGTCACTCCAGGGTTTCTTCTAGAATCAATATGCTTTGAACGCAATCATGAATGTTTTTAAAATGATCAAAAATGTTTTTCCAAACAAATGTGATCATGCACAGCAGGCCTGTTGGCCAAGGATGAAAAAAAGTGGTGACCCTTATAAAGAATAATTATGCAGTGCCTGAGGACATGTTTATGTACATCAGGTACAGAGACCTCAATGAGTGTGTGAGTGCCTTTTTAGGGGCAAGATGACACATATAAAGAAGCTTGTAGATACTAGATTACCTCTGTTTCACACTGCATGTACTCTAAATGAGTGCAGTAGCAGCTGCATGCATCACTTGATGTTCATTATACAGGGCAGCCACATATAAAGCTGAGTGTTCAAGTGCTTCTGTGACTCCTGCCTAGCTAAGAGATCTGTGCTTCTGGAATTGAATGCTGAATTAGCTCTAACAAAATGTGTGCAAGGGTATGATTGACTGTATAGTTTTTAAGTTAGGGTGATCAGCTACAACACACTTGTCATATTTCACATAGAAGTGCACACATACCTATGACATGATAGGAGTCAGACATTCAAACTTTATATAGTATGCTTTCAGTTTAAAGCACACATCTCACTATGTAAGACCTACTTGCAGTATACCTTTGCAGAAACTTATCTGGACTATGATGCAGGTTAATACATGTGACAATATCTTTCAAAGCTCTTTTTTCTTTACCAGTTTCATTAGAGGGGCAGAGCTCACAATGTCAGGCCTAACCCAAAATGAAAGGAAGACTCCTGTCATGCCACTCTTGTGAGTCTCAGCATGTTTCTAGAGACCTCAATGACTATGTCAGTGCCTATAGGGGTGACGTGACAAATATAAAATAGCCTTTAAGTACTAGATTACCTCTGTTTCACACCGCATGCTCTCCAAATGTGTGTAGTAGAAGCTGCTTGCATCACTTTCTCCTCATTATACAGGGCAGCCAGTTATGAAGCTGTGTGTTCAAGTGCATCTGTGACGCTTGTCTAACTAACTGATCAGTGCTTTTGGAACTGAATCCTGACCTAGCTATGACAAATTTTGTACAGGGGTATGATAGACTGTATATTTTTTAATTTAGGGTCATCAGCTGCACCACACATGTCAGACTAAACATAGAAGTGCATTCATACCTAACACATGGTAGCAGTCAGATATTCAAATTTGACACAGTACACTTTCAGTTTAAAGCACGCACCTCACTATATACAATCTACTTGCAGTATACCGTTGCAGAGGCTTATAACAACTAGGATAAAGGTTAATACATCTAGCAACATGTTTTAAAGCTCACTTTTCTCTACCAGTTTCATTAGACAGGCAGACCTCACAATGTCAGGCCTAACCCAAAATGAAAGGCTGACTCCTGTCATGCCACTGTTGGGGAGTTCAGCATCTTTCTAGAGACCCCAATGAGTGTTTCAGTGCCTTTTTAGGGGCAAGAACATGTAGAAAAGCCTTCAGATACTAGACTACTTCTGCTTCACACCGCATGCTCTCCAAATGTATGTAGTAGAAGCTGCATGGATCACTTTCTCCTCATTATACAGGGTTGCTAGATATGAATATGTGTGTTCAAGTGCTTCTGTGATGCCTGTCAAACTAACAGATTAGGGCTTTTGTGATTGAATACTGATGTAGCTCTGACAAAATGTGTTCAGGGGAAGGATAGATTTTATAGTTTTTGAGTTAGGCTCATCAGCTGCACCACACGTCAGACTACACATACAAGTAGAGACATATCTGAGACATGGTAGCAGTCAGACATTCAAACTTGACAGAGTACGCTTGCAGTTTAAAGCACACACCTCACTATCTACGGCATTCTTACAGCTCTCAATGCCAGTCCTGAGGCAAAATAAAAGGCTGACTCCCGTCATGCCACTCTTCTGCGTGTCAGCATCTTTCTAGAGACCTCAATGAGTATGTCAATGCCTTTTTAGGGGAAAGACTATACATGTAAAGAAGCCTAAGGTACTAGACTACCTCTGGTTCACACCGCATGCTCTCTAAATGTGTGTATAAGAAGTTGCATGGGTTACTTTCTGCTCATTATACAGGGCAGCCAGGTATGAAGCTGTGTGTTCAAGTGCTTCCATGAGGTCTACCTAGCAAACAGATCTGTGCTTCTGGGACTGAAAGGTGAAGTAGCTCTGACAATATTTGCCCTGGGGAATGATAGACTGTATAATTTTTAAGTTAGAGTCATCAGCTGCAGCACATGTGTCAGACTACACATACACGTTGAGACATACCTGAGATATGGTAGCAGTCATATATTCAAACTTGAGAGAGTACGCTTTCAGTTTAAAGCACACACCTCACTATCTACGACCTTCTTACACTGTACCTTTGCAGAGACTTATGTGGACTCAAATACAGGTTTATATATCTAGCAACATGTTTTAAACCTCACTTTTCTCTACCATTTTAATTAGGGAGGCAGAGCTTGCAATGCCAGGCCTAAGTGAGAATGAAAGGCCGACTCCTGTCATGGCATTCTTCTGAGTGTTAGCATCTTTCTAGAGACGTCAATGAGTGAGTCAGTGCCTTTTTAGGGACCAGATGACACATGCAACGAATCCTATAGGTACTAGACTACCTCTGTTTCACACCACATGCTCTCTAAATGTGTGTAGAAGAAACTGCATAGGTCACTTTCTGCTCATTATACAGGGCAGCCAGGTATGAAACTGTGTGTTCAAGTGCTTCCATGAGGTTTGCCTAGCTAAGAGATCTGTCCTTCTCGGACTGAATGCTGAAGTAGCTCTTTTGTATTCGATTTCTATATTTATGAGGAGTTTGGAATGTTTATTTAAGAAATACGGAAAGTAAGAGCGAATGTGTGTTGTGACATATACCTCTGGATAGCGCTTAAATGATTCATCTTCAAATCTGCAACACACAAATCAGCTGTTCTGTGGTTGGCACAGCATGAGACTTGGTTTCTCATTCAATCACATATCACAGTATTTTAATGTATTACAAAACACATGCAATATTTACTCCTGTGTATGCTTTCACAAGCTGTTTACCAGCTCGGCATGCTAAAAAAACAGCAAGAGGCTTTTTGCTCAGTAACAGCACATTTGAACACTATGGGTTTAAAAGGTATATCATGTTCCTACCACTCATAAAATGTCCCAAAGATGTTAAAAAATAGACCTTTTCATCGGCTTAAAAATGCGATGAATGTTTTTAGGTCTAGCGTTAGCCAAGACTTTTTTTTAACCAAAATAATATGCATAATCTACTCACTGGTAGGGGTATCCAGCCAGCCCTCATCAGTCACTGGTCTGTTGTATCATTTACATTGTTCTTCTGCCTACTACAGCATCCAGCATCAGGCAATCTGCTCATTCACAAAGAGCACGTCCACTTAAAAAGTACTTCCCTCCAGTTTAAGGGACTGCTATGGCAATGAGTGCAGTTTCAGGTCACAGAAATATTTAGAGGTTCTAGTAATTGCCCCATAAATAAATATTACAAAAACATGATAAAACACAATGCGCATTGACAAAGCTAAAAAGATAAGTACCAATTCAAGAGCTATTGGCTTTGTCAATGTGTGCTTCATCACCGCTCGAAGTATAAATCATTGCCGTGTTTGTACCCCTGCTTCTGTTGCTGGTTGCAATTGACACCCTTGTCTGGTCCACAGCAGGCTACACAGAACAGAAGGAACATGCTTTGTTTTGGGGCATATTAGCACTTCATGGCTGCGGGGCCCCCCTTCCCAGGCCGATTTCGGCCCCGGGGATCCCATCCCCCAGGGCATGGCCATATCGTTGGGGACCACGGAGAGAGCCTGAAGGCCCCCGCGGTCCTGGCCGGCTCCCGACTCCTGCAGGAGCTGGCATTGCTTTTTACACCGAGGGAGCTGCTGACATGCAACTCCCTGGATGTAAAAATCATAAGTGTGCTCCGCTTTGAGCAAGCAAGAGCAAAATGCTGTCACTTGCTCAAAGCAGAACACACTGTTTGCTATGGCATAGCAGGAGCGGTGCTCCTGCAGAGCCATAGCAAACTGCAATGTCCTGGGGTGGGCACCCTGGGACATTGCTGGAGCCGGCCCTGGGTGATAGCTGTCCCCATTGCCATCTAAGGCTCCTGGAGGGGGAGCGACGCGGCCCCCTCTCCTTTGATCACATTTGCCCTGGGGATGTGGTGGTCTTCAAAGGAGCTTTTCATCACAGAGGGTGGCATCCTGCACACAATTGGTGGGGTAACCCCCTCTTGCCAGCCCAGAAACCTACATGAATATGGGAGGGCTGCCCAGCAGCTCAGATCCCTGCCTGGAAACATCATGAGAAAAATAACTGCCCTGCTGAACCCCTGGTCTACACTAAGAGAGGACTGCACTCTGAAGGACTGCATCTGCTGCACACTCTGGGCTTAAGAAAAGAGGACTTTTCCTTGCTTTAAAGGATTAAGGAGTGGACTCCCTGAAAGCAACAGGTACAAAAGAGCTTCAAGACGTCACCTGCATCAACTTCACCAAGAAGAGCCCCGTTGACCAGAATCCAGTGTACTTTTAAGGATTTAACCAGGTGCATTGTGGGAATACTAGTCCCAACTTTCTAAGGAGCAACTCAGAGCTTCTGGAACCTTGGTGTTGAGGACCATTCAAGAACCCGAAAATACCGTCTGGAAGAAGATCCAGATGTTTGGAATCATTTGTTGAATTATTGTGTAAAAGCTCCACAAAGTGACCGACCCATCGTCGAGAGTAACCCTGGGCAAAGCACTACGCTACGCTCGCGTAGTTTGCGAAGTTTGCGCTACTTCGCACAACGCGAACTGCACGTAGCACAGTGCAAACACGCGTAGCATAGCGTAGCGTAGTGCAGCGGTCATTTTTTGCTTGCTCGCGGTCCTCAACGTCAAGTTGGCGACCGCGAGCAAGCAAAATGACATCCCGGCGAGATTCTCAACGCGGGGAGGTCAGGTTTCTCATTGCGAGTGGTCGCGTATGCTCGCGACCGCTCACGATGAGAAACTACCAGTCCGCGTTGAGAAAGCTGCTGCTCGAGTAAAAATCTACTCGAGCGGCAGTAAAAGACAGCTCGCACTGTGCAAGATGCAGTTTTCAATGATTGCACAGTGCGGACAAGCATCCGGCACTGTGCAATCATTGCGAACAGTGCACTACGCAGTTCGCGTAGTGCTACGCGTAGCTCGCGTAGTGCGAACTGCACTTTGCGTAGCTTCGCGTAGCGCTACTCGCGAACTACGCCCAGGCTTAGTCGAGAGTCAACTACCCTATGTCGAATTGCAACTAGGCCTGAACTTCAGGTTTGTTCTGCTGAAAGCTCCAAAGCTCTTCATCGTCGACGATGAGAACCAAGACCTCCAGGAACCACTGAGGTATCGCACTGAAGCAGGCCGCCATTGTTGAACCACAGCCGGGCCTGCTGAGGACACTCACTTGACATTGAGAGTAAAAGAACCAAAAACTGACGTGCAAAGGTAAAATTTTGACCGGCTCCCAACCACACCATCATATCTGACCCATGCTCCATCCATGTCTGAAACGTTTACTTGAACCTGGTCAAGCACGACCAGATGTCCTTTGTTGGCGCTTTATGTTTTTAAGCACTAGAAAGCACATTTTTTTCATTTAATTAAAAAAAAATCATATCTCTGGTTCCCTGCATTGGATCTTTGATATTTTGGTGTCATTTTAAACATAAAAAATATTTCCTATTGATATAAATTGGTGTTGGATTTTTATTCTGTGTTGTGTCTTACTTATCTACTGTTTTGGTGATATTAAATGCTTTACACACATGTCTCCTAAGTTAAGCCTGACTGCTCGTGAGCCAAGATACCAAGGGTTGAGCAAGGATTAATTTATTGAGACTTGAATGGACCTTATTTGTGATTGTGGTGTTATTACTAGCTGTATGTACCTACCTGCACGTAGTAATAAACCACCTTCCAACAATATATTACATTTCTAATTATTAAATCTGATATGACTTTTATGTTTTGGGTACACTTTAGAAGTTCCTTAAATGCTAATATCTTATTGTATTATTTGAACACAGTGGGCCTGATTCACAGAACTAACTTACGTCAAAAACGTAAAGTTAGTACTTTTTGGTATACACAGAATACACTTACTCATTTTGGTATTCACAGAATGAACTTACTCATTTCGGTATTCACAGAAGTTAGTAGTCCTAACTTTAGGACTCCTAAATGCCTTCTGTGAATACCGAAAGTCTTAAAGTTAGGATTTTTCTCAGTTTAGGAGTAGTAAAGTTAGGACTCCTAACTTTAGGACTCCTAAATGCCTTCTGTGAATACCGAAATTTTTAAAGTTAGGATTTTTCTCAGTTTAGGAGTAGTAAAGTTAGGAGTCCTAACTTTACTACTCCTAAACTGAGAAAAATCCTAACTTTAAGACTTTCGGTATTCACAGAAGGCATTTAGGAGTCCTAAAGTTAGGAGTCCTAACTTTACTACTCCTAAACTGAGAAAAATCCTAACTTTAAGACTTTCGGTATTCACAGAAGGCATTTAGGAGTCCTAAAGTTAGGAGTCCTAACTTCTGTGAATACCGAAATGAGTAAGTTCATTCTGTGAATACCAAAATGAGTAAGTGTATTCTGTGAATACCAAAAAGTACTAACTTTACGTTTTTGACGTAAGTTAGTTCTGTGAATCAGGCCCTCAGTATTAACTCCTACAAAAAATAGTGTTTCCTCATAAAAACCCATTTATGACATGAATACATCAGCATCTGTAAGGTAAACAGCAACGGCCCAATTCACAAAGGGCCTTTGAACAAGTGGCAGAGGCCCCACTGTCATGGTGGTTTCTCCGCAATGAGAAACTGCAATGCGGAGGTCTCGCCATGAGTGTGGGGCCTCTGCCACGAGTGCTGAGGCCCTTTGTGTATCTGGCCCCTGATCTTAGCAAAGCATGTGCCACTGTGTGGCATCACTGATGATGTGATTTTAGACCTATTTACTTTTTTTTTAAATTGGGCGGAAATCTGCAATTATGCAGAAGTTAATGATTGTGTGTCGAATATGGCAAACCATAATTATTTGGAAAGCACTGTGTCCCCAGAATCCTGCAATTCCAGTGACCCAGGCTGTTTGCTCTTGGACCTTTTTCAAACCATAAGGTTTGAATGTCTTGCTTTCTATAATGTTTTGCATCTTGAGGCCCTTAGATGTTTGGGTATTCTGTTAATTCAAAAGTAGGATGTAACATTTTCATCAAATACGTGGTGTTAAAATGACAATATAGGTGTTATCTTCAATTAAATTCGGTTTTGAAGTTTAAGTATTATTTTTTTGATCTGGAAAATTCATGCTCCCAACATATGGTTTATGACAGTGACAAATGAGTATATAGACAATGAAATCAGATTTACTGGTAATGCACTGTCTAATCCCAGGATGCACATTTGAATATGTTGTATTATAAGTTGGGAAAGTTACTCTTACTTTACAAGCATTGAATTTGCTTGTAAAAGCCTGGCTTTATTCACAGCCATGTCTCAGTTGTTGGTTTTTTCAGGTGGCTTTGAACCAAAGTATCTCATAATGATCTTTCTTTTCCACATGTAACAAGGTTTTAGATGATATCTTATCCCTGATGACAGTATTATTTTAAGCATCTTTTATTTATAAACTAGCTCAATGTATTAGATTGTTTGCTGTAAACTGTAATCATCTAATCTCACCACTATCTACCTATCTCTAATGGGGGATTTGAAAAGTAATTGTCCAGGTGGCTTCGCCTCAACTTTCTTAATAGCAGCTCTTAATTACTTACTGAGAAAGCCCCATGATGGAAAATATTTATACACTGCACTTTTTCATTAAGGCTTCCTCTGTATTATAGAATTGTTTGGCTCATGAATATCGTTAATCAGGATTTCAAGCATGTAAACCGAGCTGTCAGATGTGGTATTACAATGAAGTGATGTCTCAGTCTTCTGGATTAAATATTTATTTTAAATCATTTTAAGTCATTAAGAACGTCATCGGAATTGTCAGCTAATACTCTATTTTCATTCCATAATATCAAGAGATAATATGGCTGAGAAGCAGGTGCCATTGTGATCTCCTGAGTTGTGTAAAACACTTGTCACTGAATCAAAACATAGTCTGTGTCAAATAATATTGTATCTTTGAGAAAGTGCATTATTTGTTAGTGTGGATGGTAGTCTACCACAAGTAATAATGGCCGATTCTTTGCAGGTCCAGTGAAGGTTTCAGTAATTTAAACCTGAGCTCAACCCCTGGTAGCTACTGCACAGAGCTGACAGGCTTAAATTAAGAAAATGTGTAAAGCATTTAAAAGTACCAAAACAGTTAAAAAATCAAAAACACAGCACAATAAAAATCCCAATACAATTTATAAAACTACAAAATAGTTTATTGAATAAAAAGAGAAAATGAGACCAAAACAACACAAATCCAATGAGAGGAACCAGAGATATGAATTTTTAAAATTTGAATAAAAATTTAGCACCAAAGATCTCAAAGAGACAACCATGGGTAAATGGGACAAGGGTAAAGTTTGAAGCTGACCGCAGAGGAGGGCGGGTTGGATACAAGGCCCTGGTAGATACCGGTCAGAGAGTTAACTTAGGAATTTGAACATTTACTAGAGAAAAAGTGGTTGTGAACGAGTTGTTAGCAGAGCAAGCTGGTGGGTTGCTGAAGAGTGCGGTCCTTGTGCAGTCGCCGATGAAGGTAGAAAAGATCTGGGCGGGTGAAGTCTGGTGTTGTAGCCCAGGAAGGTCTTGACGTCAATCATTCTCAACTTAACATTGCTCTCAAGAAAGCTCTGAGGGAAGACTTCTACATGCAGACTTAAAAACTGTTCTGTAAGTAAGATCTCCATCATTGGGGTAGATGAGCATGTTGAATCTGACCAGTGATTTGACGTCCTTGGCTTTAGTTCGACAGTGATGAAGTTGGGAAAGTTCTCAGCGGGTGAAGTCCAGTGTCGGTGCACAGGAAGGGCTGGATATCAATCATCCTCAGCTAGGAATCACTCTCAGGGAAGCCTTCTACATTCAGACATTGAAACTGTTTTGTAACTCAGATTTACTTCATTGGTGTAGACCAGCAATTGAATCCGACCGATTACTGAACATCCTCGGCTTCAGTCGATGGTAGGCCCACTTTCCAGAAGGTTCTTTAGAGAAAAAGTCACCAAATAGTCCCAGCATTTGCAGTTTGTGCAGGAGGAGTAGTTATCTAAAGGCTGACTGATCTTAGGGAGAATTGTTAGGGGTTAGGACTCACTCCAGTAGAAGCCACAAGGAGGGTCCAAGACATGTTCAGTTGAAACTGGTTAACTCAGCTCTTTAGATAAGTGGGCTTCTTGCAGCTCTTGTGACCCTGCATCAGGACATTAAAGTAACTGATCCTTGGAATCCGCTTCTTGGATCCTAGGTGCAAGTAGGAACAGGTCCAGCACCCAGGATTCTCCTATCAGGTCACAACAGCAGATGCAGTCATTCTTATGTCTTCCAAAGGTCCAACAATGTTCTGAAAAGGGTACTGGGGTGTCACTGTAAGTGTAGGAAATTCCTGACACCTTCCTAGCCTAGCCAATGGTGTAAAGGTTACCAGAGGTGAACCTAACCACTTTTGCAATTTGCAGTACTTCTTGTGTGTTTTACTGTAAATCATCCCAGAGTGCCACTCTCTATCCAAAACCAACATGGCATAACTTTTCTTCCCCTGTGCAGAACTCCCTGTGCCCTCACAGACGTGTGGCAATGATAATGGGTAGATCCTCCCTTGTGGTCACTTCGAACCAGCTGTGGGGTCAGCTCCTCTCCACTGGAAATTATGCTTGCCTGGCTGGCAGGACAATAAAGGGGGAGGTCCATGTGTGAGATACAGCTTGCTGTGACAGGTTAGGCATCCTTTGAAGTTAATTAAGTTCCTAAATTAAGCCCAAATGGACGTCCTGTCAAAGGAAGGTCATGTTATCTTCCTTTGTCTCAGCTCTGGGAGCCACTTCACACCTAATCAAGGAGCCAAGTGAACAGTGGCAGAAATGTACATTTATCTCAGGCTGAAAAATACCAAATTTCTAATAGTGCCATTTTCAAAACAGTAACATAAAATCTGACTTGACCATTAATTTGGATGTTAAATTACTATTAAAACGAGTCATTGAATCTGAATCATTTTTCTAGCTACTTCCAAACTTAAGTTAATTATATGATATTGTATTGTAACCCAGAGCTTTCCTATGGGAAAGACAGCCTTGCCACAATGAAAAATGGCTTTTGAGCTTTTTCACTACAAGACATGTAAATCATAAAAAATGCATGTCCTTTTTAAATACCATACACCCTGCCCTATGGACATTTAGAGCCTACCTTAAGGGGAACTTAGAAGTATTAAAAAGGAAGATTTAGCTCTGGCAAGGGGTTTATTTTGCTGAGTCGAATCAGCAGTTTTAAAACTGCATACCCAGGCTACAAGGGCAGGCCTGGAAACATGCATTGCATGGTCATTTTAGCTTTGGCACGATATGCACTGCACTCCAGTAGTTACATTTAACTTACAGGACATTGATATGCTTTTGTGTGGCATATTCTAAGGGCTTATAGGTAAGTTAAATATTCAAAACAGGAGAGTAGTCAACTTCAACTTGTTTTAGAAATCAGAGCACATGCGCTAGAGCATGGTAAGCAGTGTCAATGCGTTCAGAGTCAAAAAACCAGCAGCATCAGTCCTGAAATAATAGAGGTGACTATACAAAAATAGGCATTTTCCCGTAGCATAATTTCAAGCAACATCCTGATACATTTATAAAGGTGCAAAGGACATTCTCTAAAAAAGTGTTCCATGGTGTCCGTCAATCCAGGTGATTGATACTAATATATAAAGATCCAACATCTAACATCATTAAACAAAATATATTAAGATAAGAAAAAATATTAAACAACTTCTGTAAAAAATCAGTAATATCTTTCAAATATATTGATAGCATAAATTCTAAAAGTTGGAAACATTGTCTATGTAAATGGTTGTCTGTTGAAATAAGCTGCCCTGGGTAGTTATGATTAGATAACCAGGAAAGCATTACTTGATCTTATGCACTTTTGGGGGGGCATATTATGTGGCAACCCAGGATCTCATTTTTTAAATACAGGTCTTCTTGTTATTCTTTGATTTCCTTGTCTTATTATACTTTGAGCAGTGCCAAAAGATGTTTCTTTCATAATATAAAGTACAGAGCAATATGTTTGTTCATAATATATCACTCATTTAGCATTTCACCACCAGCGAGACATTGCACGCACCTGGGTCATAATATTTCTCCCCTTTTCATTAGGTTTAATTTTAATACTGGTATCTGTTAGAAAATACCCTCTTTGAGTGGCCTCCTCCATTCTTTGCTGATTAGTATTGCTGGTTGCTGAACTCTACAAACTGAGGTACTGCTGTCCAATCCCCAGTGTATTTGCTCTGACGCGCAAAAAATTATAAAATTGTCTAATTCTTAACCTGCACATTTAACTTACCACTAAGACCATAGTATATGGTTGAGGAAAATACACCGAAGGCATGGAATCTGAAATATCACCTGTGGACTGCAGCACATGTGTGATCCACCAGGATGACAAAAAAAACATGGCTTCAGGTCTACAAGTGTGGTTTGGCTGCTGCAGCTTTTAAACCTGCTGGCGAACCTTTCAAAAACACTGCTTTTGACAGGAAAGAAGCCTACATTTCGATATTGAATAATTGACTAAGTAGGCTTTGTAGCCCACAAGGTAGGGTGCCTAGTATCTAAAAGTGGTATGTGCAAGAGTTTAGTGTTGGCATGTTCCTATATTGACAAACCTCCAAAAGCTCTTTTCATTGTACAGGGCTGTAGCTGATCCCAGGAGGACAACTGCTTGCAATTAAAATTCTAGTTTAACTCTGATTTAGGATGAGCTACAGAAATGATTCAACCACTGTTTTTAATATTTATAAAAATCCAATTCAATCAGGAATTTGGATTTTTTATGAATATATATACAGGAAAAGTACATGTTGTCTGTCTGAAGAACTAATAGGCTTGTTAGCATTTTCTTTTCTGCAGCTTCTTCTATGAGTGTTTTTGGTTAATCAGGCATGCAAACTGTTCCGAGAGCAGGAACAATGGAGTAGGTCTTTTGACAGGAAGACCTGAGTGTGAGGTATGTGACTCATCTCAGTTCAGGAACAGCAGTTGGGGAGGATTCAGGAACTTCATTAACTTGAAAGGGACCAGAGTGAGGCCTGTCCATTCACAGTTAAGGGTGAAAGAGGACCAGAGGGATTGGGGTCAGGTTCCAGAAACAGTTTGATGTGGTTGAAGAGACTACCAGTCATTCCCCTAGACAAACCCCTGGCTGGGACACCAGCCAGAGTCAAGTGCAGTAGATATATTTTATGTTGGACTTAACCCGAAATAATGCAGTGTTGGATATTTTGCAGTAAAGCAAAAGCAAACAAGATATGTTGCAAATGTAGGAAGGTTTCTCCTAGGGAACTTTTTTCTCAATATTGGTAAGTGCTAATTCAAGAGTCATCCACCCACCGGCTAGTGAATCCTACAGCTCAAGAGAACACATCCGGACCTACGGAAGAACAGAAGAGGACTGAACCGTCTGTCTGTGACCTGAGTGGAGACCTGAATTGATGGACTGGCCTATGCGGCTACAGGGACATAACAATCATCAAGAGGCCTTTTTCCTGGAGCGACTAGCTGACGGGTAGTAACTTGACCTGGACTGGACTTTGCTGGTGACCTCTGCTGTCTCGCACCCTAAGGGCTTGATTCACAAAGGTAAAGTTACACCTGTCCTATCTTTTTATGTGCAGAGTTCTCCACTCCGACTGTGGAGTCTCCATTGTCACAACTTACTAATAACTCATTGTCTGTGAATAACAAAAAACATAAACTTACACAAAAGTGTAAATTTACCTTATGCTGTCCCAGAGGTTTTGGGAGCCTTAAAAGTAATCAACAGGAACTGCTCCACAAAGTAATTTTGGACTTCCAAGATCTCTGGAGCGTGAGCAGGACCTCATAGCACAGCTGTCTGCTTTCAAGATGACTTGATTGGACACAATTTTAAGCTTACCCAATGGAGGATTTGAAGCTCCAAAAGAGTGACTAAGTCTAAAGGTGGAAATCTTTATCAGTAGATGGTATGAAAAGTATCCAACCAAAAAGAGGACCAATGACTTGGCCGGATCTTGTTTAACCTTGTCCAATGAATTCAAGAGAACGTTGCTGGATACAGCTTTCAACCTTGCCTCACTAGAGGATTTTGACTTTATTTGAGACTAAGTCAGAAGCTAAACTCTTTAAATGGGACACCTGCTTGGTGTATTCTGCATCTGCTCTATTGTGGTCAGCCTAAAATCATGCAAATATAATGTCCCAGTCAAATCTGAATAATGACTTCTAATTGGTGCTTTACTTTTTCTTTGTGCATTTTGCCTTAAAATATTAAAAATACTGCTCTCCAGTTACTCATATTGGATTTTAATAATTTGTGTGCCATTATTTTAATTAAAAGCCAAGAAATTGGTTTTGGGATTTTTATTGTGTTGTGTTTAGACCTTTTATTTGCTTTGGTACTGCTAAACACTTTACACACTTTTCCTTAATTTAAGCGCGTCTTCTCTGTGCCTTAGCTACCAAGGGTTGAACCCAGGTTTATTCATTGAACTTGTGTGTTGGACCTGACAATATGTTGTACCTATTGCTTTGGAAGGACTCATATCCTCCCCAACTAATAACCTATTTTCTTACAGTATCACTTTGCAAATACTCTAATTAACATTTTTTGGACAGGATTCACTATTGATTTACCACACTATTGTGGCTTAATTATTTCACTTCCAATGTTGCTAATTTGTGAAATCAATCTATACGATTATGTGGCATTTTAGGCATGTTTCTTACTTGGGTTTTAATAACACTCTTTCAATTTGTTAAGTTCTGTGTGTTATTGACACAATTCATGAGTTTTATCCTCATAGGTTTAATGGCCAAGTCTTCTTTAAACCTAACACTTAAATGCCTGCCCAACAACGGGGCATATCTACAAGGGCAGGCGATAAAATTATCGCTGCTTTAGCGTCCGTTTTCGGACGAAAAGCGGCGATAATTTTAACGCCCTATTAGCAAGGACACGCTAACGCGTGAATCCATGCTTTTCGCCCATTCTCATATCGCCCAGCTTTGCATCTCTAATGAGATGCAAAGTGGGCGTTCCTCCCCAGAATAACGGGAGAAATGTCGCTAAGCGACATTTCTCCTATTATCAAGCCCCACGCTAAGAAGGATGGCGACAAGAAAAGTAGCGATAACCTCTGTTATCGCTACTTTCCTTATGCCTGCTTTGAAACCGACTTAGCAATGATATCCTATGGAAGGTGGATATCATGGCTAAGTATGTGTAGCCCTATCAGCAAGCTATCGCCAAAAGTTGTGCGATTATCGCTGGATTTCCAGCGATAATCGCACAGTTGGCAGCTTGCGCTCTGAATTTTATCGCTTTGGAGATAAGCGTTGCTGATAGCACGCTATCTCCGCGATAAAATTCAGAGATGTCCGGCGATAATTATCCTCACGCTAAGAGCGCTGAGCGATAATTATCGCCTGCCCTTGTAGATATGCCCCAACTTTTTTAATTGCAAGTATCTCAAAACTACTGTGCTGATTTGCACCAGACCATAAAATGTCCCATTCTGAGAGAAGTTATACCTGCACGACAAGTAAACCTTTTCAGCAGATTTTGCTGAAGAGAACAACATTTCCAAAAGACCTGCAATGGGACCTACAATAGGAAATGAGTTTATGCTCCCTTCATAGCATTTTTATTTCTGGCTGGATCGGCCCTGTTGATGGAGGCCTCCCTTCTCGTGTGAGTGCTGTAAAAAAACAGGGCTGCAAACTTGATAAAGAACTACGGGGCATATTAGCAAGAAGAGGCGATAATCATCGCTAACCCTGCTTAGCGTGATTTTTGTTTATCGCCGGCTATCGCTGGAATATATCGCCACGCTAACGCTGTATTAGCAACGATTAGCGCTATGGCGATGAATATTCCAGCGATAGCGGGGGAAATGGGCCAACATCGCTGAAAAACCAGCGATGTTGCATGGAGAAGGGAGAACACCTTGCTGATACGACCCTGTGGTCGTATCAGCATAATCCACCCCCATGTTAGGTATGGCTAACACCTGCTAATTGCAGGTGTTAAATAAATGGCGATGACCCCGGTTAGCGCAACTTTTCACGTCGTTAACTGGGGCCATGGCCACCTGGCTAATAGGCGATAGGCCTGTTAGCGAGTGTTTCCCAGGTTTGTTCGTCGGGAACACCCACTTTGCATGTCATTAGCGATAAATATCGCTGACATGCAAAGCGGTAAAAAAACGGGCGCTAATGCCCGCAAACTGTCGCTAACTGCTGTTAGAGACAGTTTGCTGATAGGGCGATATAAATATCGCCGCTTTAGCGGCAAAAAGTGCCGCTAAAGCGGCGATAGTGCCCTTGCTAATATGCCCCTACCTTTTGAATAACAAGTAAACTCAGTGGTATCAGTCTGCTACTATCAATTGAAGCTCTTAATGAAAAGCTTCAGAGTAATCCCTCATGAACACTAAGCTATGATGGCATGAGCATCCATTCATTTAAGGCTGGACTACGTCAACCTCTGACATTTGGTATCCCTGTAAACCTATTGGCTAGATTGTAGTTGCTCCAGAATACAGCTGTCAGACTTGCTCTTGGTCTGCCTAAATTTGATCAACTCACGCAGGCGAAGCATAAACTGCACTGGCTGTCAGCGAAACATACACTGTACTTCAAATCCATTGAGTCCTGTTTGGTACAGGGGCCCCTGTAATAAAAAGTCTGTATCACTTAAATATAGCCCTGCACATTCCCTTTGATCAGTCACTCAAGCACTGGCCTTGATCCGGCATTTCAGATAAACCCATCTTGAAGTGGAATGCTATTAAGTGATGGTCTCGAAACAGAGAATCAACTGCTTGATGTTCCATGCACCATCGCTATTTTTACAATTCTGGATGCCTTGGTTCTCCTTTCTTTTTACTTATTTTAGCACAAAATACCTATTGAGCGCATATTGAGATCATAAAGTCAGTATGCCAAAAATTAGTGCAATAGCCTAGTCGCGAGCAGATTCATCAAGCAACTCCAAAGTTATAAACAAACCCAAAAATTAATTTTTGATACAAAGTACAATAGAAAAATAACTACAGGTTATCTATCTATCTATCTATCTATCTATCTATCTAGCTGTCTATCCAGCTGTCTATCTAGCTATGTCTATTTGCCTTTGAAATCTTAAAAGGTTAAATAATAACACACAAGATATACAGACAAACATTTTTTAACTAGAAGATCTGGCATGGTTTTGTGCTTTTTACCGACATATACAAGTGGCAAAATACGATAGAATTCCAGCATACTAATGTGAACAATGTCAGTATGGATCTAAACAAAACATTCAAAATTAAAAGAAAATATGAACATTTTAGCAGATTCCAAACTAGACATATGAGTGAAGGCAAGCATACTGGAAGGTTTGTCCGTTTATATGTGCATCAATTTCATGGAAAAAGTATATTGATAAAAGTGTGCTAAATGTTGTGTAGCAAACTGTGATAAATTGGGTTGTTGGTTGACTGGAGTTTGAGCCCTGGTCAAGCAATAGTCATAATACCTTGCAGTATGAAACACAAAATGTCACTAAATTAACCTGTGCTTAATCCTGGGTAGCTTGGCAAAAGAAACAGTCAGTATTAACTTAGAGGCAATGTGTAAAGTATTTATGCAGCACACAAACAACAATAAAAGTGATAACACAACACAAGAAAAATCCCAAACCAATTTAGAACAAGCATAGGCATAGCCAATAGTTCTCACCTTTGGGACCTTATAAGTGTTTTGCCATTCAGCATGTCATCGTGGGTGCTGTGCACCAGAGATTGAGGAGCTATACATTTACTACACACTTGGTTATGCAATGTGATAAAAGAATACATGCTTGCCTCAGGAAACATTTATGGACATATTCCAAGCCTTTTTAATGCGCAGACAGAAAGACAAGTACCTTGATGCAAGTCAACAGCACTATAACATTCTGTGTGCGACTGAATCACTAAAGTATTGAACAGCCTATGGAAAAAAAGCAGTGAAAAACTTTCTAATGGTGGAGTAGTCACATCCCTCCTACCGCAGGCCTCTATTCACCAGACACCCTTCTCCAGAGTTTTCCATTCAAAACACTGCTCGCACCATCCGTTTGACAGCAAGCCCCCGGACCCACCCTCTGTCCCAGCCCCCTGGGTATGGGAGCACTGGACATAGCAACAACAGCAAAATATTCCCATTTGTCAGGTAAAGGGGAAATAATGAATTAACAGGGATGGTGTTGGCATCACTCAGGGCCAGATGTACGACCCACCAATTTGCGAGTCGCAAAATGCGTCGCATTTGCGACTCGCAATTTGCGATTCGCAAATTGGGATGCACAACAGTGTTTGAGACACTGTTTGCGATTCCCAATGGGGTCGCAAATTGCATGCCTCATGCATATTAATGAGGCTGTGGCAATTTGCGACCCCATTGGGAATGGCTGGCAGTCCCAGGGATGGTGGCCTGCTGGAGTCAGCAGACCACCATGTCTGGGACTGCTTTTAAATAAAGCAGGTTTTTTTTAAAATACAGCCCGTTTTCCTTAAAGGAAAACGGGATGCATTTAAAAAATAAAAATGAAACTTTTTAGTTTTACCTTTTAAGGGCAGTCAGTGGTCCCTGGGACCACTGCCTGCCCTTAAAAAATATTTTGAGAGCCACTCACAAAGGGGAAGGGGTCCCCTGGCGACCCCTTCTCATTTGCGAGTGGTTTACCACCCTTCTGTGAAGGGTAGTAAACTGCGACTGTTTTGCGACCACAATTGCGGTCGTAAAACAGTCATACATAGCTTCAGGAGTCACTATTAGGAAGGGAAGCCATTGGAACGCCCCTTCCTAATAGTGAGTCGCTAATCCTATCTTGCGAGTCGCAAATTGATTTGCGACTCGCAAAATAGGATTAGTACATGGGCCACACGTTTTTTGCGGTCGCAAACGGGTCTAAAACCCATTTGTGCCCGCAAAAAACGTTAGTTCATCTGGCCCTTAATCTCTGGGTACCTAAAAACAAAAACATTAACTTGGCCTGCCTGATAGAGCGTGAATTCAGGTGACCCAAAAGTATTGGAGTAAAGTGCTTAAATACTTTCGGGTCAGTTGAGTTTGTGCTCTATAAAAATGCCCCCAAAAATTATTCTGACCTTGTGTAATGTAATTAATACTCATGCAAATTGCTCCACCACTTTCGCGTCACTTGAGTTCACATTATATAAAAAAAAATGTTTCACAGTCACTGAGGAGCTGCTGTGAATGTGCTTTGAAATTAGAGCTCTGAGAGGATGAGGACCACAGAAAGAGGCAGTGGGGCAGGCATGCAGGGACATTGGAGGAGGAGGGAGGGACGAATCCTGCTCCCGTTTGTCACAGAGAGGGGAAATAAAGAATAAACAGGGGTGGCATTGGCATCACTTAATCTTCCCGCACCTAAAAACAAGAAAATTAACCTGACCTTGTGTAATGTAACTTGCACTTTTGTAAAGCACTTCAATGCCCTTGGGTCAGTTAAGTTTGCACTCTATAAAAATGCCCCCAAAAATGAATCTGATATTGTGTAATGTAACCAGCACTCATGTAAAGTGTTCCAACACCTTTGGGTTGCTCGAGTTCACATTATATAAACAAGCATCAGAGAAAATGTGACGGGAGTTGCCCAAGCCTTCCCCTTAACTGCGCCATAAGGTTGGGCTGCTGAAGGTCTGGTGACCGAGGCTAGCTAAAGCAACAAGCAGCAAAACGGGAGGTGATTGGGGGAAATCCTTGTACTTTGAAGTCAGAGAAAATTAAAAAGGCAATTTCAAAAACAGCGAATGAAGCATCTGGCATTTCATCTCGGTATTTGAATGGGAGGTGGAGATTAAGTGGCGGATGCCATAGTGGAACTGTTGAAGACAGACAAACAGTGACACGAGCAGGAGTAAATGAAAAAATAGTCCCCCAAATAAACACATAAATACAGATGCATAATGTTAACAGTAATTGGGTGGTGCTCTGTGGGATAAAACCAAACACAAAAAGGAGGCGCAAAGAGGAAGGAAGGAACCTCTTTGAACGACAATCGAAGGGATGGATAAAAAGGCAATAGGTGGGCTGTTAGCCCACAGAGTGAATACTGCATGTCTCAAAGAGACAGCACATGCACTGCCTAGACACGACCTAAAAATAGAGTAAATTGTAATAGCTTATTTGACCCCAAAATGACATAAATCCAATCAGCAGAAATATTTTGTAAAAACTAGCCCTAAAAGATCAAAGCGCCAACCGCAAACATCGAGTTTCACGAAACCGGGGCAAAGTCTTAAAAAATGTGGCCTACTGAATGGAGCGCAGTTTGGGTCCAGTTAGCGCTTACCTCTGGACTTAGAAAAATGTCTGAGAAAAATATCTGAGAACGTAAAGTTCAGTGGGGCAAGGCTGTAGGTAGTGGCTGAGGAGGAAGAATTGTCTGCTGAAGAATTCTATGTTTGGACTTAGCCTCTGAAATGGAAGTTGGAAATCTCCAGTGAGACGAGGCAGAGGGTTGTAGCCGAAGACAAGTTCATGAGATCGGATACCACTTTGGTGAAGGGCTGCTGAAACGGATTTGCTGCAGCAGAGAAGAACATAGCAGGAGAAGCTGCAAAGCCAATACGACCAGCAATGTACCTTGGGTGGATAGGCGAGTAGATTGGACTGGTGGGACACCACTCAGGGGTTCAGGACTCACTCAGGCTGGGTTCAGGCGTGGATTCAAGATGGTAGGAGCCTTTTGTGTCCCTGTGGATCTGAATAGGAGTCCAGCAAACTAGCCCTTGGATCACTCTGGTAGTCTTGGGTTTAGGTGAAGATGCAGGGCTGAACAGCAAGACTGGCCTCTGAGGGTTGATGACTAGCTCCAGACAGCAGAGCAGTCTTTTCATGTGCAGCAACAGTCTTTCAGAGTGCACAGCAGGTCACAGTGGCAGGCAGTCCTCTGAGAGCCCTCCACAGGTCCAGTTGTAAACTGAAGAGTTGGTCTGAAGGGCCTTATTTTATATCCTGGTGCCCTTCCTCTGTAAGGTGGGAGAACCTTCTAAAAGGCTTCTTTGATGTGCATGGAATTTCCTGACTCCCTGCTCTGGCTTCAAGCCGGCTGCAGTGACAATGTGGAGGTGTTTGGTCCTTTGTGTGCAGGCAGAGCACACACTACTCAGCTGTAAGTGCAGCTGTGCTCAGCTCTGCCCCCCATCATCCTGCCGGTAAATGGCCCATAGAGGCACAACTAATTCCTCTATTGCGTGACTGTCTGGGAGGACTTCTACACCCAGTCATGTCATTCATGTGACTAAAGACAGGCTAAGGGCACAAAGGGCTA
Organism: Calotriton arnoldi; assembly: GCA_963921515.1. Taxonomy (NCBI): domain Eukaryota; kingdom Metazoa; phylum Chordata; class Amphibia; order Caudata; family Salamandridae; genus Calotriton; species Calotriton arnoldi. Next base: position 115,760 of record CAWUFW010007425.1, read on the forward strand.
AGGGCAGGAAGATGCCAACTTTCTAAAAGTGCCACTTTCTAAATTGCAATGAAAAATCTGACCATTCAAGATGTTTCATCATTACAATATCATAGATAACAAACATGACATAGCTACCTGCTCCCAATTTGAAATTCCAGCTTATTAAATGTAATAAGAAATCACCAATGTTATCCTATGGGAGGGGTAGGCCTCACAGTAGTGAAAAACAGATTTAGAAGTTTTTCACCACCAGGACATGTAAAACTTAGAAATTCATGTCCAACCTTTTAATTACAATGTACCCTGACCTGTGGGCTACCTCGTGCCTAACTTTGGGGTAACATATGCAATAAAAGGGGATTTTAAGGCTTGACAAGGGGTTAATATTGCCAAGTCGAATTGGCAGTTTAAAACTGGCAGGTCTGAGACATGTTTTGAGGTGCTACTTAAGTGGGTGGCAGAATAAGTGCTGAAGGCCCACTGGTAGCATGTTATTTATTTGCCCTGGGTAAATGAAATACTGCTCTTCCAGAGACTTATAAGTAAATTAAATATGCCAATCATGTGTAATCCAATCAAACCATGCTTAGGGGAGTGAGCACATGCACTTTAGCACTGGTTAGCAGTGGTACAGTGCACAGAGCCCTGAGGCCAACAAAACGAATTTCAGCAAAAGAATTGAGGTACGTAGGTAAAACGTTTTGGGGAAGACCACCCTAAGGCTGACAGGTCTAACATGTGTACCCCAAGCAGAATGTTGGAATTACTACTTAACCTCCTGGGAGTTCTCATTACTAATGTGGAAGAACATAGATAGACCATCAGCATTGGAGTGGTTTGAGCCAGTTCGGTGCTTCACCGTAAAGTCCATTTCCTGTAGGGAGATGGACGACCTCAACAATTTTGGATTCTCACTCTCATTTGTATTAGCCACCTGAGGGGCCTGTGGTCTGTCTTAGCCCAGAGGTGAGTCCCAATCAAGCATGGTCTCGGCTTCTTCAGGCCCAGACCACAGCAAAGGCTTCTCTTTCAATAGCACTCCACCTCTGATACCTAAGCAATAACCTTCTTGGAGATGAAAGCTACAGATTGGTCTAGGCCCTTCTTATTGAGCTTTGATAGAACAGCTGCAATGCCCTGCTCCAAGGCATATGCTTGGACTATGTATTCCTTAGAAAAGTCAGGGGCCTTGAGCACAGGGGATGTGCACATGGCTTGTTTGAGGGAGTCAAAGGCGTTGTGCCAAGCCTTCAATACAGATCACCTTCTTGGGCTGCTTCTTGGAAAGCAGCTCAGTCAAGGTGTCAACAATGGTACTGTACCCCTTGACAAAACTCTGGGGGCTCCCAGGCCAGAATAGTCTCTATTTTGTCCTGGAGGGGCTTCACCTCACCCCCTAAGGTGCCTGAAGTACACCACAGAACCCTTTCCTATCTGGCATTTATAGGCCATGATAGGCAAGCCTGTGTGTTGTAGGGACTGAAGCAATTCCCGCAGGTGAAAGAGGTAGTCCTTCCAGCTGCTACTGAAGACAGTTATGTGATCCAAGTAAGCAGCACTGAAGGCCTCCATACTAGCCAAGACCTGATTCACCAGGCTCTGGAATATGGCAGGGGCATTTGTCAGCCCAAAGGGAATCACTTTTAATTGAATGTGGCTCTCTGGTGTGGAAAACGCTGACCTCTCTTTAGCCCCTTCTATTAGGGCAGTGTCCCAGTACCCTGAAGTTAAATCAAATGTACTCAGAAACTTGGTAGCCCCTAATATGTCATGAGCTCATTAGCTCTGGGGATGGGATGAGCATCAGTCTTAGTTACTAAGTTGATCCCCTGTAGTCCATGCAGAACCTGGAGTTGTGGGGCGGCGGCGGAAGGGCAGCCTTTGGTACCAGAACCAGTGGGCTGAGTCAGGGGCTACAGGAATGCTCAATCGTTCCTAGCTCCAACATCTTAGAGAACTCCTTTTTGATGCTTGCACTCAATTTGTTAGACAGCCATATGTTTTGTTTTTGACTGGGGGGGCAGTCTCCATTGTCAATATCATGGGTACACAGATATGTAAGCCCAGGAGTGATGAAAAACAGAGAGACAAATTGTTCCAATAACTGGCCACAGTCCATTTGCTGCTCTGGAGTCAGGGTAGGGGAGAGTTTGACACCCTCCATTGACCCATCTTTCTCTTTTGCTGACAGGGGGTTAGGGAGAGAGTCACTCTTCTCCTCCTCATCATCATCTGTCACCAGAAGCATGGTGACCTAAGATCTCTCATAGTGTTGCTTGAGAAGGTTGATATGGAGTACCTTTAGGGGGTGCTTTGGCGCCCTGAGGTCCACAAGGTAGGTGGCTTCCCCTTTCCTCTAAACTACCACATAAGGTCCAGTACAATAATCTTTGAGGGCCCTGGGCTCCACAGGCTCCATTACCAAAATGTTCTGCCCAGATTGAAATTCCACATGGGTAACCCCCTGGCTAGTCTCCAAGTTCTCAGAAGCCTTCTTCAGACCTGGACCATTTGGTTTCTGAGGCCTAGCATGTAGCTAACCACATCCTGGAGGGGGGATTCTTAGAAGCTTGCTACCACTCCTCCTTGAAGGGAAACATCCTAAACAACGAAGTTTAAATCACGACTTACCTGAACAATGAAGTCAGAACAACGAGGAATCCCGAACAATGAAGTCCTTAACCACGACTCTTCATTTCAACGAATTCCTAAACCACTACACTCCTAAACCACGACTCGGACTGCTTTCCCCGACATTCCTAAACCACGACTCGGACTGCTGTCCCCACCGTCCCCGACACTCCTAAACCACGACTCGGACTTCTCCGCGTCAAGGGAGGTAAAACTATTTGATAACAATCTGCTGCACATTCATTACATGCAGTTGAAAGGAGTTATGTTCTCTCCATCACATCGGTTGTTTTACTTTGAGGATTTCGTTTTATATGGCATAAGTGTTATTTATATAATAAATATGTGCTTAGATGCAATATTTTTAAACATGTATTTGGATAGTTGCAGTGATTTCCATAAATAGGATTTTTTTCTGGTAATAGGTAACGCCGTAATTTTTAAGCTGTTTGGGGTTCTGAGAAAACATCTAGCTCCTGGGAGGTTCTGAAGAGCCCCTGATTCTCGTGGCCTCTGGAAACCATGTGCCTGCCTTTACGAGGCTTGTAATGACTCTATACTGATCACACTGGGCTTGTGGTAGGATGACAGAATAAACCGGTTAATGTTTGTCATTCTGAACATAGCCCTCCAGTGTGCGGGGTGGGGAGCTCAGAGCATGGCCTCCAAGTTGAAATTCCCTTTTTTCCTGGTTTCTGTAATAATTAGGTTAGTTGACATTCCTGCTGACTAGGATGTCTTTGAAATGGGTGAGAGAGCGAGGAACTTGGAGGAAAGAGCAAGGTGCTCCCTTCACCTGTATAGCAGTACACTAGGAGGATGAGGACAGAAAGCTCAAGGTCTGGTTTCTGAAGTTTGCCAGGCCTATCTTGTCCAAGGGAGAGCGTGGGGTAGAATTAAAATATACGTTGAATAAATTATCAATGAAATGGGTAATGAGCAATTTAAAATATTTCGTGGAAGTATTGTTATAACAATAGTGCCATCTATTGGCCAGTCATGAGGTGGTTTTTTTATTGGTTTAGGAAGTCGTTGTAAAAAAAGTAGTGGTTTAGCATTGCTCGTTGTTTAGCTTTCGTGGTTCAGGAAGTCGTGGTTTAGGCAGTAGTTGTTTAGTCATACATCCCTCCTTGAAAGGTCTGAGAGGTCCTCTAACAGGGTAACTATACAGAAGTTCACAGGGGATGGATTCAACCACATTCCGTGGCACCTCCCTGTAGGCAAAGACCGAGCATGGTAAGAGGACGTCCCACTTCCATCTCATGGGCTCAGAAAGGCCCATAATCATGCCTTTTATGGTCTTGTTAAATCTTTCAACAAGCCCATTTGTTTATGGATTGTAAGGTAGTTTGAACTTGTCACTTTACTTCGCCACACTCCTTCTACATTGACTTCATGTATACAGAAATGAAGTGCGTATCCCTGTCAGATACCACTTCTTTGGGTATCCCCACTAGGGTGAATATCCCCATCATTGCTGTAGCCACTGCAGGTGCAGTTATAGTCTTCAAAGGCATGACATCTGACATGACTTAACTACTTGCTTGCAATTAGAAATTACAGCTTATTAAATTTAATAAGGGATCTCCAATGTTATCCTATGGAAGAGGTAGGCCTCACAGTAGTGAAACATGAATTAGGGAGTTTTTCACTAAAAGGACATTTAAAATTTAAAAATACATGTCCAACCTTTTAATTACAATACACCATTCCCTGTGGGCTACCTAGGGCCTGCCTTAGGGGTGACTTATATGCAATAAAAGGGGAGTTTAAGGTTTGGCAAGGGGTTAATATTGCCAAATCGAATTGGCAGTTTAAAATTGGCAGGTCTGAGACATGTTTTGAGGTGCTTCTTAAGTGGGTGGCAAAATAAATGCTGCTGGCCCACTGGTTGGATTTAATTAACAGGCCCTGGGTATATGGTATACCACTTTATAAGGGTCTTATAAGTAAAATAAATATCAATCAGATGTAAGTCAATGTTTAGGGGAGTGAGCACATGCAATTTAGCACTGGTTAGCAGTGGTAAAGTGCACAGAGTCCTAAGGCCAACAAAAACGAACTTGAGCTAAAAAATGGAGATAAGTAGGCAAAACATTTCGGGGAAGACCACCCTAAGGCTGACAGATTTAAAACATACATTTAAAAGTTGTGTTTTCATTCAACAGTTTGTACATTATCATGTTAAGCAATATAACAATGAATACCATTGCCAAAGCTTAAAGGCATAATAATTTATTACAACATTAAAAATTTAAATCAATAATCCTGATTATCACAAACCTGTGCGATAGATTACTAAATTCTGCAAAGATGGTTAATTTGCAAACTACATAAATTCACACAAAGTTTTAAAGACTCCAATTCTGTCTTTGTAATACTCTGATATTCTCTGTAATTTTCAGACAATTTAAAATTAGCTTTCAATTTCTTTTAGTGGTACTACAGAACATTCATTTTGCACTTGTACTATTGAATCCCTGATTTTTAGTGGTTAATATTCTAGATCTATGATGTTAGATACATGGAAAGACACATTTTTTAAATAAGTTACTGCCAAAGACACAGTTAAAATATATTGCAGTTAAGTGAATCCTTGAGAGGTTTAAATGGTACTCAGTATAAAAACTATTTTCTGAAAGCGCATCCAATTAGATATTTTCATCACTCATTTTCTTCATTCGATAAACTTTTCAAGCCTTGATCATTTAGCAGCACACAACCATCTTTCACTTTATAAGGCATTAAACCAGCAGCATCTATTTATCTCAATTCCAACTGCTTATGGATCTGCAACTTTTTAGGACAATTGACCTAATGTCATAAATACTGACATCTTATAGACTAGAAGTGCATGGATATATTGGCTGCTAGTGAGAGGGGAAACAAGCAAATGAGTTCCAATGAAGTGCACACGCTACATTGCTCTACGTAAAATGCCCCCTTAAAGGATCAAATTAATCAAGTGAAAGATTGCAATGTTTCCCTCGAAAGCAAATTAACCAAAGTCCAAATGTCACCCTTATAAATAATAATCCAACCTATTTTCCTCAACAATTTACTGACAGTTGAACTAGCAATGAAATATTTGAGTCAAAGGGATGTAAACGTTCTGATTGAAAGAGGTCTGTTTGTCATCAAATATTCTATGAGTATACTGGTACAGCACAATTCAACAAGATTTGCATCCTTAATGCACCTAAGTACTCACCTACACAGGAGCACAGTACTTATTTGACTTCATGTTTAATTAGTCTCTCTTAACAATGGGCTTTCTCTGTGAGGTGAATTATAGACCCAGAGAGGTGAAAGCAAAGTCTGAAAAGCCTTGCCTTCATGTCATGGGGAAATTCAGTTCGATAACCTTTCTTTAAGCTTGTTACAAGGTACGGCCTCGGCCCTTTCAGTCATTGATACAGACCTCAACTTCAAAAACACATCACCATGTGACCATAGAAAACCAAGACAGCATAGTTTCAGTGCTCTTCCATGAAAAAGTGAAATCCTTGCTACTCAAAACCAACTTCAGAACAACAGTACAATGTTTAGTTGTCTCTAACATAAATGAAGGCACTGCTCTACTCAAAGGCCTCCCTGACACTTTATTGACAAACCTGAATGCCTGCTTAAGAGAACAAAAACGTGAATAAAATAAAAGTATAGCCCTTATGCCTTTGGTCATAATGGCTGTTGAGAGCCCTCTTCCCAAGTTATGGGCCTGAGCTGCAGGCACCACCATCATCCTTCCCCTTTGTTTATCCTTTCAATGTCTGCGCCATGCTATTACACAAAGGAATGAAAATTGGTACCCTGGAATGAGAACATTTTACATATGTTAAAGCAAACATTCTGCCATCCTGCCAGGATGTTTGGGGCTGAGCTGTTCCCTCCCCTGCTTGGATTTCATAGAGCTGCCTCCAGTTCACACAAAGGAAACTGACACCATTCTATTATCACCCCAGACTGCTTGGAGCCTTGGTGGGGAAAAGAAGGTCTTCTCAGTGTTAACATGAAGATCAATGCATTTGCCAATATGAATTAACTATTGTCCTTATTAATAGAATCGCCCTTTCTGAACCCCACATCTACCACGACACAGAAGTAGGCACTCAGGCAGGCCCTGCGACCTATGCCCAGGATTAGTTATTGATGGCTCATAGGTAGGAGGGTGCATAGCTTGCAGACAAACACTTGGGCGGGAAACTCTAGATCAATTCCGTAGATAGGCACAGCGACATTACAATGGTCAGGGGGGATTGCCCATATAAAGCACACATGGCATGTGGGGGTACACGCTCGTAAAAGATACTATATGGTCAGATGCCACATGAGTTACGAACACATAGCCAATCAGGGTCTAGCACACGTAGTGATCATGCGCTTCCCATGCTGGACATCTGGACACATTCACCACTGGCCACACTGGGTCCACGCAGGTCAAGACCCACCTGTAGTACCCATTGACCTCATTTATGACCCTAAATGTAAGCAACCAACATTCCTCACTATATATGGTGTGCGGGAAACCTTGATTGCTTGTTGTAATATTGTATATAATGAGACCTCAAACTCAAGGAAAATTGAGACAGTCCTCAAACCTAGTGCCTGTAACTGTTCTCCCAGCCTAACTGTTTAATTAAACAAACTTTTCCTGTTTTGCCAAATGCCTCTTGTCTTCTGTTTTTCAAGGAAATTTGATTCGCACAACACCAGAATCAGATGTGGGGGTAGTATAGGGAATCCCCCCTACTTCAAAGGCTGGCACCAGATATCAATATTGGACCTCCAGAGCCACTCTTCAGTACACTCCGGACCTGTGGACACTACAGAAGAAGGACTGCCTGGTTCCCCAGAGACTGCTGTGCTGCTGGAGTACTGCCTTGTTTCCCAGAGAACTCCCTACTGCTACCAGAGGTCTGGTCTTCTGCTTGAGGACTGCCTTTTTCCCCAGAGGACTGCCCCGCTGCTTGAGACCTGCCCTGCTCTCTGACACATTAGACTGGACCTGTTCCCTTCACCCTAGGCTAACCTGAGTTACCCCAAAGTTCAGTTGGCTGACCTCCTGTTCTGAGCCACAGGGGCACAACACGCTGCAGGGACCTCCCTGCAACTGCCCAGCTGACCTGCTGTGACTGGACCTGCCTAGACCTTCAACTGAACTTGGCTGAGTCCTGCTGGCTTCTGCTAAAGTGAGTCTCTAATCTGCAAGAGATGCCTCCCCAGGTCCTGGACTCTCAGCAACCTCTTGCCAGATTAATAAACCAATTCCAGACAGTATCCATCTACTGCCAAAGATTGATTCCCTGTTGGCATAAATGCCAATTTTTGACACTGGGATTCAACAGAAATTGCATGAGAAAGTAAAACAATTTGGCATTTATGTGTGTGTTATAAACATAAAGAGTAGTTTGGAGTCAAGTCATTTAATGGGTGCACCCATGACAATACAGCAGTAACTGATCAATTGAACGCCTGTTCACTTACTAAAGAATTGGGATACTGTTCAGGTGCAATGAGGATGAGATCTATCAGTGCTCTTCCAATGTTACTCATTGTTCATAACAACAAAGAGGGTCCCATTTAGGAGGAAAAAGTCCCAAAGAGTGAAAAAAGGCTGGTAATCTTATAGCTCTTGATTTGAGATGCAGATTATTGATTATTGGGGTGGGAAAAGAGACAGGCATATTATTCCAAAGTGGAATCGAGTTGAAGTTTCAACTGTTACGATCAATAAACAGGGGCATAAATAGTAGCAAAGTAGAGAAAAAAGCAACAGAAACTCAGGGCAAATTTGTTACAATGCACTCCTCCTGTGGTAGTCTCCTTTACATATTATTTAAAACACTGACATCATCGGAAAAGACTCTACATCGACTTGGATTGGGAAACACAGATAACATCATATTGAACTATCACAATTTTGAAAAGGGTTTTATATAAGTTTTGTTGATGTCCAAGTCCTGAAATTAATGGCATTTCTTTACACTGTGCTTAATTCTGCAGTCACAGCATCACCCCTTATGTCTGTCGCCCCAAGTGACCCATGAAACCCCCCCCCCCCACGGGTGACCGCAAGTGTAAATAAGCTAGAACAATTGAGGTGGAGAGGATACCCAGCCTTTTCCAAGTCAACCAGGGCATCTGAGTACATAAAGTCCCTGTTAATAACTTGACACTGCTCTGTGCACTGATCAGGGCACAGATTTACCAATGTATTGCAGTCGTAATATTGCCAAACCTTAGAACAAAACTAGGACATGGGCTGCAGCTTTGACTTGTGCAAAAAAGACAGAGTCAGCCAGTGTGGATCCTAGTTTGATTTGTGAATAAGATAATAATAATAATGGTTGACCCAAGTAGGACACATTTCCTAACCACACATGCAGTAGGCATCCAGATAGACAAGGGAAGCAGAAGGTATGATGTGCTAATTTGTTCCTCTTGTCATACAACAATGACCTTTACACAATGTTTGCACTGATTTTCATGTTGAGACCATAAAAAATAGGGTTGAATGCTTTTGATACTATAGCATGGAATTTGTTAGGATTTGGAAGTATTTTGTAACCACAGGTTGGCATCTACATTAAGGATCACATGCAAAGACCCCAGCTCTGCTGCTATATGTCTGTGTTTAGCTTGTCCCTCCATGTAGAGTGCTTGAAATACAGCTACTGCTCATAATCCAGGAATCTCAGTAATACCAAAATTATAATTCCCTCAACAGTAATGGCCACAGGTATGCGCATTAGGACCAAAATAAAATATAAATAACAAGATGGCAAAAAAAACACATTTTGTAAACCATGATCAACTTATGTTTTCAAATTGTTAGAGAAACCCCACATCCTTGAAGATTGGAAGACATGATGGATGTGCATAGAACACACAATTGAGATGCCTCTATAAGTACAAATGTGCTACTGCCCTAACATAGTGGTTTATTAGGCTAGGGGCTATCAACTAGAAAAACATTGCAGTTACAGGCGTGTTGTAACAAATGGTAATAAAAGATCCATTTACCAAATTTCCCTGAGTATCCAATACAATCTTTATGGAAGTCTAACATCACAGAAAACTAGCTCTGATATGTGATTATGAGGTGACTCGAAGTTTAAATGTGTGTATTATTATATTTAGTACAAACATACCACCGTCCTACAAAATTATAATAGCTAGAATATTGACAACCACAATATTGTGAAGTTGAGTATATATATTGATAAGTATAGATATACTGTTCTTAATTCCACATCGATATGTGTGTGTGTGTGTGTGTGTGTGTGTATGTGGGTGCACATGCGTGTGTATGTGTGTGTGTGTATTTGTGTGACAGAGTAAACAAACTCTAATCTAAATCAGACTTTAAGTCGTTTTTTTATATTTTAAACTCACCGCTAGATTCTATTTTTGTGTTCTTTTTTAAAATACACAAAACAACATCAGACTAAATTTAAGACACTTGTTGAAGTTTTTCCCTGATGTGTCTTAGCTCTTAAGTGTAATATTATAAGTTGCTTTTACTACTAAGTGGAACATTTATTATATTTATTATTGTCTAGTTTAAAATTATGAACATTGTGGGCTTAATCACGAGGGAAATGGTAATGCCATTCCTGGTGAAAGCTACCATTTTCAGCCGTGGCAGGTTTATACATTTCTAGGTTTTACTGCACATGGGGCTATTAGGTGCAAAAAATAAACCTGGAACTGGGCAATAGCCAGGATTTGGGAAATAAAATCTATAGACATGTAAGCAAATTTTGCATCCTGCCTATTACTTATTTGCAGCCGCAGCTCATGCAGGTAAGAGCGGTGGGGCGATGGGGCTGGGTGGGGGAGGATTTCAATGGACGATGACGAGGGGAAATTAAATATTTATTTAATTTCCCCTCATCATTGTCCATCAAAATCCCCCCTCCCCCCACCCAGCTTCACCGCCCCACCGATCTTACCTGCATGGGCCGCGGCTGCTTATTTCCCATTACAGAGTCATTATCTGGATATAGCACAAGAATCAAGTGTGATACAGAAACGGTAATTCTGAGTGGAAATTTGCCACTACACTATTGGCCTGTCACTCATAATCAACCCCTTTGTTTTCTTGAAGATTTAGCACAAAATAAATAGCCTCATTCTACTTGCAGAAAGCTAAATTTCTTATAAGAAATTCAATTACATTTGACCTAAGAAATACATACAGTGTTAAACAAGCTGTTTTCTTCTGGATAGGGTTACTGCAGAAGTAAATATAAATTTTCTTAAGATATGCCTCCTTAGCAATAGCCCAATAATAGGTTAAAAAATAAGGGCCATATTTATCAAAATAGCATTTTGCGATTACTAAATAGCGTTTTTTACAGAATCACAATTTGGTATCCGCAAATTGCTATGTATGTAAGGAATTGCCAAAGATTTGGCGATTCCTTAATATTACCTAATGGCGAATTCGTAAATAGGCAATCGCTATTAGGTAATATTACTCCATTTGTTCCTATGAGCCAAAAGGACCACAGGTACGAATGGTTTTGCATTAGCTAATTTGCGATTATCTAATTGGTAATCGCAAATTAGCGACTGCAAAGCCAAGGGTGCCGGGGGCCTAAGGCCCGCCCCCCTGAAGCACCCAAAAAAAATTAATGTGCACATGTAAAGCGCACACCTACCGTACGCTACATGGCACTTTGAGAAATGCATTTTTGTGCATTTTTAAAAGTTTGCACATGGTTATCATCGACTTGAAGTCCATGGTAATTGCATGTTCCTTAATGCACAGTTTGCATTTGGAAAACGCTTCATACATGTGCTTACACAATCGCAAATTGCGATTCCCTATTTGCATTTGCAATTTTTGGTAATTGCAAAAGGTTGCGATACCCAAATTTGGGACTGCAAAGCCTTTCATACATCATAAAAGTCTATTTTGCACTAGCAAATGGCTAAGGGGCCGATTCCGATCTCGGCCGGTAGGGCTCCGAATCGGATTCGGCATAACCGGATCCGATTCGGAGCCCTATTTCTCGACCGATTCGTATGCGCGTCCGGACGAGCGAATACGATGCGAATTCGCCGACCGACTCGTTCGGGCGTCCCAACCGCTCCGACCGACTTGTTCCCGGGTCTAACCGCACCGACCGACTCGCTCGGACACGACTCGCACCGCGCAATGGAGACGTTCCCTGGCCGGGTAAGTACGATGCGCGCCGCGAGCAGTCCGACCGACACGCGCCGTCCGGCTCGAAAGAGCAGTCGGAGCCGTACTTCGGGGGTCCGTGTCGGACCCCCCTGTATGCGTAGCCGCTCGAGTCGCACACAGGGGGACCCATGGGTCCCCCCTACCTGTGCGTGTACGGCGCGAGTCGCTCGCCGCGTACCTGCTGTAGGGGGCGCCCTTGTTCGCCTCGCACCCATTGAGGCAATGGGAGCCCGCGTACGCGTTAGTACGACCGGCTCCCATTGACTTCAATGGGAGTCCGACCGACTCGAGTACGATAGCATACGGACGCATCGTACTCGTTCGGTCGGGCTGCACGGGTCCGATTCGGTCGGAAATCTCTCCGGGTCCGGCTCGGTCGGAGAGATTTCCGGCCCGAATCGGAATCGGCCCCTAAATATTGCGATTCACACTGTTTGCGAATGCAAAATTGTTTCATACATGTGGTCCTTATAGCCAGATTTGTCAAGCCTTTGCACCAGTGCTACATCACAAAATTGCATCTAAAACAGTGTAAAGGCTTTAATTGGAATTTACTTTCCAGCGCAGACCTTCATTTGCATTAGAAAGTAGCCCTAAAGTTATACAAAGTAATGCATTATGCTACTTTGCATTACTTTGTGTCAATGAGGCATATTATTGGGGTTGCTACCACCCATGGACTTTGACGTAAAGCCCTATCTAGTAAAATAGGTAGGTAGGTGTTTGTGGAAAAAGTTAACGCCTCCTCGAGGCAGGCATAAAGTTTATGAAAAGTTTTCTTTTCTCTAAGCTATTTCCAACTTTGCACGTTTACTGCACTGTATAGCACACAAACAAAGTGGGAATAGGATGAAGCTTTCAGAAAGTATAGCATTTTGTAATGTAAGGGTACCTATCCAGTACAATACTTAAGCTTGAAATCAAACATACACCCTTGCACTTTGGTACAAGAGTGTGAGTGTGTGTTTGCACAGAGTAGTCTAAAGTGCACTAGCCAGGGAGAGTGTGAAACAGCACCATACCCTAGTAGATATGGCGCATTTCTGCTCTTCCCCTCTCTCGCAACACAGTGCAGTAACTTTGGTTCCTGCCTGCATTACTTGAAAACTTAGTAAATTTGCCCCTAAGGGTGAATAAAGATATTGTTTGAGCCAATGGCTTTGATCTAGTTTGAAGCGGATTCAAGTAATTATCAATAAACTAAATTTACTGGCATAGTTTTCTCTAATAAAAAAGCATTTTACGGGAAGAGCTCAGTACCAGAAGTGAACAAATAGCCCGTGAAAAAAAGGAAAACATGCTTTTAATGGTTTCTTGTCTAGCCTTTAGTCAATGAGTCGGACCTTTTGACACAAGTCACCTGTTCAGCAAAACATTGAAGTTTATTTTTCTTGAAGTGGCTTATTTGTCTCTATCTATAGAAACGGTTTCTCATTAAAAGTCTATCTGACATGTTTCTCCTGTGATGGGGTCTCCTTTGAAGCGCCCTGGCTTTAGAAACTGTGAAAGGGGCATTTAGGAAGAAGTACACAGTCTCGCGGTAATAATATCAGCTCGGCTTCCCATTAAGAATCAATAAAATGTGTTGTCGGAGATATTGAAGTTTATATGTGCCTCTTATCGAGTGTTTGACTTTGAGCCCTTGTGCATCCAATAATTCTGTGCTGTGTCCCTGTGTTTAGGAAATAAGTAACTGATCAGAGGAGCTTTTTTTTAGTTGACATATTTGTATTTGCCGTTTTCTGAAGGCGGAAAGACCTGCTATGTTGATGTATAAGAGACTTGAAGAACACTTGACAAATGAAAGAATTAATCTCGATTAATAAGAATGGGTCCTTTGCTGTTTGCCATGAAAGGCAGTGAGTTCCCTGGGAGTGTAATTAATATTCTGTCCCTTATGCTAGTGTGTGTTCACAAATCAACTTACTGTTTACGGAGTGTGGTATGGAAATGAGACAGCCTCCATTTGAGTTGCAAGTAACCTGTCTGTACAGAAAAATCTCACAACTGAGCTAGCAGAATGTGATAAAATAATGATTTGTTTGGAGTTATTTTGCCTCAATGGAATAGATATTTAGTTATTTAAAATTAATACAAATTGTAGCATTAAAACAATAAAAAGGTTATGTTTCAAACGTAATATATATGAAAAATCGAAAAACCATATGATGTATACAGGACAAAGAATACAGAAATCATCGGGATGGTTTTCAATGAGAGGTCACATTTTCAAGGAAAAATATATCGTAGGACATAGACATGTAAGAGACTGTGCGGAAGGAGGAAATATACATACAGAAAAAGAGAATAAATACAAGCACAGAAAGCTGAAATGAAAATAAAAATGGAGGGAAATTCGACATGCCAAGACATGAATATAAAGGTATTACCAGAATCAACAGTCCATTCATTTGAATCATACTTGACATCTCAGTGTAGAGAGTTCAGCAGCAGGAGTATTTGTAATGGACAATTCATGTGAATAACATATCGAATTATATTGTAATTGCAATTATATAGCGCTTACTACCCTTGACAAATCATCGAAGCGTTTTTTCGACAAGTAGCACACTACTCCGGAACCCATAAAGGATTAGTGGTGAATTAGTATAGTGAAATATGAAAGTGATTTGAGTGATGGATATGTTAGTCAGTTAATTGGATTGAGAAGGGTCGTGGAGGGATAGAGAAGGGAAAAAGGTGTTTGCATGTATACAGCCCTGAAATCGAACGAATTTTGCAGATTTATATTATGCAACCACCAGAGAAAAACATTTGCTGTAAGGCACGTTTTCAAATGTAGGATACTTATACTTGTAGGGTGTCATTCCTCATTTATATCTCATCCCAAAGTTAATTGTAACCTAGAAATTACGGTGACCACTTCCACATGGAACGTCATAAAACATTGATTATATTCATAGTGCATTCCAAAAGGTAGCGTCCTATTGGACCACACACAATATACTTTCTTCAAAGGTAATATATCGCTTGGTAATGTAGAGAAATATGACTAAATGCCACATTGAGAGACGAAATACTCATTGAGACATTTTTTCCATATTGTGTATTATAATCCATTTCTTGTGGATGATATTCCTTTCCAGTGTTGTGGAGGGGCTAGAGAAATAATAGTTTAGTAACAAGCTATTTGGGTGGGTGAACACACCTACACATGCACGCCCCCTGCCATTGACTTCAAGTAAGTGTTACGAGTCAATAGGAAGCTGAAAAAATACTTTTGTACAGAAACATTGTTTCCTGCCTTTATTTGTATCAGTCACTTAGGGAATCGAAGGAGGTCACACACACATCCATACACAAAAATGAAGTGTGTATGTACTATTCTAACTGCACACATGCTTTGATATTGGGCTAGATTATAAGGCGTACAAGGCAATTAAATATATATCCAAGTTTAGTTTTTTGATACACTTGCTCCAAATTACCGAAGTACATACAGCGACCAGTTGGAAAGCTGGTAAACTGTCCCCAGTGCATGCTATTTGACCCCCTACTCATGCTAACAGATTAACTACCTACAATTGTCTTTTCTTACTCTTAGGTATGACCACAATAAGATAATGCACAAATAGCGCTAATGGGATAAAAGTTAGCTGTCTTTAAAAATATATCTTCTAAACTGCAATTGAAGTCCTGCAGTGCTGTGAATAGGGTTCATTAGACAAATATCAAAAATAAAACATTTTTCAAATGTATAATTCCAACGTTGGACATTAGTGAAGTCACCTGTAAGTAGTAACTTGAAGCCGAAAAGATCTAGGTGCATAATGTCAAAAAGTAGGACTTGCCTTACCTTTAGATTGGTATGTTCGTCAGTGAAAGGATGTCAAAAGTTCATTTTTTCCCTTCCTAGGATTGCATATTCTCTCTCCTATTGTGACTGCTTACTAGTGAATACAAATCTCATTTTAGGAGGTCTGGCTACAAAAAAGCTGAAGAATTAATCTGCACACCATTATGTTATTTATCAAAAATGTGATTCGGAGGTAAACAGATTTTGGTTATATATGCAGCAAGGTTGATTTTATTTGTTTGTTTTTGCCCGAGGGCTTGGAATTAATTAATTCAGTTCTGCTAGACTCTCTTCCAGCCAGTAGCAGTAATTAACTCCTTGATGACAGAACACAATATGTGTGAGCCTGCCTGCAGGACAGATGTAGGGAGCAATTACTGGGTAATTACCTTGGAACCTGGGACGAGAGGGAGGACAGGAATAGTAGATGTCCCTGACAAAATCTGACTAAAACCTTCCGGAGTAGCATGCTTATGTTCCTACTGTGCTTAGAGTGTTACTGAGCTTCACTGCTACCAAACACACTGTCCCTGCTACTCCCAACAGTGAGGCCTGGCCATAGAAACTCATAGAACATTTTCAGAAGACGTTTCCTCATCTGAATAGGGCAGCATCAGGTTGGCAGTTCTGACCTCTACAACACGTCCTGGGTCTTCTGCCATTAAAAACACCCCAGAGCAAGTTTAAATGGGAATGTTTACCAGAAAACAACATGAAGTGATGCAAAACTAAGCAGGTGCTGGGACTGGTAATTTTCTTAGAATTGGATTGCAAGCTGCTACCTGTCACTGGTAGTGCGTCCCATAAGTAAATATTCCCATTACCAGTTCCTCAGCACATAACTAAATTTGGGAGTGACCAGAAGAAGAATGAGAAGGCATCTTCTTCCTATCTTCATGGACAAGGATTGACTGCATATAAGAGGATCGATCACCTCTTCTCCTTGTACCATTCTTTTGAAGGACTCTCATGGCTGAAACCAGCTGGCCTCCTACAGCCTCAAGAACAGCAACAGCTGAATAGGAGCATTTGGAAAGAGGAAACAGAAGACCAGTTGGTCACTGCAAATCGGGCTAAGAGCCCTGGAAGGGTAAGAAGTTGAAATTGCCTCCCATTTGTAATTCAGCCCTATGAGACCCCACCAGGTGTTTGAGCTAATAACTGCAAGTTTGTGTATCTCTGACCTTTCAGGAATATTCAAGGCTGCAGGACATATGAAATCAATTAAAAGGCCTATAGGGTACCGCCTTGTCTCACTGGAAGGTTTTGAGCTCCAAAGAAAGTGGCTGAGTCTAAAGGCAAAACAAAAGGGCTAAAAAGGCAGCAACCTGATCCTTGTGGGAAGAGGACTTCAGCAGTTACATTTTTCAAGTTTTTCACACATAGAGCTTTTGGCACCAACAATCAAGGCTTCAGTCAGGCCTTGAAAAATGAGTGGATTATTTCAAAAGGCCTTCTCCAGCCACAGTATCTTGCTCTGCTGCTGGTTTTTGATTTTCACAAAAAAAAGATGGAGGGCATAATTTAGAGTCTGGTTGGGTGGAGTACAGTCTTAAATTTGCACTGCTCATGCCTTGTCATATTTGAAGCTTCCCTATCTCTTTTACAGATGGGTAAGCTACTTGGTTTCTGATGGTGGAGCAGTTGGAAACATTTAACCTGATGACCATTTATCACAGAGACACTGTGTAACAGTGGCTGGAGCATTGCCTCATTTTGCAGTGTACTTCTTATGAACATCCTACATGGCAGGGGACGAGTCCCAGTAAAGACAATTAAAAACATTCCTGACATGCAGGAAGGAAACACTCTCTGCAACAAGGACATAAAACAAAGCACCCCAGATTTTGTGGTGCAACCTGCAATCTGGGAATAGCACTTAGCCTGAGAAGACATTAGGTAGCATTTCCAAGGAGTCCCCAACTGTTATCTTCCTCTCTGCTGATGAAGCAAAACGTGCCAGAGGTACCTAGCACTGCCTGCACCAACAATGAAGAAAATTGGATACTTGTTAATAAACTAAAGAGACTCATATCATCCACTGCATTTTTCACAATGCAGCTGGGAGAAATGGGCATTACAAAACCAGTCATAGTCATATATAGCTTTATACGGAGTCGTAAAAAACATCCATAAAAGCAGTTATACAGATATAAAACATACCTCGGTATCATTTCATTACAAAAATACAATCCAAAACATTAAAAAGGACAATCTAAACATAAGGTCCGATTATTAAAAACAACTGTCTACCACATTTTCCATTTCCTGATTATGCAGATAGAATCCTAAAATTCTAATGTGCAAATATGTAATAGTTTTCGTGTTAATTTCCAATATCACCTCTTCCCATGGCCCTTACTACCTATGCCCCTGAGTTGTATAATCCTATTGCTGTGTTCTAGATGATAGCTAAAGTCATGCTCTTTCTAGCATAGAAAGCGGCCCATAAAAATGATGACATTCTGCACCAAATTTCAAGCGATGGCAAAGAATGCAGCTACAAATAAGCAGGGTGACATTGTGTAAAACCTAACTGACTTATGATTGGTGTAATGTACTGCTTCCTATGTTGGGAATAACATTTACACAAAAGAACCACATGCATAGTATTCTGGGGCATCCTGTCATCGCAGGGGCAGTTTATCAGTTTTGTGGACCAATCATTCATAGTAGGGAAGGTGCATAATCGATGGAATATATCCAATCTTAAACGTGTAAGAACAAACCTATGCCTTGGTTTAAAACAGTTTTGAGGTAAGGCTGCATATTAAAAGTGGTTAATATCAATTGATTTTTTAATACAGATGATTTTGGGAGTCCAGATGTCAAATCAAGATTCTCCAAGTGTATCATGGTTTCCCTTTTCAATGAATTTCTGCTAATTGTAACTAACCGGTCCGGTTTCTCAAAATATTCGGGGTGAGCCATATCTTGAAAGAACTGCTGGACATATGCCAATCATGGGATAGACATATGTGGAGTTAATTTAAGACAATCAGCTATTTTTGAACGGTTGAGGACTGTATGTTCTGAAGTCCAAATTTTGTGCCACAGCAAAATAGGTTCTAACTTGATTAAATTTGTAAGAAAAGGGGCACCAAGTTCGGAGTAGAATACATATACTGAAGTACTTTTGGGGATTGCTAAAAGGTGTCTAAAACATTCATTTTCTATTAATTGCAACTCTGCACAAATCTTGTGTCCCCACATGCCCGCCCCATAAAGTGCTATGCTGATGCATTTCCTTTATATAACTTCATCATCATATTTGGCGGGTTAGTTCCCAGGCATCTTGCAAAACTTCTGAGGGCCCAGTAGGCCTTGCTCAAAAGAATCTTTCTGTTTTCCATGGCCTTCTTCCACAGCTTGTCCCTGTCGAGTAGGACTCCAAGATAAGAAAAAGTGTCCGTAGAACAAATCTTTGTTCCATCTATTGCTATGTTTCTGCATTTAGTACTAATCTTACCGCACTTCATGATGAACGTTTTGGATTGATAAACCTGGAGACCCAGTTGCTTCATGTATTCAACAAAGTTAGTAAGTAATAACTGAAGGGCCAGTGGAGTGTCGGCCATAAGAACAGCGTTGTCAGCGTAGAGGAGGGCCGGGTCGGGGCGCGTACCAATTTGCGGAAGACCTTTAATGACGGCCGCAAGCTCCTACCCCACACTGTTTATATATAGAGAAAACAGGAAGGGAGCCAGGACGCACCTCTGTCTCACCCCTCTCTCCACGCTGAAAGCTTCAGTACATTCTGCGCTTGCACCAATTCTTACCTTGGCTCTACACCCCATATATCAAAAAGCTAATTATTGACAACTCCACCCCCATGTCTTTCAGTTTTGACCAGAGCTTGTTGTGTATTACACAATCGAAAGCCGATGAAAGATCGACAAAGGCTAGGTAAATCTTCCCCTTTTTGATCTTAACATATTTACCAATAAGCATGTTTAAATTGAGACTCTGCTCTATTGTCCCAATCCCGGGGCGAAAGCCATATTGAAGATCTGACAATTTACCATGCAATTCAGCCCACTGCTGTAATCTTTCTAATATTATCCATCCCGCTATCTTTGCTAGAGAGTCAATCAAAGAGATTGGCCTATAGCACGCTGGGTTTAAACGGTCTCATTTTTTGTATATGGGAACAATGATTGATTCTCCCCACGATGGAAGGAGTCCTACTATACAACTGGCCCTCAATACTTGGGTCAGCAGGGGTGCCCACAGGTTAATGTTGTCCTTGTATAGGTCAACTGGGATTGCGTCTGGTCCTGAGGCTTTGCTACTTTTACTAGCTTGGATCGCGTTAACTTCCTCCAATGAAAAAGGGGAGATGTTGGAGGTTTGGGAGATGGTTACAGTCTCATTGTCAGTTTGTCCCTGGTCTTGTAGGTTTATTGTAGGAGGTGCGGAATAAATACTAACAAAGTGCTTAATCCATACTTCCTCCAGAATTGCAGTCTCGATCTTAGGGTGCACATCTGTTCTACATTGTGAGGAGTTAATTATCCTCCAGAAGGATCTGTCGTCTTTACTAGCACTAGCCTCCTGTAGGGACTCCCATGTAGCCTCTCTTAAATGTATTTTCCTCCTCTTTACTGCCTGTTTGTAATCTACTCTACATTGGTGAACCTCGCTATTGCTCCTGGGTGTTTTGTGTAGCGCCTCCTTGAGACGCTTGTGGGCTTTACTGCATAGGGTATCAAACCACCCCTTTTCCCTCTTTTTTGTCTTCCCTCTAGATACCAAGAGGCTCTCCGTAATGCCCTGTATGATGGGCAAAAAAACTGAGATCATTTCATTTGGGTGTGTATTTTCGTTTAAACATCGATGAAAACCTTCTTTCTTATTGTATATTATCTTGTTAAGAAGATCTTTCGGGTTGATCTGTGTCCAACGCAAAGTGTATCCATTGCTCCCTGCGAGTTCAATCCCCTCTACCTGCGCAATCACTTTATCGTTCCCTTGTCTAAAAAAGGGTACCGTCGATAGTTGCAGGCTCAGGGGGAATGATCACTTAATGAAATTGAATGAGTGCAGAAGTTAAAAGTAGAGCCCACACAATGATTTGATGATAAAACATGGTCAATGATGCTAGTATTAGTTGTCCCATTAAAGGTCTTCTTACGATATGCGTAAGGTATCGAAATTTCATTTGCAAATGACAGATCATATTTGAATATCACTTCATTTATCTTATCACCATCTATAATGTGAGTAAAATGGGGCTGCTCTACATCCTCTGTACATGTCATTCCAGACGTATTACCCGATTGGGCATTATACTGACATTTGTTGAAATCCACCCCCCATATGATCGTCATATATTTATTATTGCCAGCGGCAATGCACTCTAGGTCATTATTTATTTCCTTTACAACCTCAGTCATCCCTATCATAGTGGCTTCCCTTCCTACTTTGAATGGTTCCTTGTTGTGGTTACTGGGCTGATGAGTCCTGTGGTACTTAATCTGAGAAAACTTTGAACAGCATTTCCTAGTACCCCCAAACCAGTATGTTTCTCCCGGCTGATAAAGGGCAGAAAATCCCAAAACAGGTGTCCAGAGATAACCAGCACTGGCTGTGCCATCAATGGTAAAACTGTGTTTCTTGTGAGTGAATAAAAGAGGCTGTTATCATGCACTGTGTAAGAAATGTTGTTATTGGTTTAGGGGGTGAAAGCCCCACTCAGGCACCAACCACAAACCTTGTCAGGGTGAACCACAAAAGGCACCAAATTAACCTGTGCTTAACCCTCTGGTAGCTTGACACAAGAGCAGTAAGGCTTAATTTGGAGGCAATGTGAGGGGGCGTGGTCACACAAGATGGCCTGAGAGACTCCGGGCCAATCTCGGAGTATCCTGCATCCTGCATAATCCTGGCCAACTGGAGCCAAATCTGACTCCCTACTGTAGGGTCCGTACCTTGCCTTCATGTTGCCCCAGAGATTTGCATGAAGGGACAGTGGGGAGTGAGTGGTGGTGGTGGTGACCGGTGGCCCTGTGAGAGGGGAGATGTGTGGCCACAGTTATTCCCAGCCTCCTGGGGAGATTAGGGGGGTCCCTCTCCTGCCGTTAGGGGGGACCTGTGCTGGATGTGATCAGGGACGCCAGTTCTTTGAGGCAACACTGGGAGATAACAGGGTTGGGCTGT
This sequence comes from Calotriton arnoldi, assembly GCA_963921515.1. Classification (NCBI taxonomy): domain Eukaryota; kingdom Metazoa; phylum Chordata; class Amphibia; order Caudata; family Salamandridae; genus Calotriton; species Calotriton arnoldi. The sequence goes on from CAWUFW010007425.1 coordinate 137,545, forward strand.
GGCCCGTGCAGGAGGAGAGCACCGTGGATTGGTTTGCGGCCCACTGCGGCCTCTGAAGAGTGGCTTGGTGTTCTGCTGCTGGTGACTCATCCGTGCCATGCCGGGCAGATTGGGAGGTGCACCATGGTAGCCCCACCTCCTTATCCTGGGTGGCCCAGTTGCTGCCGGTGACTGGAGATATAGAGCTGTGGAGAGATGCCCTGTAGTGCGATCGGCCCATTGGCCTTGTGGATGGGGGACTGTGGCATCATGGGCCCTGAGGCGTGAAGGTGGAGAAGCCTTGTGCATTGCTGCTGCTGGCTGGGACTGTGCTGCTTCTATAGAGGTCAGGCTGGGACTCTAGTGGCATTTCGGAGTCTATGGGCTGGTCTACGGAGGTGTCCTCAGTGAATTGAAGCCTTCAAGAGTGCCTCGGCCCTGCCACTGGCCATTATTTGGAGCAGCGCTACATGGGGGAAGCCCTGTTGAAAGGGGGTGCATGATTCCCGGAAGGCAAGTTGGATCTTGAAGTAAGGGACAGGGTCTTGAGTGGACGGAATTGCTAGCCCCAAGGTGCAATGAGTGCTTCTGGGACAGAGGAGTGAGTGTGGATCGTCCCTTGGATGTCGCTGCGCCTGATTGGGGGCTGTGCTGCCGGGTAGGTCCTGAGGACCCAGCTGTACTGAGTGCTGAGGAGTGGTGATCCTGAACCGGGTCTTTGGGGATTTTTCAGCAGATTGTGGCCTGTGGGGGTGTTTCCCCGACTGTACGGGGCGCGTGACACTCTGGGAGTCTGTTGGGGCCTAGAACCAGGAGACTGGACCAAAGGGTCAAATCTGCTGGCCCCCAGGGTGAGGCGAACACTGCTGATGCTGGAGCTGACCGCTGGGGGTGCACCACCGGTCTGTGCTTGGAGCCTGGATCTTCCCCTCTGGCGAGTGGCCAACAGTGCTGGATTTGATCTTTGCTACTCTTGGGGCGGTGGGTGCCACCCTGTGATAACTGCTGCCCATTCGGGACTTTGGGAGAATATTGTGACCCTGATCGCTCATGGGGAGGAATAGGCAGGTGGGGGCCCTCAGGGCAACACAATGGAACACTGCACAATCCCAGCCTCAGCATCGCAGTGCACCACAACCCATACCTCTGGCCAGGGGGATCAGGGTGCTGATGAGGTGGCGGAAGAGCCCTCGAGAGCCAAGTTATTGGAGGCCATACAGGGCTCCCGGCTGGCCCTGGAAAACAAGATCGAGACTGTGGCCTTAGAGGTCAATCTCTTGCGCACTTATCTCCGCAAGGTTTCTGAAAAGGTTCGACAGGCAGAGGGCTCCATCGTTAAACTGCAAATGGAGGTGGTTGCTTTGAGGAAGAAGGTCGCGGCCGTCACATCCCTGTCAGGGGCCCTGGATGCGAGGGTGGAGGATGCAGAGGGGTGCTCACTCCGCAATAATGTGTGCCTTCTGGGATGTCCAGAGTGGGCTGAAGGAGCTCACCCTGAACAGTTCATTGATGCTTGGATCAAAGACATCCTGAAACCTAGTGGGCTTTCAGCCATGGTCATCATTGAGAGGGCGCACTGGTGGGGCCGCCGCTGCATGGGGCCCCATAATGAGCTATCATTGCTCGTATTTTGAATGATAAAGATAGGGACAGCAGCCATAAGGCAGCCAGAGACACTGGCACTGCCAGATTTGAGAATCAGAGGATAACCATCTGGTGCCTGGAAAACATTTCTGGAGGCCAAGGCCAAGCTCCGCTCAATGGGCCTTTGTTATATGTTGTTGTACCCAGCGATGTTGAAAGTATTTTTGGGGGGCACGTCCCACCTCTTTGATACTCCTGAGGATGTGTGGCACTGGTTGGAGTTTTGGGTCAGGGTGCCCAGGGGACGCCCTGGCTCCTGGAGATCTGTGGCTCGGAGGTTATCTGTCCTGGAGAGTACCAACTGGAAAGCGAGAGGGGGCTGTTTGTCAGTGCTCCCCTGAGGGAACGGATCCTGGTAGGGTGGAGATACAGGTGGATGATACCATGGCCCTGGCCTGCCCGTGTGGATGACTCGAGTCAGGAGCAGCTTCATCAGTGCAGTGCTGCTTGCTTTAAAATAGACATGCTTATTTTGAATAAAAACCATTTTGTTTTATAAACAATCTTGTTTGTTTTCAAAAACCTTTGTTTGAAAGAGTCCCACTTGTTTTAAAATGGCCTTTTTGTAAATTGGATTTTTTCAAGGGGGCGAGATCCCTCTTCAAAGAACAATTACAATTCTTGTCAGGTGAACCACAAGAGTCACTAAATAAACCTGTGCTTAGCCCTCTAGTAGTTTGACACAAAAGCAGTCAGACCTAACTTAGAGGCAAAGTATTTATACAGTGCTCAAACAGTAATAAAGTATAATACAACACAGGAACACTCTCAGGTATGAGCTGCAACTGCCAGCGATAGGGTAGTCTTCTTCTGAAGTCGTGGAAGGCCTTGGTACAGCCCCCAGTCTACCCTTTTAAGGGTAATCAGTGCAGGGAGACAGCCCCTTCCCAGCCATCCTGTCAGGAACACCCACTCCCATCTACACCCAGGTCCTCCTTTGTTCACTGTCAGGCCCCAATACACCTTTCTCAGTCAGGGAGAAATTAACAGTGAGGAGCTTTGTACACTGGCAGAAAGGCACATTGGGATAGGAAGGAAAAGTTTCTAAAAGTGGCATTTCCAAAACAGAAAAGTAAAATCCAACTTGACCATTAAACAGGACTTTGGCGTACAATTAAAATGAGGGCAGAAGTATTTTCCTAGCTGTTTCCAAACTGAATGTAGCACTTATTAAGTGTGATAAGGTAAACCAGTGGCACTGTCTTGTGCAGCCAGATAGCTGACTATCTGCACATGGGTAGCCTGGCACAGAAGGGGCTCTTTAGGGATTCGAGTTGACCTGGGTAGGCCTTATAATGTGAGTAGGCATTCATAGTGTAGGTCTTTAGTACTTTACTGTGGGTCAGTGATGGTTATAATGAGTATTCATTATGAGGGAAATCTTCACTAAAGTAATTTTGCTCCACTTAAGTCTACAGAGTCCCTCGAGGTAATCTCTGCACCCTGTGTACGAATTTCCAGTTCTCTGTATACCGCACATACACCTTAGGTCACTTTAACAATTGCCTGGCTCAGCTCAGCTCAGAATCAGATTCAAGGACTTTGGCTCCTACTAGGCCAAGTTTATTACTTCGCTCTTCAGCAGAGGGATCAAAGACCTCCTACACAATAGAGTAATTAACAGTGCTTGAGCTGGATCCTGGGAAAGGAAGGTGTGGGATGAAATCTGTATCTGTTATTAGCTGCACCTGGACTGGACTTCCCAGGCTCACTGGAACAAAGGAGGAGGACCAGACCTCTAAAGCCAGCAAAGGAGGGGCTATACTTTGAGATTTACTGAGAAGGAATCAGGCATCTATTTCATCAAGGAGAAGAGGGAGCTTAGGCTCTCAAGGTAAATCTTTCCAAAGGCAACTTGAAGACACCATCTTGGTTTGTTCCAGAATGGTTTGCAGGAGGGTTGAGACAGGGGTGGAGGGATGAAGTGGCACCCTAGGTTTGTCCAAGGGTGCCTGGTCTCTATAACCTTCTGTCTCCACTTAAAAGCCCCTGCACAAGGGAGAGACCATTGAGAATACCCTGGACCTGTGACCGACAACACTGAAATAATGTCCAGCTGGAAGGAGAAGCCACCTAATGCCTTGCAAAGATGGACTGAGGTAGTATCACTCCAGCTGACTCCTATCTAGGATGGTTTTCTCAAGAAATAGTGACCCTGACCCGCTTACACCCCCTAGGGGACAGTTAGGGAATGGACATGCTGGGGGACACTGGACAGTTTCCCTAGGTCTTCTGTGGAGTGATCCTGGACTGCCATCACCCACCGGTGCCCTTCTAGTAACCAGGTGGATCTGGGGTTGGGAAAGTGAGGGGGAGAGGGTGTTTTGCTGTCTGGTTAAGAAAGGGCTTTGAAAGAGACCTGCCACCTGCAGGAGAAGAGCACCAGTATCCAGGAAGAGGACAGGTCAGGCAGAGAGAGCCAGACAATCCATCTCCCTGTGGAAAGTGTCCCTTTAGGGGCCACGAGGCCTGAAGGAAAAGGAAAGTGTGGAGCTGGCCACCAGGAGTTTAATAAGCCCAAATCTCTCCAAATTGGCCCAATGGGACCAGTGAAAGAGGCATGGGAAGCTGTTATAACTTTATAATGAAAACCAAGCTTTTGGAGCTCCCCCTGATTCCTCTCCAGGGCCTAGAGCAGAGGTCTTTAAACTTTTTTACTCTGAGCCCCCCCCTAAGCAAAATGTTTTGAGGTCGGACCCCCCTCCAAAACTTCATGGCAAGGATTGGGGGAGCGGGAGGGACATGGCTGCATGCAGGGAGCGGGGCTTATGAGATGATTTCAGGAATACTTGTTCTATAGCTTATGAACCGCACTAAATATGAGACTTATAAAACAGCAAATGCATCAAACAAAAATAGATATTATCCCAAACAAACTGCTCCCCATAATTGGGGTGTTGTGAGCCCCTCACACTCTTTGACCCCAATGCAACTATACCTGCTGCACTAATGATAACTGCAGTCCTGAGTAGCAGGCTATCTCCTCTGCATCTTTTACCTGTTCCCCACCATGACGGATCATCACCTCGGTCCTAATGCTTGAAAGGAAAATAAGGTCCGATGCCCCTTTTTAAAGGTAGACAGTCATAACTGTGATGCAGTGGTCTCCTCAAATCCCTGGGCCACAGTCCTGCTGAATCTGCTTCCTTAATGATAACCAGCAGTGGCCAGTTACACATCTGGCAGCAGTACCGGCTTCACTAATGAATGTCCCTTTTTAAAAAAAAAACACTTATATTTTCTCCTTCTTTGGGGTATCTCTCTGAAGAAGCTGTCTCTGGCCATTTGTAAACACAAAAATGAGTCCCCATATATTGCTCCCTATTCTGTGCCATCTCTTTGACAATATCTATGAATCTCGCTCCTTTCCTCTGTCTCCTAGACCATTACTGTGAGGCCCCAGGGATCGCGAGGATTAGGGCTCTGCATCTGAATGCAACCCTGCTGGCCTTCTACCTGCCACCCCATGGACTCAGCTTTCACAATGCCCCTGAATGGTTAATACTGACTTTGAGATGCCTGTGCCTGAAATCGAAGGGTGTGGTGGTAGTGCAGAAAGTTACAAAAGAAACCAGCCTTCTTACCAGCCATTAATTGATTGAGTCACTTAAAGCCAGGGCCACTGGAATTATGAGTTTCTACAGCAGCAGCGTTTTCCACATAATTATCAGTTTACTGCATTTGCTACATAATCTGCAGATTTCAACAAAAAATACGTGATTCTAGCTCAAACGGAACAAAAGTTACTTAAAGCGTGACAAAGTGTTCCGGAGCAGTGGAAGGCCCTTTGCAAAGATTGACTGGTAAATAATCTTGTAGTTGCTTACTGCTGTATTTGGGTGTTAAACTGGTAGTAATGAGGTGAAATATTTCCCCTGACAGCGTTACTTTGAGTTAAAATGACAAAATAATGAAGTAATGCTAACCACAAAATGTGGTGCATTGTGCCGCATAATTTACCTTTTCTTGCTGCATAATTTAGTCAAACCTGCCGCCTGACGTTGTCCTCTTCTGCTGAATAATTCCAGTGGCTCTGCTTAAAGCTTCATGGTGACAAAGATCTATTCTTTTTGAGATGTAATGTAAGGGTGTTATCAGCTGAGATCTGGAATAGTGGAGACACTTACAAAAATGTCTGCATTAGATACAGTTTGATTACTTATTACTAAAAAGTATATTTTGTAAGAACTTGTTTTATCTCAATCACTGCATCATTTTGAAGCAGCCTAGCTTAGAGTAAGTAAATACTGTTTTAAAATAATGACTTACATATTCACAGTTCTTTCTGCCACAGGCTGGGACCTCATAGGCCTATAAACAGGGCCATTGGAATTATGCGGCCGGAGAAGGCCAAATTCTGCTGCATGGTTGATTAAATTCTGCAGCAAGCAAAGGCAAATTATGCTGCATAATGCTGCATATTTTGTGATAGCATTACTGCATTATTTTGCTATTTTTACACTTGTTAACACTGTCCTGGCCTTTATTGCCCCCATAAGTACCACATTAACACCCACATATAGCAATAAGCAACAGAAAGGTGACCAGTCAACCTTTAGAAAGGGCCTTCCACTGCGAGGTAACATGTGTTGCTGCATTTTTAGTAACTTTTGAACCGTTTGAGCCAGAAACAAGTTTTTATTTAATCTGCAAATTATGCAGCAGATGATGGATTATGTGGCAAATGCGGGAAATCCATAACTATGCGCTGTGAGTTCAGGGTGAGCGTGAAAGTGAAGGGTGAGAATGAGGAGTGAGTTGTCTGAATGCAGGGTGCATTCCCAGACACTTGAAGTAAATCAGCATGTTATTGACAGGGGCGTAGAGTTTCAGATATAAGTTAAACTATTGCTATTATGGCATTAATCAGGAATCGAGGGTGAAGGAAATAAATAATGTGCTGATCCTGCAACAAACTTCCAGTTTTATGATTAGGATTGCCAGCTCATTATTTTGATGTCGCAGACGATACAAAAATAAACAGTCACCTAAAGCCGTATTTTCAGCACTTATCTGTGCATACTTCGAACAGCAAATATAAATAAAAATCACTTTTAATTGTGTTCTAGGGTGGCCGGAATGATTCATGACTGATAATTAAACGGAACAGACAGAAAAGTCACATTACAAATGAATACATACTTTTTTATTTATAACCCTATTTAGTGTCAAGACAAGGTCTTTGCAGGCTCTTTAAACATACATGGCTGGCATTTTTTCTATTGGCAACCCTACTTTATATTCCTTTTCATCAAATGCATTCTCACACTAGGGCAGTAAATGTTAAATACAAATGTAAGGAATAGGCAGAGTGGGGGCACAGGGGGTACTGGAAACAGAAAAAAACTAAGCCTCTGTAACCAGTTTACAAAGGTATGCAATGGTCTTTAAAGACCTGTGAAAAACTCGGGCGTGACGGAGATAAGACTCCAGACACTGTCCAGCCGAGCCCACAGAAGCACACTCTCTGGCCTCTGGCCCCACGTAAATGAAGACAGCCTGGAAATGCAGCAAATAAACATCGCCGCACTTCCAGGCTATCTTTATTTACATGTATTGCAGAGGCATTTGCGCCCCCCTGGGAACCCATCCACGCCCCCCCAGGGTGGCGTGCCCCACAGTTTGAAGACCTCTGGCCTAGAGGGTCGATAAAATGTTGAGTTTTGTTATAAATCACCATCTGGGGTCGAGCGTGCGTGGAGCCTCCTCTCTGGACACAGGACCACCCTCAGGTGTCCCAATCTCCTGATGTAAGGCATGTGAAAAATGGGGACCTGGGACCCCGTTACTGAATGGAGACCAGAGGAGCACCATCGCACACCCTCTACATGATGGTGGGCCTCTCCTGATCCCTGTGCCTGTTACTGGGGGAGCGGGCACACACTGCAGAAATTCACCATGCCTGCATACCCTGGGGAGGAAGACTAAAGGTGCCTGCTCCCACTTCAGCACACCAACCGTGTCAGTCGGGGAGGGACCCTGCTGTTTCAGCTGGTAGTGGGCTCCTGGCTCTGCCTCCAATGTTTAGCCACACCTGAATGCCCAGTGGACATAAACTCCTGAAATTAAAAAGAAAACAGCAAAAAGAAACATGCAGAGCAAGGACATGACACCATAAACAATTTAGGCAAACTGTCTACTGAAATATTCATAGCTCCATAGCATGGCATGCCTCATAATGCTCTGCCATGGGACTATTTGCATATTTTCTTTCTTTACTTGTGATTGTCCGCAATTGCTAGGGGCACCACCAACATCTTTCTCAAATGTTATAAGGTGCTGTAGGGGTGGCACTAGTCCCACTGAAGAAGTTTTTGGAAACTGGCCCTATGTCCCTAGAGGCATTACTATGATGAAACTGAGAGAGATTTAACTCCTTTGTAAGCATTCCTGGAGTTGGTGATTTCATTATGAAGCTTTGGGTTGTAGGGTCCTCTTGTGGTTGGTCCTATGACTGCATGGGAAGTCTACTGACAGTTTGTGAAAGGCACATGTTTTTGTATTTAAATGCTTTATTTAAATTGTGGATGTTGACAATGCAATGCTTTTGAACATAATGAATGTGTATTGATATTATTGACCTTGATTTTCTGACTAAGGGCCTGATTTAGGGCTTGGCAGTACTACCGTCATCCTGCCACGGCAGCGGTTCAAAGTACTCCGTCAAGCTGACAGTGATCTTCCCACCTTATTTAGATGTAAGCTGGATGACTCTCCGTCCACGTCGACAGAGTGTTTACCACCACATACGCAGCTCACTGCTGCCAACACGGCGGACTCCAATGCTGGCGAATAGTACTCTATCACTGTCAGGGTGGCCGCGGAAGCGCCAAGCATATTTAGTTTTCACATTTATGCTGTCAGTCTTCTAGTGGCGGTTTGCCGATGGAGTGAATCCGTAGCAGGATGCGGTTAACCTTGGACTATTTCTGTGGCTGTAGGATGGATGATAGCATCACACCCCTGATGTGTTTTGGCTAATTGTTAACCTCTGCAACCCACACTATAAAACACACTCCATTTTAGACTTTGATCCTTTGTCATTCCATCACAGCAGAACCATGAAGCAGAGCACTTTACCACTGAATTCAATTTTTGTTTCCTGTTTTTTGCTCTCCGTTTCTTGTTTATTTACCCCTTTTTTAGGTTGATCTTCGATCGACCTGTTTTATCTCTTCTGTGGTGTTTGACAAACCCACCGATTGCCATTGATTCCTATCTGTGGCATTCAGAAATGCTGGCTTCTTAGTGGTGCATTTCTGTAAAAGTCCTTCCTTTGTTTGTTTGGCTCTCTTTCCGGCGATTTCACTCAGAAAGAGTTTTGGTTGGCCATCACACAGTACAATGTGTGATGGCCTCTCTTACCTCCTCCTGTCTTGCTATTGCACACCTAGTTCAAAGGCTTCTTTCGGTTAGAGCCCCTCCTTCCTCTTACCTCTTCACTACAAAAATCGTCTTTCAGCACTGCTGTAATTATTTACAGCTTCAAGCAAAGAATTCCAAGGACTTTGGTTTAGTTACAATGCCGCAGTATGCTGGCTCTTCTTACTTACGGCGCCCTTCCTGCACAATTCAAATATTGCTGTAGCCACTCGCCGTCGTTCAGAGGATTTGTTTGTTTTTAGGTGAGCTTTTGTGGAATGGTTAGCTTCCTTTCTTGTCTGGCTGGGCAGCTCTGAGCTGCACAATGTGCATGGTGAAGTGGCTTGCTTCGGTGGCCCAGGAACCAGCGGGAAGGAGCACAGACACCTGGAAACAACATCGGGTGCATACTGGGCCGGGCCCCTGTCCGCTATCCAGGTGACAGAGCAACTGCTGAAGACAGACGGAGAACCTCGGTACACAAGTAAGTAAGACGGTCTTGTTCACATATGTAGACTGTGGGGGGAGTCCCTGGGACTAGTGTCGACTCTTCAAGCAGCATGTGTTGCTGAACACTGTCATGAAGCTTTTAGCAGAAACTGCTGTGCCAACGGTCAGAGGCGAGCTGAAGAGAGCTCACCTCTGACTGTTGACACAGCAGTTTCTGCTTTAAGCCTCATGACAGTGTTCAGCAACACACGCTGCCAGTCACAGCTTGTGTTGCTTCAGACGTGAGCGACACAGTTCCGGGATTTGTGTGTCCTTGTTGGAACTGTTGCTCGTGTATAGTGCTCCAATACCTTTGGGTCGAATTTGTGTTATATAAAACTGCAGAAAAAAAAGATGCAGAAAACCAGTTACGTCCTCATGAGCAGTTTTTTTTTATTTTAGAGTCGAACTGAAGAGAGCTCACCTCTGACTATTGACACAGCAGTTTCTGCTTAAAGCTTCATGACAGTGTTCAGCAACACAGGCTGCCAGTCATAGCTTGTGTTGCTTCGTGAGCAGCACAATTCCCGGATTTGTGTGTCTTCGTTGGAACTGGTGCTCATGTACAGCGCCCCAATACCTTTGGGTTGAATTTGCGCTATGCAAAACTGCAGGAAAAAAAACCGCAGAAAACTGCAGTCAGGTCCTCATGAGCAGTCTTTTTATTTCAATTATTATTTACTTCAATGCATGTTCTGCACTATGTCCATGCAGAAGTCCACTGCGCCCCTCTTGGTCTGGTGGAAAGGTGTGATACCACCAGGCCAAGCCAGAGACAGAATGCAGACCGAATATGAAAAGTGTCTGCTGTGTGTACTTAAGTCACAATTTACACACTCTTTAGAATAATGGCAAGTTCTTAAAAGAACTCTGTTCACACATTTAATCAAAAGGTGCACGCAGTTTGTCCGTTTGCCCCTTTGGGGTAGAGGTGCATTTTGAAGACTGTTTTGAGCTCAGTGCCCTGCAGGCTTTGCCATCCATGCCCTTAAAACTTTTAATGTGAACTTCTCTTAACCCGAAGTTCTGATCATGGCCCTACTTCAGCCCCTTGTACAACCCATGAGAGTTATTATGTGCAAGAAAATAACTTTTCAACACACGTTTGTGACCTGGCTGTTGAAGCTGAGACATCTGGAGATGTGGCATGGCCTCTTATTCTCATAGATGCCTAGGGCAATGGAATTGCTATTAGATACCCTCTGACTGTGATCGTGTTATAGGATTGGCATTTGTTTACCTTCACTCTCTTCACAGCCTTCTTTTTGCTGCCAAGAGGCAGTGAGTGCCTTTTGCAGAGAGGAATATTTTGAATTGCAGTGCCGTTATGGCCTGCTGCTCGGTTCTGGAGTCCATATTGTAATAGCGTGACCTTGTGGCCTTCTGTCGGAGTCACACTTTTAATGAGTGGCTTCAGTGATGCATGTCACTGTGCTGTTTGCAGAGATTGCTATCAAACTAATGTGGTACTATATACAATGAGGAAAGGAGTTGGATTTCTAAGTTGTGATGAAAGGTGTGTGTGTAGCCAAGTTACAAGGCCTGGCAATTTTACACTAACTGTGAACATTGTCATAATTTGTCTGTGTTACTGCAAGCAGCTCAGCCGCAGTGTTCAAAACAGGTGTAAAATCATGTAAGATGTGAGGAGCTTGTGCAAGTTAGTGGTAGAGTTTTCACTTTTAGAGAAGAGTGTTTGATAGTTTCACATTATAAAACTGGATTGGATATTGTAATCACTGCATATGTGTGTGTAACTGGGAGAAAAATTTAACTGTATCCTGGTTGGCACAGAGGGTGTTATCTGGCTTGTGTATTTATAGTCATATGAGGTGTCAGCCTGTGACTGAAAGCACAGTGAATCTGAAAGTCCTTTTTTTTAAACTGCATTACACATAGTATATGAGAGTGGGCCTCAAAATATGCAAACAGATTTACTCTTTTATGTCACGTAGGTTAGAGGCAATACATTTTGGGGTTTCCAACAGTATCAATATCCTTTTATAGCTTTGTATTGCTCAAAAGTATGTAATTTCTGATTTTATCACTTTGATAGGAAATCATTGCTTTGTCTTACCTGCAAAAAAGTGTCACACATTTGGCAGCTTAATGTCACTCATAAGTACACTGAAACCATAGAAATGTCTCATATAAGCTTTCTGAAAACTTGGCAGCTATGTTTGACCAAAGTTTCCTAACTGTTTATAGAAAACCATATATTGCTTCCCACTGTTTTTAAAGGGCTCAGTACGAAGATGACCACATTGTGTCATAAATCAAAGCATACTTTCTTTGAATATGTGCAAAACAAGTATAATATAATGTCCAACTGTTTCTAAGTGCAAAGTTGCGTTGTTTGAACAAAAACAACGTCCCCACTGTGCACTCCGTGGGGTAAACACCCTTTAACCTCTTCGATGCTCATGACGCACCACGCCGTCATGAGTCACGGTTGAGCTGTGCTCATGACGGCGTGGTACCGTCACGACCACGCCCGTGATTGGAATGTCCAGCACTTGGCTGGAATTCCTGCTGCAGGCAAGCGGTTAATAGCTTACTCCAAATGTTTAAAATTCAAACAGCAAATTGTAGGCGATTAGATCCTTAATTTCGTTTTATTGGAAACATCTTGTTGCATCACACTTATGGATCTTTTTCATACATCGACACCATCTGTCCTTTTAATAGATCATTCTTTGTGAATCCCTTTATGAATCACTTTTGTTAAATCCCAATGCATTTCGGGACGGTGCCCTCATTCAGGGGAATCGCTCTAAAAAAAAAGTCAAAAATCACAGAATTCAATAACTCAAAAGGCGCCTTGATCACAACCATAAAAAACAGAGGTGTGGGAGGATAGAAAAGTGCAATGATCCTTTCTGTGCATAATGTTTTGATTGTGTTGAAAAGGAAACACCATCTAAATTTAAATGATCAGGGGTGAGTATTGGCTCCATTAAAAACAGTGCCCGTGCTCTTCTTGAAGGTCGTCACGTGCACATGCGCCGGTATAAGTGGTGCAGGTAACAGTCATGTGTATGTCATGCTTAACTGTAAAAAAACACGAACACGAAATAGAAACGTCCCATACTTAACGCAGCTTTAGTATCATTTATCAGAGACAGTGAGTTCATGTCATGCATTGATAAACAAAAACCAGAACACGGGATAGAAGCGTTCCATGCTTAACGCAGTTTTGCATCATTGTTAGAGACTGTGGATTCTGTTATTGTGCCTTGCGCTGTATTTCTAAGGTGGTGTATAACACGAGGAACGGCTCCCCATTCTATCACCATGTAATCATGGTAACTCGTAACTGAATACTTGAGCCACACGTTATATATCTAAGGAAACGAAAAATTAAGCTCATAGGGGCATATTCACAAGGAGCTATCGCCAAATTAACGGCACTTTATCGCAACCAAAGTCGTGATAAATTTACCTCCCCATTCACAAGCCGGTGTTAACAGCCCACAGCACCAGTATACCCGCGATAGCAGCCGCAAAAAACATCGCCACAGAGGACCCCCGCAAATATCGTTAATGAGATGCAGAGTGGGCGTTCCCGTGTCAAAAGTCGAGACAACATCACACCTCAACATTCACAATGACAAGCCACATCGGCGATAAGAACACAAAACAGGCGATAAGGTGCAGTAGCCGCAGGTATTTAACACCTGCCTCAAGCAGGTGTAAAGACGGACGTCTACCTGCAGTAGGCAACGGAGTCCCGCACACAGCCATACCCGAAGAACAAACAACGCCATGGAGCTACTCTACATGTAGCTCGGAGCACCAACAGGGCCACAACACCCACCGCCACCACTCCCAGGACCCGGACCCGCTCCCCCCCCGGACCACCACAGAGGCAGCGTAGAGTAAGACAGTGGACCTACCAAAAACGCACCACTCTCACAGACCTAACGTCCGCGGAAGTCATTGCCCACTACAGGCTCAAAAGGACAACCATCCTCCGCATCCTGACCCACATCGCCCACAGGCTGACGGTCCCAACACAGCGGAGAACAAACATCCCTCCGCAGACAAAGCTGCTGGCAGTGCTGCACCTGTTGGCCTCTGGGACCTTCCAACCAACAACTGCCAGAGTCGGAGGGGTCTCACAGCCAGCCCTATCAAAGTTCATCACACCCGTCCTGGATGCCATCATCAGCTTCATACCCCAGTACCTTCACTTCCCCAACACTGTGCAGGAACAGCTGGAGACTAAGCAAGGCTTCTATGCCATAGCCGGATTCCCGGCCGTGTTGGGGGCAATCGACTGCACACATGTCCCACTTGTGCCCCCTGCGGATACTGCACACCACTACTGCAACAGGAAGCACACGCATTCCATCAATGTGCAGGCAATAGTGGACGACCGGGGAATGTTCACCAATGTCGTCGCCAACTACCCAGACAGTGTGCATGATTCCTTCATCTTCCGACAGTCCATCATCAACCAGCGCTTCCAGAATGGCACATATGGAATGGGACTGCTCGTTGGTAAGTACCAAATCAACACACCACACATCCCACAGCCACCAACGCACAAAACACAACTGTGGGGATGCACACGTGACCTAACCACATCCGACATGTCAAACTACACGACCACCTACCAGACATGACTACACCACTCCATGGTCATCCTGGGCTACCCCAGCACACAATACAGACTTCACATGGCACCACAGCCACACAACAGCAGAACGTGTGGAGATGCGGAATGCAGCCATGACACATGTGAGGCACTGCTCTGCCCTCATGACCCTACCCCAGTCTCCCGCAGGTCATCGTCCCGTGGTGGTGGGCCCGTATCGGCCGCCGTGCATCCGGGACGACTAGCCCTGTGCGACTCGAGTCATCCCCCCTTGTAGTTCTGACATTGCATGTCTGTGTGCCTGATGACTGTTGGTGTAGTTGCCAGCACATGCTACTCCCTGAGGGCTGACTTACACTCACCCCACACACAGCCAGCACAGGCGTCACTGAATTGGTGGGCCTGCCATCACATCCTGCTGAACCAAGTATTGACTCATTTCTCCCTGCACTGTCACAGGTGATCAAGGATATGCACTCTGCCCTTGGATGATGACACCCCTCCGAGACCCGAACACACCCGCCCAGAGGCAGTACAATGCGCCCACGTAAGCACCAGGGGCATCGTTGAACGCACATTTGGCGTGTTGAAGTCACGTTTCAGGTGCCTGGACGGCACTGGTGGGAAGCTCCTGTACAGCCCGGACGTCGTGTGCAAGATGATCGTTGCATGTTGTGTGTTGCACAACATCTGTGTTCGCACCAGGGCCGCATGGATCCCAGTTCCAGAGGTACCGGACGATGATGGTGGTGATGCGGCAGGTGGCCCACATCCCACTGCAGCTGCGGCAGGAATGGCCCGTAGGGACTCCATCATTGACACTTACTTCTCATGAGCACGTCACATTGTGACCGTCCGTGGCTTTCATGGGACAGTAGTAGATGTCCAATTGCACTGCATGTGTGAATAAAACATATCTGCAGGTCACAGGTTGGAATTGTACATTGTCATGTTACATGTCCCTGGGGTTTCAGATGTGATTTGCCATGTTGTGCACATTTTCCAAACCAGTTGTGTCCTGTGTTCAGTTGTGGTGGTGTTGCTTTTTGTACCGGGATGTTGTCACTGTCGGGGTGCACTTCTGCTTATGTGCGTATGCTGCACGGTGGGTGTGTCGCTCCTGCGGCTCTGATTTGTCTGCCACTGGTCTCTTTCATCTGGTGTGCCTGTAGGTTCTGTTCTTCCACGGTGCATGGATGTTGTGGTGTGCATGTTGTCCTCTGCAGTTGGCCAGGGTGCATCCGTGGTACTCCGCTGTTGATGTATTTTGTTCTGTGGCATTTTCCATATACTGTTCTTGTGTTTTTTACCGCATTGCGCGTGCGTATTGCTGCCCTTGCACTGGTTGTCGCTGTTTTCTTATCGCGCTTTGGCCCTTCGCAACTTTTTTTGCGTTGTGGTTTGTGTTTTTATCTCCGTCGAGGTGGTTGTGTCGCGAGCATTGGCCGCGGTGTCGGGCAACTATCGCATGCTACCGCCGTGTTGTGAATTCCACGTTGTCACGGGGTTATTTTCCCGCAATAGGCTGCGATGCTGTAAGTTGCGTTACGCTACTCTTGCGGTAGTTATCACACGTTCTTGTGAATATACCCCATAGTGTTTCGTGTTTTTACCCCATGTCTCGCTTTAGGTGCTCATCGGGTTTTAGGAAACGCAGCTTACATACAATTAAAAGACTGCTTCCATGCAATTAGATTAAGCTATTAAAGGGTGTTTACCCCACGGAGTGCACAGTGGGAACTTGTTTTTGTTCAAACAACGCGACTTTGTACTTTCAAGATTCACCCCGAGATCAGAGGGCGGTACCCACTTGCACCCTACCTAATATTAAAGGAGCAGAACCAGATAATGTTACTGAGTAACTACAGAGTGCCACAAAAACTTTTTTCTATTTCTTCTACAACTGTTTCTAAGACCACATAATTCCACAGCACACCATGCCACATAATTACAATACACAAATCCACTCCATACCACACAATTCCTCGCCACACAATTACACAACTAAGTAATCCAACCCACAAAATTCCACAACACTCCACATACATACAC
Source organism: Calotriton arnoldi (assembly GCA_963921515.1). Taxonomy (NCBI): domain Eukaryota; kingdom Metazoa; phylum Chordata; class Amphibia; order Caudata; family Salamandridae; genus Calotriton; species Calotriton arnoldi. Next base: position 153,671 of record CAWUFW010007425.1, read on the forward strand.
TCCATAACACTTAAGTAAAAAAAATGGCATTTACAATGCCAATAGCTCCAACTCCAACAACTGCGAGACCAATTGCATTTCCACTGCTTGGTCTTTATAATCTTGTGGATTATTTCATTTATTTAAGTTCCAAATCTCAGAATGGCAAGGAAGAAAAATCCCATTTTGCAGAGGGTGCATTGTCAGTCACGGTAGATAAAATCATTAGAGTAGAGCCACAATTGTTTGGAGCCCAAGTATAAATGACAACTATAGCAAAGCAAAAGGCAAATGTGGGCCCGATTGGTTAATAGAGTGAATGCTGTAGCAAACAACCTGCACACAGAGGGGGAAATTAGGAAAAGGTGGAACAACCTGCAGTGGAGAGGGTGTTCCCTGGCCTACAAGCATCACCTGGAGGCCCAGAGGACTGGTGGTGGTTGTCCGAGGGCCCCCTTACAACTCTATCACTGGTAGGAGAAGGTCTTGCAGATCCTACATTCTGAAGGCTTGACAGGAGTCCCTGGTGGAGTGGAGACTGGTTAGTTAGACTGTTGAATCGATCACTAAACCTAAATGTCCTTATTACTTTTCATGTACCTATTGCTAATGTGTTTAGCACCTTTTGCAAACACAGAAAGCTGTATCAATCTATTTTTTTGTCTTGGTTTTGTGATTCAAAGTATTATCCCTAATTTGAGATTACAGGTATCAACCTTCATTAGATTTCCCATGATGCAATGGTCCTTGTAAGTGTTTTTACACCAAATAACGTATTTCATATGTGTCTTATATAGTAAATGGTTTTTTCTAACTGCATTGTTTCAGTAGGTATGTTTAATGCTTATTGCTGCAAGTGTTGTTAGTATATAATTGAAAAGAATACAACTACCATGATGTCTTGTTTTAGTTGTGTGAAAATAAGATTGCTTTATCTTGCTCATTCTCTTTCTTCTACAACATTTCCATATTTGCTAAAGTGTAACGTGTTTATCAATAAATTGTCCATGCTAGTCTAGAAATGATGTAAGCTTTAAATTTCTATGTTGTCCTATCTTTGTTATGCTATAGAATTAATGTCATTTAAGTGATGTTTTTTTTTTTTTTACTAACTGCAAACTTTATATGAAGACTAATGCTATATATCTATCTAGGTTGTGTAATAGTCAGATTGTTGCCATGCTAGGCCTTAGAATGTTTGATTTCACATTTCTTCTCTCTACTGTATTCTTTGGAATGTTTGGAATATTTAATGTATACTTTTAAATTAATTATTTTTTGTCATTTCAGGACATCTTTTTACCTGCTTTTCTGATTTACTACTGTGTGTCATTTAAACTGTCTCTGTTTTTGATTATAATACCACTAAAATGTATAATCATCATGTCAAATATCTTTTTCCTTGTAGGTTGTTATTTTCCTAGCTTCAAACACATGTATTTATTTGAAAGGTTTATATAATGCAAACATGACCCTTGCAGGAATCAGAGCACTTTACAATTGTGTAGAGATCAGAGAGAAATAAAACTATCATATCATAGTCTAGAAAAATACAGGATATGGTAGTACCCAGCTGAGGGAGGGTACGACACAATGTTAGAACCGATAAATCGAAAACAATAACATAGTAGGAGTACAGTAGTCATGAGTGTGATTGACATGTCGGGACAAGTAAAAAGGGATAAGATCCTAGGATCTAGCGCAGAAAATTGTACATAAGGATTACTTTGACTTCTTTCTTGAATGATGTAGTTGAGGGATTCAGTCTGATTTCAGAGGGCTATGCGTTGACAAATTCTAGTGGCGATCCCAGAGAAAGTTCAGTTGTGGTTTTCCTTTTTGAGGAATGTCTGAGGTTTCAGCAGTAAGGTGTTAGAGCTTCTGGAGGATCTGCTGCCTCCAGAAAGTTTGAGTTTCTGAGTGAGGTAACTTGGGTATTAGAGTGAAGGGCTTTGTGGGTCACACGGGCAATTTTTGGTGATGTAGTTGTTTCTTTTTCTCATCTTTTTTATCCTGTGATGAGCCCAGCAGTAGAGTTGAGAGAGGAGCCAGTTTGGATCTGGGCAAGCTGCAGAGGGTTGCACTCCCAGAGTCAAACCTGGGAATCACTAGGGCTTGCACTGCAGACTTGAAGTCACTGAGGGGAAGGAAGGTTTTTAGTTTTATTTGAATGTTCATTTGGAGATGTGTTGCTTGGTGGCAACACTGATGTGCTTCTGCATGTTAAGGTTCTTGTCAAGAGTTAATCCCAGTTATCTCACTGAGTCAATAAATTGTGGAGAGCAGAAGAGGGCTGTTAGTTGTTTCAACTATTCTACAATGACAGATGACTGGTTTGGCAGAGCGATTAGGAGGATTTCAGTTTTTTAAGTATTTAGTGGCCCATTACGATGCCAGACAGAAGGCCATCCTTGCTGGTGGCGGTGGCGGAAAACCGCCAAGTCTTCCGCCCCAGGTGCGGTCATTGCGACCAACATATCACAATGGACCCACATGGGCCATTTCACGTCCGCCGCAGACTGCCAGGCTCCGCACGTTTTTTGCGTACGCAAGGGTGGCGGACGGAGCCAACAGGGCAGGTCCGGCGTGCGGAAACACGCTCTGTCCACCAAGCAAATCACGATGTTGCAGACAGCCCTTCCCACCGCCACGTAAAAACCACCATGTTGCGGATGGCGGAAATAAAACATCGGAGAGGAAGAGCCGATACTGTACCCATCCAAAGCCCTGGACCCGCCATGGATCCTGCGCCACAGGCCTACCCGCTGCACTAACGGCCGCACCTCCGGCAGACATGATGCCGCCGCGCTCAACAGCAGAGGTACGTACCAGACATCTCCAGGCATGCAACCCCTGAACAACTACAACTCCCAGCAAGCATGGCGGCACCGTGATGAATGTGGCAACCTGCCAAATGCAAAGTGCGAGGCACACCCAATCCCCATGAGTGACCCTCGGTGCCCCCGAAGGCAATTGGAGCCAATGACAAGCCCCGCAGTTGCAGAGCGCGCACACCGCAACATCTAAACATGTACGCCAAAGGCACCCATTGGCTGATGGCTCATCCGCATTGTGTGTGCCACACAGTGGCGGCCCGGATGCTGCGACCGCAACCCTGCAACGTCCAAGTGTGGACAATGCGTGTCATCGCTGCGACTACCAGCTACCGCGCATGCGAACACATACTGCATTTGCATTGGTGCCCTGATTATTACATCACACATCCCAACTCATTTGCCTAAAGTGACTGGTGCACCCCATTGGCAATGTTGTGGGGCACGAGGCCCCCATGCATATCGAGTAACCACACAGACACCTTACATGCATAGGAGAACTGGCCCAGGGCACGTGCGTCCGGACCCGTTTGTTGGCAGGGTCACAGGTCCAGTGACGCCTGTGCTGGGTGGCTGTGGGGTGGGGTGTGGGGGGTAAGTCAGCCCTCTGGGAGTGGCTGGCACATCAGAACAACTATAACAGCGACCAGCTGGTCACTACACTGTGAAGGGACGAGAGAATGTGACCCGTGAGCCAGGTCTACACACACATGGAATGTACAAGGAAAGGAGAGTGAAATTACATACATAGCCATGCCCTGTGGCCAGCTTGGACTTAAATGAGGGAAGGAGCCAAAAGGACAAAGGTCTCCCACACGGTACCAATGTTGTGTAATGAAACATCCAACATGTGAACCACGCATGAATATCCCTTGACATCCGACTGGCGTCCCTTGGTCAGGGGTCGAATTGTGAAGGGTCAGTGGCGTAGGCAGACAATCAGAGGGGTCCATTGCCTGCTAATCAGACATAGGTGTAATACCTAGCACACCCAGCACACGTACTGGTGTGGCGTGCAGTGTGCCTAGCTGCCACTGCCTGTAAATGTCCCCACACACGTCCTGAGTCAGTGCTTCTCCATACCAAACACCCTAAAAAATCCTGCCCACCAGTATGGATGACATGTGATTACCACACCTTGCAATCCTCATTGGCTCACGTGACATTCCCTGTTGACTGATGTACTTACACACTTGCATGACTGATTGTCTCTGTACAATGTGTGTGTGATGTAAAGCACTGTCACACCCCACACTCATATCAGTAGTGTCATACAACAAATGAAATGCACATGAGCGAGCGGACATGGAGAGATGATGGGCGATGGATGAGGGTGGCAGAGAGGTAATCCGAGGAGGAGGGCATGAGTGAGAGCATGAGAAGTGTCACTTGCCTGATACTCCCACCCCAGGAAACCTCCGCCTCCCATCAAGAGGTCCTTTCAAGGAAAAAATACACTTCTCGAGAGTGACAACATCAAGCAAGAGAATTAGGAAGGAAAGAATGCGTCTCCCTGGCCCTTGTGAAACTGAGGAGAGACAAAGTGGGGCCCTGAAGCAGGCCTGGAGAGAGACATAAGTGACAACTCGGGCATGCAGTGGCCCACCCGAATGCATCGTTGAACCAGATAAATAGAGATTCCTGGAGCCGGCCCTGCCTGGGAGGCATCCCAAATGTTGATGGCAGCCATTGATGGCACACACATTGGCCTCGTACCACCACAGGCAAGTGAACCCGTCACTAGGAACAGCAAACACTACCACTCCATCAACGTGCCAGTGGTATGACAGGCAGAGCAGATAATCTTACACATGTGTGCAGAGTAACTGGGGTCGGCACATGACAGCTACATCTGGCGGGACAGTACCATCACCCCGCGCCCAACCCACACATGCCCAGTGACGATGACAGTGGTGAGGAAGAAGGCCTTGACCAGTGTCTACAGCTCATCGTCAACTACTTCCGTTGAGTTTGATGCAACAATGAGCGACCATGACTGTGTCTGTGTGCCTTGCTGTCATCTCACAGACTCAGACACATTTCCCTGAGATTTCGTACACATACCGGACTATGTGCCGGAGTTGAAAACACATGCATGCAGGGACTGAGCACCCAGAAGCACCACTACGCACAGGACACCGTTGCCATTCTGCCTCACTTGCTCCCCTACTCACTCTGAGGCATCCAAGCGCATGTACACAAGCAAACAATTGGAAGACACAAAACATTTCCAAATGTGAAGTGTTTACTAGAGTGTCAAAGCATGCTAAATACATTCCACGACAGGTTGGAAATGCATGAGTACTGGACCAGTAACCACAGTGACATATGCATTTCACATGAAGCAAGATGTGTCATCAATAACCCCTCTGGACGTCGAATCACGAGCATATCCCCCCACCCCTTGCAGGAAGGATTCATATGGGATGTCCCTGGTCTATGGCCTTTGTCAGCAGAACCCATTACCCAGACTATACATGGTGAGATTACACAACATTGGCTGTGTCGCATTCATCACTGGATGGATGACCCTCCAAGTGTGGGCCATCTGGCCCGCATTCCCATGTCAATAAAAGGGGATCCGTGTCCTCTAGCAGCTGTGAGACCTTGTTGATTTGGGGTGCTATGGCCTGAACAGAACCGAATGACAAGGGACAGGCTTCTGCGACCACGGAGGGAATGTTCAGATAGTACTCCTGGACCGCGCAGTGAACAAGCTCGTCGGACACCTCTCATGTGACAGACATGTACTAAGGTACTTGCAGGGCACAAGTCCTAAACAATGAAGTGGGGGGACTGACCAAGTAAGACAAAACGCACTTTACCTCACAACGCCCCGACATAGCGCTATGGGAGAAGGAAAATCGTGCGACTAACATGATTTGTGCAAATACTGGGACAGACTAACCCATCTGACAGTCTTATAGTGTCAGCATTGATATACAGGGACAGAACAAAGACAAAAGCATGCCTCCCTTAAGTACCTGTGTAGAGATGGCAAGCTGTGTGCACAGGTTCCTCTCTGTGGCATCTACATTCAAATGTAAGGTTCAAGGCGGACCCCAGTCAGCATGTACAAACAAAGGGATGCCGGATAGCCCCTTTACTTAGGCCCGGCTGGAGGTGAAAAAAGGCACACTCGCTGCATGCACGTTGCTGCTGGGAATGGACTGCAGACAACATGCAGGTGCTGCAGAACGTTTACCGGTATCTAGACGGCACACCAGGACAAGTTAAGCATATCCCTGTGGAGACCAATGTCCTTGCAGGGGGGACAGCTCAAACCCGGCCAAAGAGGGGGGGCGCTGTGTACCTGCGTGTACCCCGACTCGAGCCCTGGGTACTTGCAAAACAACAACGCCATGTCTTCTTCGTGTGCTACAGCTGCATAATGGAAGCCGGGCTCATGCCAGACGACAAAGTCCACGACAGTCAGATGACAGCCTCCACTTGCCCTGGTCTGTGGTACCAAGCGCAATAGACCGCAGAGCACAGCACAGTCCAAGCCAATGCAGACAGGGCCATAGTCAGAGAGCTGGATTCCACATCTTGTCAGGTGGTGTGCAGAAAGGGAGACGATGATTGAATTAGTCACCAACAGTTCCTGTTGCTGTAAAGTAGTTACGAATCCAAGAAGGCACAGGCAGCTTCGAAGGCAATCATTTCCAAGAGACGATCAAGTTCATCTTCAGCGAAGAGGACCACCATCCAATCCAGCAGTATGAATGAACAGATGTGCTCCTCGCACCACGAGGTTGAAAGGGGCATCCCATCGCAACCTGGGAGAGGTTCGATGTAGGCATGGCACAGGAGCCATTGCGCAAATGCACAGGTGCAGCTGTCAGCCTGCCTGACACATTGAAAGGCATCACATAAACGTGTCTCACCAAAGCAGTCTTCACGTGGACCAACAAAGGAGTCACCCACAGCTCATGATCCAGGTCAGCAAGGTATGTGTTTGAAAGGCAGACATCCATGGCCCACTGAAACAGACGGGTTGCACGCAGGTGAAGCAGGCATAGCGGAACGTCAGCCTGTAACTGATGCCCAGCACAGCCAGTGGGACACATCCAAATAGAGGCTGCATGCGGGCACGGTACAGTTGCAACAGACCGGGCTCGGCCTGGCCCAGTGGATGGTCAGACATGGCGTGAGAGCAATCTCAGAACCAGCGCTCAGCTGTACAGCCAAGGTAATGGTCAGAAAGCGCGAAATGCAGTGTGCAAATTGGGGGACTGACACCCGGTGGTACTTCCGGAAAAGCATGGAAGGGAGGGACAAGGCCAGAGCCCACAAGTCTGATAAAAAGTGTGCAACGGCCTTCAGTATCAGACGCTATCAATACTCTGTGTGTCAGTTCACCGCGAAAATAGTGGGAGAGCCGTGTTCAGCACTGACTGAATCGCGCAAGACGGTCAAGACACCTGGTATCCGAAGGTCTTTGGGCTGGTGTGGGAGCGACTAGTTGTCCAATCAGAGGCCCATTGGGCCTGCACACTCATTGAAGTATGCTTTCGCTGTGGGAATGTGAGGCCACGATTGACTATCCACAATCACTTATGGGGGAGTTAGCAGAACATTGGCACAGAAAGGAGACGTTGTGCAACTGTTACCATATGCGTAATGCCTGGCCTGTGCACGCAGGAGAGGCCATATAGGTCCTCATCACCTGAACGGACCAGGGACTCTGCATCCGAGGCTTCACCTTCCGGGCGGGGGCTGGTTGGGCTCTCCATGGCACGCTCGCCTTCTGTTGCTATCGAGTCACCTTTTGGAGTTAGGTCACTTTTGTCAGCATGTTCTGCACACAGCACAACTTAGCTGTTCATGTTTGCCACATTTGAATTGAGGTGACATGACTTTTGCCTTGGCTTTACTAGGCATTCATGTCAGAATGTCATCAGTCGCACATGGTGTTGGTGTACATACAGGGCTTTCAGGGGGCCGGTTCTCACCGGTGTTGTGCACCGTCCCTTTTTCTGAGTGGGCCTCGGTACGGGTTTCTTTCGTGCTCTGTTTTGTGCCCTGCCACAGGCGGTCCCTTCGTCCTGCTGGGATGCATAGCCAGCAGGCACATCGATGTGCGCATGGTCACACTCCTCACTTCTCACTGGTGGAGTAGTTACGGCATGACGTGATGCCAGATGAGCGTTGTGGGGAAGTGAAGTCCTTTGTGGATTCATTTTGTGTCGGGAAATCACTCCTTTGGAGACTCATGAGCAGCAACATCCTTGTGGGGGTCATTTGGCTCCATGCTGTTTGTGAGGGGAGACAGAGAGCCATGTGGGAGTTGTGGTGTTGCAGTAAGAGCTCGACATCCCCCTCCCCAGTGAGATGGCTAGCTACCTGTTGGTGGGCACAGTCAACAGCGTTAGCTGCCACATGGCTGTGGGGTGGGGAGGGTGAGCCATGCTGTTCGGGAGGAAGGCCAGGGTGCATGAGCTGCCACCTACCTGTGAGGTTGAGCTGATTAAGGAGATGCTATCCTTGTGATCCATTCGTGTTGTAAGCGTGCACTCCACATGAGTTTGATGTGGGCGTGCGATTGGAGCTCACTTGTTGTGCACAATGGTGTATTGTAGTGTGATGTGATCATTTTGTTGGTACTTACCAGCCTCCAGTCCCCCCCGATTCCTGTAAGACTCTCTGGATGCATTATGGCAGGCACCTTCTCCTCCCATTCGGTGAAGGTTGGTGGTGGAATGGGAGGGACGCCACCAGTACTCTGGGCCTCCACGTTATTCCTCTGGGCCGGATGCTTGTCCCGTCCCTTGGGGTCGCACCACCGCTTCCTGATATCACGCACAGTGCGTACGGTGGTCCCAAAGGCATTGACTTGGCTGTGGATCCTTGCCCACATCTGATTCTTGCGCACAAGTGGGGTGTGTTGGACCAGGTGCCCAGACAAATGTGGTTCTGCCCTGATTGTCTCATCTGGCATCATGTTCAAGTCTGAGTCGGTGACGTTTGGCATGTTCTTGGGGGGCATGGTACAAATGAATGAGGTGTGCAGGGTGCGAGGTAATGGTGGAGATATGTGTAGTGTGTGAGGTGTGTGGGTGTGAGTGGTGTTGTTTGGAGATAGGTGGGTGTGATGTTGTGCAGTGTGAGTCAATGGTGTCCTGTCTCTCTGTCTCGGCTTGTGGTGTGCAAGGGCTGCTGGCCCAGGTAGAGGTTGGTTTCCATCTGTGGTATGTGTGTGTGTCCACATGGGTGATGACCTCCAGATGTCTCTTTCATGCTGCGCATGGCTTTCCCTACCAGGAGCAGGTTGGGGTGTGTCATTGTGGCGTGTGTGTTGTGATTGAGGGCGGCAGGGAGTACAGGCACACTTCGGCGTTATTGTGGGGTTGGTTCCGCACGCCATTCATTTTGCCTCTGTGTGTGCGAGGCGGTCGGATGGAAGTGCTCAGTCCGCCAGCTCCGCGTTCTCATCGTAATTGGCCGTGCGGTCATGCCGCGGCAGGAGTGGTCTTTTCGAGCCGCTGTACAGCTTTCCCCGTCCGCCGCGGTCGGATTTGCTGCTTTTCCGAACGTGGTGGACGGTGTTTTGTGACATCCGTCCGCTGCGGTCTTATTTTGCGTACGTTGCATCGTAATTTGACCGACGGAAATGCCGTGAGCCATGTGGGGGGATTTTTCCCGACACCATTGCGGTCGGAGGGCTTTTCCGTCCGGCATCGTAATGTCCCCCTTAGTTTGAGGTGGTTGCAAGCCAGCCAATTTTTATTGTTTTCTACAGAGTTAAGTTGAGGGAACTGATGTCTTCAGGGGGGTAAAGAGTCAGAATATCGAGTAGGAAATGTCGACTTGCACTAATATCGAGTGCAAAATATCGAGATACATAAATATCGACTGCAAGAATATCGTGGTCAAGAATATGGAGTTTCAGGTAAGAAATTTCGTTTTCTAAAATATCGAAGTAATTAGTATCGTTTGTAAAAATATAGGGCCATATGTATCAAGCCAAATTGCATTCGCAAACGCCGAAATTCGCAGAATTTCGGCGTTTGCGAATGCAATTTTGCTTAGAGGTATGTATGAAGTCAAAACTGCCTCGCAAAATAAGGAATCGCAAAATTTGCGATTCCCTATTTTGCGATTGCATTTAAGGAATCGCAAATTGCGATTCCTTAAATGCAATTTAAGAAGCACCAAAAAAGTGCAATTTGGCCTTGAGGAATCGCAAATTACCACCAACTTCAGGTTGGTGGTAATTTGCGATTCCTTTGAAAAATGCACTTTTTTGCATTTTTAAAGTGCCATGTGGCGCACATACATGCCCTTAGGGCATGTATGTGCGCCACATCTGCACCCATGCTCATTTCAGGGTGCAACAGGGTGTCCTTTAGACACCCTGGCACCCTTGAAATTGCATTCTCAATTTGCGATTCTCTAATTGGGAATCGCAAATTGCGAATGTCTTCCCATTCATTCCTATGGGCCTGTAGGCCCATAGGAATGAATGGGGAGGTATTCCATAATTGCGAATCGCAATTTGCGATTCGCAATTAAGGAATATGTAGGATTCGCAACATTTATTGCAAATCCTACATACATAGTGTTTTGCGATTCTCAATTAGCGATTCCTTAAAAATCGCAATTTGAGAATCGCAAAACGTGGTGTTCATACATATGGCCCATAGTTGTAAAAATATCGTTTTTTTAGTTAGTGTTATGTATTTTAGTATGTATTTTAAATGTATGTGCTCTATTTTTTTTGTCTAAGGGGCCCATTACGATAACCGGCGGTAAAAAATCCGCCATCTACTATAGCCTGAGAAAACCGCCCGCCTGCACCATGGGAATACCGACCGAGCAATTATGATGTCGCGAAGCAACCTCCGCCCGCGGCGGTAAAAACACACAAAATTCCGCCCGTCCATGTCAGAGTAGAAGATCTTCCGTCCGCCACGGACGCAATCCCGCCCGAAAACCCAAAACCGCCCGCTCTGACGACCGAGACAACGACCGTGAAATTATGATCTCCCCGACATGAGCGCGGAAAATCCACATATTCCCCGCCCGCCACGGTTAACAACAGCGATGAATAACTGACACGGCGGAAGGCCTGGCGGCCACGTCCGTGCACGGAAATCATTTGCGGAACAAAGAAATACACACAACATGGCCAACAAGTCCACACAGCAAACTACGCCAAAATACCCAAACACAGAACACATCCCAAAGACACTTCCCCCCTGGCAAAAATAAAAAACTACAAATCCCAGGACACCAGACACAACACACCTGAATATGACAGCCCATCATGACACACCCACATAGGTCAGTACAAAAGCAGCCCCTTCACAGACCACAATCCCTTGCACTACTACAAAGCGAAGACGACAGCAGAGAACCCAGAGAGCCACAAAGGAAAGCAGCACACCACACGCACGCACACATCACACCCATCACCAACAACACCACCACCATCACCACTGAAACAACGGCACCACGAACCCCCTGCACAGCACACACCACACACCGCACACCCACCACACCAGCACCACAAGCCACACACCATGGCAACACAAAGAATGCCAAAGTACACTGCCACTGAGTTGACGGTCATGGTCGACGAGATCATCAAGGTGCACCCACAAATCTATGGGAACCAGGTCCAACAGACACCAGTAGCCACCAGAAACAGAATGTGGAGCAGGATCGTAGACCAGGTGAATGCAGTTGGGAACGTGCCACGCAACCGGGGTGAAATCACAAAGAGGTGGCACGACCTGAAAAGCGTGGTCAGGAAGAAGGAGGCCAAGAATCGTGAGCTGGCTGACAGGACTGGCGGCGGAAATCCCGCGCTATTCAAGACCTTCAAGGCGTGGGAGGAGAAGGTGCGAGGCATCCTACATCCGGAGAGTCTCACCGGAATACCAGGGGGAGTGGAGGCTGGTAAGTACAAACAAATGTATACCAGCACACCGCTATGTACTGTCATGCACTACCAGAATGCCATAGCTCCGAGGGCCAAACACCCCCATGTCCAGTACACAATACACAAGACATCTCTCACACATGCAACAGACACTCGCACACACACAGCCCAAAGGTACCACAAACAAAACCATGGGGGCATGCGTACAGTCAGCCAGCACCACAACTCCCACCAGGTCCCCCTGTACCCCAGATGCGCCGGAAGGAGCACTCCCCACACCCACACACATGTGTCAGCCATAGCTGCACTAACCAACAAGTAACAGGGAAGTAGCCTTACCACAAAGTCCATGTATCGGAGGGGGGACTGCAGAAGTACAACCCCCACCAGGCCCCTAGTCCTACAGCGCAGCAAGATGGAGCACTCCCCACACCCATGTGTCAGCCACTGCAGTGCACACCTTCACCCGACAGGTAGATATGTTTCCCTACATGGAGGGGTGTCTGTGGGTGGTAAGCCATCACCACAACTCACAACACGGCCCCCACTCCCACAGACCAGCAAGATGGAGCACCCCTCCCTCTCATAACCATGTGGTAGCCATTGCATTGCTCCTCCAAACCAACAAGTAGGTACGACTACTGTACAGGGCGGGGTGTCTGTAGGCATGAGGACTGTACTACGACTAACATTTGGGACATGTCACGTAGCAGAGGAACAGGTAGCACTGCTCCCTGTCATAATCATGTGACTAATGTGCACACGGACATGAATTACAGAGTCATAGCCCACATGAGCCATCTCAAATACAGTAACACGTAAGGAGTCACGTCTGCATGCACAAGTCTCACTGGAGTACTGACCCACATGGCGTGCACTGTGCCAGTCATCACACACATCAGCAACACCATAGAAGTCTTGTCCATGTAGTCGTGTCTGCTTGTTCCGTTGACATTGTACAACATCACCCATGTAAGTCTATCTTGTCTCAATGTAACAGAGTGGAACCCCAGTAATGTCACATACACCACTGGACCCATGAACCACACAGCTACACAATGCACATTCAAAATCTCATCCATCCCATCTTACAGCCCCAGTGTCATGAAAGATAAATCATCTAAACAGTTGTCCCATATACAGTAGTTCAGCAAAGATTCCTACCGATGACCAAAAATGTGTCTGCAGTGTCTGAAGCGCACGTCACACTGTGATTTACAACATACCTAATATAGTCAACACCCCAAGAGCACTGCATTGCTGCACATGGCTGAGGGTAGCACGCACACCAAGGAATACTCCCATCTGCAATACGTTGTGTGGCACACAACCATTACTCACTCACTACAATGCTTGCAGTGTAATGTCCCCAAATGATAACAGTGAGCAGATATGCTGGGTATGTCAGACATACACACACCTGTGTCTCTGCAGTGTCGTGTGGCCAAAACACATGTCCCTTTCTGCACCCATATGTCACAGTATGTACCACAAAACCATATTTCAACTCAAAAGCGTTGATGGGGCTGTACCCCTTTTGCCATCTGCGTTTCTAAGCGTTTCATTTGAACCCCAAAAACATATTTCATCTCAAAAGCGTCCATGGGGCTGTACCCCTTTTGCCATCTGCGTTTCTAAGCGTTTCATTTGAACCCCAAAAACATATTTCATCTCAAAAGCGTCCATGGGGCTGTACCCTTTTGCCATCTGTGTTTCTAAGCGTTTCATTTGAACCCCAAAAACATATTTCATCTCAAAAGCGTTCATGGGGCTGTACCCCTTTTGCCATCTGCGTTTCTAAGCATTTCATTTGAACCCCAAAAACATATTTCATCTCAAAAGCGTTCATGGGGTGGTACCCCTTTTGCCATCGGCGTTTCTAAGCGTTTCATTTGAACCCCAAAAACATATTTCATCTCAAAAGCGTTCATGGGGCTGTACCCCGTTTCCACCAAAGCCACAAAATGTAGGGGTACTGCAACACACACCGATTGGCATTCCAAATCCGTCCCATGCCATATGCACCCATCACACTATTCTATTGCCTTGATCACGCACACACATTGTAGAGCCATACACACGCATCTGGGAAATCAGTGCACAACTGTGCACAAACTGTGAATGTCAGACATCTAACACAAACCTTGCAAGGTGCAACACAATAACCTTTCGTCTCCGCCCCACAGGTGACGAACAGCATGATGCTGGAGAGGGAGACAGCAGCCATCACAGCCAGTCCACAAGCCCTCCACCCGGACTCACGGCTGTGGAAGACCTGGACACCTCTACGGACGAGGACTCCCAACCAGGCACATCTGATGTGGCAGGGCGCAACCACTCCCCAGGACCCCTCCTACCCACCAACCCATCTCCCAGGGCTGGTGACCAGTCCCAGGCCCCTGCTGCCACGGTCATTGCGGCCACCACCACCGCCGCAACCACCACCACCACCACCACCACCAGGGCCTCCCTGACCACTCACCCTGCGCAAGGGGTTGCACGCACGTCGACATCGACCCTGGGAGCCACAACGAGGCCCCGGGTGACCACTGTGGCGAGTGGGCAGGTCGGTGGCAGCAGTTCAGGTGGGAGGAGCAGGGTCAGGCCAACGCCATCGGAGCCTGGGAGCCAAGCCCTGCCGCACATCGCCAGAGTCCTTGGGGCCTATGAAGAGGCCCAGGGACAATGGGCCCGGTCAGCTGCCGATACGCGGGAAGTCCTTGGGGTGTTGAGGTCCATGGATGCCCATATGGGCCAATTCGTGACCCGTATGGGCAAACTTGTCGACCTCATGGGCCAGCTAGTGGTGGCGGTGAGGGCCCAATCAAGGCCAACCACACCACCTCCGCCACCACCTGCTGGGACGCAGGTCCGTGCAACATCCAGTTCCCCTGCGTCCACAGCGAGTGGGCAATCCTCAGCCACCACCAGCAGCCCACAAACACAACCCCCTCTCAAACGTGGAAGGGGTCGTCCGAAGAGGAAACAGGTGTCCAGAGATTACTTTGCATGCTCCAAACGCCAGTGAGACAGCCAGCCACGGTGGCCATCTACTGCATTCACTTGGACTACTATCCTACCCCACACTGCCATGTGAATGGCATGTGTCTGTCGGACTGTGTACCCAGAACAACATGGGTACACCTTGACCAGCACGCGGACATGTCCGTCAACTCATTGTTCCAGCATGCACCACTCTTGTGATCACCTTGCCCACAATCACGTGACCGCTTAAAATAAATACACCTGGATCACATTCTGTTGTATCTGCTCTGTGTTTAATCAAGGATGTGCAACCGTCACCATGATCAGAAATGCATCTGGAGTGTGGTATGTCGATAGGCCAGGAGAGGCTGTAGGGACCTAGGGGTGAAAAACAGAACAAGAGTCCATTGAATGTGTGTGTCACACACTCATCACACAGTACTTGTCATCAAGTTTAAGCAATGTACACACATCTCACAGAGCAACAGGGCACAATGCTACAGCCACTGTCAGTGGCATACTACCCTGGACATGGACCATTGTCACACAGCACTCAGTGAACAATAGGCTGCCGTGACAATGCACACATACACCTACACAACTACAGCAACATCAGCCGTCGTACATGGTCACTCACCGTAAAGTGAAGTAGCGGACGATGAGCTGCTGACGCTCATTCACTGCTTCCTCCTCTCCACTGTCCTCGTCACTGGACATGGCCTGGTCTGCAGGCGGGGGCCCTGGCTGATCACCGTCATCCACTATCAGGGGGATCTGCCTGTGAATAGCGAGATCATGCAGCATGCCACAACTATCTGGCACACCTTCTGTGGGGAGTATGCCAGTGCACCCCCGGTGCGGTCCAGGCATCTGAATCTGGACTTCAGGAGTCCAAAGTCCGCTCCACCACACGTCTGGTCCTCCCATGTGCCTCATTGTATCTGACATCAGCTGGTGTCCTGGGATTACGTAGTGGGCTCAGCAGCCAAGGCCCGTTAGGATATGCCGAGTCACCTGGGTGTGAGAAACACAGAGAATCGTTGCAATTCCAACAGGATACAAGACAGCATGTCACACCCAGCACGCTACACGAGTATGCATACTCACCAACAATCCATGCACGGTCCGGTTGAAGATTGGACATCAATCGTGGGAGGATGCTGTGGCGCATGATGTGCGAGTCATGGGCGGATCCAGGAAACTTCGCACACACGTGTGTGATTATCATGTCCGCCAGGCACACCACTTGCACATTCAGGGAGTGGAAATGTTTCCGGTTCCTATAGATGTGCTCCATGGCCTGTGGTGCAACAAGGCCAACATGGGTGCAATCAATTGCACCAACAACGTGGGGGATGCGTCCAAGGGCATAGAAAGCACCCTTCACTGCCGCCAAATCACGAGCCCTGGGGAATCGGATGTACCGGTTCCTGTACAGCATCATGGCTGACAGGACATCCCGTAGCACCATGCTGAACATGGGTTGGGACATCCCACCTCCACTGCCCACCGTGTGTTGGAAAGATCCGGTAGCGAAAAAATGCAGTGCATCCATCACCTTAGCCGTGGGGGTGAATGCTGTTGGATACACCCTGCAAGGACGAAGGTGGGGTTCCAACATGGCACATAGGTGATGCAGGGTGGGTCGGTCCAGCCGGAATTTACGTATAACCTCCACATCCTCCATGTCTGACAGCAATTGGTAGGGGCGATGTATGTTTGGTCTCCTCCTAGGACAGATGGAAGTGGACACATGTCAATGCAACACACCACATGGCACTTTCACATACACAAAACTAAAATTACTGACAAAGCAATAGAATCACAGAACAGCTGACAAGTAGGGACAGCACAGCTACAATACTCTTACACAGGTCCCCTTACCAATAGCAATGGCCACTGACACAAACCATTGCTATGAGCATGCACATGGGGATTTAGGCCCTAATAGCTTGAAAGGCATGATGATTATTTCAGACTGCATATGTGGAAAGCGGCAACACCACGGCAATATATCTAGCTGCTGTGCCAGACACAGCTTCCGAGGCTGGGTGAGTATGGCACACACCAACAACACAATGTACACAGGCTGAGCGGCCAAAACAAGTGGGTCCTGTTGCACAACGGGATATGAGACAGTCAATGATGTCCCTAGTTCACCCAATGTACAGCACTGTACGTATCACACCTCCAACACACATTGACAGGTGTACACATTGACAACTCCATGACAACACAGCTGTGTGAATGCAAACACACATCACAAGTGACACGTAACGTTGCACGTGCCAAGTGGGAGATGTACATTGAGAAATATGGCATGTGTGTGCATATGCACATCCCATGCTCCCATGCTAATGTGTACATGATGATGTGCCAACAGACATGTGGAGGCTGAGCACTGGCCGTCAATGCCTATGCACACAGCATGAAGTGGCCCTGTCTAGTGTGGACATGCTCCCACACACAAATCATGGCCACACCTGCAAATGCATGGCGCACATTCAACTGTGGATTCCACATGGCACCAGCGGACTGTACCCGCCATGGACCAGGCCCTTGAGGCCAACTCCAATGGCCCTCGCGGCTGCATCCTGCGTGTTTGACGATAGAGGTAAGCGTACCGGGACAGCTCGGAGCAGGCCATTGTGTGCATTTGAAGTAGGCAGACATGGTACACCAATTGCAGCAGCTTGGACCCACTGTAACAGCCCCAGTGGGCTATATGAGTGTGGGAGGGAGACCGGCATTACCACAGCTTCCAGGGACTGCTGCCTGGCATCCCTCAACAACACCTGCTGCTGCTGCCACATGTCCACCTTCATGTCGACGACTCTGAAGATATGTCCAGGTCCACTCACCAGCGAGGAGCTGGACATCCTGGATTCCGAGCTCCACGCACACTGCCCAAGGCTATTTCTTGCAAAAGTTGTGTGTGTAAGACAACTACAGTGTGTGTGGGAGTGCATGTGGGGGACACACATGTCGTTGATCCGCAGCACTATGATTCTGAGCCTGTGGGGTTCCAACATGCACTGCTTATCATGATAACTACAGGTGGAAGGGGTATGTAGGCTCTCTGGCGCTTTCCCATGCATGTCCCTCCCGAGTGGTGGTACATGGCATTTTCATGTCAGACATCCAGTGACGCAGCCACTTGGCAATGCAGGACTCAGGGCAGTTATTGCTTGTGTGAATGGCTGGCTGGGTCCCTGCTGGCCTTCTCAGTCTCAGCAGACCTGGGCTGCACATTGACCGCACAATCCTAGAAGGAGACAACACTGACTGTACAGTGGGTTACATGTGTCTTTTGTTCAGGACTCTCCTGAAATGCGCAAACTCAGCCCTGTCGATTGGACACACCATGCCTTGTGATAGGGATGTGTGTGAGAGATAGTGGCACTGAATGTGACCTCCATTGCGGGGTGAGCCATTCACAGGGCGAGTACGTTGAGGGCTGCGCAGTGTTGGACACAGTGAGTCCACCCACAAAGATGTGTTGCCTTGTGATCTATGTGTTGGTCCACCTGACAATGGACAGTAGATGTGGGCAGAATACACATTGCTCAATGTGCTGGCAACCTGCATGTGAATGGGATGGACAGGTACTGTGTACACACTCCCACCAGCATGCATTCACGTGTGGTGTACACATGCTGTTAGGCCATGTCCGATTACTTCTTGGCTCTGTTGCACGTCTCTGAGTATTTGGGATGGGTCAGCAGCATGCCACTGTGATTGGTGGATGTGGGTGATGATGAGAAGTGTATGAGTGATATTCCAAGCCTCTTGTGTACCATCCCTGCAGTTGGAAGTCCTCCAGCCCAAGGCCTTGTGATGAGCCATTGCATCCAAGTTGATGCCTCTGTGTATGTGTGACCGAGACCTGGACAACAGTGACAATGCATGACAGCCTCCGGAGTCCGGATACACCACATGCAACACACAGAGGCTGTAGCTGCCCTAGCGGGCCAGGCCGCAAACACAATCCCAGATGACAGGTAGACCCACCCCGGCGCGCATAGTCATTACAACCGCTGCCATTGACAAGGGACCCATGTGGTGAGGCATGGGCCTCAGGGTGACGGGCCTCCGAGCCATCCCCCGCCAATGAGTGTCATGCAACTCACACATATCGCAAAGCCAATATGACACTTTGCCTGCACACCAGGTCTCGAGTCGGGGTACCACGCGGGTGGACGGCGTCCCCCCACTAATTTTACCGTGAGCCCGATAACTGGAGCAAATGGAGCCACACATTCACTCTTTGGCCTCTCTGGGGCGAGATCGGGGCTGCTTGTGCACGCGCTGGCTTCTCTGTTGCAATCGCATGTAAGGGGTGGGCGAAGGGAGGCAATAAGTCTGATGGTGCAAGCCACCTTTCGTGACGTCACTTCCTGTCATGACGTCTGCGTCCCCCCACTTCTTATTTAGGACTTGTGCCATGCTGCACACTGAGAATGTGTTGCCTGCGAGATGTGACCAGGAGAAGGGCGCCATGACCTCCCATCCACCAAGCTCTACTGCCATCCCGTGCCCTGGGTAGCCTGTGCAGGTGGACAATGTAGGGGGTACACCTGGTGGACAGGGGATGTGACTGCCTTGGCAAGGGCCTGGCAGATGCACAGCAGTATCCAGCATGTCCCCAGAGGGAGGGCTAACGTCTACATCTGATGCAGCATTGATCGTGTGCCCGCCTGTTGTGCCCACACGAGTTCACATTCATCCCCAGACAGGTGGGCTTTCCAAATCCCCAACACAGTGGAAATCTAGCCCTCCGGAATCCTCCCCACACAGTCTGTTTCAACACTGCATGTGTGCACCTACCCGTGCCACCCACCCACCTGGGCCAAGCGGAACTCCCGCTTCACATGACACATGTGTGTCTTCCACAGTTGTGCTTCTCTCTCAGGGGCGGACCTCCAACTGTCCCGTAGCACACAGACAGCACCGAGTCGAACTGGCATCCTGTTTGAATGGTAGGCACACTCACACATCTACCTGTGACACAGTGGTGGCTGTAATGGCTATTGTGACTGCCATGGCAGTGTTGGTGGCCATGGCAGGGTACACTCACACACATTGCATACGCAGCTTTTTGTGTCACTACTCGGCACATCGGACTGGCCACTGTCCCTGGTGTTGATCAATTTTGCCGCCTGTCTATGTCATCTGTGACTGGATGCTGTTGTTCCTGTAGTCGGTTGTGTCTGTGTAGTTGCTTATTGCAGTTGTTGCTGTGTGTGCATGGTTAAGTGAGGCACATGCCGTGTATGGTACCTCAACTATTGCAATGTCTGGTCTCACATTTCAATGTGTTTTACACGTGGCAGGGTCTTCACTTCTTTCAGACTCTGCTACTTGTGTGTGTGATGAAGAAGTATTTTTGTGACACGGATTGTCTGCATGTATTTGGTGGTATTTCTGGGAAAATGTATACGTGTCATGTTTGCGTGCAAGCAAATCACAGGGTGTGAGTCTAGCCACAGGATGACAGGTAGCATGTGCAGAGTATGCGGGTATGTGTGAGCTTACTTTCTGTGTGGTCAGCAGTGTAGGTGTATGTTAATCTTGTGATGAACATTGAGCCTGGGCACATGGCTTACTTTCAATGTGTGCATTTGGGAGGTGTAGGTGTGTGTGGTGTGAGTGGTGTGACTTTGGGGTAGTGTTGGTGTGTGTGTGTGCGCTCTGGCAATGTCGACTACACACATGTGTTACCCAGGCCCATGGTGGGTGTTTGTATCCGTGTTCAGGTCTGTGAATGTGATCACATGTGTGTATTGTATGTTGCACAGTGTGCAGTTTGTGGGTGTGTCCTTGCAGTTCAGGATGACTCCTACTTGATATGTTTTGGACATTGTGTGTCTGCAGGGTGTGTGACTGTCAAGATTGTGCCTTGTTTAATTGAGCATGTGTGTGAATTTCTGCAGTTCGTACTCACTGTGCAGTCCTGCCCACCCACACTGATATTGTGTGTGTGTTTTGTCATGCATTGCTGTAGCATGCTTTTGCGTGGCTCCTACTTTTGCTTGATGAGTGTGATGTCAGACTGTGAAGGTAATTATTCACATATGTAGGACTGTGCTTTGTAGTGACCAGGCCGTCAGTGTTAATGTGATGATCTGTTGGGCCACGTCAGACTCTGACAAGTCAAGGCCCACGAGCTGTAGTATTTCACTAGGTCCACTGTGGTGGCAACTCATATGCATTGACATCCAATGACACTAGACTACATGGTCATCTCACGACTCTCGTGTACTTCACACACTCTCATCCTCTCTCATTTGTACTTGTCTTCGTAAAATAATTCTACAGAGTCACATATTTGCTTCAAGGCATGTATTTGGACTTACTTCCTCTGTGATGCAGTATAGTGGACACTACTGGCAGCAAAATGCATGTGGAGGATATACTTAGCATGATTACACATATAAAAGGGGGTACGGGTAGATGTGATTAGTTGTTGACTGTGGAATGAAGGCTTCAGAGTTACAACTGCCTTGCCCTTGCTATGCTAAAGTACATTTTCTAATTACTGAAGACCTCTAGACTTTGACACAGACAGTATTCATTTGGCTACCAGACAGCTTGACATCATAGGCACAGTACATCTCAGTTCCATGGTACAGGATTACTACAATAGTAGCTCCGACACACCTGCGTCAGAGGTGACATCAGAGCATGAGCCTACATGCATGCAGCAGCGTCTCACTAGTTGTTGCAATGTGGTGGCTACTGAACATGACACAATAACTAGGGCCATGTTGTAGGGGGTTGCATTTGTTGTCCATGCAAAAGTCCGGGCACGGAAGTACAGACAAATGTGAGGTGACAGTTCTCACGTAATACAGCAGAATGATAGGTGTGCACTGACAGGTGCATGTGTCCAGGTGTTTTAAATTTTATTTTAATTAAATTTTGCGTTTTAGTTCCGTAGCGGGATGTGGGTTTATAGGGGAATAGTTGTTCGTGCAGTATTGGCCATGTGGTTACTGTACACAAGTCCCATACCTCTGCCTCCCCCTGTTCATGCAGAGACACGGGATATGTTGAGGAACAGAGTGCATGTCCCGAAAATGTCAGATGTCATGGCAGTGGAGTTGATGGTAAGGTGTTAGTTGCAGATTGTATGGTATAGTTGTTGTACAGCTACCTGCCCACTCCGTGCGAAAGCCAAGCATAGGTACGGTGTTGAACATCAATGTTCAATTGGGGGTATTGAGTCGGGGACCCATGAATTGACAAGTTGTCATGTATGCGATACCTTCCAGCAGGTCATCCATCCCATTGATGGTAAACATGGATGACATCCAATGAAGCGGATGGTGGGTAGCAACGTGTTCGTCGTAAGTTGTCCCTTGTAGCAGCCTGATGGGACATGTTGGATGACTTTCGATGAAACTGTGATCCAGAAGACGTTGTGTGGAGGCACACTGGTCCCATTGCAGTGTGTCCCCGATTGCTGCCACATATGCCATGCCCCCATACACTGAACAGATCCTGTTGTGGGCGTCCAGGGGTGCAAACAAGTGTACCAAGTCCGACTTTGGACATGCCGGGTTGGAGAGACATAAATCCACAGGACAGTGGAACGGACCTCTCCGACAGTTGAAAACGGGGATGACACAGCTGAACATTGAAATGCGGTAAGTTACTCAGTAACTTACATTCAGCATAGCCAGATTTGAACAGCCCACTATGTGTAGCAAGCTGTCACTGTACAGCTTGATCTGTCCGGCGTAGTTGAGAAGCAGTGGTGCAACAGCCATTTTGCTACAGGGTGATGTGATGGCGTGCTCCGGCTGCCTGAGCAGTCAGCAGAGTGCAACCTCCGACGATGCTGGGAATGCTGGAATGGATGTACGGCGGAAGGACTTGGGGTATGGCTTGGGCAGAGGACACAGGCCCTCATCCCACATGCTTCAATGAATGGTCAAGGCCAGTGGTGTCTGACTCTTTCCAGATTACTTGCATTTGGCCCACATGGAGGAGTGGTATAATTGTATTTAGTTTTATTATCTTTCTTTCATGTTAGGCGCTATCTGCCAGTGGAAGTTTTCATCTGCATGGCTATGTTTGGCTTCTTGTTGGTACAATGGCTCCATTCTCCTGCATAATTTGTTGCAATGTGATTTCAGAGTAGGAATGGAAGGCCATTCAGTGCTATCTGCTCTCCCGTGTGTGGGCGGGACACTCCGTTGCCGCTGTACATTGAGGCTTCTGTTTGGGTGTAGTGATTGGGAACACCTGTTCTCAGGCAGCAGGGTTTTTCTAATTTGTACATTGCGTGGCTTGATATTGCGAGCAGGATGGTATAGGTATTTTTGGATGAGACTGGCGTGCCTTTTACGGACAATGTCCATATTCTGCGCTGTTATGTAGCAGCCGCCGTGTGCTTCGCCATGTTTTGCACACAAGGGTGTGTCCTATTTTGCCATCACATTACTCCCCTGTTCGGGACACTTATGTGACATCAGGTTGACAACTGTGAGTTGTCGGTTGGGGACATGACTGATGCAGGAAGGCCACGTGACATGTGCCTTCAGGGTGATGCTGGGGTGTGGGGTGTGTAGTTGTGACCCTGTGGTGTTTGTGTGCAGCCCATGCATGGCGCTGTCGTTGGCCTCTGCGTTGTGCGCATGTGTACCTGCGTCATCGCCGCTGCACTGCGGTGCCGTGACGGGGACGTCACTTCCTGGTCCCGGGTAGTGGGTGCCCAGGATGTTGCGAGTTATTTGATTTTGACAGGTGGGACATGTGTGGGTACAGTGGTGGATGTGTCCTGTCCACACAGGGGTGTCTGGGGGGCCATGTTCAGTTTTTCCGCCCTTGCATTGTGTGCAGTGTTTGCGTACCCTTGTTGTGTGTCTGCCTACCTGCGTCATCATGGCGCGTTCACTCCTAGGTGGTGCATCAGGTAGAGCATGGGGATGGCCTGGAGTGCAGGATTCATCTCTGGGTGGGCCGCCTTTTTAGTCTCCGTACTGAACAGTCGGGTTTCCGCCTTGGTATCTCGTGCGGTGTCTCTTTGCCGGTGAGGCTGTTTGGTTGTGGCATCGTAATTTGTACGCCGGGCGGTACGTCATTTCGTCGGACGGTGTGTCTCCATTGGCTCGCGCCGCTACGTAGATGGGCGCACTTTGATGGCGGGCGGCGTCGCAGGCTTACGGGCGGTGTTTGCCTGACTTTTCACATCCTAATTTTGCAGGCGTGTGGGCCGTTGCTGGCGGACGGTAACTAGCGGTTTTTGCCTCCGACAGCACGGCGGTAGTGCTTCCGCCCAACATCGTAATGGGCCCCTAAGTATTGCATTTGTTTTTTAATATGTTTTAAATTTTATTTTAATTAAATTTTGCGTTTTAGTTCCGTAGCGGGATGTGGGTTTATAGGGGAATAGGGTGGGAAGTAATTTAATTATAATAAATTGAATATTAATTTTTATTTATTAGTATTTATTTATTTTTGATTTTAAAGTGTTAATTGTGGGAATTAATCTATAATTAATTAATTAATAATTGACTGTTAATTTTATTGATTAATTCATTGGTAAATATGTTAATTGTGTCATTTTTTAGGAGCAGGTTGTGGGTTTATAGGGGAATAGGGTGGGAAGTAATTTATTTATAATTAATTTATTAATATTTTTTATTAACTAATATTTATTTATTTTATATTTTGTATTGTTAATTGTGGGAATTAATTTATTATTAGTTATTTATTAATTGGTTGTTAATTATTATTAATTAATTGGTAATTATGTTAATTGTGTTATTTTTTTAGGAGCGGGTTGTGGGTTGATAGGGGAGTAGGGTGGGAATTAATTTAATTTTAATACATTTATTAATATTTTTAATATAATATTTAATTCATTTCATTTTATAATGTTAATTGTGTGAATTAATTTATTAATACATATTTATAATTGGCTTGTTAATTGTTATTAATTAATGAATTAATTAATTGTTAATTAATTATGTTAATTGTGTCATGTTGTACGAAATTGGTGGTGGTATTTATAGGGGAATATGGTGGGAGGTAATTTATTTATAATTAATTAATTATTTGTTAATTAATGTTAATTAATTAATACAATTTTAAATATGCCAATTGTGTAATAATTTTCAGTTGTGAGTGGTGGGGTTTATAGTGGTAAATGGTGGTAAGTCATTTTTTTTATATCAATTAATGATTTGTTGTTAATTGATTAATGTAAAATTAGTTATGGAAATTGTGTAAATATTTTTAGGTGTGTGTTTTAGTGTTTTTTTGGGTAGAGGGTGGAAAGTAATTTAGTTTACATTAATTAATCATTACTTGATCATTAATATTCAATTATTAATTAATACATATTTTTGACAAATGTTTCATTTTTATTTTGTTTGGGGATTTAGGTTCAATAGCTGTAACGTTTGGTTTGTACATTAATTTTTTTATTTTTTTATTTGTTTTATGAATATTAATATTTGTTAAATTGATAATTAATTGTGTTAATTATAGAGGTACACTTTTTTGTTTAATTTAGATGTGTGTTGTAAATTGTGTGGTGTTATAGGGTAGGAAAATAAATATTACATTTATGTAATTTTTAATTTTTTGATTAAGATAAATTTATATTACAAAATATTTATTTGTTTGTAAATTGTTTGTTAAATTTAAAAAATTATTATTTTTATGTCAATTTTAGATTGTTGCTACATTAAAATATTTGTATATGTTTTGTTAATTTTTATATTTTTATATATGTTGTGTTTTTATTATATATTGTATCGTAGTTGATATTTTGTTTGTTTTTAAATTTGAATTTTGTTCTTGTGGGAATAGTAATTTTTACCTCTGCGCTATCCAACACTATCCCTACTGGTGCACTTGCTGGAGTGGGAATAGGAAATTTTACCCCTCCGCTATCCAACACTTTCCCTACTGTTGCACTCATTGGAGTGGGAATAGTAAATTAATACCCTACGCTATCCAACAGTTTCCCTACTGTTGCACTCATTGGGGTGGGAATAGTGATTTGTACCCCTCCGCTATCCAACACTTTCCCTACTGTTGCACTCCCTGGAGTGGTAATAGTAATTTTATCCACTTTGCTATCTAACACTTTCCCTACTGTTGCACTCATTGGAGTGGTAATAGTAAATTATTCCCCTCCCCTATCCAACACTTTCCCTACTGTTGCACTCATTGGAGTGGGAATAGTAAATGATTCCCCTCCACTATCCAACACTTTCCCTACTGTTGCACTCGCTGGAGTGGGAATAGTCATTTTTATCACTCCACTATCCAACACTTTCCCTACTGTTGCACTTGCTGGAGTGGGAATAGTAAATTATTTCCCTCCGCTATCCAACACTTTGCCTACTGTTGCACTCACTGGAGTGGGAATAGTAATTTTTACCCCTATGCTATCCAACACTTTCCCTACTGTTGCACTTGCTGGAGTGGGAATAGTAATTTCTATTTCTCCGCTATCCAACACTTTCCATACTGTTGCACTTGCTGGAGTGGGAATAGTAAATTATTTCCCTCCGCTATCCAACACTTTCTCTACTGTTGTACTCACTGGAGTGGGAATATGAATTTTTACCCCTATGCTATCCAACACTTTCTCTACTGTTGCAATTGCTGGAGTGGGAATAGTAATTTTTATCCCTCCGCTATCCAACACTTTCCCTACTGTTGCACTCATTGGAGTGCGAATAGTAAATTATTCCCCTCCGCTATCCAACACTTTCCCTACTGTTGCACTCGCTGGAGTGGGAATAGTAAATTATTCCCCTCCGCTATCCAACACTTTCCCTACTGTTGCACTCGCTGGAGTGGGAATAGTAATTTTTTACCCTCTGCTATCCAACACTTTCCCTACTGTTGCACTCATTAGAGTGGGAATAGTAAATTATTCCCCTCCACTATCCAACACTTTCCCTACTGTTGCAATCGCTGAAGTGGGAATAGTAATTTTTTACCCTTCGCTGTTCAACATTTTCCCTACCGTTGCACTAAATGTAGTTTAAAATGTAGGTTTAAAAAATATTACATATTTTAATATTTTAATACATATTAATTTTTTTTTAAATTTTTATGTCAGGTATATGTATATATATATATTTATTTTTTAATATATTTCTATTTTTTTTTAATTAATTAAAATTATTATTTATTAATTATTTTTAAGTAAATATATATATATTACATTTTATATATGTATGTTTAATTTATTTTTAAATTACATTTATTACTTATAATTGTTAAAATTTACAAATAAATCTAAATATTTTTTTAAAGTAAAATGAATTATTTAATTTATTTTACATTATTTATAATACGTATAAAAAAACTATATTTTGTACTTCGATATTTTTAACAACAATATATTTTTTTCTAAATTTTTGTACTTACCATTATGAAGATAGGAGGTCGATATTTTTGACATCGATATTAATGTCACAATATTTCTGTAGGTCGATATTAGTGTTGTCGATATTCTGTCAGTGATCCCTTCAGGGGAAGAGACTTTCAGGTATAATTGAGTGTGGTCAGCGTACATGTGGTAGTGGATGTTGGATGAGCTCAGAATTTTTGTTAGAGGCTCCATGAGCAAGTTAAAGAGAATGGGCTAGAGGAAGGATCCCTGTGGGACCCTAATGTGACTGGAGTGGTCTGAGATAGGGAATGATTAACCTTGAGATTTTTATTCCTGTTTTGGAGAAATGAGGTAAACCAGTTTAGGCCTGATCCTGTTAGCCCTATTCTATGTTCCAACAGATCTTGTGGGTTGACATGGTCAATGAGGATTAGATTGCAAGGTTAATTCTGATCCAACATTTTTAGCGCATCGTCCACTATGTGTGTAATAACCGATTCAGTGCTATGCCGTGGACAGAAGCCGGATTGGAATTGGTCTAAAAAGTGGAATTGATCAATGGGGTTACAGAGTAGGGGTGGGTGACGAATTCCGCTCCACCAGCAGAGTTTGCAGAGTTTTGCCCACTCCGCGCTCCATGTACAGCACGGAGCTCTAAAAAACTCTGCGAAGCAACATTTTTCTTCTTGCTTTGCTTGCCAACATTAAGTTGGAGAGCGTGGAAAATTATATGCTAGACCACCTCCCGGCAAGATTTCTCAATGCAGGCAGTCACAGCAGGTCGCTACCACTCACATTGAGAAAACTGCTGCTCGTGGTGAGGAAGCTGCCACTCAAGTAGAACATCTAGGGGTCGATTCCGCTCTCGGTCGGTAGGGCTCCGAATCGGATTTGGCTTTACCGGATCCGAGTCGGAGGCTTTGTTTCCGACTGATTCGTACAGTCGTCCGAGCGAGCAAGTACGATGCGAGTGAACGCAAAATCGCTGACCGACTTGTTTCCGGGTCCGAACCGCTCCGTCTGACTCGTTCGCACTCGATTCGTGGCACGCAATGGAGACGTTTTACGACCGAGTCAGTACGATGCACGATCCGGACAGCTGGATCGAGTCGGAGCCTCCGACACGAAAAAGATCCTGGACGCGGACTTCGGGGGTCCATGCCGGACCCCCCTTCACCCGTAGCCGTACGAGTCGGACACAGGGGGGACCCATGGGTCTCCCCTATACATGCGTGTATGGTGCGGATGGCACCAATGCGTACCCACTACAGGGGGCCCCCTTGTGTGCAACGTACCCATTGAGTCAATGGGAGCCTATGTACACGTCGTACGACCGGCTCCCATTGACTTCAATGGGAGTCCGACCGAACCGTGTCCGGCAGCATACGGCTGCATCGTACTCGTTCGGTCGGACTGCAGGGGTCCAGCTTGGTCGGAAAACAATCCGGATCCGGATCAGTCGGAGAGCTTTCCGACCCAGATCGGAATCGGCCCCTTAGTCGAGTGGCAGAAAGAAGCAGCACCCTCTTGAGCAGCACGTAGTAACGTTCATGTTTTAGAGTGCAGGACAAACTCCCAGTGCTAAAAATTAGCACGAGCAGAGCGACTTACTGCTTTCCACCGCTTGCAGAACTCTGCTAAGCACATGGATTTTTTCGCCACTTAACGGAGTTCCGAGTAGCAGAGCTCCTTTAACTCCGTCCTGGCCTATTAGAGAGTTGAATGTGTACACATTTTTCAAGGAACTTCGCCAGAGTATAAATGTTGGAAATAGGTCGGACGTTGTTTAAGTCAGTGTGATGTGCCATTGGTTTTTTTAGGATTGGGGGAAACTTGCCCGGGCCTTAGGCAGTTAGGGATAGTGCCTTGAAGGAGGTAGGCATTAACAATCATGGTCGAAAGTGGGAGTATCGACAGTTTTGTCTCATTAAAGAAAATGGGGGATATAGGGTCATTGAAGTTGTTTAAGTGTTTTATCGCTGCTATAATTTTGAAAATGGCATTTTCCTCAACGGTTTTGAAAGAATTCCATGAGGTGTTGTTTTTTGTGATGTGCCCATGCAGAAATGAGGGAACAACAGTCCAGGAAGCAGAGAGGCTGGCATGAGGTAGGAGAGGACGATGCTCCAAAACCCTCTGCAATCATCATGTTTTCTATCTTCTCAAGAAAGTAGGATGCAAATTCCTCACAGTTTGGCAGTGGAATGATTCCAGCTTGGGAAGTGTTGAGTAGGCCATTAGATTATAATTTAATGAGTTCAAATAATTTTTTAGGTCGTTTCTAACTTGATCCAGTTGGTTTCTGACAAAATCTGCTTTTGATCTTCTGATGCTTTTATTGTATCTGTTCCTCAGTGATCTCAAAAGCTTGAGGTGTTCAAGGGACGGTGATTATCTCCACCGTCTTTCAGCTAGTCTCAGGTTACGTCTTTCTGTATTGAGGTGTTTCTCAGATATGAAATACCCAAACAAAATTAAAACACAAGAGGTGTTTGGCAAAACAGGAACAGGTTGCTTTAATTAAATGTAGAAACCGGGAGAGTATCGATAGAGTGGCGTCTGAAGTATGATGGGAGTCAGGTGCGCAGCTGGGACTTGTGCTGAGATCAATGAACTGAGACAGCTGATTGCCCTGGTGAATTTCTCTAATGGCTTTATACCAAATTTGTGCATGGACTACGGAGTTTTATTGGTCACCTAAACACGCCAAGTGTACTGAAAACCTGGCTGCCGGCACTGGAGCGTCGTCTTGTTTGGAAACCAAAAAGTGGGCCTCCATTTACTGGAGGCCTGAAAAATGTAGAAGAATGGGGACCTTTCAATTTGGGGCATGCCCTAGTGACTTAGTCAAAGGGACTTGAGTGCCTGCTTTTATGCATCAGTTGGGGCTGCTCTGCTCACTCATCAGTCTGTCCCTCCCTGGGGAAGTGGTCAGCTAACCCGTCCCGGGGGATCAACAGCGGAGGAAGGCCCAGGCCCCAGCGGGCATCTGGATGGCAAATGCTAGTGTGGATTCCTGGTTGACATAGTATTTCGCAGCCTACAAAGCTGCTGCGGATGTTGGTAAGGAAATGTATCTCAATACAAGGGCATGAAGGGGATACATCTTGTTGGGGGGTGGTATTGTACTACTGCATGTTTGAATTCTGTGATTGTACAAAGGCATTCTCTCCCCAAACAGTTACCCCGTTCTGCTATGACTGTGGCCCCATTCCTTGATGGACTGGGCTTCCTGTCTGCTGTGACTATTGCCATAGGCTTGGCCAACCATCTGGTCCCTGCTGTGGTGGGGAACTGGTTGCCTGATTTCCCTGGGGCTGATTGTACAATGCAGTGGTGTTGCTCTTCACTTGATTTTGTGAATGGGTATTTTGTAGGCCTGGGAGGAGTTCCGCTAAGTGGAACTCCGCGAGGTGACCAAAAAACTCCTCCCCGTGGAGTTGTGCAAGCAGTGGAGTGTATTAGGTTACGTCGCTCGTTGCTGATTATTTTAAGCGCAGGGTGTTTCTACCATGCTGGAAAACCAGGATGAATGGCACCATGCGCTGTGCAAGAGGGCGCTGCTTCTTTCTGCTGCTTGAGTAGATTTTCTACTCAAGAGGCAGCTCCCTCAATGCGAACATATGGTTTCTCAGCATGAGTGGTCGTGACCATCCGTGATCGCCGTGTTGAGAAATCTCACTGGTAGGTGGTCTAGGGTTCGATATTCGTAGCTCGCACACGCCAACTTAACGTTGGGGAGCGAGGAAAAAGAGTTTTTCGGAATTCTGCGTGCTTCGTGGAGTGTGGAAAACTCTGCAAACTCCGCAAATGGAGTGGAGTTTACCACCCAGGCTTAGTATTTTGTGGGGGCTGTCCTTTGACTATTCCTTTCTGCTCTTGGTATGCTTTTAGGCGACAAGAGTCAATTCTGTGTTTTTTTCAGTAACAATAGTGGCATTCTCTGGGAACTGGAGGCTGCTAGCCTTATTGCCCTCTGGTGCGGAGGCTCTGTTGGATCCCTCTGGAGTTCCGCTGCTAAGGCCTCTTCCAGCCAGGCACCATTTTCACACTTGCGGTCACTGTGGCCTCTTGAGGGTGATCTTGTCTGTTCCTTGGTCACTCCAAGAGGGCCACTGAGTGGGGGATGAGGACTGTAGCTTGACCATTTTAGGCCCCAGGGCTTTTCCTGTAATGCCGGTGGGGATACCTCCTTGGGGTGTCGCCCTGTCGGTCAGGCATACCGAATTTTCTGTAGGGGTCGTTCACCTGGGTATTACATTAGATAGCAGGTAGGGGGCCTCCGATTTGGGGAATGCATCACTCATCATGGAGCCACCTTGTGGCAGTGTTTCTCTAGTCTCCGAGCCTGTTTGGGGAACCTAGCTTGCATGTTGTCTAGTGGAGTCTCCATGATGGATTAGGGAACTTGTTTAAGGGTTTTTCAAACTTTTGATTGTCCCAAGATTTTAAAATACTTACAAATTCTGCTCTGATTGTGGGAAAACTATATGGGATTGTACCAAAAACAATCTACTGGGTATGAGCTATATAAATATTGATGCATTAAAACATTTAACATTATGACAAAGACAAATGCAATGAAATATTAACAACCTGTAACAAAGTGCAATGGTTAGTTCACAACCGTACGAGTTGATTTTTCGCAGTGAAATAGCAAATATGAATTCTAATTTAAGAAATAATAGTTATTATTTCATAAACACATTAGGCCTGATTCACAGAACTAACTTACGTCAAAAACGTAAAGTTAGTACTTTTTGTATTCACAGAATACACTTACTCATTTTGGTATTCACAGAATGAACTTACTCATTTCGGTATTCACAGAAGTTAGTAGTCCTAACTTTAGGACTTCTAAATGCCTTCTGTGAATACCGAAAGTCTTAAGTTAGGATTTTTCTCAGTTTAGGAGTAGTAAAGTTAACTTTACTAAACTGAGAAAAATCCTAACTTTAAGACTTTCGGTATTCACAGAAGGCATTTAGGAGTCCTAAAGTTAGGACTACTAACTTCTGTGAATACCGAAATGATTAAGTTCATTCTGTGAATACCAAAATGAGTAAGTGTATTCTGTGAATACCAAAAGTACTAACTTTACGTTTTTGACGTAAGTTAGTTCTGTGAATCAGGCCCACAAACTCACTAACATGACATAACATTTAGACATGAAGCATAATTGCAAACTTTTAATAGCACCACAACATCAAAAATGCATGAATGGAAAATCTAAAAGAAACTAGAAGAGAAAAGGTTGACAAAAAAATTATTATTTTATCCAAAAATCCTTAACCCCCTCCTAGCGCCTACAGACCAAGGAGAGGAGATGCTCTGTGTAATACGCAGAGCTAAGTGAGCCTGATAGTCTGTCAATACCTGCTTCATGGAGAAGAATAGCAACAATTTGTGTGGAGAAAAAGGAATAACCTGGCAAGTACTGGTCCTCTGTGGTCAGACACAAGCTACACATTATTCACCAAGGTATGAATTTTTCCCTAACGTCCAAATTACACCGTATATCACATCCAGGAGTCATGCATACTGCCTGCCTGATGCCCAGTGGTCCAAATGAAAAAATCCACCTCTTCACATCTTTTAGACACTGCCAGTGTTAAGAAACCAGCAGTACCTAATAAAATTCTTTTAACTAAAAAATAAAATCGGGGTGGTAGCCCTATGTAGCCCTATGTAATGCACTAAGTTGTGCCACGCTTAATGGTTCAAGCAAAATAAATAAGTGACCCTATATAACACACCAAGGGTCTGGGGTGTAACTGTGTTGTCATACTTAGTGGTTCAAGAGAAAAAACAAGCAAACTACCTTTACCTTCTCTAGTGTGCTGGCTAGGGAAAAAGTGATCTACGTGCTTGCCCTAGTTTGCCACAAGCCACATGATGGCACTAAGGATAAGATGAAGTCTCTGACCCTGTAATAGTGGCCTCCGGATGGACCTTCCCCTCGTAGATTCAGCAGAACTTCTAATCAGTTATGGCATCTGCTCACCGGTCTCGTTGCACAGATGTGAATCCATTTAGGCAGGGGTCTTTGCCCTTCGGTAGCAGTCGGGCTCGATAATCTAATCTCTCCTTTCTCGCTCACCAAAATTTTGCTCAGATATGAATTTAAAATAAAAAAAGGAAAAGACAAGAGGCGTTTGACAAAACAGGAACAGGTTGGTTTGATTAAACGCAGCAGCTGGGAGAGCATCGACAGAGTAGCGTCTAAAGAAAGTGCCTCGTTGTACAGAGGTTTTGGCCGACCATTTATACTGTTCTTGAGGTACAATAAACCAATCTGGCATTCTTGGCCTAGTCACAAACAACAAGTACAACCATCTGATGAGGGGGCACAGGTGGCTCTTGACTTCAGGGAGAGCTAGTGTGGGCCAGTGTGTATATGTCCAAATATCTGATGTGGGGAGCAGGTGATCACTATGTGTGTGTGCATGCTGCATCCTGATTGGCTGTGTGTTCCTAACTTTTATCACCCTAAGTGGGAAGGGTATGCCCAGATGTGGGTCCCATGCTCACTGCACCACTGAATTCAAGCTAGCCTGGTTGATTAGGGGTGACTCCCCAAAACTGTTCCCATGATGCTTGTTTCCAGTCCAGGGAGGACCTGGCTTGGCCGTTCGGGCTGAACTGTTCCCATGAGGAACAGGGTCAAGATTGATTTGCATATGACTGGGTCCAAACTAGGGTGACGTGGTGAGCAAAAGAATGATGGATTAAACCCAAATCTTTGTGAATGTTTGCATTGTTCCGCCTTCCGTCCATCTCTTGTTCTTATTGCTTTTGTCGCCCTAAGTGGGAAGGGTATGCCTATTCGTGGGTCCCGTGCTCACTGTGCCACTGGATTCAAGCTAAGCTGGCTGATGCCCCGAAACTGGTCCCAAGATGTTTGTTTCTTGTCCAGGGAGGACCTGGTTCGGCAGTTCAGGCTGGACTGTTCCCATGAGGAACAGGGTCAAGACTGATTTGCATATGGCTGGGTCCAAACTGGGGTGGTGTGGTGAACAAAAGAATGATGGATTAAACCCAGATCTTTGTGACTGGGGGTGAATGTTTGCATTGGTCAGCATTCCATCCATCACTTGTTCTTATTGCTCCTAACTGTATGTGGCATCTATCTTTGTGGTATTTTGGGAACCCGCACCTTTGGCCAAAAGTGTTTTATTGAGGCCAATTTCCTCAGGCCTGTTTTCGGTGTAACTGCTTATCTGTGGGATCGATCAGGGTATTCCCTGGGTGCGCATTTGTGTTTGGGCTTAGTGTATCCGACCTGTGACCTGTCAAGCGGTAGGCCCAGGTTTGGGTTGCAGGGCCTGTCTGACCATGGATATCTGACTGTGGGTTTATGAGGAGTTCACCTTGGGGGAATCCGACTTCAATGATATGAGCTCACTGAATTGTGTACTGTTAACTTGGCGGTCAATGATAACACTTTTACCGACATCCTTAGTATTGTGCGTATAGTCATCATAGCATACATCAATATTGGTATGCTGATATTAACATTGTTATACATGCAGAGATTATGTCATACAGTGACATTGTTTCTACTGATATCGACATTGGTATGCCTGCATAGATTTTGGCGCACATTGACATTGTTTCTACCTGTATCGACATTGTTATGCAAGCACATTTTATGACGTGATTGACATTGCATTCATTGGTATTGCCGTGGTCGGGCCTGCATATATCATGGTGTGTAATAACATCATATTCACGGATATCAACAGAGGCTACCATTTTACCATGGTTTGGAGTCTTTGATGGACAGTCGTTTTAGCTGTAATGGGGCAATCGAGTCTAGAATAGTCTCCATGAAATGAGTGTAGTGGTTTGCAAGATCATGAACATCTGGCATGTCTGCAAGAGGAGGCAGGATGTTGTTACTGAGAGAGTTCAGTTCATTGCGGTTGATGTTTCACAGGCTCCTTTTCCAGAGTTTCGGTTTCGTTAGTTGACCTGAGTTTGTTCTCACAGCTTCAGTGATGAGGAATGTCACTCCCTTGTTGTTTGTGGGTCTGTCACAGAGTTGGATCAGTTTGAGGATAGCAAGAAAGGTTTCAGAACTGTTAACTGCAGGGTGATACAAATCACTCCAGTAGAGATTGAAGTCTCAGAGGAAGATTTGAGCACAATGTTGTCCCATGACTGTAGTGATGATTTCCATAATTTGTTCTATGAAATCAAGATTATCTCTTAGAGGGTGGTAGATCGTGTGTAGTTTGCATGGGGGCCTGTTTTTGCATGCGATATCAAGGCATAAGTATTCATATGTGGATGAAATAGGGGATTGTGAATGTGTAACTGATAAGCTGTTACGGTGTATGCAAGCAATGCCTCCACCTGGTGTGCTGGGCCTATCCAGTGTAATGATGTCATGGTTAGTAGGGACAAGTATGTCAAAGATAGGAGCAGAGGAATCATTTAGCCAAGTTTCAGTCAGGATTAGGAGGTCAAGCTCATGTGTGAGGATAAGGTCATCAATATCTGCTTGACTTGCAGCCAATCTGCAATTGAGTAGCATGCATTTCAAGTAGGGTTTAGATTTTGCTGGATTAGTCTGTGTGAGAGTAACTCGCATAAGGTTGTGCTTATTAACCGCTCCATGAATGAGCCTAGGTGCTCTGTGTGGGTTCGCAGGAATGGAATGGGTTAGACGCTGAATGTCAACGTTATCAGGGTGTGAGGATTTATATGATAAGAGATGGGAGTGGATATCTTTGTCGGGGAACTTTCTGTCTAATCAGTCATGTGGGCACATTGGAATGGGGTATGGCTCATTTGACATATAATTCAGACTTTTAATAATTGTATTTTGTCATTCATAATAGGTCCAACACCAAGAGTACATGGGCAAACACCTGCCACTGAGGAGACCTCCTTTCCACACCAGGAACAAACCATTGGTGAGGACACCACTCCTGCAAGCATGGATGATAAGGAGCTGGCTGGCCCACCTTGTCTGCCTGTGCAGACGGCTCCAGTGAGTATTACTTGGCCCACACCTACACCTCCCACCCCAGCTGTTGCCACATCTCAGGACATGGATACCTCGACTTCCCGTGTCCAAAGCAACATCATCCGAATCTTGTGCCCCCCAGTCCTGGTTGCTGGTCAGTTGACACCACTACCACCACCTCAAGTTCAACCAATAACCAGTGGGATCGGGCACAGTGGGTCACAGTCACAGGGTAGTTAGGGTAGGGGTTGTGGGGATTTAATGGGCCAACAAAGTGAGGCATCTGGGTTAACTGTCAACCAGGCCAAAATTTACCAAGTTTTAGGATCCCTTCATCGATCCCAAGACATGATGGGCCAGGTACTCAGAGAGCTCCGGGACATGAGGCAGTTGCAGAGGGAGCACAATGTACAGCTGGAGAATCTCAACTCCAATTTGGGCTCCCTGACTGGGGTGCTGCATGACTTTCACACACATATGTGTAAGGCTTTCTGAGCACCATCTACCACTTACTGTGGTCCTACAACAACTGGCCCAAGTACATCTGCCACAGCCACAGAAAGGGAGGCCCTGCCACAGAAGAAACACTGACAACTACCCCAGTCTCTGCAACTGTGGATCCCCCCGCAGGAGGGGACGTCTATCCAGACTACCAGCAGGAGAGGATGGCAAGACCTCTACCACCACCAGCAAGAGACGCCAAACCTAATTTCCTCCATTGTGGGACTACCATTCAGTCAGTGGACTATTTTCTGGCCACATTTACTTTTTTGATGTCAGTTATATTTTGGACATTGGACTTCTAACTTCAAGAATGATTTCATTCACCATGAAGGACTTTTTATTTTTTGGTTTGCTTGTTCATTCCCATCCTGTTTTAGTTCATTAGGTTTTGTTGTCTTTATCAACTCAATTAATTCATTTGTTTCCTTCCATCATACATTTACAGTGTCAAAAAGCAAATTATTGTGTAATCATAAATGAATTGCAAGTAGATAATGTTTCTCTCAGGTTTTCAACCATGACAACAAAATACAAATACCAATAACTCATCAACTAGTAATTTATCACATTTGGCAAATAATTTGTCTGTCAACATTTTCACAATCATAACAATCCATACATAACATAAAAACTCAGTGCCATTTTCACATTGCTAATTCCAGACCTTGCCACCATGGAAGAAGGGGATATAACAAAAATAATCAGACTCAATAGACAAATTATTATTGATTGATGCCATCAGCTGGAGCTAGATCATCTGCCTCACATTAGGAATCCCACATCAATAACACCAATAGCAAAAATCATGGTAGTACTACATTTTGCACACTAGCGATCATTCCAATATACTGTCCTAGTATATGGTGGAATGTCACAACCAAGTTTAAGTGGTGTGCTACAAGAAGTTTGTCTACAAAGATGAGACACATCAACAGCTTCATACATTTTACACTAAATGAACATTTACCCAATGTGATGGCAGATTAGTATGCTTTGGCTTCACTACCACATGTGGTTGGAGCAATTGAAGGCACACAGATTGCCTTAGTGCCAACATAAGACAGAGATAAAGAATAAAAATTAACACAAAAGTCATTGTGTCAAAACTTTGAACAACAAAGACCTATGGCCTGGATTTTCCTGAACTTGCCTTTCTTAAAAAATGTCCAGCACATACTTGTTTCCTCATTACATCAATAGTTGGTTTAACAGTTAATGTGATAATATGTAAAGAGATATTTACACTCATATTAAGAAGTTGTCAATGGCATCCTGATGTACATCAGCTCCTTACTCCTCACCATTATCATCTTCATTTGGCATTTCAAGATTCTCACCCGATGGCTCTTCATGGTCTCCATCCTCTGCGATGTAAGGGATGTTCCATTTCAGGGTTGTGTTGTGCAGCATGCAGCAGGCCATGGTAATTTTCACCCCTTATCGGGTGAGTAGAGGTGAGCTCCAACAGTCTTGTTCAGACAGCGAAATCTGGCCTTTAGAAGCCCGAAAGCCCGCTCCACTGTCCTCCGTGTTCTTCCATGGGACTCATTGAAGCAGACTTCCCCTTGCTATGTTGTATTGCTCAGTGGTGCCAAGAACCATAGTCGGTTAGGATAAGCTGAGTCTCCTAAAGGGAGAAAAAGAGAAGAGCCAAGATATGTAACCCAATTTCAGAGCATTCACCTTGAAATTACCCAACAATATTATGTCAGATTGTACTTACCAACAATCCAGGCCCGCTGGACTTACCAACATCCAAATTGTAACATTTGCTGGGGCATGCTGCTGCTCCATAGTACAAACGATTAATGGGCTGAACTGGGGAAACGGGTACAGACGCTTGTGATGTAGAAATCATCTAAGCAGACAACTTGCATATTGATTGAATGGAAGGACTTACTAACGCAATATGTGTGCCATCAATTGCTCCACGCACATGTGGCAGGTGACTCAAACCATAGAAATTGCCCTTCACATTTACAAAATCCTCATGTTGTGGAAACTGGATGGAGCTGTTCATGTGTCTCATTATTGACAAAAGAACTTCTTGCAGCACACCACTGAAAGTTGGTTGTGAAATTCCACCAGATACTGCCTCAGTGTAAAGAAATGATCCTGTGGCCAGAAAATGAAGTACTGCCGTGAGTTCGATGATTGGTGTAAAAGATGTGGGATTTCTACTGAGAGGCAGATGATCTAGTTCAAGCTGATGACATAAATCCAGTATAGTTTGCCTTTTCAATCTGAACTTTTTGATAATATCCAGTTTTCCCATGGTGGCAAGGTATGGAAATGGGAGGTACAATTGAGGCTGTTAAATGTCTGCATTGGAAAAATTGCGAACATTTTAAAACATTTTTCACACATTTATTTTTGATTATTACCACAAATGTCATGTTGTGCAAATAATATATATGGTTTCACAACATATTTTAATCTAATATGAGTTTTTTTTAATTTTTACTTTACAAACGTTATTTTTTAGCTGGCAATATTTTAAATATGAAAGAATGTGTAAATAATACATTTATAATGTACTATTTATACAATCTTTTGTAAAAAAAATTCATCCAAATTACTTTCAACAGAGGTGTAAACAATACTGCGCAACTATTGCATTTAACCGCAGCAGCGCACTACATATAAAAGGTTTTTTTAAATACATGAGTGTCATTCAAAGTTTTAATATTTAAACAAACTAGCCACCATTTTGAAAGGTGGTGATGCACTTAACAGTCATAAACACAATATTTGACCTTCTAAAATGGCGGGCGCCTGACCTCGCCGCGAGGACTTTTGTAATCAGGCATTCCCTGGTGGCAGTTGGCCACGTAGTGGGTGTTCAACTACATAACGGACACGGCCATAGCCTAACCTGTGTGAAAACAACGTACAGAGACCAATGGCTAGGTCCGTCTCCGCTGACGATCAGGTACATCACGTACCTGAAGCGGCAGTTCGAAGAAGACTCACTTGCCTCTTAACACGGCAGCCATCAAGACCTCCTCCACTTTTGCTGCCATTTGTGACCTCTGGGAGCAGTGATGCCAGGTTGAGTAGGTGACATGGCCCCTGTATTTTTGCCAGAGTAGCTGCAGTTGCTGGCAAAGAACATCCTGTCCCTGTATAGCTAGCTCTGTGGCTCATCAGAGGAACAGGTACATGTTTCAAATGTATATGTGAATCTGTCTGTTTTTTTCCATTAACACAGGCTACACTGTCCCTTTGAGTTCCTGAGTGAAGTGTAGTATTTGATGTGAAGTGTCATATATTTTGTTCCTTACATAGGACAGTGTTGTTGGGGATATGTAAGCACTTTACAACTTTTAAAAAACAATAACATTAGTTTGTGGTGTGTGTTTAAAGCCCTGTATTCTATTTGGTGTGTATGTAAAGATATATCTATGAATATGTTTGAATTACATGTGAAATGTAGAAATCTCACATCATGTAAATTAGAAAACACATTATATTGTCTTTACACCTGTACATATATATGTTTTCTGTTCAATCCAAATGAAAATTATGTTTGCTATGTGAATCGTCCCAAAAATCACTCAGCCTAGATCAGGGGTCTGCAAACAGTTGATTGGGCACTACCAATAGCTCCCAGACCCCTTCAGTGTAGCACACAGCCTTGAGGTCAGTTATTAGATGGGCACAAGGTAATTTTTTCATGTAAAACTTAAGGGAAGGCTGTGTTCATTAGACATCATGATCATCATGCTGCAGAAAGCAGGGCCTGACAATGAGCAGTGCTCAGTCAGAATCATGGGACAGACTGGGGCTGAGTAACAGCAGCAAACAACTGAAGAAGTGAGGTTTATCTCTCCTAAAAATATTTTCTTGTCAACTCAAATTTGGAGGTGTGAGCAAAAATATGCCCCTG
Organism: Calotriton arnoldi; assembly: GCA_963921515.1. Lineage (NCBI taxonomy): Eukaryota > Metazoa > Chordata > Amphibia > Caudata > Salamandridae > Calotriton > Calotriton arnoldi. The sequence continues at coordinate 194,090 of CAWUFW010007425.1, forward strand.
GATGCTTTCAAATGGACGACAATTGAAACAGATAGTTACCTAATTTCTTGAGCTAACACTTCATTTCATTTTGCTCCCATTTCAAAGACTTCCCAAAGGACCCTTACTCTCGGTGGCCAGTATTCACTGTGCCATAAGTATTTATGCAAGATACAGCCCTTTTTTTCAATGTGAGAATTTTAATGTGCAGAATTATTTTTCTTGATATGAAGTCTTTGGTAGAATATTTCTCTGTACCTTTAAATTCCCCCCATTCAAAAGGACATACAATGCAGCCACATATGGCAAAATGTGTGTTCGTGCTACAAGTATATACCACACAGACTCTGTTACCTGTACAATTATATCCCATTCACACGTACACATGTTCACCCATCCCCAAAGAGCATGCTCTCACTGACACACATGGCAGCCCTTTCATATTGCCCTTATTCAAAGTATACAGTTCAAACCATAGTATCTGGCTCTATGGACTTGACGCATCAAGTCAATGAAGCTGGCCATGAGGATGTCTCGTAGCAATGCACAAGTTGTTTAGCCTTCAGTAGTTCACAATGTTTTGCATCGATCTGAAGTAGCTCACATGACAGAAAATGTAGGAGCCCCCTGGGTTAGATGATGTCACTGGCCTAGATTAGTGAGTTTAGGACATGACAAGGGTCAAGGGTAGTCAACAGGTCACTATATAAGTGTGTATTATAATATTTGTTTTGGGCAGCATGTGAAAATACACATGTTGTGTGGTAACTTATGAGTCATGCTTGTGATAGATGTAGTAAAACTGTGTTACATCAATACAGAGAAACAAAAAGTCACAAAACCATTCTTTTTTGCTTTTATTTCTTGTATCCATACAGGTCAATGCCCATCAGATAAGGGATATCTGGAAGGCCATCACCAGGAAGGTGTGGACCCTGGGCGTCTTAAAGCGATTCTGCCTCCATTGCAGAAAGAGGTGGGAGGACCCATGATGCTAGACCAGAAAGTCAGCCAAAGTCCAGCTCAGGCAGTCCTCCCAATGTGGGAAGCATGTACACCGCACCCTGACCCCCTAATGGCCCGCAGTCTTGTGGTGGTCTATCACCAGCTTGATGGGCAGTTGAGAGCCCCACAGCAGCAACAAGGGGGTAAGTTCTCATTTGAGTTTCACATGTTACATGACAAATTTTTTGTTACAACAGCACAAAAAGATGTTGGACGGAATGCTGAACATTGTCAGACATTCATCCCCAGAACAGAGAACTGGGCCTAAATCCATCTTTATTTGCTCATCATGCCATTCCAGCTGGACCCAGCCATACGCAAATCAGTCTTGGCCCTGCTCCCCATGGTAACAATCCAGCCTGAACTGCCCGGCCAAGTTCTCCCTGGACCAGAAACAAGCTTCTTGGGACCGCTTTCAGGGTATCACCTCTTATCAGCCAGGCCAGCTTGAATCCAATAGCATAGTGAGCATGGGATCCATGTCTGGGCATACCCATCTCACTTAATGCCACTAAAGCAACACAAAAAGATGATGGATGAAATGCTGAACATTGTCAAACATTCCCCCCCAGTACAGAGATCTGGGTCCAAATCAATCATTTGTTTGCTCACCATGCCATTCCAGTTTGGACCCACCCATATGCAAATCAGTCTTGGCCCTGTTCCCCATGGGAACAATCCAGCCTGAACTGCCAGCCCAGGTACTCCCTGGACTGGAAACAGTAATCCTGGGATGGGTTTCTGGGTATCACCCCTCATCAACCAGGCAAGCTTGAATCCAGTGGCATAGTGAGTATAGGATCGACGTCTGGGCATACCCTCCCCACTTAGTGCGACTATATCACCACAAAAAAATGATGAACAGAATGCTGAACATACTCAAACATTCACCCTAGTACAGAAAGCTGGGCCTAAATCCATATTTTTTTTGCTCACCATGCAGTTCCAGTTTGGACCTAGCCATATGCAAAACAGTCTTGACCCTGGTCCCCATGGGAACAATCCACCCTAACTACCAGGCCAGGTCCTCCCTAGAACGGAAAGAAGCATCCTGGGACCAGTTTGGAGTATCACCCCTCATCAGCTAGGCTACCTTATTTCCAATGGCATAGTGAGCACGGGATCCACATCTGGGCATACCCTTCCCACTTGGGATCTTTGTTTTCTTTTTCCAACGTTACTACATTGGAGCCCCAGATATGTCACTATATGCCTATATCTGTTTTCTTTTTTAGGCACCATATGGATCTTCTCTATTAATTTTACATGTCTGTACCCATTTCTCTATAATCTATATTGTTCTTCAGCCCTCTACTATACCGTATGGATACCACAGTTGGGGTCTGTTTTATTCTCTTTGGCAATACACAGTGGTTTTACCTTTTTTGTATTTGCCTTTCCATAGAGACTCCATATCTCCTGTTTCAAAGTAGGATGCCCACAATTGTTAAATCCATTGCATACTTTCCTGAAATGTTCATAGAGTTGGATTTTTCATACTCTATCCATCTCTTTATGTATAGTATCTCTTTTAATATCTTAGTTCCATCATAGATTGTTTTTGTGTTCATATCTTTTTTCAGTTTCATATAGATCACAGCCTCCTAGGCTGTCCCTGACCTTATTGGCCTGATGCAGCTTACCTCTAGATACTTTTGTTTCTTTGTCTATTTGTTGTATTTCAGTACCATGCTTCACAGATACTCCCCCAATATGGCGTTCGAGGACTGACTCGGATTTGCCGCGCAAGTGGACCTGCCTGCCAGACAGTCAAACTTTTGACTGACACAAGTGCTGCCTGTTGCACCTACCACAAGGGATACATTTAGGTATATATTCCACAACCATCGGCGGGATGGCTGTGCTTTGCCGTGCCCGAGACCGAGCTGGAACATTGCCGCTCATTCGTTCAGGCAAGTTTGAATTTAATTGTATTCTAAATACTTTAGAAAATATGGCTGATGCACGTGTATCTTGGTTCAAAGCTGTATCTTTGTTTATAGCCTCAGTAGTTAAGATACGGAAATGTACTCCTGACTATACTCTTGTTTGGAACATGTTAGAAATGGGATTTCTGGTTGGCTAGGACATGCGCCTAAGCCATACAGAAACCACCACCCTAGTCAGGGCAAGGGAGTTACACGCTGAAGATTACCCCTGCTCACCCTCTTGGTAGTTTGGCACGAGCAGTCAGGCTTATGCCAGAGGCAATGTGTAAAGCGTTTGCGCAACACAGCAGGGACACACTAGGCACATCACAAAAGGAACTCCACACAAGGTTATATAAAAATAGCCTTTGAATTATCCATAAGACACATTAGAACGTAATCACATATATACACTGTGCCACCTGACACTTGGTATTACTTTACAGGTATTATATACATGGCAGGGCCAATCGGGCCACGGTCATATCCATTAGACCTCACAGGTAGTGAAATAAAAAACAACCAGTAACTACTGGCTAGAAGCACTTAGCATATACACATTAGGCATACATCATGGCATTACTCAGAGAAGCATATTATGCAAAACATCATCAGCCGTAGCACAGTGCATAACCCATAAATATAGCAGGCCCCTCTTAGGGATAAAACTGCACCCTAGGTGATCCTTACACCTCCTCACATGAGGTCCCACCTAAACATAGGGGCGACCCTCAGGCCGGCTGGCCTTAACCTCGGGGCCTGTCTTGGGCTTCCCCGCAAAGCCCTGTGTCCCAATGTCAGGGCTCTCCTAGCATGAGGCTTTCAAACTGGCCACCTGGCTGCTGATGCAGCAGAGTAATGGCCCCAACAGGCCCGTACTAGAATGGGGCAAGGGTGCAACTCACCCTTGTCTCTCCTTAGACACAAATGCCCCCGACGTTGCAGCTGCCCGCAATCTGGCAGCACAGCTGTGAGAACAAACAGTCACCAACAGTGTGCCTTGCAAGCCCCACTCACCGGGGCTTCTCCTCTCCTCTTTACAGGGCCAAGCGGGCTGGATTCTGGAGCTCACTGTGTTCTCCCGCCATAGACCTCTCTCGGGTTTCCTCAGGAACTCACAAGCAGCCCGGGTGAACTTGGGATCCTTGGATCCCCTGTCTGCGGCGTCTCTCCTCCGTGCCCGGGCCACGCCCTCAATCAGGCTCAGCCGCCTGACTTCCTGCGAGAGGCCAAAGAGCCTGCGAGGTTCCGGCTCCATTTCTCCTGGTCTTCCTGACAGCTGTGGGCCCCGCCCACAATCAGGCCGAGGTACTGCCTGACTTCCTCTTCTCCACCGCGGGGCTGGTTGGAACCACACGGGGCTCTCCCTCGTTGACACGGGAGCCCCGCCCACAACCAGGCGTCCTTCGCCTGGCTTCCTGCTCCAGCCTGGCTCACGGTCAGGCAACAGCCACTGTTGTAGGGATTCTGCACATATACAGAGCTATGCACAGGATAATAGGACCTCGGAGTATAGTGGTGAACCAACCATACACCTTAGTACCCACAATCGCAATCCAACTAGCTTTAGCTTCTCATTAGCAGCCATGCTACCAATGATTAGACAACCCAGAACACGGTCTCTCTCTCTCTCTCAGGACTCGCGGGAGCAAGAACACCCTTTCATTACTCACTCATACTTGTCCACAACGTGCGTAATAAGAGACACTGTATAGTTTTAAATGTTTATTTCCACTATTGTGCTCTAAGATACAGTACACGTGCCAGTACTATCAGCATAATGCATAATGATAAAATAATAAGCATAGTTACAATTCCATAAAATACAAACGGGGAAAGCATTTCATAAGGCAGTGGATATAGGGCTAAATGACCTTACCACCCTCCCTGTGCTATTAACTAGTTTATTATAAAAATAGAAGACCTCTGGGCTTTGTCCGGTGGACCCTCATACCTCAATATCTAGATGCAAGGTTTACATCATCAGACAAGTACAGCTCTTCTCCCTGGAAAGGTTTTTCTCCAAGTGTCTCAAACAGCGAGATCACAATATTAAAAGCACACAAATTCTTCCAGTGCAGCTGTATTTTGTGTTATGTCTAAGTGCGAGGGGCTGACCAGATCAGCAAGAACAAGGGACGTTGTTTTTCGACCTTGTACATGTTGTGCAGACGAAACCCACAGGGAACAGGAGAAAAGGTGAAAGGCAAAAAGGCAGACAGTTCTAATATAGCCGGGCACAAGCAGAGGCTGGAAAAACAAAGTCACAAAGTAACGTGTGCAAAAAGGCATCATGGCAGCCAGGCCTAAGCCAACTTAGCAATGCAGACAATGAGGCCACAAACCACACGACACCCTCCCCTGGTCAGTCCATAGGCCAAGACATAGGACGAAAACAGAGTTCAAATGGATGGAGCAGAATGGAGACGTCTAGTTTGGAATAGTCCCCAATGAAGGACAATGAATGGGAAAGGAAGAGGGGGGAAAAAAATGCAGGATAAAAAAAATTCCAGTGAGTCCGGACGCGGAGGTCCCCTAATCCAAAAGAGTGTAAGTGCAGAAAAACGCCACACCTTCCAAGAGGACATTGTTGGAATCGTCAGAAAAAAGAGACGCCATCCAGTTCAACAAATCAAAACTGCATTCATGTTCCTCGCAAGAGGGAGCAGTGATCAGCATTGCGGGACAACTTGCGTGATACTCAATATAACTTTGTCGTAGGAGAGTCTGAGCAGCCGCCCAGACATCCCATTACGCCAAAATTCCAAGTGCAGCCGCACGCACCATTAAGCCCTCACCGGAACAGTCCCGTTCATGGGCCTCTAAGGGACCCATTAACTGGCCAAAATCCGGGTCAGACAGAGACGTATTGGAGAGGCAATAATCCAAGGACCAAGAAAAAGGACATCGGATGCAAGACATCACAGGTTGCACGCAAGTGAAATATCCAAAGCGAAAAGAAAGTCTATAGGACACACTGAGTGTCACCAATGGCAGGATGCCGAAGCCGATGAGCAGGCATTCACGGAGCAGCCGGAGTCGACTGTGGTCGAGGAGGCCAACAGGAAGTGCAGCCATTGCATAGCAAACAGACCAAAAGCAATATACCAGCCGCTAAGGCGAGGATCAACGGAAAGCCGCCAAAGACGCTGGAAAAAATAGAATGAATAAAAGCGGGTATTACACCAAATATAGTTTGAAAGGAGGTTACAAGGCCAGAGCCCACAACTTTAAAAAAGTGCACAAGACCTTCGGTGCGGGATGCATTGAAAACACGGTGAATCAGCTCACCAAAATGTTGTGGGAGGTTTGTGTTCAAAAGGGCCTGTTTCTCACTGTGGGTACTAGCCACCTGGAGGATGAATGTCTCCCGTGCGGATGTGAGCATAACCTCCTGGTTCAATAATAGCGCCTTTATTCTGCTCAATTTATTGAAATCTGCCTTCAAAGTCGGAATGAAAGGCCAAATGAAACTATCTATTATGTCGTGCGGGGGAGGAAAAAGCACATTTTTGCAGCACACAACCCAGTGGGAAACAGTTACAATATAGGGGATGCCGGCCAGCATTCCACAGCAGTCCTGATTATTCAGAAGGAGATAGCTACCATTTGCAAGCACAGTGAAAGTAGGTGATATAGCAGGAGCTGGAATGCCCTTTAAAACACAAGCAAGATTAGGAGCCGAAACAGTACAAGCCCCGTGCAATTTAATGTTTTTACAAATCAGGGAATGACCCACAGTAGAATCGCATGACTCTCCTGTGAGAAAAACTTCTTTTCCGTCCCTAAGGCATATATACATGAAAGGCAGGGACCAAAGTTCATGCAGGAAGGCACTGCCTAAAGGCTGAAAACGGCCAACAGGATAATGTTTCATGCATGAACTGAACTCAAATAAAGAAAAAGGCAAGGCAATAACCCCGTGAACTAGCCACACTGCAGAGTCCAACTCCGCCACAGAGAATGGTAATGGCTCTATCTTCTCGATATGCAAGAGACTGTATGTTGCATCTTTCATGGACATGAATTGCTGTTTTTCAGTTAAATTAAACGGCAAGAATAAGGCAGAGGTGTTCAAAAAATGCCAATGAACTTTACCCATTTTAAGTGTCTGCAATGTCCATGCAAACTGCATCACTGAACGCAATTGATTTTGACCATGATATAACACAGACACATCATCTTGTACAATATCAACAACAGAGGAAACAATATTCTCCAATGTGTAAATGCGGGAAGACAGGGTATTAATACTATTGTCAACAACAGCAAGCACTTTTTCTAGATTTGCTTCATCGATTTCCCGAATACGGGAAGCGGCTTCAATTTGCAAAAGCTTCCAGAGTTCATTGTAAGTTTCATAAATGAATCTCTTAGGTCGAGGACCACGAGGCCCCAGAATGAAATCGGACAGATCAATGTTGCCTGATAGGAGGGATAAATGTTGTTTAACAGAATCTAAGGAAGAGTGCTGCAACCACTGTTTACACAATTTACCAACAGAATATGTTGTAACAGTACGAGAGTCAGAAAACCTTGGATCCGTACTATCCTGTTTATAACCAGGAGCTGTGTCATGAAAACGCAGTTGGCAGGCATTTGATGCTATGGGCCAAGCCAACCAGGGTGACTGAACAAACCTAGAGACATTAAACAAATTGTTTTGAAACAAAGCTTGCAAAGTGGCAAGGGAAATATTGAAATGCAAGCTCTCGGTGGGAGTGGAAGACAATACGGGAATGGAAGGTGCATTTAATTATTTGGAAGTAGCCAAACCCCAACACGTTGTTTGATAGATTGTATGATTTAAAAATAAAATTTGGGCCGGGATTAGGCAAGCATGGTGTAAGGCTTCCGTGCTGCGTACCTGCCATGATTTGGTGCCCCAAATAGATTTTAAGTCAATGGTGTCCTGCCAGTACTCATAACCACCCACAGCTAATGCGTTCAAAAAGGAACCCGAATATAGCAATTTGGTGTGGGTCAACATGATCTTCTGTGCGGACGAAGCGTTGAATTTAAAATAATAGGGACCCAGGGTTTGATCTATCAAAGTCTGTAAAGTAAGTGAATTTACTTCTAAGAGTTTGGTAGCTACCTGGCAAAGGGGTCGGACAATGTTCCCATAGGGTGTAATTAAAAGGACCCCGAAGAGGACTTGGTTTATGGAGAAAGTGGTTGCCCCAATGCTGGTAACAATATAGGTCAGCATAACTTGCAGAATTTAAATACTTATTTTCAGCATTAAAAGCAGCATAATATTTCAAATCAGTAAATAACGATTCAACTGCATGCAAATCCCAATCGTCAGAATGAATATTACTTTTAACGACATCACCCATTGAAACACGGAGGACATTTGGTACATTAATAATCTCGGTTGGTCCATGAATTTGGAAATGTACTGCATCCCATACGATGCCATCAGCGACTGGGAAAGCCGAAATGTTCACAAATGTGTGGTCACGCTTCATGATGTGAGAAGAAGAATGCGGAGCCAAAGTTCCAGCGACACAGTTCACTGCAGAGCGTTCTGGTAAATAGTGACCATTGATGAGTAGGAAAAAAACTGTCACAAAGCCAATGGACATGAACAGAAAAATCAGGAATAGTACCAACCAGATGTATGTCCATGGTGGGATCAAAAAATTGTCTCTGAACCAGGATATAAAAATACTGAAGCTGGATGGGATAAGTGATGAGGTGGAAGCCGAATCAAAGGAATAACGGGTTGGGCTCAGTGGCGTTGTTGGTAGGTGAGCCACTGACTCGTTGGCGGGGTATGTGTACTCGGTCTCCTCGTTGCATGGGGAATCCGGGTAGTCGAGCAGGCGATCAGGCAAATCTGCCATCTCGATGGCAACATCAGTGACCGTGTGGGCTGGAGGGTCACAAACATGTGTCCTAGAAATGGCTGGACAGGAGACCGCTGGTGTTACGCTATTCAGGATCGGCCAGATGTTGTAGCTTGACATTGTCCACTGAGATGTATCTGTTGCCTTTGCGACCAGGAAGCGGTGGTAAGATGACTGTACGAGTACCCTTCAAGCCAAGGACTGGAACCGGTGCACGATAAGAGGGGCCAAATTCTTTTTTGTTCTCCACCTTCTCTCGGACCAGATCTCCAACTTTCGGAAGCCAGCCGGCAACCGGAATCTGCAGCACAGCGTCTGTGGCTGAGGGTAAATGTTCATTTGCAAGTTTGTCACGGGCTTCTTCTAAGTCCTGCAACATAGTAGAATGATTATCTACGTCAAAGATTGCGGATTGCGCCGCCATGTCTAGACCATCAAGGTCGGGCACAAACATTTGGATGCCAAAGAGCATTTCGTATGGGGTCCGCCCACCCAGAGGTCTTCTAGGGAGATTATTAAGTGCACGTTGTACGCTATACAAGTGGGCCAGCCAGTTCCTGCCAGTACCTAAGACTCTAGCTGTCAAGGATTGCTTTAAGTCACGGTTCATTCGTTCAACAATCGAATTGCCCTCAGGCCGATATGGAGATGAAAATTTCACCCACACCCCCAGTGACCCCATTGCGTCCTTGTACGCCTTAGAGGCGAACGCTGGACCTTGGTTGGAATGGAAGGTGCCACAGGCAAAAATTCCCACAAAGACACGCAAATCCCTTATGACATTTCGAGCGTCAGCACTCCGTTGTGGCCAAACCCAGATGAAACGTGTGCATGAATTCACTGCAACCAAGATGTACTTATATGCAGTGTCAGAAGAAAATGGACCGCAGTGATCCAGGTAAACACACCCAAAAGGTCTGTTAGAAATGCAGAGCGGTGTTTGTGGTGGTCGTGTAACCGTTGAAGGCTTAATTTGCTGACAAACGACACAAGAAAGCACATAAGTACGGGTCTGTTTATATAAACCACGCCACCAGTAACGCTGCTGCAAGATGGAAACCGTCGCAGACACGCCAGCATGGGCCAAAGCCAAGCCTTCGTGTGCGGCCGTTATCAAGGAAGGTCTGCGGTCCGCGTTGGGAATCGGCCGATCACCAACGTCTGGAATTCTTACGTAAGGAACCTGTTCGGGACCTATTTGATAAGAGTATTTGGAAGGGAAACCCCGTGGGTAATTAGCACCTTCCTTTGTTGCAGCAATAGCTGCCAGAATATCCTTATCTATTTTAGTCATGGATCTTGTAACTGCTGCTACTGAGCACGTGGCTACTGCTGATTTGGCAGCTTCATCTGCCAAACCGTTACCAACAGCGTGTGCGCCCACACGCTGGTGGCCAAGAGTGTGAATCACCTGTGTGAGAGGCAGACGTTGTTTAAGATCTGCCACTCGAACCCAAAGCATCTTATGCTTAATTGTGCTGCCTTTCGCATCTCTATAGTCGTTTTGCGACCAAAAGAATAGATTGTCATTGAAAGATTGAACACAGTAGTAAGAATCGCATACAATAAGAGTCGTCACGTCTGGATTCGCGAATTCAAGTGCGAGCACCAAAGCACGCAGCTCAGCCAATTGTGCAGTACTGTCTCCTAGTGCCTGTGTGTGCACTACATTCGATTTGAATTCACCGTTCACCATGGTACCTGCAACAATAGCACATGCTGCGGAATAAGCATGCTTGGAACCCGTGGCCGGTTGTGCCAAACCATCGGTATATATAATACATTCGTACTCCTCAAGCAGTAGCAAAGACAGAGGAGGAGGATGAACAAATTCATACTGTAAGAACTCCTGTGTCTGAAGAGAGGAATCGAAGATAAAAGTGACATCCGGGGACGTCAGAGATGTAGCCCATTGTATCCAACGGGGTGCAAAGCCTTAGAGTTCGGGACACTTGCCTTCGTTACTGCCTCAAGGGCAGGATATGGTGTTACCACCAAAATGCGTTTTCCCTGTGCCAGTGCGTGTTCTTTCAGAATCGCCATTTGCACTGCAGTCAAAACTTTCTCCACAGAGGAAAAGCGCAACTCCGCTGAAGTGTAAAGATGTGACTTGTATGCAATCGGTACTGTGTCACCTTCGTTAAAGGTTAAGTACGTGAAACCCACTGCCCCTGGCCCAATTCTAATCACCAGGTTTGTGTGGTTATCACGAGTCAACAGGAATTTAGATTCAAGTAGATCAGACTGCAAAGAGTGCAGTATCGAAGAATGCTTGATACGTTGGGCATATTCGGGAATGTAAGTATGCCCGAAGTTCAGAAAACCCAGCAACGACTGAAGCTTCTTCAGGGTGGTTGGAGGGCACAAAAGTGCGCACTTCTCCAAGAAATGGGGGGCTAAGCCCTTACCTTCATTGTTGAGCTCATAGCCCAAAAACAAAACGGTAAATTCAGCAATGTGAGATTTGGCAAAATTAAATTTGTATCCTAAGACCGCAAATTCAAGAATAATGCAGTCCACTCTGGAAAGATGTGGCCATAATTCGTCGTCTGTCAGATAGATATCGTCGACGTACAAACACGCATCTGGGTCTATGCTGTCCAACAAAGAGACAACACGAGCGGCGAAGACACCCGGGCTGTTCTTGTAGCCCATGGGCAAACGCCGAAATTTGATCTGTTTACCACCGGAAGTGAAAGCGCTCCATTGGCTGCACTCCGGGGACAAGTTGTGCATGTAAAATCCATTGGATAGGTCAAGTGTCGTTTTATATTTTTTACGAACAAGACTGTCTACAAGCGCAGAACTGTGGGTATTTTGTACCGCAAAGGTCCGACAATGAGAGTTCAAATGTCGGTAATCCAAAACTAGGCGGTACGATCCATCGGGTTTAGAAACCGCAAAAGGGGATTATTCATTGGTGACACGCATGTTTCAATTACTCCTTGATATTCTTGATATTCTAACTGTCAGAATTTCGGAAACGGGACCTTTAGCTTCCCGCCGGATGGGATATTGGGGTTGTGGCTGTGGCAGCGAGGGCAAAAGAATATCATGGGGGGTGAGTCTTCATCCCAGCCCACGTGATTACGGTATAACGCCGGAGCCAGGGCCCCAGCCCATTCAGCTGCGAGAGCCTCCGCTTTGTCCTTGGGGACATGACGAGAAAAGCTCGGAAGGATTACCTCCTCCCCTCTACGCGCAGCAAGTACGAATGGGGGCGGCCAATCTGCCTCTGCCAACAAAATGTCGTAAGAAGAGGTCAGATTCTCCCAAAAAATCCCTTTTATAACACGCTCAATGTCACCTTCAATTTAAAGGACAATATTAAATAGTCTGTCAGGGGGTGCCACTCTGGTGTCAGCTGTCTCGACAGTAATGAATGTGTCAGTTTCTGTCGCCTCCACATGAGGACGTAGTGCCTCCCGCACTATGGTAACTTCCGCGGCGCTGTCTAGGAGCGTCACTGCCCACGTCCAATTCAGGAGTCTCGTTCTCACCGTCTGTGGCATACCTCGCTGTTAAAGCTGCAACTTTCTTCTTCTGAAACTGTGGGTGAGAACGTGGAAATTCTTCTGGTTTCCCTTGGACTTGTTGTCGAGGTTGGTCTCGTCCCTGTGGAGCCTCATGACCCCTGCCTCTATCCGGGCGGATCAGGGACTTGAAATCTCTCTGGAGATTTAATTCTCGCTCTGTCGCGCAAATCATAAGTGCGTTCAGAAGATACGGAAACCAGGGATGCGCCACGCGACCCTGGTTTTTTCTGTTGCTTACCCTGTTTCTTCAACCTCCAGTTCTTTTTAGTAAAGAACGGTTTCTCATCTTTCTCAGACTGAGTTTTTTGTTGTGGCTGTGATTGAGTTTGCGTTTTAGCAAAAGGCTTAACTCCCAGACTATTGCGGCCAATGGTTTTATAAGCCTGTGCAATAATTTTCAGTAATTCGCGTGGCTTGTCCGGTTCTGGGACCAAAGCCAAAGCATTAGCTACTTGAAAGTTAACTGCATCGCCCTTGACGTTCGCAAGGATTAAATCAGCCACTACATCGAACACTCCCACCAGTCTCATCCCCAACTCCACAGCCGCTTCAGGGCCATGCTCATCCTGCACTCGTTTAAATACAGAGGGGAGAACTGTCATGGACGGAGTGCCAAATCACTTCGCATACACTGCTGCGAATACCTTACCCCAATTGTTGCATTCTGCCAACTCGGGAATTAAGTCTTTTGGCAAACTGATCGTTAAAATCCTGTGTTTGTCCACAGGAGGAGTATTGGGAAAAACTGCCTCCAGCTGGTCAAATTTTTCTGCAAGCCATTAAGGCAAATCATCCTTATTTTGTGGGCGCTTGCCCATCACCGAATTAACCATGATGGGACTTATGGTTACACCGCCCGGTCCAGCTGGATGCACCGCAACTCCAGGAGGGGCTCCCTGAACGTTGCCTGTAACATACTGCACTAAAGCTCTGTGAACGCGTATCAAAGACGTATGTAATTAACGCAGTTCAGCAACCGCAAGCGTCAAATAACGCGGATGTGGGGTATACCCGGCCAAAACTGGCCAAGTGGCCCCCGTCTATAGATAGGGGGCCTAAACGAACCGGGGTGACCGGATGTGGGAGGGCGCCATTAAACCAAATACGGTGTTGCCATGTCGTAAGTGGTACTTCAAGAGCCTGATAAGGCCGATAAGCATTGGGTAGGGCAGAGAGAGTGTACTCATGGAACAAATCGTCCGCTCCATCCACCGCCGGAAAAGTGACCCAAGAGTAAAACACCTCAAAGTGGTGAGCCGGGTCAGCCTGCACCACAAAGATGAGTGAGACACCCGCGTCTGGCACTCCATAAGCCAGTAAATGAGCCCGGAGCGCAGCACGGCTATGTGCCGGTATATTTATATCCGCCATTAAGACCAGAAATGATCGACAACCTAATATGAGGCAGCACAATATAAGGTTTACTTAAACACCTTTTAATAACTTCAAGCTTGAAAGAACCTATAAAAACGTCAATATAGGAGGTATCACCCTCACACACGTTTCCGGAAGCGTATGCCAAGGGTGTTGAGGACAAGCACAAGCACTACTCAAGCGTCTCGCAGATAAGAAGCCCACTACGTTGGTGGCGCCATGTTGTAGGGATTCTGCACATATACAGAGCTATGCACAGGATAATAGGACCTCGGAGTATAGTGGTGAACCAACCATACACCTTAGTACCCACAATCCCAATCCGACTAGCTTTAGCGTCTCATTAGCAGCGATGCTACCAATGATTAGACAACCCAGAACACGGTCTCTCTCTCTCTCTCAGGACTCGCGGGAGCAAGAACACCCTTTCATTACTCACTCATACTTGTCCACAACGTGCGTAATAAGAGACACTGTATAGTTTAAAATGTTTATTTCCACTATCGTGCTCTAAGATACAGTACACGTGCCAGTACTATCAGCATAATGCATAATGATAAAATAATAAGCATAGTTACAATTCCATAGAATACAAACGGGGAAAGCATTTCATAAGGCAGTGGATATAGGGCTAAATGACCTTACCACCCTCCCCGTGCTATTAACTAGTTTATTAGAAAAATAGAAGACCTCTGGGCTTTGTCCGGCAGACCCTCATACCTCAATATCTAGATGCAAGGTTTACATCATCAGACAAGCACATCCTTCACAACTAATAATCCAATTATTTACACAGTGTCTGAAGTATGTGGTTACTCAGGACCTGGGACAATTGATATCTATAGTCTTAGTGACTGCATTTCTAAACCCATCAATAATCTTGAGAAACTCTTTTTGCAGGCATGACATATTTTCATTTTGATTCAAAGTAGTGTTAATATTGTTGAGTGAGCAATAGAAGTTTGGATTTTCTTCCGTAAGATAAGATATCTTGCTGACCAGAGGGAGTGATGTGTCTGTGAGTATCTGTGTGTTCTGTGCATTTCAACTTGCTATCTATGTATATGTTCTTGAAAACTACAGGCATGCAAATGTTCTCCCAGTAGAGTTAACCCCCTCATTATTGCCGGACTAGAATGTTTTTGTGCCTGCTGAAATGCTGAACATGTACATTATCTGGTGTTTACATTACTCATACCCTACTTGTGGTTTTACTCACATCTTAAATCTAGAGTTTCCAACTTGTAACTTAAGTTTTGTGTGTATTTTTACTTCCAGTCTAGCACTGTGTGGAGCACTCTGTGTGTAAAACATGATTGCCCTGAGTGTGGACATAAAAATATTACTCGTAAATGCCCTTTGTGAATTTCCAAAGTCGTAAACATATTCATTTGGTCTAAGTTTAGACCAAATGTCTAAGTTTACCTTTGTGAATTGAGACCATTGTTCTGTCTTGAACACTGTGTTCACTAAGATGGAGTGGACCCTAGATTTTCACATCCAGCCAGCTACCTGCCAGCTTACTGACAGTCACCTTGCATCTGCAATAACATCACCTCTAGCAGTGGACTTTCCTAGGGGTTAATTTTCAAAATGTAATTTGGCTGCCGAAATCACAATACTGCAGGAGCCTGTTCTCAGATTCAAAATTGGTAGTAGCTCTAGTACTTACCATATGTTCTATTTCATAGCTTTAGAGTGATTCCTCAATATCACATGAGTGGTGCGATATTTAATCCCATGAATAATTTGTGCCAACATAGGGCTGGTGACACCAAATACAAATATATGCAGAAAAAAAACTGCCAACTGCTAATTGCACAAACACACAACAAAACTCTAAACCTGTAGGTAATCTCGATCAAAAATGCCAGTGCTGATTCATGGTCTTACCCCAATATTTAACACCGTACTATAAATGAGCTCAGCTAGCACGCACATTTATTTGGACATCGAAAGTTTTATGCATGATGAAATGTGATTTACACTTTGCAAACTCTGCCCCAGTATTTGGATTAAATAAATGAGTGTTACATTATTTTTCTTTTGCACGGAAAATATTGCTTCAGTTTATCCCCAAAAATGTGAAGCCTAAATAAATGATGAGCAGGCCAAATTCAGTTAAAAGTAATTATGTGGCAAGTTACTTCGTATATGCTTGTTCTTTTTTCAAGTGCACATTTAAGGGGATCATACTTGCTCTTATCTACAAATCTCAATGTTTAGATGTACTTATGTAACTTATGTCTTCAGGAATTGCGCTCCTTTACTATTTAAAATATTTTAATTTCTGTATTCCGTCGTTCCATTGCATTTATAGATACTTCTGCAATATCAGTATTTGGAATTTTGCTGTAAATTCATATTCACATTTTTTTGGCGCCATTGCATTTTGAAGTAGATCATGGATGCGTAAAAGCTGTGGAGTCGATGAGCCGTGGCGGTAGACATTGATTTGCGGCGATTGCCTGTACCTGGTGGTGAAGTCTGGTCGGTCACATGGAGACACGTTGCTGACCTGTGTGAGAAGACTGCCTTGCGCCCCTTGGAGCTGTGAATGGTAGAGGTGCTCCTGCGCATCAACGTAGGGAGGTCTGCATCGCATACAATGATCCACCATTACACCGGGGTGCACAGAGAGGATTACCAACGGAGGGCGGTACCTCTCTGCACCACAGGCCAGATGAGGTTGCGCTGTGTGTTGCGGTAGCGCTGCAAGTTCACGCCTAAGGGGGCCCTGCTGCATCAACTGCATCGGGAGGTTCACCAGCGGACTTGGCGGTGACTGCTGTACCCATGCTTGTGAAATCCCACCTTGCTGAGGCTCCTGCTGGGTGAGTCACAGATTTGGAGAAAGTTTAGCGGATTGCGCCACGGTGTCAATGTCCAGGTAAGGAGAAGGTGGGACATGTAGCGGATGAGGCCCAGGGGGCGAGTCGCCCAAGCCTAGCACCAGTAGATGACGCACCCTCAGTGCCGGCTCATCCGCTATGGCAGAAGAGCGTCACCCCACTGCTTCCAAGCAGTGCAAGAAGAGGAACAATCATCACATAATGATAACTTCCTGATGTTATGGTGCCATGTTTCCGTTGCGGGCTGGAGGGTGGGTAGGGCTGCTCCACTCACGGAGCAGGGCAGGGGCAGAGTGGCATGCCCACTCAAGTGCGCAGTGACTGTTTGGTCGGCCCGCTCAGGCTGCACAAAGCAGTCATGCGCACTGTCCTGTTCGCAATGCAGGCTGCATTACAGCCTGGATGGAGAACATGCCCACACCTCCAGCCCCTGGCTGAACGCCTCGTCTCGGCGCCAATGACCAATCCCAACGCCGCATTGCAGCATTGTGATTGGCTTAGGGGAGGGAGCCTGGCTGCCTACTTCCTGTTCCTGGAAGCAGACTCAAGAGAGCAGGAGCAACGAAGACACGGGACACGGCCTGGAGGTAAGATTTCTCTCATGTAAATATTTACAACACCTGCTCACATACACACCCCCACGTCCAGGCCCCATCCAGTGTTCTGTCCGGCGTTTCCCACCTCCCAGCTGTTCAGTCCCCCCCGCATTACTTTTCAATGGCGGCCGCTGTGCGGCCATGCGCAGCTGGCGTACCACTGATGTACCAAAGGTATATATGGAGTTACGACGCATACCATTATATCGCATTCCATTACAATTCATAGTAATACTAGGCATATTGCAACAGTAGGGAAGGTGTTGGATTGCGGAGATGTAAACATTACTATTCCCACTTCAGTGAGTGCAACCCTAAAACTGACCCTTGCACCCCAAAGCAAACCCTGAACCCTAAAATTCATCTTTGAGCCCCCAAAACACACCCTAAAAATCATATTTGACCCGAATGTACACCATAAGTTTCATGATTGACCCCAAATGCACACCCCAAATTTCAAATATTACCCCATAATACACCCCACATTTCATCTCCGACACCCGAAACCCATACCCACCATAAAAATTAAAAATACCCCATTACTGACCTCACAATGCGTTGTAATGGAATGCGATATAAAGGCACCTGCGTTGTTGGATTTCCGTTGTAAAGGCATAACGATGTAATGCCTGCATTGTAATGGACGTCTCCCGTGCCAAAGGCAAGCCATAGGCAAGCCAGTCTGCGTCCGTCTGCCCCTGGACTGCACTCAGCACCAAGGAGCCTTCCTCTCGGTCACTGACTGCTACTAAATCACCCGCAAGGACCACCCCGACCGTCCAGGAGGAGACATTGCCATTACCTACAGAAGCCTACTCCGACTGACCACGCACTCTAATGACCCAACGGTGACCATGGAACACCTTAACTTCCAGATCAGGACCAACCCCAACCCCATCCTCTGCGGCACCCTCATCTGCAGGCCCCCCGGGCAATGGACACCCATTCTCAAATACCATTGTAGATCTCATTGCACACCAGGCTCTCCCATCCACCAACGACATCCTACTCGGCGAACGCAAGTTCCACCTGGACCATCCCAGTGACCAGAAAACCACCCCCTCCTGGGGTAGCGCCCCAACATCAGACTCAAGCACCTAGTCACCACAGCAAGCCACATAGCAGGACACACGGTCGAGCACGTCTCCTCCGCCAGCGGGACCTTCAACTACAGCCACACCACCAGACTCTCCTGGACCAACCATCATTGTATACATCACGTCTTCACCATGCCCACCGTACACAACCACCATCATCGCCCCCTCGCAGCTGGATCAAGGCCACCGAAGTACGTCTTGTCAACTCCCTCAGCACCACCACGTCGCCAACGCTTACAGACGGTGACACCGCAGCGCGCAACCGCCGCCAATGGATCTCCAACTGCGCCGACACCCAGGAACCCCTCAAGAACGGCACTGCGTCAGTACCTTACGCCTGCATAATGGCAGGCCAAAGGGTGACACAGTGCCACAGGGATAGGCTGGCCCCATGCATTGCTGGAGTTGCGTCATGGTTGTGACACAACTGCAGCAATGTGTGAATTTAGCGCAGACAGATACCTGAGGATTCCAGACGTATCTGTCATTACTTGCATCATGGAGCGCTGTCCAGTGAATACATCGCATCCGTGGTATCGCAAGAAGGGGGTAGTGAAAAGTGTTGCAACGCTGTCTTGTCGCAGGGCTGCAACACTTTTCATGAGTGAGGCCCAGGAATGCGCACTATATTGATGGTGCGCAGTCCTGCCCTGTAGTTTTGTCGCAGGGCAGTGCAGCAACATTGCTTGCAGCGCAGTCCAGCAACAAAACCTGCTAAAATGAGGCCCCAAGTGTTATCTCCATTTTTAAGACCAGCTATTTTCTGGTCTTAAAAAACTGCCTCTAACTGCAGTTAGAGGCAGTTTTTTTAGTCCTCCAAACTTAAAGAATCCCCTTGTAAATATCGCGAAGTGGGGTTAGCGACCGTTTTTGCACGGGAATGCCTCCCTTGCATGTCATTATCGCTAACAGAAGTGGCGATCTTTATAATGGACGTTTTCACCGGAAAACTGCCGCTAACAGAGGTTAGCGACAGCTTGTACATATGGCGATAAAAATATCGCTGCAAAACCGGTGGAAAAGTGCCGCTAATGCGGCTTTAACTCCTTGTACATATGCCCCCTTATCTTTTATCGATGTAGGACATGTCTTTAACATAAAACGTTGTTTCAATGACTAGTCCATAGCATGTAAGGCCTATATAAGTAAACGATGAACGCGTGAAAACAAACTACTCCAACTGTAAAGTGGCGTGTTTGGTTCCCTTATTCTATTATTTGGTAGGCTGTGCTATTTTATGGTCTGGCCCGGTTTCTTTTAACAAATTCATGTAAAGAAAGTAATGCATGAGATAGTGACTTCGACACAGTCTTAACTGGCGATGATTTTCTGACATTAATATGGCCTTTGCAATGCGTGCAGAATGTCAGCCTGACGGATACCCGTAACACCAATTCCAGAGAGAAATTTAACTGTTAAATCCTGCAAAATGCGTAGCCTCAGAGAGTGACCTTCAGGGGTACAGATATAAGAGTTCATTACCCTGGCCTTTTCTGAAACTAGAGACACATCTAGCTTGAATATTAGAGTAGTGGGCCCTCGACAGGAATAGAAACAGTGCAAGACGCTAATGGCTGATGGATAGCGCCAACCTACTTTAGATCAGCAGTCTGAAATCTTTGCATCACCTTTTTCAGATTACTAAACTTACTATACCCTCTGGACCTGGCTTATTTGATGCAGCCCCTCGGTCCCTTCCCTTTTACTTGAATGTAAATATCGTCCCACGAGTATGTATTCTAATTTGTTTCTATACCCAAAGTGCACTTTCTTGCACCTTTAGCTCCTGCATCTCATTTTCCACATCACTGCCCGTTCCCCTACTCCTTTAAGGCCCTTTTCACCTCATTTGATGTTAATGCTCTACAAACCCTTCTTTTGTATGAGCCATAAATTCTGTTATTTTGCCCTTTGTTCCCTGCTAAAGGTCATTAATAGATATATTCAAATGTGGTAGGTCTCAAAAGGGAAATGAGATCTCTCCTCCACTTCACATTTATCAAACGCCACATTATATCCATTTCGAGAGACTCTTTGCATACATTCATTGAAACACATTTCTCTTGATTTGATGATTTCCCAACAAGCAAAATGTTCCTGGTGGTGAGTGTGCTTTTCAATGAACCTCTATGGGGCTCTAGTCAAACACTGGATCAATTCAGATATTTAAAATAAGAAAATTGCATCCTTAGTGTACTTAGGTATGCCCTTAAGTCCAGAGCTGGACGAAAGCTGTAATGCAAAATATGGCTTTTTAAGCTTACGATTTGAAAGTGTTCTAATGAAACTCTAATTTATTTCCGTAAGGAAGGTAGCCGGCAAGGAGTAGGATGATAGATACAATGACCTTACAGGGCACTGCATGCCCAAGTCTAAAACTAGGAACTCGTTGTAATGGAGGATTTAATTGAAAACAATTTAAACTTGACTTTCTGAGCAGAGATGCACAATCAGATGACAGGTGCGGTAGCATCTGAAGCAACATTAACCTTACAAATGCATGTCAGCTATGTCTTAAAATACTGGCAATATCCTGCAAAATAGAAAGCTATGCAACATTTTCGAAAAAATATTGGCTTTCATGGGCATGTAAAAATGTATATGCAAAGAGAAAATAGTTTTCATGGAGTAAATGAATACTTAGAAAGTGCTTTTCTCCACATCTTGGGCGCCTAGAAATCTAAGATCACACGGACCAATGATGCTAAGAACATATCAACTGGACTAAATTTGAGCAAATGTATCTAAATATGTACTGCACATATTCATATATTTTGATGCATGCAATGTTTGGTTTTATTCATCCCATCCACAATTTCACTGAGGTTTACTTAAAGCCACGTGCCACCTACCACAGCTTTAACAATGTGCTGCTCTGTACGGTGCAGATGTGCAAAACCCAGTGCATGTGCTTTATCCATAAGAGACTGTAAATGAATAAGTAGTTACATTTACCTATTTGACTCTTAGGTAAGTCCACAGTAATATGGTGCAGACTATGCACCATTGTCATAAAAGTCAGATATTACATTTCACCACTCAGTAACTTTAAACACATAACTTCAGGACATCCATTGCAGCTATGAAGGGCCGTAATTACTTTGATCATCGAGGGCTGGAGATAAACAAGAAAAAAACAAAGGTGGTGCGATTAGCGGGCCCAAGGCCCAAAAAATTCAGGTGGTTCGCAAAGGGCAAACAAATAGAGGAAGTTGGCACTTATAAGTATTTGGGCATCAATTTAGGGCGATGCATGTCCTTTACTGATCAAAAATGTGCAATAAGAGCAAAGGCCCAAACTCTAACCTTTGCATACAAACAGCTGCAATCGAAACTGAGTTGCCCTTCATACAGCCATCTTTTAAAAACAATGGCAGCACAATTACTTCCAGCACTGGCATATGGATTAGAAATATGGCATGGCCGGGAATTTGGAATTTTAAACGAGCTACAGACAAAAGTGTATAAAGCTGTTTTTAACCTTCCCAAAGCAGTGTCACCAGCACAGATCCAACTGGAATTTGGGCTCCAAAACCAGAAATTCCAGAGACAATCTGTTTTTGTGAAACTATGCTGGAAACTTCGCTCCTCGGAACCCGGCACCATGAACAATCTATGCTGGACAGAAATAAAGGCCCAGTTTGATCAAAAAACATCATACTCGTGGGGCGAACATCTAAGATCAGCTCTGGTGGAACTAGACATCCAAGAGGCATGGGACAGTAAAATGGAGAGGGTGGCGTTCAATAGTGTTAGATTTGGGGGTCTCTAGTTGGCAGAGGTAGGTACCTTTGTCCAAATAGGGACCCTTGAGTCTAGTCAGGGAAAGTAAGTACACTCCTGAAATAATCCCCGGCTCACCCTCTTGGTAGCTTGGCACCAGCAGACAGGCTTAGTTCAGAGGCAGTGTGTAAAGCATTTGTGAACACATACAGTAATCAAGTGACAACACTACAAATTGGCACCATACAAGTTATATATTTATAAAAATAGGTATACTTTATATAGATTTATCACAAGACCATAAACAACAAAAATAATCCACAATACTGTCAAGAGTGTTTAGTTCTGATCAAAAAAAGGCTTAATTCAAGGTTCTGTGCGAGTCGGTAGCCTCCTCCGGCTACGGCGATGTCGAGAACAAACAGAGTCTAACAAATCCAGCTGACCGCGTCGAGACGGGCCAACACAGCGTAGACAGACTCGGTCACAGTACCTTTACTTGAAGCGGCAGGCACGGGCGTGCGAGCCGGATGGCTGTTCGTCGCGGTCGCGATGCAAAAATGGAAGCGTTGCAGGACGCGTTATCCCTCGATGCGGTGCAGGCAGCGGCTCGTTGACGTCGTCGAGACGGGGTCGGTGAGACCAGGGCCGTGCGTTGCAGGGCGAGACGGTGCTTCGATGCGGTGCTGGCAGGTTGCGGTGCGGCGACGGAGCCGGATTCAGGAGCTGGCGTCGATCAGTCCGGACAGCGGTGCGAGTCGGGCGGTGCGTCGCAAAGCGTGCGAGCGGTGCCCAACTCTGGTGCGGTCACAGGACTCGAACTCAGCAGCAGTGACCGTGTCGGTCGGACCAGTTCGATTTGGCGTGCTTCGATGCGGTGCTTACAGGACACCGAGTCGGTCGTGAGAGTCGGTCACAGCTCCCTACCTCTGTAGCCACTGAAACTGAGTTTCCAGCAGCAATTCACAAAGGGGTGAATTCCAATGGTCCTGGGACTTCGGTCAGGGGGCAAGCTCTCTTCCAAGCCCTTGGAGATCCTTCACAAGTTGATGAAAGTCACAGCAAAGCAAAAGTTCCTTTCTCCTTTCTTTGGCAGTCAGGCAAACCACTGCAGGCCAATCCCCCAAGCAGCACTTCAGGCTTAAGGATAGTGTCTCCTCAGTTTCTTCTTGGTTCCGCTCCTCAGCAAAGGTTTCTTCTTGTTCCCAAAAGTGATCTAATCCCCTAGGGGTCTGGGTCCCCTTTTTATACACAGTTTCTCTTTGTTCTCTGAAGGCAGAGAGGCCTCTTCCTAGCCCAAAACCAGTTCTGGTCAGTCCTGGAGCACTTTGTTTTTCTGACTCCTTCTTTCCTTTCAGAATGTGGGGCAGAGTGCTCAGCCGCCCGGCAGGAGGTGGAGCCAGCATTGTGGAAGGCAGGCACAGCCCTATTCAGACCCAGGTGCAACTCCTCCCTCCACTCTGGATGCAGATCTTTCTATTCAACCCTGTACTGACTCACCCTGTCTCCTGTAGCCACCCCCAGCCCCTGCCACTCAATCTCCAGACAAGGAATACACAACCTAGCAGAGGCAGGCTTGGATAGTTAGGCAAGAAAATACCCACTTTCTAAAAGTGGTATTTTCAAACACAGAATGTTAAAACCAACTTCACTAAAAGATGTATTTTATCATCCTGAGTTCAGGCATACTAAATTCGTTTTTCTACCATGTTCCCTGGGTCAGTTCTGACTATAAGGTGTAATAGTCAGTCTGCCCATTCTGGCCTATGGGGAGCAGGTAGCCTTGCAATAGTGAAAAACGAAAATGGCTGTAATTCACTATTAGGACATGCCACACACACCAGGGCATGTCCTACCTTATACTTACAATGCACCCTGCCCTAGGGCCTACTTTAGGGGTGACCAACATGCAGTAAAGGGAAGGTTTAGGGACTGGTAAGTGGGTGCACTCACCAAGTCGACATGGCAGCCCTAGGCTGCACACAGGCTCTGCAATGGCAGGCCTGAGACACACTTTACAAGCTGCTTCTGTGGGTGGCACAACCCGTGCTGCAAACCCACCAGCAGCATTGGATTTACAAGCCCTGGGCACACTCAGTGCACGGTACTAGGGACTGACAAGTAAACCAATCATCCAATCATGGAGTCACTAATACATACATCAATTCACGATAGGGAGCACTTGCACTTTGGCACTGATTAGCAGCGGCAAAGTGCCCATGAGCATCTAGTCCAGCAAAAACATATCGGCAACAGTGGAGGCATTACGAAAAAATGGAAGGAGACCCACGCCAAGGACGCCAGGTCTAACACGTGTCCCCTCCAGCTGAAATGTGGGGAGAACTACCCTACCCCTAAGGAGTTCTCATCACTAAGGCGGAAAAATCTGGACAGACCATCAGCATTGGCGTGTTCTGTACCAGGGCGGTGTTCCACCGTAAAGTCCATCCCCTGTAGGGAAATGGACCACCTCAACAGCTTTGGATTCTCACCCCTCATCTGCATCAACCATCTGAGGGGCCTGTGGCCTGTCTGAACCTGGAAGTGAGTCCCAAACAGGTATGGTCTCAGCTTCTTCAGTGCCCAGACCACAGCAAATGCCTCCCGCTCAATAGCACTCCATCTCTGTTCCCGGGGAAGTAACCTCCTACTGAGGAAGGCTACAGGTTGGTCTAGGCCCTCCTCATTGATCTGTGATAGAACAGCCCCTACACCATGCTCTGAAGCGTCCGTCTGAACAATGAACTCATTGGAGAAGTTGGGTGCCTGGAGCAGAGGCGCTGTGCACATGGCAGTCTTCAAGGTGTCAAAATCTTTCTGACAGGCGTCAGTCCAAATCACTTTCCTGGGCTGCTTCTTGGAAGTCAGCTCTGTCAAGGGGGCAACAATGCTGCCATACCCCTTGACAAATCTCCGGTAATACCCGGTGAGTCCTAGGAAGGCTCTCACCTCTGTCTGGGTCTTGGGGGGCTCCCAAGCCAGAATGGTATCAATTTTCGGTTGGAGGGGCGCCACCTGGCCGCTCCCAACCTGGTGTCCCAAGTACACCACAGAACCCTGCCCAATCTGGCACTTACTCGAATTGATTGTGAGGCCTGCCCTCCGCAGCGCCGTCAACACTTCCCAGAGGTGACGCAGATGTTCTTCCCAACTGGCACTGAACACTGCAATGTCATCCAGGTAGGCGGCACTGAAATCCTCCAGTCCAACCAACACCTGGTTGACCAACCTCTGAAAGGTGGCAGGGGCATTCTTCATCCCAAAGGGCATCACCCGGAACTGGTAGTGCCCATCTGGTGTGGAGAATGCTGACCTCTCTTTTTCCCCATCAGTCAAGGCGATCTGCCAGTACCCAGACGTTAAGTTAAACGTGCTGAGGTACCGCGCAGCCCCTAACCGATCTATGAGCTCATCAGCTCTGGGGATGGGGTGGGTGTCAGTCCTGGTGACGGAATTGAGTCCCCTGTAGTCCACACAGAACCAGAGTTCTGGTGTGGCACCAGGCGCGGCAGCCTTTGGAACCAAGACCACTGGGCTGGCCCAAGGGCTGTTAGAGGACTCAATCACCCCTAGCGCAAACATCTTGGAGACCTCCTCCTTGATGCAGGCTCTGACCCTGTCAGTCACCCTGTAAGCCTTGTGCTTCACAGGAAGACTGTCCCCAGTGTCCACATCATGGATGCACCAATGAGTGACACTGGGAACCAGGGAGAACAGGTCAGGGAACTGTCCCAACAGTTGGCGACAGTCACCCTGCTGCTCAGGTGTCAGGGAGGTAGAGAGGTTTACTCCCTTCACTGATCCATCTTGCTCTCGGGCTGACAGGAGGTCAGGAAGAGGCTCGGTCTCCTCCTCCATTCCATCATCTGTAGCTAAGAGCATGCCCACTTGGGACCTCTCCAAGTGGGGCTTCAGGCGGTTCACATGCAGGACCCGCAAGGGGTTCCTGGGAGACTGCAAGTCCACCAAATAGGTAACTGGACTCTTGCGCTCCACCACCGTAAAAGGGCCGGTCCACCTGTCCTGGAGCGCACAAGGCTCCACAGGGGCCATGACCCACACTTTCTGACCAGGCTGAAGCTCTACCAGAGTGGCATTCTGGTCGTACCACCGCTTCATCTCCTCCTGGCTGGCTTCCAGATTTGCCTCAGCAAGTTCTCTGAAACGCCTAGTCTGGTTCCTGAAGGCCAGCATGTAACTGTATACATCCTGGGGAGGTTTCCTGGGAGATTGCTCCCAGCCTTCCTTGACCAAACTCAGAGGTCCTCGCACCGGGTGTCCATAGAGGAGCTCAAAGGGACTAAACCCTAGAGACTTCTGTGGCACCTCCCGGTATGCAAACAACAGGCATGGTAAGAGGACGTCCCATTTACACCTCATGGGTTCTTCCAGACCCATAATCATGCCCTTGAGGGTCCAGTTGAATCTCTCAACCAGCCCATTTCCTTGAGGGTGGTAAGGAGTGGTGAACTTGTAAGTTACACCGCACTCCTGCCACAGGGACTTCATGTACTTGGACACGAAGTTGGTACCTCTGTCAGACACCACCTCTTGAGGGAATCCCACACGTGAGAAAATTCCCATCAGTGCCCGTCCTACCACGGGGGCCATCACTGTCCTCAGAGGGATGGCTTCAGGGTACCGGGTGGCATGGTCCACCAAGACCAGGATAAACCTGTTGCCCATGGCTGTCTTGGGGTCCAGTGGCCCCACAATGTCAATACCCACCCGTTCAAAGGGGGTGCTGACCACAGGGAATGGCTGGAGAGTAGCCTTTTGCTTCCTCCCACTCTTTCCACTTGCCTGGCAAGTCTGGCATGTCCTGCAGTGAGTGGCGGCACTCCTGTGCATCTGGGGCCAATAGAAATGGGTAACAAGCCTGTCAAAGGTCTTGTCCTGCCCCAGATGTCCTGCTAACGGTACATCATGAGCCAACCCCAGTAGGAAGGCTCTGAAGCGCTGGGGTACCACCAGCACACGGGCTGACCCAGGCTCAGCAACCTTAGGCTCTGAATACAGGAGACCATTCTCCCAGTAAATCCAATGTGATCCAGACTGATCACCTGCTGCCTGGTCTGTGGCCTGTTGCCTCAGACCCACGAGAGAGGGGCATGCGTTCTGCTCCTCGCAGAACTCTTCCCTGGAGGGTCCTCCTTCTTGCTGCCAATGGGTCAGCTCAGGTAGGTCCCCCAGTTCAGCTACCTGTTCCCCTGTAGGCTCCAGGGCATCCCCCTCAGGGTCTGCCTCCTCCTGGACCGTGGGAACTTCGGGGGCCGGTTTCCCGCGCCCCCTGCCTCCTCTCTCTCCGGCAGGCACCTGGGCCTCCCTCTCAGGCTCCAGGTCCTCTTGAACACCTTTCGCTGCCATTGACCGGGTGGTCACACATGCCCAATCAGGCAAGCCCAACATTTCTAAATGCGCACTCCGCTCCACCTTAGCCCAAGGTGAGCTCTCCAAATCGTTCCCTAACAAACAGTCAACAGGCATGGCTGGCCTCACAGCTACTTGAAGAGTACCCGAGACCCCCCATTCAAAGGGAACCTGAGCCACCTTGCAGTGACTCTCTGTGTTGTCAGCGGCAACAACCGGATAGAATGCATCAGGGTAACCTGCTCCTTAGACACCATGTGACACTTGACAGCTGTCACACTGGCTCCTGTGTCTCTCAGAGCCTCCACCCTATGGCCATTGATGGTCACCCACTGCCTGTATTTCTTAGTGTTCTCAGGCAGCGGGGTCCTAGGGACCATCTCAGAGTCTCCTAAGGAGACAAGGGAAAACACTGTGGGATCCCCCCCACCTTGGACACCCAACTCCTCCCCCAGGGCTACACTAGCCAACTGCCGGGGGACTGCACCAGTGGGTGCTGGTTTTCCATGCAAAGGGCAACGAGGATCGTTTGCCTTGTGGGCAGGGGCGCCACACTTGTAACATACCAGTGGTCCCTGGTGAACAGGGGGCCTGTCAGGGCCACTGGCTTCTTCTCAGGGGAGGCTGGGAACCTTTCCCTTGGTTCCCTTGGGGTCTACTTTGGGGCCCTTTATGGAACTCCCTCTGTTTACCCTTGTCCCCCCCACTCTTCTGCTGGGGACCCTGCCCACCCTGGCGGAGTCTCCCACGTGACCCTTGTGGACCCGGGTAGTCACCCAGCGGTCCGCTCTCCTCAGCAAGCTGCCTAGGGTTAGTCAGCTTACTATCAATCAAGTGCTGGCGTAGCTCAGGAAAGCAATTACTGGACAAGTGCTCCCATGAAATCAAATCAAAGAGCGCCTGAAAATCAGTCGCTTTGCTACCCTTTACCCAACCATCCAAGGCTCTGCAAAAGAAGGTCACATATTCAACCCAGGTACTGCTTTCAATCTTACTACAGTTCCTGAACCTTTGCCTATAAAGCTCAGGGGTCAAACCATACCTAGTCATTAAGGCATCCTTCATGTGGCTGTACGGATTATAGACTTCAGAGGGCAAATCCAACAAGGTATCCCGCCCTTCACTGAGGAACCGTCCCCACAACCCTGCTCCCCAATCCTTCTCAGGGACCCGGTGGGAAGACATGGCTACCTCATAGGCTTTGAACCACTGCCCAATGTCATCATTTTTAAAAAACTCCTTCACCACATCTTTGGGAATATACACCCTAGCTTCAACAGGCGCAGGCGGTACACTGCCACCAGAGGGAGTAATCTCTAAGCTTTTGGCCTTCAATTCCAACTCCCTCAAAACTTTCTCATGTTCAAACTGCATTTTCTTTTCCTCTAGGGCTAATTTCCTAGTTTGCATTTTGAATTCTAACTGCCCATTCAGCTTGAGCTTGGTCAGCTCCATTTCGTGCATCCTACTCTCTTTCCTGTCCTCCAACTCCTCTGGAGACAGTCCTCTGGCAAAAACACTGCTACCTACTGGGGAAGGTGGTCTTCCAGCCCCTTGACCCAATAGCCCCTCCAGCTGCCCTTCTGCATTCTCGGCCCCCTCCACCGGGGCACTCCTTGATTCGACCCAGGCCCTCAGCGCCTTTTGGAAGTCCTCCTTCCTGGAGAGCCCGGTCATGGACACTTTAAACTTTTTGCAGAATTGCCTGAGCTGCTTGAGGGTGTAGCATTCTAGCCTCTCTTCTTCCCAATCACACTCAACAGAGGCTACTGATGCTGGTTTCTCCATAGTTATTAAACTTGGCAGTTGCAAAAATAGGAAATCCCAGAAAAAATGCTATAAAAGTATGTGGTTGCGTTTTGGTCTGCACTCACTAAGTAGTGTTCACCAATCACTGTACATGAGTCACAAATGCAAGTCCAGAATCCCCACGGCTGACCACCAATGTTAGATTTGGGGGTCTCTAGTTGGCAGAGGTAGGTACCTTTGTCCAAATAGGGACCCTTGAGTCTAGTCAGGGAAAGTAGGTACACTCCCGAAATAACCCCTGCTCACCCTCTTGGTAGCTTGGCACGAGCAGACAGGCTTAGTTCAGAGGCAGTGTGTAAAGCATTTGTGAACACATACAGTAATCAAGTGACAACACTACAAATGGACACCGCAAAGGTTATATATTCATAAAAATAGGTATACTTTATATAGATTTATCACAAGACCATAAACGACAAAAATAATCCACAATACTGTCAAGAGTGCTTAGTGCTGATCAAAAAAAGGCTTAATTCAAGGTTCTGTGCGAGTCGGTAGCCTCCTCCGGCTACGGCGATGTCGAGAACAAACAGAGTCTAACAAATCCAGCTGACCGCGTCGAGAGCGGGCCAACACAGCGTAGACAGACTCGGTCACAGTACCTTTACTTGAAGCGGCAGGCACGGGCGTGCGAGCCGGATGGCTGTTCGTCGCGGTCGCGATGCAAAAATGGAAGCGTTGCAGGACGCGTTGTCCCTCGATGCGGTGCAGGCAGCGGCTTGTTGACGTCGTTGAGACGGGGTCGGTGAGACCAGGGCCGTGCGTTGCAGGGCGAGACGGTGCTTCGATCGCGGTGCTGGCAGGTTGCGGTGCGGCGACGGAGCCGGATTCAGGAGCTGGCATCGATCAGTCCGGACAGCGGTGCGAGTCGGGCGGTGCGTCGCAAAGAGTGCGAGCGGTGCCCAACTCGGTGCGGTCACAGGACTCGAACTCAGCAGCAGTGACCGTGTCGGTCGGACCAGTTCGATTTGTCGTAGCGAAGCGTTGCAGGACGTGTTGTCCCTCGATGCGGTGCAGGCAGCGGCTCGTTGACGGAGTCAGTGAGACCAGGGCTGTGCGTTGCAGGGCGAGACGGTGCTTCGATGCGGTGCTTACAGGACACCGAGTCGGTCGTGAGAGTCGGTCACAGCTCCCTACCTCTGTAGCCACTGAAACAGAGTTTCCAGCAGCAATTCACAAAGGGGGTGAAGTCCAATGGTCGTGGGACTTCGGTCAGGGGGCAAGCTCTCTTCCAAGCCCTTGGAGATCCTTCACAAGTTGATGAAAGTCACAGCAAAGCAAAAGTTCCTTTCTCCTTTCTTTGGCAGTCAGGCAAACCACTGCAGGCCAATCCCCCAAGCAGCACTTCAGGCTTAGGGATAGTCTCTCCTCAGTTTCTTCTTGGTTCCGCTCCTCAGCAAAGGTTTCTTCTTGTTCCCAAAAGTGATCTAATCCCCTAGGGGTCTGGGTCCCCTTTTTATACACAGTTTCTCTTTGTTCTCTGAAGGCAGAGAGGCTTCTGCCTAGCCCAAAACCAGTTCTGGTCAGTCCTGGAGCACTTTGTTTTTCTGACTCCTTCTTTCCTTTCAGAATGTGGGGCAGAGTGCTCAGCCGCCCGGCAGGAGGTGGAGCCAGCATTGTGGAAGGCAGGCACAGCCCTATTCAGACCCAGGTGCAACTCCTCCCTCCACTCTGGATGCAGATCTTTCTATTCAACCCTGTACTGACTCACCCTGTCTCCTGTAGCCACCCCCAGCCCCTGCCACTCAATCTCCAGACAAGGAATACACAACCTAGCAGAGGCAGGCTTGGATAGTTAGGCAAGAAAATACCCACTTTCTAAAAGTGGTATTTTCAAACACAGAATGTTAAAACCAACTTCACTAAAAGATGTATTTTATCATCCTGAGTTCAGGCATACTAAATTCGTTTTTCTACCATGTTCCCTGGGTCAGTTCTGACTATAAGGTGTAATAGTCAGTCTGCCCATTCTGGCCTATGGGGAGCAGGTAGCCTTGCAATAGTGAAAAACGAAAATGGCTGTAATTCACTATTAGGACATGCCACACACACCAGGGCATGTCCTACCTTATACTTACAATGCACCCTGCCCTAGGGCCTACTTTAGGGGTGACCAACATGCAGTAAAGGGAAGGTTTAGGGACTGGTAAGTGGGTGCACTCACCAAGTCGACATGGCAGCCCTAGGCTGCACACAGGCTCTGCAATGGCAGGCCTGAGACACACTTTACAAGCTGCTTCTGTGGGTGGCACAACCCGTGCTGCAAGCCCACCAGCAGCATTGGATTTACAAGCCCTGGGCACACTCAGTGCACGGTACTAGGGACTGACAAGTAAACCAATCATCCAATCATGGAGTCACTAATACATACATCAATTCACGATAGGGAGCACTTGCACTTTGGCACTGATTAGCAGCGGCAAAGTGCCCATGAGCATCTAGTCCAGCAAAAACATATCGGCAACAGTGGAGGCATTACGAAAAAATGGAAGGGAGACCCACGCCAAGGACGCCAGGTCTAACAAATAGAGTGTGTAATGGCGCTGCAAAGAAATTATCTTTTTTAGAAGACAAAAATACAGTGGCAAAACGGCGACACTCTTGGACTGTGATAAATTCTTATGTAAAACTCAAACCGCAAGATTATCTAGCAGCACACTTCAGATTGTCACTAAAAAAGAAATACATGCTGTATCGGTTTGGAGTCCATGAAACCAAGGATTTGCGACCAACATGGAAAGGGAAACACCAAAATGCAAATTGTCGACTATGTGGATATCACAATGAATCTCTATGCCACGTGATGTGTGTCTGTCCTACAGTCAACGAAGCTAGAAGGACGCTTTTAAAACCAATTTTAAAAGAACTCAACATTCGTACTTGTAGGCAGACTATAACCCGCTGGGCGGGGGAACATCAAACATCTTAATTTGTCGGGGGCAAAGTTTTTAACTTTGATTGACTCACTTTAAGAAAAGCGGACATTGAACCTGCAAATATGGTTGCAAATGAGTTGGAAAATTCTGTATATACCCAGATATAATTATGTACTTTTTTTTTTGTGAAACTGTTTTAACTTGTATTTTAATAATTTTTAGTATCATGCTTTACGGTTGTAATAAACCAAATAAAGAATTTTCTACCTACTATGAAGGGCCATAGTCAAAACCACTACATGTTAAAATAATTTTTGGCATGTTGAAAAGCAAAGCCTAATTTGAACATTACCTATGTCAACCATATTTATTGCATTGCTGCCACGGATCGCAAATGGTTCGGTGCATAATGTAAACAAGCATTTTCAATGCAATAGGTCTCGCAGTTAAGAGAGTTTAAGCTATTGGCTTTGTAAATTACAATGCCTTTTATTTATCTGTTTTGATAATTAACACATAAATAAAAGGCATTGTCCTTTACATAGCCAATAGCTGAAAATCTTGTAAATGTGAGACCCTTTTCATTTCAAAGAAGCGGCCGCCATTGTCCCGGGCTGCTTGGAAAGTGAAAGCGCGCATGGTGCACTGAATGTTGCAGGAAAGCATGTCGTGCCTGCTGTAGGAGAAACTCATTAAAGAAAATAGTGCTTACAGACCAAATAAGACATACTGTGTAACAACAGAAGTAAAAGGGCCAGTCCTCATGGAAAGTTACAAATGAAGACAAGACGGTACTAAGGAGGGACTAACAGGCCTATTAACAAATCAGAAGCCAGCATTTACAAAGGACAATGACACAAGCTAATGAAAAATACGGGGGGAGAGTGGGCAGAGCTTCATGTCCCTACTCGAATACGGCATGCCTCGCAGAGCTGCTCAGGCTTGACCTAAAAATAAGCTGCACTACTTGCGCTTTGGCTTGTGTCAAACAATTGATTGTTCTAAATGGCTGCCGAAACCATCTGCAACTAAGTGCAGGCTTTGTCATTAACAAGAAGAAAGCTTGATTAACATTCCGATCTGCCGACTTGCTGCTAACTGAATGCAAGGGTTTGTTGCGGAGAATTTTTAACCAGCATGGCATTAGGGCATGTCGACATGCACACATTTTTTGTCTGAACGGCGAATTTCCTCAAGGGATTGTAGCCTTCATCAAATTTATCACAATAGCGGACAGGTTATTGGCACTGAAAGGCTAAATGACCGTTTTGCGACAGGCACAAAAAATTTTGTAAGCTACATTTATGAGGCTGTATCATTGTTCACTCTGTAAAGAACATATGGATGTGGCGATACTCTCTGTACATGTTTACAATTTTAATGCCATACACTTTTAGTGAAATTTGCACTTTTATCCCCATCCTCACCTTGGCTGACTGAGCTTTACTGCACTTTCAGCGAGATTTGCACTAACAGCTTTGCAATTTAATTCGAGAACATGGCTGTAATAACACGAGGCACTATGAGAGACAATGATATTATCTCCATTATTGTATCATTTTACTGCTTTTGCACTCTCTAGCAAAATTAGTGCAAATATTTGTATCTTTACTATTGCTGACCAAGGAAACAAGACTATATGGATGTGGAGATCCTGCTTGTACTAGTTTACAATTTTACTGTATTTCACTTTTTAGAAAAATATTGCACTAATGCCTTGCACTTTAATCTAGAAGCGTGGCTGAAATAACATGCTGTTTCTTTATCAGTGTGTGTTAATGATGTTTAACATTTCAACTCTAGCTTCCATGTAGAGAATGCAATTTTTTGGGAACTGAACTAAATATACTTTGACTTTGGCTGTCGGATCCATGTCAATCTTAAAAAAAAAATGGCTAAAATGTTATTGGTCTGAAAACGTACACTTTCCCATTACAGTCACTGGCACTTAAGAAAATTATGCATGTGCGCCTTATAAGAAGGCAGAATGGGGTCAATTATACTAAATCTAGCCAGTGGCTCAAGTGGCTGACCTATTGCCTCATACTGTAGTGGGCAGAAGAAAATGTGAATGACAACAGACCAACGAATGACGAGGTCTGACTGAAAGCCATCGTAAGTAAAACTATATTATAATTACTTATAATTATAAGTCTATTTCTGTAAAATCAAAAAGGTCTTTCCAAATGTCAGACCTGGGGAAAAAAACATTTCTTGGATGCCTAGATTATGATGAATATTGCTAGGATGTTTCTTGAGGGAAATAAATATAAGTGATCTGGAAAATTAAAAAATTAACCCTGCACATGAAAAACAAATTTTGAGAACTCGGAACAGAAAAGGAATGTGTGTGAGATATATTCTGTAACTCCAAGCAATGGTTCTTGAGAATAAGGGTCTTGAAGTAAAACGATTGTGAACTAGAATTAAAATGCTAATGCAGCTCTTCTTAACGTGTAAGGTAACAATGCCACTTTAAGAACTCATGCTATAAAATCAAGTCGAATATGGTGACATGTAATGCCAAAGCTCCTGCAGATGAGCGCAAACCCGGCTGTGATGGGGGCAGGGAAGGGCATGTTTATACAGAAAACTTTCTTTCGGTACTTTAACATGGGAATACATGCCCATCCAATGGCTGAAAGGGAGTGGGTTTGCAGAGGACAGGTGTTTACCAGACGTCGCAATATGATGCCTTGTAGCGTGCACCAGAGAACTCAGAAACCAGCTGTCTGTATACAGTATGACGGGTCCTTGCTTTTCGTAGGTGGGAGGGCCGCCATCGGTCACAGGCTCTTTAAGTATGTTGAAGGCTTGCGGAGACGGACAACAGATGACGCTGCGGCCTCAGCGTGTTGTGCTGAGTCACTGTGAGCAGAAATAAGGCCCTAATGGGGAGCACAGCGCCCCCTTCCAGATCCCAGCGGTTTACTGCCTGAACACCACAAAAGCAGAACTGTTCAGAAACAGATTTATAAATAAAATGGGGAAAAAAAATCACAAGCTCTCTCAACACAAGCCTACACCACACACTGCTGGAGGGCACCCCTCTTAATAAAAAATATTTGCAATGCAATAGGTCTCGCATTTAAATGTGCATTGGAAAGAAGTGGCCACGATTGTCCTGGCTGCTTGAAAAGATAAAGCGCCTGGCGAGCTGAATGTAAGCAAAACACGTCGTGCCTGCAGTAAGAGAAACTCAAAAAAGAAAAGAGTGCTTACAGACTTAAGAACACATACCGTTTGACAACTGAAGTAAAAGGGCCAGTCTCCATGGGAGGTTACAAATGAAGACAATGCGGTACTAAGGAGGGGCTAACAAGCCTATTTATGAATCAGAAGTCAGCATTTACGAAGGACAATGACGCAAGCCAATGACAAATATGGGCGGAGAGTGGGCGGGGCTTCTATTCCATACTCCACTACAACAAATCTCACAGGGCAGCGCATGCACGCTGACTCTAGGCTCAACCTAAAAATTGCTTCATGCTGAATATGTAATAGCTAAGAGTTTGCAGTAAGTGAATTCCAAAGTGCTTTTTACTGCATGGGACTAAACCAAAAATATCTTTTTTATTTTAGCAGAGCCTATTTTACAATTTAAAGTCACATTTTCATAAGTAGAGGGGGAGGTTCTAAAGAAACCATCTTTATTCCATTTATTATTTATCACTTACCAGGCTGCACGTATGTTTGTATGTGGTACTTATACAGTATGAACCTAGCCAGAAGGCAGGACAGTGCTGTACATGGTCAGCCAGTGATTCAGGCTGATGGTGGGTTCTGAGACTGGCAGTTGACAGACTGTTATGTCTTTGTGGTGTTGTGTTCTTTAAAGAGGTTTTCCTACAACTCTATCCTAAATTGTAGTCGGGTTGGGGATGTTCTGATGTATATTGTTCCGGATTCTGGTTGTATCGTGCAAAATACCTAGTGCATGACTTTTTCCTTTCTGCACTTCATCATCTCTTTTATGATGGGATGGTATCATGGATGCCTGGAGCCACAGGAGATGGTGAGCTTGCCAGTTGCCAGCCAGATTGTTGCTCACCACTCATGACGGCTTTGTATATCATGCATCAGGTTTTGAAGATGGTATGGGCTGTCAAGTGGAGCATAGTGAAGTTCCATCAAGGTGGGGTGATATGGTCAAATTTCTTCAGGACCTTTATTGGAAATGACAATCTTTTGCATGGTTTTCCACCAGATGTTTGCCTTCTTTTGTTGAACCTGTTTTTGTTGACCATAAGACTCTGCACTACTCATGCTAACCAGTGGGAAAGTGCTTGTGCTCTCCTTTTAAATATGGTAAAAATTGCCATTTACCTAAATGGCACGTTTAATTTACTTATATGCCCCTAGTACATGGTATTACATGTACCCAGGGCCTGTAAATCAAATGCTACTAATAGGGCATAGCACTCACTGTGCCACCCACTAACGTAGCACTGTAAAACATGTCTCCAGGTCTGCCACTGCAGCCTGGGTGCACAGTTATAAAACTGCCATTTCAAACTGGCAAAACAAATCTTTTGCCAGGTCTAAACCTTCCTGTTTTATACTTATAAGTCACACCTAAAGGAGGCCCTAAATACTCATAGCGCATGGTATTTAAAAAGTAGGGCATGCATAGCAGCCACGGTCCATGCAGATAAGAGTGGTGGGGCCCAGTGGGGGGGGGGAGGGATTTCGACATACGACCACGAGGGAAAATTAATGATTTATTTAATTTTCCCTCAATGTCGTATGTTGAAATCCCCTCCCACCTGGCCCCACCGCTCTTACCTGCACAGACCGCGGCTGATGCAAAGTTTATGTTTTACATATCCGGGCAGCGAAAAACCTACAAGATTGTTTTTCATTGTTGAAAGCTCTCCCATAGGTTAATCCTGGTTTCCATTATTACATTATAAAGTGCCTAATTCAGTGTGGAAGTAGCTAGAAACATTGTTCAAGGGCTTATTTTATTAGTAATTTAAAATCCAACATAATGATCAAGTTGGATTGTAAATTACTATTTTGAAATGAGGCTTTTAGAGAGTTGTCATTTTACTACCTAAAACCAAAAGGCTTCACCTGTCTCCGGTGAGCAATCACAGCTGAGCGAGTTTACCAACACTCGGGTGGAAACCAGGTTATTTATTTATTTATTTATTTAGCCATTTCTAAAGCGCATGGTTACGCCAACCGGCGTGTCCCCGCGCTGAACGGACTCGCTAGCAAGAGACGGCCCTAGACACATCACTTGAACTACCTACCGACACAATCCTGTCACAATCATTCACTTTAGGATGCAGAGGAGAATAGCCATGTTTTTAGCTTTTTTCTAAATTTTGTTTCGCATGGGTCCATTCTTAGGGTTTCCGGGAGCCCATTCCAAGCTTTTGCCTCAAGATATCTGAAGGACCGTGCCCCCATTCTTGCCCTCTGAACTCTTGGAACCTTCATATATGGGGCTCAAATGACAAAATACATGGCTTTATTTACTTTCATTATTATAATGATTTATGGACCATGGGGTATGTGCAGCTGTGTCTCATATGTGCTCCTTATCAGCTGAATTCATCAGACTGTAATTACATAATGAGATAGAGACTAAGACAGCACATTTTTCCTTCTGCTAAGAATCTTCTGATATATGTCTTATGGAAACCTGTTCTATTTCGGTATTGACATTGCACGCTAACCAGCATTTAATCTGGTCACAGTAGTCATTTGCAATGATGTGTGATGACTCGCTTTAAGTTTGATTTATTTTGCTCCTTTTTCATCCCATGTAAGTCGTATACAATGAATTGACCACACACACACAATTGACAAGAGGGTTGATGAGATGGAATCATTTTCAACTGACTTTGTGTGACATTGTATGTATTCTGTGCATAGTAGTCATATGTTATGATGTTCGATAAGTCACTTCATGATTAATTATGTTTTGCTTCATTTTTATTTTTTGTACAAATGGTATAATAAATTCACTATTTACACAATTGATATGATGGTTGATGAGATTAAATTGATTTTAACTTTGCGGTTGTTTGTGACATTATATGTGTATGCAATGTATGTCTTGTTTAGTTTATGTATTTGTGTCCATAGGAACTAAGGCATACATTCACTATAGAAAATCTTCTTGGTCAGCTGAAACGCATTGTGTTCATGAAACTGAATAAATCCATGGTGATTCCTGTCATTGGAGTTCTGTTTTGATTGAATTATTGTTGCATGTTCAACGGGGCCATTGCCCACCTGAAGTACCGGCACCACCAGCACACATGTTATTATGTGGATACAAATTACATATGTGTGTGTGTGTGTGCGTGTGTGTGTGTATATATATTAACACTCTCCCTCCAGATAAAGAAAAGATTTCTTCACTCAGGGTGAAAGATCTTCAAGTTGTTTATTTCCAGAACAGATGCTAGTAAATCAAATCAATTAGCAGAGCTGGTGCTAGTAAAACAGAACGTGTTTCGGCTTTGAGAATAGCCTTACTCAAGTGAAAGAAGCACTGGAAATCTTTCTTATATATACCCTGCACATGAGTCCAATTGAAACAATTAGGAAAAAATACTTTATGCTCTTGTTTCAGTTTGAAATATGGTAATTCTCTTTGACAAGTGCCATTAATTTCTTGCATCCTGGAACAAGCAAAATAAAGCTCACTGTGCAGAAAAAATGTTCCATTTTTAAAAGTACCAGTATTTCTTTAACTTGTACACAGCTCATAATAAAGTTGAAATACAGTCACTGCAGCTTTCGCCTCACCACTTCATAGCTGCCCAATGCGGCATCCAGCTCCAAAATACCTCTGTCGTTAGGAAAGGGCACATCACAGGTAAGCACTCCCGGCCCATATATATATATATATATATAGATATATAGATATGTATTAACGATGCTTGTGTGTCCCACCTTCCTTGAATAGCCTTGAACACTCCACAGGAAAGCAGTGTTCAAATTGTATTTAAATTCTGTGTTGCCGCACATAACACATTTTGGCTGGCTCCCCGGCCTTTCTCAAACTGCCAATAGGTCATCACAGTAACCAATAAATACATGCAACGTGTTCAGTGTTACGTGTAAACAGGGAAGAAATACTTCTCCACCCAGTTATCGATTTTTTATCTTTACAAATAAAGTGCAAAGTGTGGTTTCAATAAATATATATATATAATATATATGCATAAGTAAATGCATGTTAAAACATTTGTATTACGCAAAATTCATAAAAGGTTATCTTCACAAAAATATCATTAAAAATCACAAGAATTTCAATATTCTATACATTTTACATGACAATATTTTTTTCTCATGTGCAAGAGGTCAATTCTTTTCATTAGGAGTTTTCTGTAAACAATTAAAGTGCATAGTGCTCAAATTGTCAAAAACGTGGTGTGCAAATCTCTTCAATTTCACCCCTTGAATTGAATCTAATAAACATTTCATACACACTGAGAACTTATCAATTAAATGTCATATGCCGTTCTCAGACTACCTCGTGGGATTATGCCCAAGTGGGTTACAACCTCATTGTTATGGAGAGTAATTATGTGGTATGGTAGTCTGTGTTGTGGAGTGGTAACCTCAGGTTTAGTCTTCCTCGTTTCCATAGAAGCTAAATTATGAACTCAATGAGACAAAAAAAAAGAAGGAATCACTGAGGAGCACTTCTGGACCTAGTCAGAGGTATGAGCAGGGCCACTGGAATTATGTGACTGTTTGGCTGCACCGACTTTCGCACAATTATACATTTTCCGCATTAGCCACATAACCCATCATCTGCTGCCTAATCTGCATATTAGAACAAAAAAGCCTTGTTTCTAGCTCAAACGGCTCAAACGTTACCAAAAATGCAGCGACAAGTGTTACAGCGTGGTGGAAGGCCCTTTGCAAACCTTCAATGGTCACCTGTTACTTATTGCTAAATGTGGGTGTTATATTAGTATTATTAGTGTGCAAACCACTCTTGCTTCTTTCTGCGCCTATCTTGCCATTTTCTGCATTTCTCTTTTTTTGTTTAAACATCTATTTATTAAGTTTTACATGGTGATTACAGTTTATAATCCCGTATTTTCTTGTCAAAATTGCAAACATTTTCAGTCGATGCATTCGCAGATGCAGAGGTCAAGGAGAGAAAAAAAGAAAAGAAGTAGCATAGAAAAGCATACATTGTGTGTACCTTTCTGCACTTAGCAAACCTTCTAGATTCGACAGGAAATCTCACAAAGGTGCAGATTAGGTCGGTCTGGCATTATCCATGTGTTACCTTTTGATAGCTAATCATGTTTATAAAACATTTACTTTATGAAACTTATTAACTACGAGAGCGCCCATTGGTAAGAGACAGGCTATGTGTGCATTAGGCAGGTCAATCTGGTGGCAGGCAGACACTATATACATTCTATATTTTATCAATGCTATTGCAAAGGCCATCTAGAGGTCCCCCAGTTGGGTTGGTGGTTTCCATTCCTGAGCGGGGAGCTTGGCTATGAATTGGTTTTGTTTATTATTTATTGTGGGGAGGGGGTTCGGGATGTCGCAGGGGAGCTATCGCCTCCAACTATGTCCTTAGCTTCCCATTCCCACGCCACTTCCGACCACAGTTCCGCTATAGGGCGGCGTCTTACTCCCCTGCAATCCTCTTCTATTAATGCCCTTTCTTCCGCCCGGGCCCAGGTTGTAACATCTTTTTCCCATTGCAGGATGCTGGGGCCAGCGGAGGATTTCCATCTAAGAGCTATTCTCCTCCTAGCCAACACCAGGGCTAGATCTATGAATCGGTTTCCAATTTTTTAGGTTTAGGCCTATGGAATAAGCCCAGCACGCATGCCTCCATAGTGCAGGGGATAGTGCGTTCTAAGACTGTGTGTAGTGACCCAAGGATATGATGCCAGTTCTTCGACAGTGATGGGCAATTCCAGACCATATGTTTAAAATCAGCGTCTGGCTGTGCACAGCGCGGGCATTGTTTGTCAGTGCTGCCCCATATTACATTAAGTTTATGTGGAGTGAGATAGGTCATGTGAAGGATATTAAATTGAGTGTATTTAAAGCTAGCATTTCTGGAGATCGTCTTGGGTAGTCTCAGCACTTGTTTCCATTCTGCCTCAGTGGTGGTGCGCTCTATGGTTAGTTCCCATTTCTGTCGTTGTATGGGTAGCTGGTTCTCAACCATTCCTCTCAGGGCCCGATAGAGCCATTTAATAAGGTGTTGTGCCGTTCCCAATGTGATCATGGCATGCAGGAACCCATGTGTTTTTGGTTTGTGTGTTCCCGCTTCCCATAGAGACTGGAAAGTTTTCCGCATCCCATGGTAGGTCGGGAATTGCCCACTGGGCAGATCAGACTGGGCTATCAAGTCCTCCAAA
This sequence comes from Calotriton arnoldi, assembly GCA_963921515.1. Lineage (NCBI taxonomy): Eukaryota > Metazoa > Chordata > Amphibia > Caudata > Salamandridae > Calotriton > Calotriton arnoldi. The sequence goes on from CAWUFW010007425.1 coordinate 235,461, forward strand.
GGTATCAAATCGCCCTCTAGATATAGGTCCCCCGCTCTTGATAGGCCTGCGTTTTCCCAGTCCCTTAGTTGGTTCGCAGGAAAGGAGGAGGGTTTGGCATCTCCTCTCAGTAGTCCCACTAGTGGGAGATCCGGGAAGTACAGTGTGATTCCTGGCGTCCACATAAGGCTTCATCGCCAGCATTTCAGGGCCACTGTAACCAAGACACCCTGAGGCCGGGCTCGCCTCCTAGGGAGTATCAGCCTAGCCAACAGTTTCTCTTTTAGGTCAGTGCTGGGCAGGTAGTCCAGTGTCTCTAGCCCTATCCCCTCAAGCCATTGAGCCAACCACTGCAATTGGGCAACCAAATAGTATGCCTCAAAATCAGGGGCGCCCAAACCTCCATTTTCTGGCAATCTCTGGGCGATCGCCAAGGACACTCTGTTGCATCCTCCGTCCCAGATCAAGTCTCTCAGTAACATGTCTAATTCTTTAAACCAGGGCTTCGGGATGACCACCGGTAAGTTTGCGAAGAAATAAAGTAGTTGTGGTAGCATAACCATCTTAGAGAGCGCTATTTTCGACATGGTGGGAAGTTTAAGGGAACGCCAGAATGCCACTGCTGATTTGAGTGAGCGAAGAGCTGGGTTAGATTACCTTCTAAGAGTTCATTTTGATCATGGAATATTTGGATACCTAGGTAGCTGAAAGACCGGGGGGACCACTTGGTGCCCATCGGAAGTGTTAAGGGGCAGGGGATTGTAGGGTCCAGAGGGAAGACATGTGTCTTATGACGGTTCACTTTCAAACCGGTTAAAATGGTGTAGGCATTTAAGATATCTATACCATCTGTTATCCCCCCGTCACCATTCTACAGATACAGGAGGATGTCGTCTGCATAAAGGGATATCATGTATTCTCTCCCGTCCAGTGACAGGTCGAGGCGGCCGCACTCTGCTCTGAACTGCACAGCTAGTGGCTCCATAGCCAGCGTGAATAAAAGGGGCGATAGGGGACAACCTTGCCTGGTTCCTCTATATATCTCATAGGAGTTTGAGATTATGCCACCCGCCTTAACTCTAGCTAATGGTAGAGTGTAGAGTAACTCAACCCACCTGATCCATCCCTCCCCCAACCCCATTGCATGCATTACCTACAACAGGAAGTCCCAGCGCAGGTCCACTGCCATAACCACTGCGTTCGGGTAGTTCAAGAGGTCTCGGTGAAACAGTGCGGAGTACAGCCGTCTAAGGCTGTCTGATGTGGATTTAGTGGGGATAAACCCAATCTGGTCCGTGTGGACTAGCACACGCATGTGTGGGAGCAACCTGCTGGCCAGTTACTTTACTTAAAATTTTAAAGTCAAAGTTTAACATGGATAGTGGCCTGAATTCTGTGACCTTAGGGGTATCTATCTTGTTCTTAGGAATGGGCACTACCAGGGCCTCTCTAGTTGATGTAGGCAAGCGGCCACGGTCCAATGAGTCAGCATATAATTTCATGAGGTGGGGTGCAAGCTGATCGCTATGTGCCACATAAAATTCAGCTGGAAGGCCATCTGGGCCTGCGATCTTCCCCTTTGCCAATTCCTTAATCGCTGCTCTAACTTCGTGTATACTTATGGCGCCTCCCAGGTCCTCCCGGTCTGCAATATCAATGGTCTGCAGTGGGATTCCGGCTTGGCAATCCTGAATTTGATCCTCCGGTATAACCGGTGGGCACCCATAGAGGGACGTATAATAGTGTAGGAAGCATGCATTTATTGTTTTAGGGGAGTAGGTCGTAGTGCCATCTCCGGCCTGCAGTTTAGTTATGGGAGACCCTCTAGTCTCCGGTTGAATAAGCCAGGCTAGCAGCCTGCCTGATTTCCCACCCTCAGTGTGTTGTTTTTTCCGATATTCCTTACAATCTAGAAGCCGCAACCTGTCTAGCATCTTGTTATAGGTGCTCTTGGCTCAGGACAGTTGCTTGTGGGTGTTTGCCAAAGACCCTAGCCTAAGCTCAAGCGCATGGATCTCAGTGTCCTGTTGCTGGAGTTCCTTCACGATCTCCCGTCTAGCCCCAACTGCCGCCCCCACACAGTGTCCCCTAATGACCACCTTGAAAGAATCCCACTCCATCAGCGAAGAGCTAGCCGTTCCCTGATTATTTAAGAAGTAGTCAATTATAGAGGTTTGCAACAATTGTCTGAAGCATGTGTCGTCCAGCATAGTGGCGTCAAGGCGCCAAGTCGGAATAGCTGTTGTTTTGGGTGTTAGGGAGAGCGTCAGGAGCAAGGGACTGTGATCGGACAGGGTGCGACCCAGATATTCTGAGTTAGACATTTGCGTGCTAATATGGGATGAGCAGAGGAACATATCCAGCCTAGACTGCAGAAGGTATAGGGGGAATAAAATGAGTAGTCCTTAACCTGGTCATGATGCAGTCTCCATATGTCCACTAAATCCCAGTGTGTTATCCATGTTCTAAGAGCTTTCGCGTTGGAGTTATTCAGAGCCCCATTCAATGGTGGTATGGATCTGTCCATGTTAGTGTCTACTACGCAGTTATAGTCCCTCCCAGCACTACGTCACACGTGGCCAGCTCTGTGAGCAGGTTGGAGAGTGTGTGAAGAAACTGCTGTTGCTCTTGGTTAGGGGCGTAGATGCTGTCCACGTCATCTCCTTGCCAAATAACCTCCCCTTAATAAAAACATATCTACCTTCAGAATCGATTAGAGTTTGTACCGCCTCGAAGGGATTCTGGGGCGTACCCACTTGAGGGCCCCCCTGTAAAAGTCAGAGTATGATGTGGCATATAATTGGCCCCTCCATCTATGCCTGAGGTGCTGTCCTTCCTCGAGGGTCAAGTGGGTCTCTTGTACCATAACTACTTGTGCCCCTCTGCGCCTAATGTAACTAAGTATATTGTGGCGTGTTGCTGGTGAGCCCATGCCCCTGACGTTCCAGGTAAGAAACTTTATCCCTCTAGGGCCTACTCTTATGTCTGCCATATGAGCCTAGTAGTGTGAGGTTCCTGCCATAAACTGTTGCGATTATGTCTTGTTACCCGAGCGCTCGTATAAACTGTGAAACACCCAACGCCCCAACCCAAGGGCAGCAGCACAACCGCTAACCGCCCAAACTTACGAACCAAACAGTACATGAAGTCAGAACGCCGCCTTCAAACCGCTAGGCGGAGCCTTCTGGCGGGGGTGAGTGCTGAATTCGGGTGTGTCAGGAGCACCTCGTCCCGGCTCCATCACGTGCTTGTCTCCTCAATCGGTGAGACTTAGCCTCTAGTTCGTATCGGTAACCTGTGGGGCCCCCACTACCTGGTCCGGTAATGATCTTGCTTCTGCTGCGTGTGTTCTCGGGGGTATAGGATATGTGCCAGTCGCGGCGTGAGTTTCGGCAGGGGGGGCAGTGTCGAGGAAGTCTCCAGATTCGGCCGATGCATCAGCGGATACTGCCGATTTCCCGGACGTTTTACCTTGGTGCAAGGGCGAAATGATTTGTGCCACTGCTTGTAGCGCAGCCTGTGTGTCTTGGTAGGTTTGCAAGGCTGTGGGCCTTTGTGTTTGCATTGCCTTACGGCCACGTTTTGGTCTCCGTCTGCATGGCTGTAGCCCTGTCTCTGTATGTAGCGATTTCTTAGGTAGAGGCACACCCTTCTTATTAGGCCTGGGCGGTAAATTCCGTTCCGCTCGCGGAATTTGCGGAATTTGGGTAATTTCGCGTTCTGCGGAGAACGTGGAATTGCCAAAAATTCCGCGATCCGCGGCTTTGCAGAGTTTTTTGCTTGTTCGCGCTTTCAAAATGCGTGTTCGCGAGATATTTCTCCCCGAGCACGCAAACAGCGTTCGTGAACAGGAAAAAAGCATCGCGAACGGGCGGAACAAGCAATTCCGCGTGTTCGCGGAACTTTTGCGTGCTCGCGGAGATTTTTTACCGTTTCGCGGAGCTTTGCGTAGTGCGACTACGCAAATTCCGCCCACCCCTACCTTGTACAAGAGGGATGGTGGTTAGTCAATCATTTCCGTCCAACTCACTCAATATTTCTAATCTATTTGCTGTTTCCACCCCCCTAGTGGCTGAGCTTTCCCTATGGCGCCCCCCACAGATAAAGGAGTCATAGGGATCCCGCTCACTAGGGAGAGATTTCCACTCGGCTTTGGTCTGATACCCACTCTTTGCCTATTTTCTCTCCATTGTGGCCCTAGAGAGGGAGGTAAACAGTTGGCCCTCTCAACCACTTTGGGAGGATAAAAAAAACCCAGAGGAAATACTTTTATTCCCTCTTTGTCACCACACTGAGCGGTCTCAAAAAGCCAACCTGCTACATCCTTCATGTCAAAATTTACAACGACGCAATCTCCATCAATATTTTTGTGACAGTGGCCAACCCAGTCAACCCGTCTGGCTATTATAATGTGAGATGACGCATTCAAGCCCCCCTCAGAGTGTCTAGAACACCAAAATTTAACTTTGCGTATTAGCTGACCTGTTGTTTCCCCAACATTCATCTTACTACTACCAGAGGCGTGAACTCCAGGGGTAAGTGGAGCCTTACGTGACTATTCTTACCAATCGGGTTAGTTGTGCCTGTCATAGGCCTAACCTCAGCTTTTCCATGAGCTCCAGCGTTATTCAACAGATTAGGAACTGTTTTAGGGCCCTGGAAGGGTTCATTAAGCTTCTGGGGGCCAAGACCAGAGGTACTAGCACCATTTTCCCCGGTGACAGACACCCTATCCTCATTTTGGTTGATATTATTACAGGACGATATCCAATTTCCATCTTCGCCCTTCTCCTTCTCGATAATATTAGGACACGCCACGCCCTCCCACTTTCTTTCAAGATGTAACAACTTCTTCATAATCCCATCAACTCCATATTTCATACAATTAATTAATTCCATTCTCAATGTCTCGAATAAAGTGTCAATATGGGTTAGAATTATTTCCGTAGGAGTAGGTCCCAAGTGAGAGGGCTCCCTTTCTTCCATGTTCGTGTGACTACCAAACCCCTCCTGGGAGACAGAGTCCTTTTATTCGGGCCTCCCTTGGGTCCTTTTTCCTCTTTTTTTCACAGGTGCTACGGGCATTTCCATTGCCGAGGTCACGGGCATACTTCCGCCAATCCCCAGAGACGTTTCCTGTCCTGAATTTCGTATAGCGTCAATATCATGAATAGAACCATCGGCCCCCGCTGTAGTAACATTAACAGAGTCAGATCCTGAGGTACGTGAGACTGCCAAGTGGGGGATATTGTCAACCAAGTTCGCCTCACCCATACCCAACTGAGCTTCTACATTGTGGATCTCTGTGGTGATTGCCCCCACTGCACTAGTTAGGTAAGACATTATGGAGGCACAATTATGGGGGATCTTGGCTTTAGTTTTGGGCAGATCATTAGAACAAGGCAATTTGCGCTTACCCATGTTGGCTTCTATACGTCAGAGGGGTTACCCAGCCCAGCCTCTGTCAGTTGCTGACAGGCGCAGGCGGGCCCGCCCTTGGCCCAGACTTTGCCCGGGCGCGGCCAGGGCAAGCCCGCACGCGTCCCACGCTGCGGGAGCCCTGCTGATGTTTTAAAGCGCCTCTAGGCGCGTATTGCGGGCGTCGGCGGCGGTAACAGCCGCAATGGAGCCTGGGACCTTGAGTCCTGTCCCGCTCCTGTTTCCCCTTCAAGTGGCGGTGATAGCAGAGTTTACAGGGCTTCCCGCACTGCGGGAGCCCTGCTGATGTTTTAAAGCGCCTCTGGGCGTGTATTGCGGGCGGCGGCGGCGGTAACAGCCACAAAGGAGCCTGGGACCTTGAGTCCTGTCCCGCTCCTGTTTCCCCTTCAAGTGGCGGTGATAGCAGAGTTTACAGGGCTTCCCGCGCTGCGGGAGCCCTGCTGATGTTTTAAAGCGCCTCCGGGCGCGTATTTCGGGCGTCGGCGGCGGTAACAGCCATAAAGGAGCCTGGGACCTTGAGTCCTGTCCCGCTCCTGTTTCCCCTTCAACTGGTGGTGATAGCAGAGTTTACAGGGCTACAGGGGAATGTAGCAGAGAGTTAAACCACGTTCCGGCTAAAGGGAAGACTAATAAAAAGTGGATCGTATTGAGTCTCAACCTAGTCAGGTAAAATCTGGGCTCTGGGTTAACAATGCATGTTAAGTAAGTTTCCAAGCCTATGGTTGTGACAATTTCCAAATACCTTTTGACTGAACTCATGTCAAGTGATCTTCATACTCTCATGTCCTCTCTATGCAATTCAAAACTCTGTTTGACTATTTCTTTAGACTAGGGAGTAATGCTTTCCAGTGTGTCGAATAGGTAGCTGAGTCCCAAGGTATAAAGGCTAATGCTTGGGGAGAGGAGTTGGCCTAACGGCTAGGGCGGTCGACTTTGAATCTGGGGAACTGGGTTCGAGTCTCGGCAATGATGCTGAACATCCTGTGATTCTGGGCAAATCACTTCATCTCCCCGTGCCTAACAAAAATGAATGTGTCCTCATGTAATGCAACTGGTGCTACGTAAAGCGCTCTGATATCCGATTCGGGTCAAGTTCGCGCTATATAAAACTCTGTAAAAAACAAATTTTGGACATAAGTCAGCCATGGGATGGCAAGCATATTGTCTAAACTGAGACAGCCCATTAAAACCTGCCTAGAGAATTCTGCCCTGGGATTATGCCATAGCTTTAGCTACATTAATAACAGAGCCATTTTAATTTAGTCTTCCACGAAGCCCATGCCCAAACTTGAGGTTTTTTTTAGAATAGCTAAGAGAATACGCAGAAAACTATTTTTAGATACCTGTAATTTTCCTGGGGCAACATGGGACTCCAACTCCATATGTGCCAGGTGAGAGGCATTTACTTTTATACAGCTGAATCATCTCCATTATGGGCGTGTGGCCTAATCTTTTGGCAAATCTAAAAAGTGAATCACAGATCACCCACAGTTTGTTCACTCTCTTGGTTATTGATCTATCCCATGTACCATTCGCCTCCAGCAAAATCAAAATCCCAAGGTAATTAAAAATGGGTACCATTTCAACAAGGGACCCCCCTATAAATATTTTTTAGATCTAGTGTTTTTCATCCCACATATCATGCTAAAAGATTTTTGTTGGTTCACTTTAAGATTGAGGTTGGTCATGAAATCATGAAATCCATTTAATAGAATTTGTAGACAGTTTGTGGTTAAAGCTAAAAGTACCATGTCATCGGCATAGAGTAGTGCCAGGACTGGTTGTGAGACAATTCTGTGCTCATCCATACTGTACGCACTTAGGGCTTCACCCAGAATGTTGAGTAAAATAAAAAGAGAAAGGGGCTAAAATGCTGCCTTGCCTGACCTCTCTAGTAACTTTAATTGGTGCAGTACAGTCTCCATTCTTCATTAAGCGAACTCTTGTTGTAGAATCCAAGTGTAAGCATTTTACAAGATCTAAAAGGGGAGTCTCTATACCCACTTGTGTCATCAAGTCCCACAGCAGGTCCCTATCAACTAAGCCAAAAGTACAGGAGAGATCCATAAAGGCCAAGTGTAAGGCAACTCCCCTGGCTTTGATATATTTACCTGCAATTAGTGTAAGGTTTAATGTTTGTGCAACAGTCCCTAGACCAGGTCAAAAACTATATTGTATTGGTGAAAAAAAGGAATTTACCTCTTCCCAGTCCTCTAATTTATTTAATATTACGCAGCCCAAGCTTTACTGTGGAGTCAAGCACTGAGATCGGGTGGTAGCATGCAGGTAAGTTGCAGTCTCCTTTTTTAAAGATGGGCAAGGGCACAATAATGGCTTCTCTCCAGGTATGAATCATCTGCTCCTTCACTGCTGCCCTCATTTTAAATTATAACAGGGTATGCAATCTCTAGAGTACATTTTCATATATTAGCTCTTTATCGTAGTACTCTCTACAGGGTGAATACTTACATTTTATGACAATGTACCAGCTTACCTGACACCTCTCTGATCAGTGATACCTAGGTACTATAAGCATCACTGAGAAAGTATCTCTCCTTGCAACAAACTTTATATTAGCGAACACACTTTTTGACTGTGTTAAGGACATCCACGCTACAAAATTATATATAGTAGGTAAAATACTTGGACTTGGACTATTCATCAACCGCTCCTGAGAGGTACCTATAACTCAATACAAAAATATCTCAGTATCCACCTGTGGACTCAGCAATATATCACAGATAGAATCAGCTAAGGTTCAAAAGCATGCAATCTTCATTTATATATGGCACTTGATATTGTAAAAATTAAGAAATTTCAACAACAATTAACACTACTATTCAAATTATTAGTACTTTCATAATGAACAAACATATTGAAACTGGTTTCTAAATATATTATATTATTTATAAATATTTACTCACAGACTTCATACTATAATTAAACTATATTTTTAATTTCCTGCAAATGAAAATGTATGTTGAAGGTAGCTGAATACACCAAGCTCCTTTACTCAAAAATCAAATGACCTCTGATGAGCGCAAGTCAAAGAGAATACACTTATAATAATAATTTGTATTTGTAAAGCACAAACATATCATCCCTCAAGTGTTTCAAGGCACTGGGGGCCGTCAGGGAGATGAAATGAGCTATTGGTCAGAGTCACCTGATGCTGAGAAGAGCAGTCGCTGGTGCCGGGGATCGAAGCACAGTCCCTGTGCTCCAAAGTCTTCCGCTCTGGCCGCTGCACCACACCTCTCCTGCTTGCTTCACCTCCAAACCACCATGGGCAGTCTGTGGTGCTACCGCTTGAACAATCTGCACAGGAGTGAGTGTTAATGTTTGCATCATGAATTGTGTAAGACTTCTGTATATTGTTATTAGATTATTAATTTATGATATAATATCTGTAGCTGGCCTGCGGTCAAACGATCAATACCGGGATGCGGTGTGAAACCGGCTAGGACTGGCCATGTCGCCCCCTCATTGCTGACTGGGCCCAGTTTCACATCTTGTATTCTATAGGGGAGGGTGCCTTCAAACCAATTAGCATCATCTTAATGAGGTAGAGATATGATATTTTTATCTCCTCATAAGGAGTGTATTCCTCTGGTATGTCGCCTACTTCAAATTCATGAAAAACCTGTGTAGCATCATCTGTAGCAGGGAATTTAACCCAGGAGTAAAATGTCTATGTTTTAAATGCCTTGCTTGCCTCTACCACGAAGGTAACATCCCCACCTTCTAGTGTGTTTGTCTGCAGTTCTCGGAAATATTTTGTGCCATGTTTTGTAAGAAATTAATTAGAGAGAGCGGAATGGGCAAGATGGCGGTCGCTTGAGACCGTAGGTGCACACGGAGCACTGAGAGCCAGAAGAATTTAGAAATGCTGCACTAGTGTAATCAGGGATATGAAGGAAGTGTTTCTCAGCCTGGACTCACAGTACCCCCCACGGACCGGCAGAGATTACCTACGACTGCTGGGAATGGTAATTGGGCTCTCTGTTCTACGGCACATTGCAAGGACAATTGCGGGAAATGCCAAAGCTCATCAAGAAGGCTCTTACCTGTCGGAGGCTCCTGGTGCGGGGGCTGACTCTGTGGAGTCCTTCGGGATTGTTGGAGCTGCGGAGATGGGTCCCAAGAGTGCGGCCGGGGCTGCCAAGGCTAGGGCGGTCAGACAGATGCCAGGCGGGACGACGGTGTCGGGAGATGCGGCCGCGGCCACGGACGTTCCGGCCCCGACCTTGGGGGGATCTCCGGCTCTAACTCCACGGCGAGGACGCCGGGGTGTAGTGGTTGACCCGGATCCAGAAAAAAGAGGAAGAGGCGGGACAACGCAGAGGGGACGTCCGGCTGGCCCTACAGTGATCGACCTGCTGAGAGCTCCTCCCGGGAGATCAGTTCCGGGTCGCGAGGAGAAGCTCTGGGACAAGGCTCCACCCGACACCGTGGCAAGCATAGAACATGTCGGAGACTCACCCATGCTGGAACTAGGAGACTTAGCTCAGGGAGAGCAGACCGAGCTGAGCGAGGTGGAGAATGGACACAATAACGGGTCGGCTAACATGGAAGGTAGGCCTGGGGGTTTCTTACCTCAGCAGCTGATTCCGAATCCCACGGGGGGCCCTCAAAACCCACTTATGACTATTACAACTGTGCAAGCAGCTGGGGGGGTCCAGACAGACCCAGCTAAGACAGGAAATGCAGCAGCGGGCAGAAGGGTCTCTGGGGCACAAGTAGATAATCATGGTATTACGAGTATCCAACTCCAGGCGCAACCAGTCAATGTTGATTCCGATTATCAAGTTTGCCCACATGAAACTAACCCCAGTGGGGCCCTCGACAGTGGTAGTCAAATAGAGCTTGACAAGGAACCTAGTGACTTTTTCTTCTCTCTATCAGATGGGGACGAGTGGTCTGAGGATTCATCTGTTGGTAACACGGATCTAAGTTATAGTGATGTGGAGGAGGCAGGTGGCTCTAAATGCAAAACTGTGCAGAAGAAAAAGGGAAAAAAAAGGCAGGGCGGAAAGGATTTGGCTTGGGACTTTACCCCTATGAACCAACTGTCTAATCCTATGCCTATCTCCCAATCCGTTTCTGATCCATCCGAGACAACCTCTCCAACCTTAGATGCTATCTTTCAGGCCATCTCTATGCACCGCGAGGAAACTCGCCAAGATAGCCGCAAGACCCACCATGCCATGCGCAAGATGCAAGGGTTGTCCGAAAATTGACAAAAACTTGCAGTGTATTTGGGGAACGTTTAACTGACCTTGAGTCCAGGATAGTCACTACAGAATCTGACCTAGCCTCAAATCATGCGCTGGTGGGTTCCCATGAAGCACAGCTGGTGGATGTTAGATGGAAGCTGGAGGAGTTCGAGAACCGCCAGCGAAGGAATAACTTGCGGGTCCTTGGGGTGCCCGAGGGGGCTGAGGGGGCCGACATACGTTCATTTGTGGTGAATCTGCTACGAGACTCCTTGCCGGAATTAACTGAATGGAATTGGGCACTTGAGATTCAGCGGGCCCATCGAGTCCCCTTTGTTCAGAGACAGCCTGTAAGGGTGGGGGGCTTCCCCCGAGCCATCCTGGTATATTTTGGCAACTTTCTGCTGCGCCAAGCCGTCTCTGAAAAAGCAAGGCCCGATGCAAAAAGATCTAGAAACGAGATTTCTTATTTTGTTCGACCAGACTTCTGCCACTCCACTGTTGAAAGGCGGTGGCGACTACGGCAGCTTATTAAACCATTCCAGGACAAAAGGCGCAAGCCTTTTAAACAATCCAGCTCGTCTCAAGGTGATCTTTGAGGGGCAAACAAAGTTCTTTATGTCAGAAATAAAAGCTAAGGAATTCCTGGACGGGCTCTCCAGCTAGGTTCAGGCTTGCTATTATGAATGTTAGGAACTACATAGTTTGGGGCGCTACAGGATGGCACGTAGGGGGAAGTAAAAAAACAAAAAAAAAAACAACACATTTAATTCTCTATTTCTTTTGAAGTATTCTGGCGGAGGTACTATGAATATGGGAACGTCGGCTCTAGGATGCAGCATCTAATGTAGGTCCCACAATTAGGGCTCTCACGCTCAGTTTGTGTAGCACATCCATCGCAATCAGACTCATGCTTGAGTCTGCATGCCTCACGCGGGGAGGTGGGGATGTTGGGGAGGTGGGCGGGCTGCAAAGTGGGGGGGAAGGGTGGGGAAGGGGGAGGAAAAGGTGGTGGGTTCAAAGCAAGTGGAAAAAAAGCATGTCTAGAAACAGTAATAAAATAAGGAGACAATCAAAAGAGATAAATAGATGGCTGAATGAGAAGCGAGATCTCATTGGGGGAAAAAGCTTGAGAAGGTCCCATGGAGGAATTCGTAAATTTGAGTCCAATGTAAGATGGGGAAGATAACTATCTGTTCATGGAACATTGCGGGGCTGAATGACCGGGCAAAGAGGGTAAGATTTGCCGAACTTATCAGACTTAACCACGCTGACGTAATATGCTTACAGGAGACACATATTCCCTGGGGGAAAAGAGAAGTAATGAGAATTACAGGGTATAACCTGTTGGCATGTACCACTCAGACATCTAATATACGTGGTGTGGCTATCTTAGCAAGGACTTCTTTGGGTATGGCCAAACGTAAATTAGTGGATGCCCTGGGTAGATGGGTGATCATTGAACTAGCCATGGGCGGCACTATATGTGCAATTTATGGATCTAATCAGGATGATCCTCAGATATTCGAGGCTTTGGAAGTTGAACTGGCCACTTGGCCGACCCCTTTGATTCTCTGCGGGGACTTTAACATTTCTTTGGACGGTAGACCTGGGAACCAAGGGCCAGGGGGGTATTCGGGTCGGAAGCTTCGGGTGTACAGGGCATTTAATTCTTTAAAAATTAGCCATGGCCTGGTCGACATATGGGCTACAAAGAATCCGGCCAACCCCGGCTACACGTATTTTTCCTGTCCGCAAAAAATATATGTTAGGATTGACTATTTTTATTGTACAAAGAATCTTGTAGGGCAAGCCGGGATTTTAAATCTCCCTAAAATAATTTCTGACCATAACCCTCTGATGCTAGAACTTGATATTGCTGGTTTTAAGAGATTACGGAGTAAATGGACCTTTGATAGGAAACTTCTTGTAAATAGTGAGTATGTTGAATATATGAGAAAGTGGGCACAAGAATGTTTTGATACAAATAGGTTTAGTGCTAGCAGGGGGGTCGTGTGGGATTCTTTTAAGGCCGCTTTCCGTGGTGAAACCATCTCTTTTGTTATTGGGGCAAGGAAGCAGCAAGAAAAAAAAGAACCAACAATTGATGTGGGATCTAGCTAGGGCTGAAGAAGAGCATATTTCGCTGATAGCACAGGGACAGGAGGGAGATCAAATTCAGTATCAAATAATCGCACTGAAAGCAGAGCTAACTAACTGGCTAACACAGAAATCTGCTGAGGAGTATCAATCTCATCGAAACAGTGTCTATGAAACTGGGGAACAAGTTGGAAGGAGGTTAGCGCTCTGTACTAGGCAGAAGATATCCTCTAGTGCTATATCTGTGATTAGGATAGGGGGGCAAGTCTATATTCAACCAGAGGACATAATCAGAGGTTTCCAAAAGTACTACCAGGCCCTGTACCAAGATGACATTAATAAAAGCAGAGAAGAGGTTTCTCATGGCATGGCAGAGATGCTTGGCGATATTAATATTGGAGAGGGGCTGGATAGGCTTACTAGAGAGGAGTTAGAGGCAGAAATTACACTCAAAGAGGTTCAACTCGCACTCTCAGGAATGGCTACAGGGAAGGCGGCAGGCCCGGACCGGATACCTCTTGAGGTTTACAACATTCTGGGACCAGTTATAATACCTATGCTCTTAGATCTTTTTAGGGGTGTACAGTATAATGGGACTTCCCCCGAGTCTTGGAAAGAGACCGCTATTATAATTTTTCCCAAGAAAGGGAAGCCAGTGGATAATCCATCTTCCTATCGGCCGATCTCTCTGATCAACTCCGACACCAAAATTTATTCAAAAATTTTGGCTAATCGGCTAGGAGGGGTCATAGAGCATCTGGTTTCCCCATGGCAACACGGGTTTATCCCTGGTAAGGGAACAACGGATCATACCCGTAGGGTTATTTTTCTTTTTGATATTATAACTAGGGGGGACCAGATGGCTATGATCCTCCTGGATGCCGAAAAAGCCTTTGATCGGGTGTCTTGGGAGTTTTTATGGCAGATACTGGAACTGAAAGGCTTCGGCCCTCGGTTCATAAAGGCTATTAAGGCAATGTACTGTCAGCCAAAAGCCCGACTTCAACTAATGGGGAGGGAATCCGGTAGTATTAACATATCAAGGGGGACTAGACAGGGCTGTCCCTGCTCCCCCATTTTATTTGCTTTATATATTGACCCCCTAGTATCTAAGTTGCTACAGACCCGGAAGATTAAACCAATAATTACTGGTGGGTTTGAGACAAAAGTATTGGCTTACGCCGATGATATCGCGGTGTTAACCTCTAACCCTGCCGAGGCAATTGTAGAGATTAGTAGGATTGCTGAGGGCTATGGTCTTCTATCGGGGAATGCGTTGAATGCTGGGAAAACTATAGTACTATGCACTGATAATATAGTTTTTAACGACCCCAAGAGAGTAACCTCCGCAGTGTACCTCAGGGTTCGAATAAGTGTCAAGGTGGATGAGATTTGTAGTATTAATTTTGATCCCTTGATAAAAAATATAGGGGATGAATTAAGGAGGGTCAACGGGCTACACTTGTCTATTATTGGGAGGGGGAACTACCTAAAAATGACCATGCTACCTAAAATATTGTATTTGTTTCGGGCAATTCCGCTGGCTTTAGAAGACAATGTATTGAGGGCACTGGAATCAGCATTCTCCAATTTTATATGGCAATATGGGAAGGTCAGAAGAGCATTGCGGTATTTAGCATTGCCCCAAGACAGGGGAGGACTTGTTAAGTTATGTTATGTTATATATATTTATAGCGCGCACAGATACTCAGCAGAGTGTCCCGGCGCGTACTTGAGAAAAGAAACAAAGGCCAGAGCATCAGCTAGAAGAGAAGAGTTTTTCGCTTTTTCTTAAAGATCGCCGGGTCCTGGATGCCACGCAGCTCTAGGGGCAGAGCATTCCATGCTAAGGCAGCTTTCCGCACAAAGGACTTGCAGTCCCTAATATCACCTTATATTACTGGGCAGCACTTTTACATCAGATGACCACCCTTTTATCGGTGAATAATACTAGGGAACCAGCACAGGGCTAAAAAATACCTACAATTTATGAACTATCGATAGGGAAGGAAGCCTCTGGGCTGTTACTGAGACAACTGGAACCCAGTTATTATAAAAAGGTACGGTTTAAAGTGATATATAGCTCATGGAGAATCTGGAAGCAGGTTTCTAAATTTATGGCAATTCCTAAAATTTCTAGATATACCCCCTGTGGCGCTCGCCACTATTGCCATACCTGGCCAACGATGATATGGGGAAAAAGTGGGAAAAATATGGGGTAGGAACAATAGGGGATTTTTGTGGGGGGGAACAAGATTTTCAATTCTCTAGGCTACAACTGGTGTTTGGCGTTTTAGATAACCATTACTTTAAATTTGTCCAGATTAGGAATAGTCTCACTTTATGGAGTCCTAGGATTAAGTTAGATAAGATTCCACTTTTGGAAGCTGTAACCAGGAATCAAGCAGAATCAGAGATTTTTATAAAATACTTCTTGACAAAAGCCCCGACGACCTGGAAAAAACTGAAGCATCCTGGGCGATAAAATTGGGAAACCCCGATGTGGATATCTATATGAGTCTCTCCTTAACTGCCAAAATCTTATTATCTTCAAACTTAAAAGCTCAGCTCTATAAAACTATATTTAATCTTTACTTCACTCCTGCTAAACTTTACCTTTGGGGGAAAAGGGCTGACGATAAATGTCCTAGATGTGGGTCAGGACCTGCCACCTTGATTCATATGCTATATGATTGTGATAAATTGGCTCCATTGAAAGAAGGGCTGCTGGGTTTTTGGGAGGCACTATTTGGTCTTAGATTAGAATTAACCCCCACTTTGCTGGTCCTTGGATATGATAGTGCCTTGGGTCTTAATATCAAACAAGAATATGGTTTGTTTTTGGGGGCAGCGGTATTTAGGATACTATTAGCTGCTAGGTGGAAAGATGCTGAGCCACCCAGTTTTCATATGTGGCTTGCGAGGCTCCTCGGAATTTACAAACAAGAGCTGGCCATTTATGCCTGTAGGGGCAGACAGGCCGGAGTTCGAGGGAGGAGGATCTGGGCTCATATGGCCGAATGGAGTAGAGACGCAAGGAGCGAGTAGGGGGCTGAAATCCAGCTGTATTCCATTGCGTATGTCTGGTCAATGTGGCCGTGGCTCTTTTGCTTCATAATTTGCATAATTTTTGTTAAGCTGTATCGAAATTTTTGCTGTTCTATTTGATTTTCCCAATGTAATATTTACAGGCATTATTCTTTTTTTTTTTTTTTTGTCTCCTTCTTCTATGAATCTTATGTAATTGTATATATACTTCTGGATATGCTTAATAAAAAAGATTTAAAAAAAATAAAAATAATAATAATTAGAGAGATCGAGCTAACACAGTGGGAACAACATCCTTTTAAGCTTGAATTTACCAACAGCCAATACATAGGATATACCAACTCAGCTGAGGAGGATATTCCCTACCACCACAGGCGTCTCCCATTTAAAAGGTGTGTAGGGATCTCTGAGGAAGCAAAATTGAACTACTCAATTGATCCATACAAAATAAGAATCCAACCAACATTGGTGCCATGTCATGTAGATTCAACTAATCAGTAGGAACTGTATGTTTGCGGACAACATAAACTTAGGATGGTGCCAGACTGATTCCAGGCACCCCCACAGGATATGTTGTCCCTTCGACCAGCTGGCTCACAGTGCCACCCTTAGTCCCCCTAAACACAGAAAGAGAGCAAACAGTTCTGGCAACTACTGAACTTGACAATCCTGTTCCCTCGGGAACTGTGGTGACAGATCCACAACCTTACACTCAGACACTCGTGTTCCCTTTTGCTCAGAGAAATATACAAAGAACACACGAAGAGACTTTTTCAATATTTATTGAACCGCAGTGATTCTTGTATAGAAAATATTTGCTGCAATGATTAATAGACAGAAGCAGGCAAAAGCTATGAGTGTAAAAAAAGTGAATAAAACAAAGAGTTCCACCAGCTTGCTGAGAGAATTTATATATTCATACCTATACAGTATTATAACAATCTCCTACGACACAAACCCTAACCTATGTGTATAGGGTGTGAATGTATGGTCTGCCAAGAAACACCCTTCTGGATGATCCAACACCTTTACCTAGTGGCTAAGGATGTAGGACCCCGTCTTGGGGTCACAAACTGGACACCCATCACGGAGATGTCAGTAAGCTGCTAGGCAAAAGTTTTAGCATGCAGGGACCCATCAAAGTCAGCAGAAGTGTCTCCTCTTATCTTATTTAGAAAACAAAGATATATATTGAAAAGGGCATCCTTGCCTTGGGCCAAGATCGGGATCTGGCTTCCATCATTTGTATTCCACAGATAGCTATGGCGCCATATGGACGTAATAACAAACGCATTTGTATCACGCACATGGCAACCTTGCAATTAATGTCAAGGCAGTGTGATAGTGTTCTCATGAAGTTCTTCGTGTCAGCTAGGTCGGTGTTTCTTAGAAACTAACCCAAGTGTCACAAATGCAAATGTGTGTCAAATGTCAGTGTGACAAAGTGAAGGCAACTTTAGGAAAAAACCGTGTACATGTGAAATGGCACTAAATCCTACCAGGCTTAACTCGGGCACATGACATGAGGTTATGCAACAGATATAAGTATGTGAACCTTCAAGCCTTGCAGTCAATCACATCATAGCTTTTTTTGGTTGACCCTAATATAACCTCAGTCTTGCATTTTTCACACAACAAATATATCTCTTCCATAATACATCCACTACATGTACCATAATCCTCTTTATAGGGCCTTTCTAAGTGTTTATTTTAACTTAAGTATTATTATGTATTGCTTTATGGTTCTTTTAACCAGTTAATGATGCTTGTACTGTACTAATACACATTTTTTCTCTCCCTGTACAATCAAGCTCATGAGACTCTTGCAGGATCGCAAAAAGAATTAATGACAGGGTCACTCTGTAAATTTACATGCAACTCGTGTGACAGTCTCTCAGGATCGTATGAGGTCACACAGCAAGTTTCACCTGCAGAAGCTTGTAAATGTCTATCGCAAGACTCTTGCGGGATCGTGAAAACACATCCTGGCAGGGTCACTCGGTAAATTTCCATTCTACCCTCCAGAGACTCTCATGGGATCATACTTACACAGAAAGCTTCACCTTCAGAAGCTTGTAAATGACTCTTGTGAGACTCTTTCAGGATCGTAGCAGAATTTCAAACTCACCCAATAGTAAAGCTTTTAACCAGTAACTGTGAACCATACAAGCAGCAGTTGCTTACAACCTAACCTAGTTTTCTAACTTTCAAAAATCTACCAATTACACATATACTTTTGCCTCCCTCCCATTTTTTCTCCTCTCATGAAACTCTATATCCCTCCTGAAACGTACTCATTCTAATGAGCACTCCTCTTGTGACTGACATCTCCATACTGCATCATGGTTTGCCTCTGGATTTTAGGGCACAGCTTCATCCACTGGGCTAGAAAATATGCCATTAATGGCAGTACTAACAAAACTCTTGGATTTCCAAACTTGGACATTACTTGTATTGGCCACAGAGGTATGAAGTGGTATCAGTTAATACCAATGGTTAAGAGCTATTTGGATTGTGAGAACCCAGACCTAACAATAGTGCACTGTGGTGGCAATGTCCTAAGCAAAAGCACAGGCATTGCTCTCAAAATCCAAATGAAGCAGAACTTTTCACAATTGATGTCTCTCTTTCCTCACACAGCCTTTCTATATTCTAATATATGTCAAAGGTGAAAACAACAATGGTCAAAAGAGTTTTGTCCTACGATTGAGAAGACAAAGAAGCACGTTAATGAAACAATTTCTGCATTTGTTAGTGACCACGACATGGGCTCTATTTATCATAATATCCGCTTTGATGTGCCAGGTGTCTACAGGCGAGATAAACTGCACTTCAATGCAGAAGGAAACAGGAGCTTCACTAATAACACCAAGGAATGCATCAAATTCTATGTGTATCTAAACACTATACACTATAAACATAAAAGGCTCTTGTCTGGGCTACTCTACTCCAACAGAATGTGATTGTTTCATGTTATAAATCCCTTTTTTTGTGATATTAACACCTGCAAGACTCTCACGAGAGCAGAAGCACTCAAACAACTGCCTGCACTCGTATATTTGTTCGACTCCCGCAAGAGTCTTGCAAGCTAGTACATCTAACCTATATTTCATGGATGACAGCTGCGCATAGTAGCGTGTGGGGAGGAACTTGACTCTCTGTGATGCCTCTCTCGGGTGACAACTATATATAATAGGGTGGGGGGAAAGATTAGCCACTTCAGTGAGACTTTTCGTCAGAATAATAAGTGCCTGTACTAGGGTGTTGGGACTGAGTAGCTTCTCTGTTGAGACCTCTATCCATGGAAATCTGTGTGAGTAGTTGGGTATAGAGAGGGACTAGACTCTCCACTTAAACATCTCTCTGGAACGATTGGTGTGCATAGTAGGGTAAGGGGAGGGACTGGCCTCTACACTGAGACCTCGTCTTGGATGACAGAAGTGCTTAGTAGGGTTAGGGGACTGGCCTCAGGTAATATAGGAAGCTGGCTCTCTATATAGTGTACTAAAATGAAGTACGCTTTGCAGAGAGTCCAGTGGATTACTTACTGTTACACAGAGTTTAAAGTAGATAATACTAGTGCTCTTTTTCTGGTAATGTAGGCAAGAATGATGGCTTATCAGAGGGTAGTGCTAAGCATTTGTTGAACTCACAGACGCAATAAATGAGAAACACACTGAAGAATAAATCTGAGACCAATTTATGAAAATAACATAGATTTTCATGTATTTTTTAAGACCAAGAATTTCAATCTACAGTAAGTACTTTGAGAGTTATGATTTTTATGAGTTCGGAAACTATATCACTTTTATGCGCAATTACGCATCATTGATGCCAATAAAGAAAAGCAGAAAAATGCATATAAAATCAGGCAATGTTTTCACGAAGTTCACCTTCTTGTTTTAGGTCGATAGCAGGACCAGGTCCAAAGTTTCAGGGGGAGAAGATCAGGAGTGCCCCGGATTTGGCTGGGAGCAGGGAGCTGAAGATGTTGGTAGCTGGTGTGCCATGACGCAGGGGGACACCTTGAAAGGCACAGCAAAGGAATACTTAGAGGTAAGTCCGGTGGGTGCCACGGGAGGGAGTTGTTTGCAATTGTCACAGGACAACAGGACAGTTGGTTCGTCATTACCATGGCTGGTGGGGCCAAGTGAAGAGCAGATAGGTCAGCCGGAAGTTGTGCGTCGAGAAGTCCTCGCAGTTAGGAGCAAGCAACTTGTAGAAGCAATTTTGGTGCAGCTGGGCCACTCAAGGTGTGGGTCTTAGGGGTCTCAACGTCCCTCGATAGGTGCTTGCTTCTGGTATCTCTGGAGTCCGGCAGGGACTCTTCATCTTGCTGTTTGCTATAGGTAGTCTGGTCTCCCGGGTATTGGTACGGTGCGGCTCCGGTAGGTCCTGGTGTCTCCAGACTTGGCAAGGAAACAGATCTGACCATCTGGAGTTTATGCGGGTTCAGTGTCGGAGTCATGAGGTAGCAGCACGTCGACAAACCGGACTCAGCGGGATCTGTTCCTGTGGTGAGCAGGAGAGTAATACCTTCACTCCAAGGGAGGTTCTTGGTGATTTTACAAAGGCAGAAGGAGCTCCGAGGTTCTTGGAGTCTTCACAGGTTCAGCACGACATGGCACACCATCATTGTCATAGTCCTTGAGGCAGCAGGCAGGGTTGGCCCCAATTTTCTTCTGCAGCAGGACTTCAGTTCCCAGGCATCGAGTCTTCTTTGTCCTGGTATTCCTCTTGTCTGTCAAATCCAAGTTCCATGTCTAGGATTGCCACCTAAATACTGAATTTAGGGGTGTTACAAGGGGAGACAGGTAGTAGCCAATGGCCCACCTGCCTTTATGGTGCCTACACCCCCTAAGAGACCATTTCCTGTGGGAAGGGGCACTACCCTAGCCCTGATAGGTTGTTTTTCCATCACCCCAAGATGGTGGATTTTCAGGAGAGGGGTTCACCTTGCCTGCCCCACCCTAGGGGTGGTGCTGACTGAGTGGATACCCTCGTCCTCATCTAACTAATTTTCTTGCCTGTCAAGACAAATGTGGAGCAGAACAGGGGGGTTGGCATCCCCCACTATCTGGGGAAGCCTCAACTGAACTTCAAAGGTGGCAACGCCTTTGAAACTTTACACTCTGGAAGGCCATTCCAGCCTGGAGAGGTCTGAAGCACCTTCACCCAGAGCAGGCTTTGTTTCTGACCTCTGAGAGTGCAGGCTCCCACCCCATGAGGCAAGGTACATGTCTGGTGGTGTCAGACTGGCTATGACTAGGTTTTCAGCGGACCCTCTAAAGGGTTTCCTGTGTGTATTCATTAATAAATCCCTCACTGGCATCAGTGAAGATTTATTAGTACAAGATGTTTGGTACCAAACATCTTAAGGTGCACTGAAGCCATCATTGAGCCAGAAAACTCGTAATGACAAGTATCCAGCCCATGTACTCTTTATAGCTACCTTATGCACTTACAAAAATGGCACAAATATTGCAAGGTCATATCTGCTCATGCATATATTTCCACACATGGGATATAGAGCACCCTGCCTTAGGGTTGTAAGGCCTGCAGTAGGGGCGACTTACCAATATCTCATGCAGTGTGTAAGGGCATAGCACACAGGGCTGTGTGCCATGTTGACTCTTCAGTTTTCTCTGCACTAAGACACGCAGCCTGCAATGGCAGGGTTTATGGTCATGGTGAGGGGTACCTGGGGTGGCACAATTAGTGCTGCAGCCCCAGTTGACTCTCTTTAGTTTCAATGCCCTAGGTACCAGGTGTACCATTTACTAGGGATTTAAAAGGGTGGCTGAAGTTGTGCCAATTGTGGTATATTTTTAGGGAAAGAACACTGGTACTGGGATCCTGGTTAGCAGGGTCCAGGGACACCTCAGTCAAGGTTGCATCAAAAACCATGCAAAAAGTGGGGGGGATTGCAACAGATACTCAGTTTCTCACAGGTAAGACTTCCCTCTTAGATGATGAGTGTGCATAGTAGAGTGCAGGAATAAATTGGCCCCCTACTGAGACCTCTCTCTGGGATGATGGGTATGCTTAGTAGGGTGTGTGGAGGGGTTTTGTCCTCTCTGCTCAGACATCTCCCCATGGAGACAGATGTGCAACTAGGTTGTGGGGACAGACTGACCTCTGTGCTGAGAACTCTGTCTTGGATGATGGCTTTGCACTAAGAGCTCTCTCCAGAGTGACAGTAATACATAGTAAGGTATAGACAAGCACTGCCCGCTTTCTCCTGAGTAACAGGTGTATGTAATAGAGTGTAAGGAGAGGTTGTCCACTCAAACTTCTCCTCAGGGTGATGTGTATATGTGGTATTCTACCTTTACTACGTGGTCATTACTTCGTATTACCATTACTACGCATATTTTAGTTCGCAGATGCCATTACTTAGCATGCATTTACTTAGCATGCATTTACTACGCATGTTCCATTACTTAGCATTCACTTACTACGCATAATGGAGTTACTGTGCAAATTAAAGTTTTGGGGTACAGGGGTATTTTTAGGGGTCAGGGTGGGTTAGGGTTTTGGGGTGTAGGGGGTATTTTTAGGGTTCAGGGTGCATTTAAGGTTTTGGGGTGCTGGGGTATTTTTGGGGTTCAGGGTGTGTTTAGGTTTTGGGGTGGTAGGGTAATTTTAGGGGTCAGGGTTGGTTAGGGTTTTGGGGTGTAGGGGGTAATTTTAGGGTTCAGGGTGCATTTAGGTTTTGGGGTACTGGGGTATTTTTAGTGGTCAGGGTGGGTTAGGGTTTTGGGGTGTAGGGGGTATTTTTAGGGTTCAGGGTGCATTTAAGGTTTTGATGTGCTGGGGTATTTTTGGGGATCAGGGTGCGTTTAGGTATTGGGGTGCTGGGGTAATTTTAGGGGTCAGGGTTGGTTAGGGTTTTGGGGTGTATGGGGTAATTTTAGGGTTCAGGGTGCCTTTAGGTTTTGGGGTACTGGGGTATTTTTAGGGGTCAGGGTGGGTTAGGGTTTTGGGGTGCATGGGGTATTTTGAGGGTTCAGGGTGCGTTTTAGGTTTTGGGGTACTGGGGTATTTTTGGGGATCAGGGTGCGTTTAGGTTTTGGGGTACAGGGGTATTTTTAGGGGTCAGGGTGGGTTAGGGTTTTGGGGTGTAGTGGGTATTTTTAGGGTTCAGGGTGCATTTAAGGTTTTGGGGTGCTGGGGTATTTTGGGGTTCAGGGTGCGTTTAGGTTTTGGGGTACAGCGGTATTTTTAGGGGTCAGGGTGGGTTAGGGTTTTGGGGTGTAGGGGGTATTTTTAGGGTTCAGGGTGCATTTAAGGTTTTGGGGTGCTGGGGTATTTTTGGGGATCAGGGTGCGTTTAGATTTTGGGGTGCTGGGATATTTTTAGGGGTCAGGGTGAGATAGGGGTTTGGGGTGTAGGGGGTATTTTTGGGGATCAGGGTGCATTTAGGTTTTGGGGTACTGGGGTATTTTTAGGGTCAGGGTGGGTTAGGGTTTTGGGGTGCATGGGGTATTTTGAGGGTTCAGGGTGCGTTTAAGGTTTTGGGGTGCTGGGGTATTTTTGGGGTTCAGGGTGCGTTTAGGTTTTGGGGTGCTGGGATATTTTTAGGGGTCAGGGTGGGTTAGGGCTTTGGGGTGTAGGGGGTATTTTTAGGGTTCAGGGTGCGTTTAAGGTTTTGGGGTGCTGGGGTATTTTTGGGGTTCAGGGTACGTTTAGATTTTGGGGTGCTGGGATATTTTTAGGGGTCAGGGTGAGATAGGGGTTTGGGGTGTAGGGGAAATTTTTAGGGTTCAGGGTGCGTGCCAGGGGATAGGTAACTATTACGATTAATTTTTTTTTTTAAAGTACCATTAACGCGTTGTACGGTATGCGTAATAAATAACTGCGAAGTAAAGCATTTTTAATGTATTTGTATATATTTGCGAAGTAAAAGCATGCACACTAAAATCATGCGTAGTAATGGTATTTGCAAAGTAAAATCTTCAAGTAAATACCTGCGGAGTAACAGTATGCTAAGTAACATCATATATTCGTATATGTAGTACATTCTGTCAAACAACTAAATCTCTGCTGACATCTCTTCCCAAGCTCACATCCATGACTACTAGATTGATTGAAGAGACAGACCTCTTCTCTAACACCTCTCCCCAGGGTGATGTGTGTACATAGTAGGGTGTGCAGAGGGAATGGTATCTCCTCTGCCCAGGATGAAAGCCATACACAGTAAGGTGTGGGGAAAGAGTATATTCTCTACTAAGACCTCATCCCAGAGTAACAGGCATGCATACTAGAGTGTAGATAGGGACTGGCCTTTCAGGTGAGAGCTTTCACCAGAATGGTGTCCATAGTTTGTGGTGAGTGACTGGCCTCTCCACTGACAAGTCTCCCCATGGCATCAATTGCACATAGTAGGGTGTGGGATGAGAGTGGCCTCTCTACTGTAACCTTGCTCAAGGATAATGGGTGCGCATACTAGAGTGTAGGAGACACTGTCCTATCCACCAAGACCTCTCTCTACAGGGGCAAGTCTCTCTGCTGACATCTTTCCCCGTGTGACAAGCATGTGCTGTAGGGTGTGGAAAAAGACTGGCACCTCCACTGAGACCTCGCATCATGGTGACAGCGATGTATAGTAGAGCGTGGGGAACCACTATCCTCTCTGTTGAAAACTCTACTTAAGGTGACAAAGGTGCATAGTTGGGTGTGAGGAGATATTATCCTCTCTGTTGAGACTTTTCCTCAGGTTGACAACTGTACATATTAGGATGTGCAGTACAAGTGAACTCTTTACAGACACCTCCCTCAGGGAAACAGCTGTGTATAGGAGGGTGTGATAAGACACTGTGCTCTCCATTGACACCTTTCTTAATCACAAGAGATGTGTGTGGTAGGGTGTGGTGAGAGAGAACACTCTCAGCACAGACCTCTCCCCAGGGTCACAGGTGTATGCAATAGGGTGTAGGGCGAGACTGACCTCTCTCTGTTACAACCTCTCCCCAGCATGACAGCTGTGCATAGTAGTGTGTGGGGCGAGACTGTCTCTCTGCTTATAACTCTCTCTTTAACAGCACATGTGTATAGTAGGGTACTAGAAGGAGTGGCCTCTGTGCTGAGATCTCCCTTTATGCTGACAGGCATACATACTAGAATGTAAGGAGAAACTGGTCTCACTGCTATAACCTCTCTTCAAGGTGACAGGTATACACAGTAATGTAAGGAGAGGAATTTACCTCTCCACTAAGACCTCTCTCCAGTGTGACAGGTATGCATAGCAGGGTGTAGGAAGAAACTCTGCTCTCCACTGATACCTTTCACCATTGAAAGGTGTGGGGAGAAAGTAACCTCTCTGCTCACACTTTCCCCAGTATAACAGATGTACATAGTATGATATGAAAAGACACCACTCTCCACTCATACCTCTCTTTATGATGACTAATGAATATAGTAGGATGTCAGAGGGAAGAAACAGCTCCACTGACACGTCTCCCCAGAGTGACAAGTTTAGAGACTGGGGTATGAAGAGAGACTGCCATGTCAGCTCGGACCTCCCAACAGAGTGACACATGTGCATAGTAGGCTGTGGGCAGACACTTGTCTCTGTGCTCATACCTCTCTTCATGGTGGTGGATGTGCATAGTAGGGTATAGAAATGGAGTATCCTCTCTGCTCAGATCTGTGTCTTAGTTGACTGGTCTGGATAGTTGCATGTGGGGACACACCCACCTCTCCCTCAGACCACTTCCCATGGGAATCGGCATGCATAGTAGGGTGTTGCACAGGGACAAATCTCGCTGCTGAAACTTCTCCCCAGGGTGGCAAGCAAATATAGTAACATGTGCAAAAATACTGCCCTTTCAACTACCACATCTCTACCAGGTGACAGTTGTACGTAGTAAACTATGGAGATGCACCGGGCTCTGTGCCAAACCTCTCTCTTGTATGATAGCTCTCCATACTATAGTGTGGACAAGGACTGATCTCTCTACTGAGACCTCATTCTTGCATGAAAAGTGACCGTAGTAGGCTGTACAAATAATTGGCTTCTCCACTAACACCTCTCTCTGGCATAAAAGATGTGAATTGTACAATATAGATTGACAAGCATACAGGAGCATCCATGCAGTCCAAGGAAAAGGGACTGCTACTTTTTGTGAATATTCCAATGTCGTAATAATTTAGAAATCTAAAAAAACTAGTATATTTAAAAAATCACACTTTAAACATTTTTTATTACAATAAAATGATTTTACAACATTGTAAACATACAAAAAACTATATCAATTAGCTATATCATCAATTTTAAAACAAACAATACAACAAACTTCACTCATTTACAATTAACCCTGAGCGGAGTTCGCGGAGTTGCACTACGCGGAACACCGCGAAGTGCAAAAAAAACTCTGTTGCTCTACGCAGAGCTCCGCGAGCAGAGGAGTATAATAGAAAAATGCCATTCGCTGTGATTGCACAGTGCCGGATACTTGTCTGCACTGTGCAATCATTGTGAACGGCACCATGCACAGCGCAAGCTTTCCTTTTCTGCCGCTCGAGTAGATTTTTACTCGAGCAGCAGCTTTCTCAACACGAACGGGCAGTTTCTCAACGCGAGTGGTCGCGAACATACGCAATCACTCGCAATGAGAAACCTGACCCACCCCGTGTTGAGAAATCTCGCTGGGATGTTGATTTTCCACGCTCGCGCTCGCCAACTTGTTGTTGACAATAGCGAACGAGAAAAATCTCGCCGGGATGTTGACTTTCCACGCTCGCGCTCGCCAACTTGATGTTGAAGATCGCGAACGAGGAAAAATCTCGCCGGGAGGATGATTTTCCTTGCTCGCGGTCGCCAATTTGACGTTGACGAACGCGAGTGAGGAAAAAAAATCCGCTCCGCGAAGCTGAGTTTTTCGGAACTCCGTGATCTCCGCGTAACGCGGAGTGCAGAAAACTCCGCAAACTCCACGAGCGGAGCGGAGTTCACCGCCCAGGGTTATTTACAATGTCATATTCTAATTGTGATGAGCAGCAACCAGCAGTTTTAGCAGCTCAAGCTGCTCAACTTGTCAAAGAGTCTCTTGTTTGACCCTTTTTAAATATGAGAGTAGGAAGAAAAAAGGTATCTGACAAGTTTGTAACTTGCAAACTTTGTAACAAGGAATACAGCAGAGGGACAAAGAAGCAGTACGGTATGTAGAGACATTCAAGATCTATACATCTACAGAGATTTGAAAGTGGTTATGTAATGTTATGTTATGCTAAAAATATTTCTAAAGCGCGCATACACCATACAGTTTTATGGTGCTGGAGTCTAAGGGACACTGCCGCTAAGCCATTCATTCATACGCCTGGCGGAACAGCCAGGTCTTTAGAAGTTTCCTGAATTGAGCATAAGATGTCAACAATCTGCTGTCCAGAGGGAGAGAATTCCAAAATTATGGGTCTAAGACCACGAATCTTAGTCCCCCCAGTTTCTTACGTTTGAAAGATGGAATAGCTAGAAGATTAAGATGGGAAGATCTAAGATTCCAAGAAGGGGAGTATCGCTGTACCCGAGAAGAGACAAACACCGGGCATTTGCCATGATGTGCTTTAAAGATGATACATCCCAGCTTAAATGCACTGCTTTTGACTACCAGGAGCCAGTGTAATCTTTTCATCAGCGGAGTGACATGGTGCCATTTAGGCTGGTGGTAGATTAATCTGGAAGCCTGATTTTGCACCAGTTGTAGTCTTTTTGATTGATATGCTGAGTTGGCGATGTAGCGAGCGCAAGGTAAATAGTTTTATTTATTTATTTACTTACTTTACTCCTTGCCATCATATGTCTGACTCCACTACCCCCCACCCTGCCCCGCCCCTCCCCACCGCCCCACAGCATTCCCTCTGCGAGCCGCCACTGCTGGTGAGAGACTTTTGCTGAGAGTGAGCAGGGCGTGTAACTTTGGAAATGCTCAATCTCTCCACTGAAACCACTGAAAATGGTAAAGGATGTGTATACTAGGCTTCAAGAAAACACTAGGCCTTCTTTTAACATACTCCGGATTCTCTGATTTATAATTTGAGAACACTACCTCCTTTTCATAGAACTGTATACAGGGTGAACACTTCCTTTTTTACACAACATGCCATCCCTGCTGACATCTCTCTACAGTGTAATGTCTACATGTAAAAGGCAATACTGAGAAACCTATCCCTCTACAAACAGCTTTTCTTATAGTAAACATGGTGTAGAATGTGTTTATAAACAGCAGGCTATCTACTGACATTTCTCAAATGAGTAAATGGCCTGTGTTCAATATTTGAGGGAAACACTAGGCTCCCTGCATTATTTTCAAATTTTTAAATACTGATTTTCTTAGTATTTACAATTTAAATTTGACAAATAATCTCCAATCCCTTTGCAATGTATTTTAGAAAAGCACATTATTAAACTCTCTATTCACAAGCTCCATACATTAAATAAATTATAATTTCAATTACCTGAAATTGTAGCTGTTTCTCAAAGTCAGCTAAAGACACCAGTCTCTTTTACTTCCAAATAAAATCACCTCTGCTGAGCACAAGTCAGAGTTTACACTTCCTTCACCTCCAAACCACCAAGCATAAACTCATATATCAGTGGTTATGCAGCCAATCATATCACACCATTTTTTCAACCATGTAGTAACAATGTTAACCTTTGGTTGACCTTAAAATAACCTTGTACTTTTTTCTACTTCTCCCCACATGATCTCACAAGACTCTTGCTGGATCGTAAAGCACCTCATGGCAGGGTTACTCAGTAATTTTCCATGCAGATCTCCTTTACAAAAATATCACTCTTCAACCAATAATTTGTTCATGATACATCTCCCTTTTTATTAGGATATTGACACCCATGAGTCTCTAGAGAGTGGGAGCACCCAAATAGCTGCTTCTACCCATATATTTGTCCGACTCCTGTGAGAGTCTTGCGAACTAATAAACCTAATGTTATGTTTCATATAGGTACCCCAATATAGGCTCCGGTAGTCACCTAACCTTTCACCTATATTCTCCCCTACCTTTACACTACATAACGGTTCTTGGGACTGACTTTTTGCATAGTTACGATACTGCTTTCAGCACTTAGGGTTTCCCCTGAAAACTGGCCTCACCATTATGCATGAGGTTTCTTGGAAACTCAGCAGGACTTCCATCTCCTGCATAATAACTATGTATAAGGGTCATTCCTTCCGTCATCCTAAGTCCGACATGACACAGCAAGGTAGAACCCCTGAGGGTACCACTTTGGGTATATAAACACCATATCTTGCTGAGGTAGTCACAGGAGAAAAGGACTTCCATGCCGACACACTAACGCGAGACGCTGAGGTTCCTGTACGCAGACACTCCAGTTCGCAGTGGTCTGACATCCCTTGCAGGGTGTCCATCTCAAGACCAAGACGGGGTCCCACAGTCTCTCACTTCAGGTAATGGGGTTGACTTTATCCTAGAGGGATTCTTGGCTTTACACCTACATACATACTAGGTACACTTAAGTACATCTAGTTAGGGTCGCATCATAGGAGTACGCATTTACTACTGTCATGTATTTTATATACTTGCCTGTATTCATTGTTTTAGCACGAAGGTAGAAATCTTTTTTCACAACAAAATGTTATTGTCAACAGTCAAAAGACGCCCGACAGGGCGTTGCACAAGAACAGCGTTAAGTACATAACACGAATACTGATGTCGACATTTTATATCAGGTTATATAATAGAGAATCTTGTGCATAACAACCTGTCATTATAACAAATAACAAAAGTGCCATCAATCTACAATAAGTATTAAGCGTAGAAGGTCCATCCAAAACTGAAAGGTCTACATCACGACCATCTATATATCCCCACATATCAACTATGTTCAATTCACTCTGTTGGTGGATCAGGAATGGGCTCTAAGTAAATCCCCCGGTAATCTGCCCATCTCTTCCATATCTTGGGATGTTTCCGAGGGCAGCTCCGAGCAGCAAAAATAGGTATCTCCAGCCCCATGCAGTAATCTAAGCCATTTTTCCAGACCCCTAAAGAGGGTGGGGAGGTGTCTTTCCATTTTTTTGCGATGTCACGCTTTGCAAGTATGAGGCCCAGTAACAGTAGGTGTTGTTTGTACACGTTTCCCCCAATGTCATCTGTAATATGTAGGAGGGTCAATCTGGGCGTGTAGGGGACGTCCCACCCCAGTACCTGTGACAAACAGGTAATAACACCCTGCCAAAACTTTGAAAGAGATATACATGACCATACAGTGTGAAGGAAAGTACCGTCGGCCGCACGGCACCTCAAGCATAGCAGGGAGGCAATGAGTCGTGCCTGCCAGAGCCAATGTCTTGTGTAGTACACCCTGTGTAGGTGTTTAAATTGTATGTATCGGAGTTCTGTTGCGATGGCAGCAACGCGCAGGGACACAAGCGCCTCGGTCCAATCTTCATCGTCCAATGGGCTCAGGTCAGCCTGCCAGGCCTCTCGTGTGTGGGGAAGTGTTGTGTGAATATTAGTGACAAGCGTGCAATAGATTTTTGCAATCTTGTGTTCCCCCATGAACACCTTAGCCTCAAGGGGGCAGGACACGGGTATGGACTTCTGTAATGCTAAATAGGGTGCGAGGGCACTACGGAACTGCAGATATTTGTAGAATTGCGACCTAGGCATCTCATACTCTTGTTGCAGCTCCTGAAAGGACTTCAGAGTCTGTCCGTGGAGGACATCTCCAACGGTGGAAATACCTATTTTATCCCATCCTGAAAAACCCAGTAGACCAGCCAGTTGCGGCAGGAGTCTGTTACCCCAGAGGGGAGCTTCTTTCGTTATTCTCCCCCACCACCTGAGTTGCCGGAGGGTGCACTTCCAGAGATTAAAGACTGTGGCAGTCGCTGGGGGCAATGCCTTCTGGGCAGCACCCACATATAAGACAGAATGCAAAGGTTGGGTTCCCATTAGCCAGCGCTCGACCGTATATGCGGGATCTGATCTATCCCCGTACCACCAGTCATTTAAAATGAGTAAGTGCAAGGCCGCATAATAAGCTTAGATATCGGGCGTTGCCAATCCACCGCAGTAGGTTGATTGAAAACAGGTCTTCAAGGCGACCCGGGCGGACCCACCTCCCCAGAGAAAGTGTCGGAGTGTAGCATTGAGCTGTGTAAACCAACTAGGTGGGATCAGATAGGGATGATTTTGAAGCTGGTACAGTAGTCGAGGCAAGGAAACCATCTTAAAGATGGCAGATCAACCAAGCAACGAAAGGGGAAGATGTGACCAAACGCGAGTCTGCCCCCAGCGGTGCTAAATTTCTTTCCCAGGACAAAGGCTGCGAATCAGCCAAGAAGACCCCAAGATATTTGAAGCCGTCGGACACCACCGTGACTTCCTCGGACCATGGACCAAGCTGTCCCGTAGTACGTAAGGCCATAGAAAAGATTTTCGTGGGTTCATATACAGTCCTGAGGTTTCGCCAAAGACCTGCATGATCCTGAGGAGTCGATGCCTGGAACGATCCAGACGTGTAAGGAAAAATAATTTGTTGTCCGCATACAATTCTATGCGATCCGACGTCGTCCCAGGCCACTCAAATCCCCGGTACTGAGCGTCTATCCACACCCATGCCGCAAGGGGCTCCATAGCGAGCGCAAAGAGGTATGGGGAGAGGGGGCAGCCCTGGCGGGTGCTGCGTCCAATAGAAAAGGTATGTGAGAAGGGTCTGCCACTCGGACCGACATGGTAACATCCGTGTATAAGAGTTCAATATATCGCAAGAGATGAGGACCAAGATTAAGGCGGTTCAACAGGGCAAACAGGTATGTCCAACTTAAAGAGTAGAACGCCCTATCTATGTCCGCCAGCAGGAGGGCAGCAGGTTCGCCCAATCTATCCACCGATGCAATGGCGTTATGAACACGTCGAATGTTATGTCGCGTAGCGCGACCCGGCATAAATCCTGCCTGATCAGAATGGACTAGGTCAAGTACATGTGGAACTATACGATTGGCTATGATTTTGGCAAGAAGTTTTGCCTCAACATTAAGGAGAGATATCGGGCGATAGGAGGAGTGAAGTTCAGGGGGTCTGCCCGGCTTCTAAAAGATTACAATCTCTGCATGTCACCAATCAGCTGGAAGACACCAACAGTCGAAAGCGGCCTGAAGAGCGGCGAGATAAGAAGCCATAAGAAGAGACTGATACTTTTTATAAAATTCGCAGGGGAGACCGTTAGGGCCTGGAGCCTTACCTGAACACATCCCAGTGAGTGCCTCCTGGACCTCCTCAGTCGTGATCGGGACATCAAGTGCATCTCTAGTCTGGTCCGTGAGGGCACGGGGAGGCAGGTCATCGATGAACTGCTGGACTAACTGCGGCAAAATAGCTTCACGAGGGGCTTACAGCTCTGCATAATAAGTCGCAAAGCTGGCGGCCACCTGGGATGGGTCTGTGAGCGCATATTCGTGAGGATCATGCACACATGGGATAGAAACAGGGCGGAGCTCTCTCTGACAAAGGCGGTGGAGCAAGGCGCTTGATTTGTCACCCCACTGATATATTCCGCCCGAGTAGCCAAGCAGGCCACTCAGGCCTCATCCATCAATTCCCCAGCATACAACTGCAGGGTATACAATAATTGTCTACGCGAATCCTGTCCATTTACTTCCCGACATGTGCGCTCCGCAACCACAAGCTGGGCTTCTAAAAGAGTCAGCCACTCCCGACGCAGTTTACGCTGTGCCGTGCAGTAAGCGATGTCTATCCCTCGCATTGTAGGTTTCATTGCCTCCCGCACAGTCACAGGTGAATCCACAGATCCAACATTGCGTAGAAAGTATTCTGTAAGGGATGTGTGTGTTTATGTGACCGATATTTACCATCCAACAGGAGCCATGGGTAAAGGCGCCACTGGAATGGAGGGTGCATGGTGTTCAGTCTCAAGTCTACCTGTAACTGGGAGTGGTCAGAAAGGCCTCAGGACAGGATTTCGGCTGTCGCCAGGCTGACTGTATGTGCGGCGGGTAAGAAGATGTGATCTATGCGGGAAAAGGAGCCATGGACGCTGGAAAAGTAAGTGTAGCCCAGTGCATTGGGGTGCAGCCGTCTCCAAGAGTCCACCCAATCCAACCCCCGAAGCAAGGTCCCGAATTTAGACTCCCGGGTATCGACCAGGTTCCCAGTAGCCCGCCACCTATCAATAGAAGGACATAGTCTGTCATTCCAGTCCCCCCCAACCAGGGTCAGTCCCTGAGGAATCTCCACCCAAAGCCGCTGCAAGCGTTCAGTTAGATTCCAGGTAAGGGGCGGGGGGTATAGACACTCCGCAGGACAAACAACTTGCCATGAATTGAGCCTGTAGCAACCACATATCGACCCTGTGGGTCGGTCCACATTTTCTCATGGACGAAGGGGACTCTACGGTGGATTAATATTGCTACTCCACACAAACCTCGAATGAAGCCAGAGTGGAAGATCTGAACAAACCCAAAGTGTGTTAAGCAAGGAATCTTATTGCCAAGCAGGTGCGTCTCTTGCAGAAATACAATGTCCGCACCATATCGTTTAGCTTGGCACAAGACTGCCCCTCTCTTGACCTTATCCAGTAGTCCTCGTACATTCCAGCTGATAATTCGGAGCCGTCTCTCAACCGTTCCAGACATAGCAATGATCGGGGCAGACATCGTTGAAGACATGTGGGGAGCAAATTATAAGAAGCATGGATTTTGCTACGACTACAGAATGGACATATGTATGGCACCTAGAAACAAACAACGGAAATAAACCAAACAACTCCCGCCCACCCCCCCACCCCAATACCTCAAAATAGTAGAAGCATCTGTCGTGGCATGAGAGGACTACAGGCCCCAACGGGGGTCAAGAGAAACTCCCGGCCAATGGATCCCTAAATTGCAACCCCTAGACACGGCGATATTTCAGAGTCCAGGAAGAGCAATTGGAGGTGTAGCCCATATGTAGATGCCATCAATCAACAAGTCCAGTTCGCACATGTGGTGAGCGAAGGAGTATAGAAGCTTCTCATGTCAAACAATGTGGGTCATACATGTGATTTATTGCGTGTTTTGGAGAGTTTCTTCGATAAAGATCGCCGGCGCTGGTCGCCTGAGATCACTCCCGGTTTGGCCTGCTAGAAGAGGAGTCAGAGCCGAGTCTGGGCGGAGTGTGCGGCCAAAGCTTGACATGTTCATCGGTCCATGCAAAGACCTCCTCAGGGGAGTCGAAAAAGTATGTCCGCTCATTATACGATATCTGTAGTCTGGCTGGGAATAGTAAAGAGTATTGGACCTTAATATTCCTCAGTCCTGCCTTCGCCTCGGTGAAGGTTTGTCTGCACTGTTGCACCATTCTGGTGTAATCCGGGAATATCATGATCTTTTGTGAAGCTAACAACAGGGGATCTTTGAGTCTAGCCTGTTGTAGGATGGTGTCTCTGTCTCTAAAGTTTAGAAATCGCGCAATCACTGGTCTGGGCCTCGCGCTCGGAGGCGGCTTCTGCAGCAAGGCTTGATGTGCGCGTTCAATGACAAAGGAGGAAGACAGAAGACCAGGAGGTAGTCAGTCTGCCAGCCATTTGGCCAGAAAGTCAGCCACATCTCTACCCTCGCACCCCTCCGGGAAGCCCACAAAGCGTAGATTACTGTGGCGGGAGCATCCCTCCGCGTCCTCCGCCCGCATCGCCAGCCCCTTGGCGATGGACTCTAAGGCCGAGACCCTCTTCTGGAGCGTCGTGATTGAGTCTTCTGCCGTGGATATCCTGGACTCGGTTTCCGTGATACGCTGTACAGCGTTGCAGAGGTCTTGTCTGAGGAGCATCACATCAGAACCCACCGCCCCAATCTTAGCCTCGAGCATGTCGTGGGACTGCGTGATAGCGGCCAATATAGCGGCGTTGTCCGGCATACTCGTCTGTGCGTCACCCAGTGCAGGGGGCTGAGCAGTCGTGCCAGCAAACTTGTCCAGTGTGCTCTGTCGGGCTGAAGAGCCAGAAGTTTTATCTTTAGACATGTGGTATCGCTCCGTCTGTCAGGCCACCCCAGTTCAATGGGCAGCAGGAGAGCAGGGCCAGAGGGGGCAGATGACCCTAAGATACAAGGAGAGGGAGCCACCAAAGCCAGGGCCCCGACCAGGCAGTGTGCCTACGTAGATATCCCAGCCCAGTAGGGGGCCAATGCGCAGACCACAAATGACCAGGGCTATGCTGGCACAGTAACTTTAGGCAACCGTCGAGGCCCAGACTCTACCCTTCAGATCAAGTTCCACACAATGCCTGTGGCAAAGCTCTCAACATCTGCCATCTACGTGCACCGCAGAGGCAGGCTAGGACAGGCCCATCGCAACACAGAGGGCCAAGAAGGCAGGGGCCGGGTCAGTTACGGTGTACCATGTCGGCAGGCCCCAGGGTGGCAACAAAGGGAGTGAAGCACAGGGCCAGACCCTAAGGGCGGAAGGTGGCGTGCCGTGGCCCGCAGCGGCCGCTGAGTCGTCTGACACGATATGACCACACCTCCAAGCAGTAACGCCGCCATTACTTCTTCCAATTAGCAGTTGCGAAGGTGTGGGCTATACCTTAAGAATGCAGTGCAGGCATCCCCGCAGGTCCTCCGGAGGTGCCCAATTGGCAGTAGCGCCGCAGCGTGAGGGGCCTGACTCCACTGGGGTAGGCTGCTGACGCACCAGCCCAGCCTCACCGAACACCGATCTGCAGCCACCGCCTGCAGGGGAATCCTTAGTGAGGCTCACTCACCCAGCTGTGGGGGACCCCCAGCCCAGCGAAGCAGGCAGCATACCAGGCAGGTTCAGTAAGCGCCACAACCCGATGTGGCCGTCGAGGCAGATCAGCGCTGCATCCCCGCAGGAGGAAAGGCGGCCCGCGCCGTTCACCGCGGTCACCGCCTCCCTCAACGCATCTCCAAAGGGGCGCACTGGGGCAGCTGCCGCGGCTCGATAGTGCTGCCGAGTTTCAAGGCGGCAGACAAAGAGGCGCCACCCCTCCGCCTCCAAAACGCGGCACAGGGACCAGCTCCCACGGCAACTAGCCAAGGCACGTTCGGCACCGCCCACCACACAAGAGCGAGGACTGCCAGGCCATAGATCGCTGCCGGGCTCGGGAGGCCGCCAGACCAACAAGGCGGGTCGCAATCAGGTTCCCAGGATCCACTCGGCTAGCGGATCACTACCCACAAAGTAGGACAGGTGAGAGCCGAAAAAAATGGCAGGATTATTGCCGGATTAATGAGGGTTTAAGGGAGCCCATCTGAAGCACGTCCACCATGTTGAACGGCTTGGCCACGCCCCCACGATGGTAGAAATCTACCATCCTTTTACTCTGTTAGTGCTTCTAATCATTTATGTCTGTTTCTGTCTAATGGTTGTTTCAGCACACCTATTTTATACTAGAATGACGCTAGTTCAATAAATGGTTATTGAAAAACGTACCGACCGTTTTGTCTGTGTAACTCTCCTTGGTAAGCGGGGTTTCTAGTGGCACTGTGAGCTAGCTGGTATACAGACTAACATACCCGGTGGGGGTGTACGGAATCAGTCTGGACCCCAAGCCCACAGTCTATGTTGTCTAAACACGCAGATCCTATAGAGGTTTATAGGAACTACATGTCACTAATATATAAAAAAAAGGCTATAAACTGAAGAGAGTGCATTCTCCACTCAGAGCACTAGGGTATAGAAAGAGAGCGGCCTTTAAAATGAAACCTCTCTCTTGGATGACGGGTGTGCATAGGAGGGTGTGAGGAGGGACTGACCCCTCTACTGTGACCTCTGTCTTGAATAACAGGTATGCATAGTAGGGTGTGGAGAGAGACTAGCCTCTCCGCTGGGACCTCTCTCCTTAATGGCAGATGTGCATAGTAGGGACTACCCTCTCTGCTGACAGCTTTCCCCAGGGTGCTATGTGTAAGGAGTAGGGTGTGGGGAGGGCCTTACCTCTCCACTAACATGCTTCACAGGATGGA
This sequence comes from Calotriton arnoldi, assembly GCA_963921515.1. Taxonomy (NCBI): domain Eukaryota; kingdom Metazoa; phylum Chordata; class Amphibia; order Caudata; family Salamandridae; genus Calotriton; species Calotriton arnoldi. The sequence continues at coordinate 272,209 of CAWUFW010007425.1, forward strand.
AACCATGCATAGTAGTGTGTGGTGAGGAACTAGCTCCTCTGCTGAAAGCTCTCTCTTGGATGATGGGTGGTCGTAGCAGGGTGTTGGGAGGAACTGGGCCTATCTGTTGAGTCCCCTCTCATGGATGCCAGGTGTGCATAGTAGGGTGTGGGAAGGGACTGGCCTCTACTCTGAGATCTCTCTTTGGACAACAGAAGTGCATAGTATGGTTTGAAGAGGGACTGGCCCCTTCGCTGAGACCTCTCTCTTGGATGATGTGTGTGCATAGTAGAGTGTGTGGAGGGACTGGCATCTCTGCTGACACATCTCTCATGGATGATGGGTGTGCATAGTATGGTGTGGGGAGGGACTGGCTTCTCCATTGAGACCTCTCTCTCAGATGATGGGTGTGCATAATAGGGTGTATGGCGGACTGGCCTTTATACTGAGACCCTTCACTTTGATGAGGGGTGTACCTTGTAGGGTGTAGCAAGAGGCTAAACAACTCTCATGGATGATGTATATACATAGTAGGGTGTGGTGAGAGACTGGCCTCTCCACTGAGATCTCTCCCCAAGGTTACAAGTGTGCCTAGTTAGGAGTAGAGAGGGAGTATCCTTTCACATGAGACCTCTCTCTTGGATGACGTGTGTGCATATTAGGATGTGGAAGACTGGCCTCTCCACTCAGATCCCTCTCTTGATTGATGGGTGTGTTTAATAGGGTGTGGGGAGGTACTGGCCTCTATGCTGAATCCTCTCTGTTGGATAACAGGTGTGCGTAGTAGAGTGGAGACTAGCCTCTCCGTGGAGACCTCTCTCTGGGATGACAGATGTGTGTAGTAGGAAGTGTGGAGGGAATACATTCTCTGCTGACAGCTTTCCTTAGGGTATTTGGTGTACATAGTAGGGTTTGGAGAGGGACTAACCTCTCCACTAACACCCCCCACAGGTTGATAACTATGCATAGTAGTGTGTGGGGCAGAACTAGCCACTCCATTGAGACCTCTCTCTTGGATGATTAGTGTGCGTAGTAGGGTGTGTGGAAGGTCTGGCCTCTCCACTGAGACCTCTGTCTCGGATGATGGGAGTGCGTAGTAGGGTGTATGGAATACTGTGTCTTTCTGCTGAGACCTCTCGGTCTTGGATGACGGGTGTGCATAGTAGGGTGTAGGGAGATACTGGCCTGTCCACTGAGACCTCTGCCCAAGATTGCAGGTGTGCATAGTAGGGTGTAGAGAGGGAGTAACTTTTTAAGTAAGACCTCTCTCATGGATGACGACTGTGCATAGTAGGGTAATGGAAGGGACTGGCCTCTATGCAGAAACCTCTCTTTTGGATGACAGATGTGGCTCATAGGGTTTGGGGAGAGAACTGGCTCCTCTGCTGGGATCTCTCTCTGGGTTGATGAGTCCACGTAGTAGGGTGTGTGGACCGACTGGGTTTTCTACTGACAGCTTTCTCAAGGTAAGTTGTGGGGAGCGACTAACCTCTCCACTAACACCCCTCCACAAATTGATAAGCATGCATATTAGTGTGCGGGAGGAACTAGCCTCTCCACTCTGACCTCTCTCTTGGATGACGGGTGTGCGTAGTAGAGTGTTTGGAGGGACTGACCTCTCTGCTGACAACCCTCTCTTGGATGAGGGGTGTGCATAGCAGGGTGTGGAGGGACTGGCTTCTATGCTGAAAGCCCTATCTTGGACAACAAAAGGGCAAAGTAGGGTTAGGGGAGGGACTGGGCCCTCTTCTGAGACCTGTCTCTTGGATGATGGGTGTACATAATAGAATGTGGAGGGACTGGCCTCTCTGCTGACAGCTTTCTCTAGGGCTTCAGGTGATGTAGTAAGGTATGGGAAGGGGCTAACCTCTCCACTAACACCCCTCCACAGGGTGATAAAAATGGGTGGTCATTTGTGGGGAGGAACTAGCCTTTCAACTGACACCTCTATCTTGGATGATGGATATGCATAGTAGTGTGTGTGGAGGGACTGATCTCTATGCTGACACCCCTCTCTTGGATGACAGGTATGCATAGTAGGGTGTAGGGAGGCATTGGCCTCTCTGCTGTGAACCCTCTCTTGGATGACAAAAGTATGTAGTAGGGTTGGTGGAGGGGCTCGCCCCTCCTCTGAGACCTGTCTCTGCCATGACAGGTGTGCATAGTACAGTGTGGAGAGAGACTAGCCTCAGTGTTGAGACCTCTCTTTGGGATGGCAATTGTGCATAGTAGCGTGTTTGGAGGGCCTGGCATCTTGCCTGACAGCTTTCCCCAGGGTGTCCGGTGTATGTAGTAAGGTGTGGGGAGGGACTAACCACTCTACTAACATCCCACCACAGGGTATTAGGCATGTGTGGGAAGGAACTAGCCTCTTAGTTTAGACCTCTCTCTTGGGTAACTTCTGTGCATAGTAGAGTGTGGGGAGGAACTGGCCTCTCTGCTGATATCCCTCTCTTGGACCATGGGTGTGCACACAAGGGTGTGGGGAGGGACTGGCCTCTCTGCTGAGATCCCTCTCTTGGATGACGGGTGTGCATAGTAGGGTGTGAGGAGGGGCTGGACTCTATGCTGAAAATGTACTCTTTTGGATGACAGATGTGCCTAGTAAAGTTTGGGGGACTAGCCCCTCCACTGGGACCTCTCTCTGGGATGACTGGTGTAATACTTGTAGGGTGTGTGGACGGACTGGCCTTTCTGATGACAGCTTTCCCCAGGGCATCAGGCATACGTTGTAAGGGGGAAGGACTAACGTCTCCACTAACACCCCTCTATAGGGTGATAAGCAAGCATAGTAGTGTGTAGGAAGGAACTAGCCATCCGCTGAGACCTCTCTTTTGGATAACGGGTATGTGTAGCAGGGTGTGTGGATGGACTGGCCTCTATGCTGAAACACTAGGCCTTGTGTGTAGGGTGTGGGGACAGACTGGTCCCTCCTCTGAGACCTCTCTCTTGGATGATAGGTATACGTAGGAGGGTGTGGAGAGATACTAGGTTCTCCGCTGAGACCTCTGTCTGGGATGATGGGTGTGCGTAGTAGGGTATGTGTAGAGGGACTCGGCCTTCTTCTGAGACCTCTCTCTGAGATGACAGGTGTGCGTAGTAGGGTGTGGAAAGAGACTAGCCTCTCTGCTGAGATCTCTCTCTGGGATGATGGGTGTGCATTTGGATGGACTGGCCTCTATGCTGACAGCTTTCCCCAGGGTATCAGGTGTACATAGTAAGGTATGGGGAGGGACTAACCTCCCCACAAACTCCCCTCCACACAGTGATAAGCATGCATAGTAGTGTGTGCGGAGGGACTAACCTCCCCTTAGAGACCTTTCCCTTGGATAATGGTATGCATAGTGGGGTGTGTGGAGAAACTGGCCTCTCTGCTGAGACCTCTCTCTCAAATGACAGGTGTGCCTAATAGGGTGTGTGGAGGGACTTCCCTCTCTGCTCAGACCTTTCCCAAGGTAGTGGTTGTGAGTAGTAAGCTCTGATAAACTACTACCATCTCCAGTAAGACTTCTTTCTACAGTGGCAAGTGTGTATACCAGAGTGTATTCAAAGTTCATCTACTCCTTTCACTTTTCACGAGTCCACAAATTTTATTCATCACAGTACCTATTCCGTACAGCCCTCCTCTCAATAACTAGGGGTACAATAAGCCTTTCCCACTAGTAGATTATATTGAGAAGTCCCCTACTCTTTTTTTACTTTTCATGATCCCATGAGAGTCTCGCGAGATCGGACATTTTTTGAAAAAATAATATACTTTTTTTTCATCACAATATTTATGCCTTACAAACCTCATGTCAAAATCTAGGGGGACAGGATGCCTTTCTCCTGCCCACTTTATAGCTTTTTAACTTCATTCCCACAACACCACCGATTTTTCACAGTAAACAGTAATGGCTGTCATTTCATTTGCAAACCTCCAACAGTCAGCCGATCAGAGCACTGGCTCTCGCGGTATGCACAGGAGTCTGTCGCTTCTAGCAGCTGACCCGTGTCAGTACTTTCCCTTAATGAGGTGTGAAAATTGTACAACAGCACAAACTATGGCTTAGACATTTTGGCAGGAAGATCGGGGTGTAAGGTATGCAACTCCTTTCAGATCAGGAAAAGTAGTTGGGGATGGTGGAGGAACTTCATTAACTTGAAAGAGGTTTGGATATAGCCTGCCCATTCATAGTTACAGGTAAAGGGAGACCTGAGGCACAGAGATGTTTGTTCCTTGGGCCAATTATAGCTAGATTGGCACCAGCATGGTGGGATGGAGAGCTGGTCCCAGAACCAATTTGCTGTGTTTGAACATTTTATTCATTTCCCTGGACACACCCCTGGCTAGGAACCTAGCCACCTCCAAGAGCAGAACAGTTCTTCCATGTTGGATTTAATTCAGAATAGTGTCCTATGGGATAGTTTCAGTAAGGCAAACGTGAAGTTCTGAAAAAATGGGATTGTTTATTCTTGTGAACCTTTTCTCATTTGTTAGGGAGTGTCCAGGAGTCACCCGCAGCCACTGGCTAGTAAATCATACAAAGTGGCACCTCACGCCAACTTCATCAGAATACTCCGGGTCATGTGGAAGACAAGAAGATGACTGGATTTACATGATTGAAGTCACATGAAGCAAACTGAGTGACCCAGACTCAAGAGTGCAAGATGCGCAGGATGCCTCACATTTAAGACCCACATGCTGGGCTAACATGCACAATTAAGAGCAATACTACATGAGCACATAAACAATTGGGAGACATTCTAGGTTCCCAAAATATCAAGGTAAAAAATATAGAAGTAAAAAATATCGCTGAAAAAATATAGAATGCAAAAATATCGACTCCATGTACTTAAACAGGTAAGTACAAAGATAACGAGAAAAAAATTCGATATAAAAAATATAGTTGTACAAAATATTGAATCTTATATATATATATAAAATAAAATATAAACATTAAATATGTTAAATAATAAAATTAATATAAAAAATAAAGTATATTTAACATAAATTAAAAAATATATAATAAATTAACTTAAGTTAAAAAGTTAAACACACATACATATTGATTCATATATATTTACTTTAAAACAATTAATAAACTATTATTTTTTATTTATTTTATATATATATTTCTCAGTGCACACTTCGAGTACCACATCGAGTACCACATCGGAAGTAGAGGTAATAACCAGACAATCTACTTTTTTAGAAGATTACCGGACGCTGAGGAGGGGGCGACAAACAGTGAACATCACCCCCCAACAGACACCAAGAGGGAGGGGACAACGAGGAAGAGGAAGAGGCAGGGGCACAGCAAACAGCGGAGAAGTCGACGAAAACAAAGAATACAAAAAAGGAAACAGAATAAAGCCAGTGGGAATCAGACGTGGGGGCTCGAGGAAGAAGAATCAACAATGATGGACAACACTACGGTAAATAAAACTATAATTAATCTCACCAGCCGTTCTTTGTCCTTTTTCGAAAAGAAAACCTTATGCCTGGGTCTCACATTTTGTCCAACCGAAGTTTTCAACTATTCAAACACAAGAATAGATATTTTTAAATTTGTCCGCAAATTGAAACTTACTAAATGGCACACCCTCAAAGGCAACACATCATATAACACCATAGTAAGGGACAACACCAATCCCACAAATCTTACAGTAGAAGATGCCAATGTACTAAGAACTATGCAAGAATTGGTATCCAGCAATGATCCTGAGGCAATCACCTCTTCCCATAGAGAACCTGAACTCCCTGATATCATGACCAATAAAGCAGCCAAAACTCATTTCAAACCCCGTTCTATCTTTTATCCGAATCTTCCACACGATAATGTGGATACTTTTCACGAGGTTGTAACCAAAGCCCTCTTAGAGTGTAAATATGCTAAATCCAATCAAAGTTTTGTAACCGGTAATCTGAGTACTAAACAAAGAACGATTATCTCACAATTGGCCAATGACAGGGATATTGTGATACGCCCTGCAGATAAAGGCGGCAATGTGGTTTTACTCAGCAAAGAAATGTATACTGTAGAAGCCTACAGACAACTTGATAATAGCAGATTTTACTGTAGATGTAACACCAAAACCTATAATGACAGTATCCTGACAACATGGACCCAACTGACAAAGTGGCATCATGATGGTATCATTACCTGGGAGGAGTATTTATTTCTGAAGAAAGACTATCCTAAACTCCCCATTATTTACTTTCTTCCAAAAGTCCACAAAAATCCATTGGTCCCGCCTGGTAGACCTATTGTTTCATCCCTGGGGAGTGTATTCGAAAATATTTCGAAATATGTTGATTATTTTCTGCAACAATATGTAATAACACTTCCATCGTATGTCAAAGATACCAAAGACTTTTTGTGCAAAATTGCTGGTATACAATGGGAATCAAACTACACGTTTATAACCATGGATGTCTCCAGTCTTTATACCATTATTGATCATGATCAAGGAGTACATACATGCACTCATTTTTTAAATGAGAGAAATATCATGTATCTAGAACATACCAAAATGCTTGTAGAGATGATGTACCTATGTTTACAGAATAACATATTTATGTTTAATGGGGAGCTCTTTAAACAAATACTGGGGACTGCCATGGGTACATGCTTTGCGCTGAGTTTCGCTGGTCTCTTCCTAGGTCTGTGGGAAGAAAAGATAAGAAACGAAATTTCACTCTCCCAATATTTTGCCAAAGTCAAAGTTTGGCTGCGGTACATTGATGACCTTTTTTTGATATGGGAGGGATGCGAAGTAGAAGCCTTAGAGTTTATTAATAAACTCAACACCAATACATATAACATCATATTGACACAAAATATCAATAAAGAAGAAATAGAATTCTTGGACGTTAAAGTCAAGGCAGTCAACAATACCCTAGAAACCAGACTTTTCCGCAAAGATACAGTGGGCAACAGTATCCTACATGCTCGCAGCCACCACCCAGACACCCTTAAATGGAGTATCCCTTATGGGGAATTGCTGAGAGCAAAAAGGAACTGCAGCACAGAGGAGAACTATCAGGCAGAAGAAAAGGTCATGATCAAACGTTTCAGAGACCGGGGTTACCCAGAGTGGGTATTGAACAGAGCTGTCTCTAAATTAAAAGGTATTGACAGACAGAGCACATTGCAAGAAAAGGTAAGGAACAGTGATCCCCCGGAGACACATGTCATTTTGACATATAACCACAATTCACATAAAATACAGAAAATACTCAATGATAATTGGAACATCCTTAAGAGCGATCAGATAGTGGGCCCTAGAATCAGTGATAGACCAAGAATTACGTATCGCAAAGGTCGTAATCTTAGAGTTATCTTGATGCATGGTGATATCACGAATCGACAAAACATGGCAAGACATAACCTTAAAGGTTTTTATCCGTGCAGCCATTGTAAGGCATGAAGGGCAAGTCAGATGGTTAAAGAATTCAGTGTACCTGGTTCCAACATGAAAAAAACTATCCCACAATTTTTGACATGTAGCACTACATATGCTATATACATTCTGAGATGCCCCTGCCAGAAACAATATGTGGGTAGCACCACTCATATGGCAAAAAAGAGGGTCCTTGAACGCCTGAGGGCAATTAATAACAAGGACCCCCACTATGCTGTAGCAAGACATTTCGCAGAGTTTCATCTTTCCAACAGCTCGCTTCTCAGTTACTTCGTAATTGAACAGGTTCAAGGCAGCCCCAGGGGGGCCAACAGAGAGCTCAATCTCAGAAAAAGGGAATACAAATGGATTCTAGATCTCGAGACTCGATACCCCAAGGGCCATAATGTGGACGAGGAATTAGCCACACACCTTATTGAAGGATAATGGTATTTGTATTTCTGTTCTAAAGCTCTTTGTGAAACTCCATGATGTTGTGGTATACATGTGATTGCTGATTATAACTGTTAATGATCAACACGATGATTACAGTTTGTGAAAAGTATGAATAACATGTTATATTGCTACAGTTTTAACATTTTAATCTATTAATTTTTCTCATATCTTTTTCTTCTTTTCCCTACACAGGAGGAAAGGAAGGGGCCCTCCGACAGTTTGCGGACACTTCACGGGCCTCCTACCCTTTTCTTCACCTCTATGAAGAGATCACCACTCACTATTAGATAAGAATTCTTTTTCACTTATAGTCACCGTTATTGTTGTTTGTCTCTGGACAGTACTGAACATACATGTAATTTGAGCCACTCGGCGACAGTATTGATTTTTACATGGTTGATTAGACTCTTCGAACCATACGTGTCTGCATGTTCATGAGTTTCCAATATTGATAATAGTACCTAACTTTATAACTCATCATATATAGTGCTATTTTGTTTTGGCCCGTATTCTGCATTATGACTGTTCTGATTTCAGCAGTCTGTTTTGCCACTTTGGCGTTTGGACCAAGGATAATACGCACTATAGTCCATTATCACATATAATTAATACAACAGTACCCGTTGTGATGGACTATCAGCAGTACTTACTTTACATTCACTGCCTTTTCTGCTCTTTTGTGTTGTGAATGTAACAATAATGAAGTATATTGCATTTATGCTGTAGACAATATGTATGAGCTAATACAGTATTTGACAGTCAAAGATGGCCGACACATTTTTTACTTCTGTGGAATTGAACAGCTACATTTTTGTCCTCTTTCTTTGTTCAGTGCCGAGACTATGTAATGCACTTTTTTCTTTTGGCTCTTTGTGTGATCAAGGAAGTTTCTTCCGAAACGCGTAACCTTGAGCTTTAAATAAATTACCCTTTATATATCGGATTGTGAGAGCGCGTATTATTGGACTTTGATACGAATATTTCTATATATATATATGTACCAATAACATAAAATCTAAAAAAAAAAACATTCTATTACAAATTAAAACATTTAAACATTTAACTATTTAAAAATCTCCAAACTTAAATTTCCCATTCCAGTGTTGGATAGCGGTGGAGTAAAAACTAATATTCCCACTCCAGTGAGTGCAACAGTAGGGAAAGTGTTGGATAGCGGAGGGGTAAAAATTACTATTCCCACTCCAGTGAGTGCAACAGTAGGGAAAATGTTGGATAGGGGATTGGTAAAAATTACTATTTCCACTCCAGCGAGTGCAACAGTAGGGAAAGTGTTGGATAGCGGAGGGGTAAAAATTACTATTCCCACTCCAGCGAGTGCAACAGTAGAGAAAGTGTTGGATAGCGGAGGGGTAAAAATTACTATTCCCACTCCAGCGAGTGCAACAGTAGAGAAAGTGTTGGATAGCGGAGGGGTAAAAATTACTATTCCCACTCCAGTGAGTGCAACAGTAGGGAAAGTGTTGGATAGCAGAGGGGAAAAAAATTACTATTTCCACTCCAGCGAGTGCAACAGTAGGGAAAGTGTTGGATAGCAGAGGGGTAAAAATTACTATTCCCACTCCAGCGAGTGCAACAGTAGAGAAAGTGTTGGATAGCGAAGGGGTAAAAATTACTATTCCCACTCCAGCGAGTACAACAGTAGAGAAAGTGTTGGATAGCGGAGGGGTAAAAATTACTATTCCCACTCCAGTGAGTGCAACAGTAGGGAAAGTGTTGGATAGCGAAGGGGGAAAAAATTACTATTCCCACTCCTGTGAGTGCAACAGTAGGGAAAGTGTTGGATAGCGGAGGGGTAAAAATAATTACTATTCCCTCTCCAGTAAGTGCAAAAGTAGGGAAAATGTTGGATAGCGGAGGGGTAAAAATTACTTTTCCCACTCCAGTGAGTGCAACAGTAGAGAAAGTGTTGGATAGCGGAGGGGTAGAAATTACTATTCCCACTCCAGTGAGTGCAACAGTAGGGAAAGTGTTGGATTGCAGAGGAGTAACAATTAATATTCTCACTCCAGTAAGTTCAAAATTAAAAACAAACAACATTTTAACATCAAAAATATTTAAAAACACAAGAAATTAAAAAACATATAAATATGTTAAAAATTAAAATGCAAATATATTTAATATAAATTTTGGAAAAAAAACATATTATAATGTTAAATACATATGACAAATACCTAGAAATATTATATTAAATAAAATAAATAATTTCCAAACAAATATTTTTAATTATTTAGAAACAAAAACATTAATTATTACATAAATTTACTTTTTTTTATTTCCTACCCTATAACACCACACAATTCACAACCAACATTTACATTTTTTTAAAATGGACTTCCTTAATTAACATAATTAATTACCAATTAATTAAATATTATTAATTAAAAAACAAATTAAAACTCATAAAAATTATTTTACTTCCCACACTTTACCCCTATAATCCCCACAACCCACAGCTAAAAATAAACTGCAAAAAATTAATTACACAATAAAAACCTATTTCAATTAAAAATCTAAATGTATTTAACAACTAATTATAAAGTAAGTAAAATTTATTTACTCCCACACTGTACACCTATAACAATAAAACCCACACACACACAAATATAAACAAATACCCTAATTAAATGTAAATTAATTAATTAATATTAATAATCAACTAATTTTTAATTAATTAAACATAAATTACTTCCCACCCTTTTCCCCCATAAACCCCTCAACCCACACATAAAATGAATTACACAAATTCCATATTTAATTTTCAATTAATTAATTAATATTAATTACCAACTAATTATTAATTAATTAAACATAAATTACTTCCCACCCTTTACCCCATAAACCCCACAACCCAATCTATAAAATATCATACAATTAACATAATTAATTATCAATTAATTAATTAATATTAATTAACAACTAATTAATAATTAATCAAAAATAAATTACTTCCCACACTTTACCCCTATAAACCCTACAACCCGCACCTAAAAACAATTACCATAATTAATTATCAATTCATTAATATTAATTAACAACCACATTTATAATTAATTACAAATAAATTACTTCCCACAATTAACACTATAAAATCTAAATTAAATAAATAAAAAATAATCATTAATTTAGTATGATTAAATTACTTCCCACCCTATTCCCCTATAAACTCACAACCCGCTACGGAACAAAAAAAATCCAAAATTTATTTAAAATAAAATTCATAACTACTAAAAATCTAACACATATATTAAAAAACATAAACAATACTTATACAAAAAACATACATTTAAAATATAAACTAAAATACATAACACTAATTAAAAAAGTCAATATTTTAAACATCTACATTTTTGCAAGCAATATTAATGACTTCTATACTTTTAAAAACTATGGTGCTCATTACGATGGCAGACGGACTTCAGTCCGTCCGCCATCATTGCGGGGAGTGGGACCGTCCGGCTGTAAGGTGACGGTCCCGCACATGAGATTACGATGTTACCACCACCGTGGCGGTCGCATCGTCTATCTCTAACATTGCGGCGGGTGCTGCATGGCTGCAGCACCTGCCGCAATGTCCAAAATGCACTGTTTGCATTTCCCTGCACCACGTGGCAGGCAACATGCAGTGCCTGCCACCTGGTGCAGGGAAATGTAGGGGGGTACCATACGTGCCTCCCTAGTGCACAGCCAAACCCCCCCAGCACAAGGGGGGCCCGCAATGGGCCCCCAAAGTACATCCCCACCAGCCTTACCATGGCAGTTTTACTGCCATAGAAAGGCTGGTGGGGATGCAGCATCATAATATGGCGGACGGTGCCTGCTAGGCACCGCCACCATTCTATTTATGTGTGCGGTCCAACAGCAACAATCGTTACGATTGCTGCTGTCGGACCCGTGGCGGGCAGATTTTCTGTCCGCCACCCACACTGCCCACCCTCGCAATCTGGAGGGCGGGATTTGGCAGCACGATTGTTGTGAATTTGCCACCGGCAGGCTGCCGGTGGCGGATTCACCGCAATCGTAATGACCTCCTATATTTCTTACCTTAAATTCGATATTCTTGACCACAATATTCTTTGTGTCGATATTTCTGAATCACAATATTTCCAACTCGATATGTGTGTAAATCAACATTTCCAACTCGATTTTTTGTCTCAACACCGACATTCTTGAAGACATAGGGCAATTTTTCTTGTTACAAATTATGTCGTATGTGACAAAACTATTTCCTTGTGACCACAAGCTTAATTGATCTAATTTCACCCTTATGACATTCTAGTGTGTGGCAGCAGAGGGATCCCACTGTATTCCATCCATGGGGCCAATTTTTAAACCATTATTGGAAAGTAATAGCATTTTTAATATAATACGTTACAAGTGTGTCACTATTACAAGAATATTCATGTTTGCACTGAGGGTAGTGTGAGTTTTTTAGAGCACACAAACTCACATCAAATAAGAGGAGATTTGCAACTATCAAAATGACTGTTCTCATTTCTTACTGGTGTCTTTCATGTCTTTTGGTACATATCTTTACAGGTTCCTATAACACAAGGAGTGAACCTAAGGCGGGGGTGTAATGTTATTGTGCGTGAGTATGCATGAATGAATATGCATGTGAAGAGGCCACTCTTATTGTTTGAGTTAGAAATCCTTAGAAAAAAAACAGAAGACAAGAGGCGTTTGGCAAAACAGGAACAGTTTGTTTAATTAAACAGAGCATCTGGGAGAACAGTTACAGGCACGAGGTCTGAGGATTGTCTCAATTTTCAATTGGTTTAGGTCCTTCTTTTACTCAAAAACATGACAGGTAATAAAAGTTTCGGGATGCCATATATGGTGAGGAAAGTTGGTTGCTGCCTTTGGAGTCATAAATTAATGGTCAAATGGTTACTACAGGTGGGTCTCGACCTCACGTAGACACAGTGGTCCAGTGGATACAGTGTCCAGGTGTCTGGCATGGGGAGCGCAAGATCACTATGCTTGTTAGGTCCTGACTGTCTATGTGTTCCTAACTCATCTGGCATCTGACTTTATGGTGTTTTTAGGAGCTTGGGTACTCCATCCGACCATGTGTGCTTTATTGGAGAAATCTCCGCTGACCATTGTAATGTCGCTGTGCCTATCTGTGGGATTGATCAAGAATTTCTTGCATGAGTGTTTGCTTGCCAGCTATGTACCTGTGACCTATCAATCAGTAACCATGGGCCTTGGTCTCAAGGCCTGCCTGACTACATAATTGCGAGTCGAGGTTGATGTGGCATTGAGAACGGGCAAGTCTATTAATAACGATGAGATTTCATTTCTATTGATGAGCGCATCGATTTCCATATAACATTCTCTTCTCTAGTTGAGTCTTCAAATAAACTATCTAACTCATGCATTTGTACAGCCACTTCATTTGGGGCCTGTTGCTCGCTATGCTATCATTTTATTACAACTCCCTTCCAAATTACTTGCATTCTTCCCAGTTTGAGGACTGCATTTTTACCACCGGTGATCTCCAAATGTATAACCCTGCATACCAATAGAAACACAATGATAACTGGCAACAGTGATTTACATAAACCAGATATCCATTGTGGGAGCCTGGAGAACCAATTTGAAAAGCACTCCTGCTCAGGGGCACCTCTCTCTTCACACATGTTTAGTTTTGTAGATTGTGCAGTTAGCGTTCCATTGTCTGTGTCATTTCCTGGGATGAACTTGCAGCAAGCCGCTCTGACCTTGGAACAGACCCCTTCCTCCATTGCAGTCATTAGGTCCAGTAGATAATGGTGCTGTATTACCATGAGGCAAATTGCTCGCATTTCATCCTTGATAGAATTGAGGCTGAGCTCAGTGCTGGTCATCATTTTGAGCATTTCCCGCTGGCTAATTTGTAGCCAGCAAGTGTTAACTTTTATTTGCAGGGCAAAGAAGGCTATCAACCCCCCTACTCCCAGCTGTGCTTCCGTGAAAGTCTAAATTTGCCTGGAATGTCTCTAACCTGAGCCCTGACAAAATAGTCTGTCGCTCTCCTTTCACGAGCTTGGTGCAGCAAGTTGGTCTTTTTCTTTAGTGAGTGCTGGTACAAGTCTGCTAGCTCTTCTCCAGGAATGACCTGAGTCAGGGTGTGCATGGTGACCAGGGACCACAGTCATCTCCATTCGGGTACCAGTTGAGTGTGTAGGCACGCTCGCCGCACAACCAGTAGTAATCCATTAGCATGGAGGTGCCTCATGGCATATCCAGAAGATATAACATAATTCCGCAGTTAGCATTAATGCCCATTGGAAACATTCCTTTTCCTTTGAAACATAAGCAATACAGTGTAAGTATACATGGGGCAGTCATATTTTCATTAAACTCTCCCCCATGAGACCTAGTCCCCATTTTATGCCCGAGTTGGACGGCCCTACGTAGGGATTTCATGTTGGGAGACCACTTGTTTAAGAAGACATCCCCGGAGCCCCTCTAGGTTCACAGATGGACGCTGCAGCAGATGTGTTTGTGAACTGAGTTGGGGGTTTCTGTACCTCCTAAAGTCTCTTCTCCATGAAAACCCGGGCCATGTGATATCTTCTCCTATGGTGCCCTTCCTACGAATCCTGTCCAGCTCAGTTTGGATATCAGTGGGTTCAATGAAATATAGCGCTATTGGGTTGGTCTTGTATCAGGTTATGTTTACAACTACCCTGTGTGGTTCTGTCTTGTTGAATTGGATCTTGGCTCTTATTCTGCATATGCAGAGGTGAATAAGGCATTTTGTTTTCTCAAGGGCTACTTCTTGGGACAAGTAAAGCCTATCTGTGTCTACAGCATGGGAGATCAATGAGCAGACATAACATGACCTGGCTAATGCTTGGGAGCTGATTGCTGCCATGTGCTGGTATCATGTGTTATGCAAAAGGGCGCTGTGCAATGCATGTGGGATGCTGGTGTTCTGTTTGGTGTAATTGTAGGTAACATACGAGAGGGCCCTGCGCAAGCGCTGTAGTTTTCCATTAGTGAATCCCTCTTGACTCGGCAGTTCCTCAGTACTACTCAAGTGTGAGACTACCCATAATAGGCAGATCGTACATAATCATATAAATATACATAATTTTGTCGCTATAGTGCAGTTCGAAGTATGGGTCCTCTGGAAGTAGTCTGTGCTCTTCTAGTGGCTGTCTTTCTTCTGACCAGTTTGAAAAGGTTTGCAGATTTAACTCAAGGATATCATAATCATGGAAGGGCTGCACATTGGAATGGTGCACCCTTGTCCTATCCTCTGTAACTATTGACCACTACAGAGGTATACCAACAACATACACAAAAATTGTAGGACCTGATTTAAATCTTGGCGGATGGGTTACTCCATTACAATGGTGATGGATATCCCGTCCGCTGAAATATAAATCTCTTAGGATATAATGGGATTTATATTTCGGCGGATGGTATATCCATCACCCTTGTGACGGAGTAACCCGTCCACCAAGATCTCAATCAGGCCCTAAATCTTATCTATCTCTGCTTTCCAAGAACAAGTGCAGCAATTAGTTCTTAATTAGTTCACTTCTTAGATCTTACCTGAATAGATAAAGGGATGACTGCTATCTCTCTCAATCTTCCCAAACCTTATTGAAGGGTTTCCCAAAAGACCTTCTTAATGCTGGTGATAGTAGTGGGCTAGCACTAACAGTGAAGACATTCACAAAGCGATGTCCCACTCCCACCCATTCTGAATGATGTTTGTGAGATGAACTCCTACTGTAGGATTATTCAGAAGGTTTATCCATCACAGACAACTAGACTCAAAGAAATCAAAGAGTAAATGGATAATCTAAGACTGAAACCACCATGATAAAACTAGCAGTAGTACTTCTGAGTAATCTGAGGATCTAGTAACTATTTAATTCATGTAACAAAATTAAAATAAAACTTACAAAAACATTGAGTTAGGAGTCAGGATTCAGAAGAAGGTAAATGCCTGTTGCATAGCTTTTTTGAGCAACACAAAGCCTGATTCACAAAGGTAAAGTACGTTACACTTTTGGTGTTGCAGTACTCTTGCAGTGTAAGTTTATGTCTAGTAACTCTTCCATTAGTAACTTACCTTTGTGAGTAGTAAGTTTGTGAGCAGTAAGTAACCCCTACCATTTTAATAGGAGTTACTGTTACTATTAGCTAGTTAATACTCACAAAGTTACTGGCTGGTAGTACAATTACACTGCAAGAGTAAACTTACACCAAAAGTATAACTTTACTTTACCTTTGTAAATCATGCCATAGTGTGCACTAGTACTACCTGGTTAGTCATTATTCTAAGTAAGACTCTGCACTATGATGATGATGTCCCTTCCATGCCTGGCTGGTGGTAGTAGTGCTGGCATGGGCTATTGTTCAGAAGATCCTGTAAGAGTGAGTTGGTATCACATTCACCACAAATGTGTGATCCATTTAGTGTGTGAATTATTAAGTCACCCCTGAATAGATCAAACAACCTGGAGGGTTAGGGGTTTATGTAATGGATGGAAAGGGGGAGTTGGGGAATGGTAAGCCAAAGGCAAAAAACATATTCATCAAGCCGATGAGCAGCACATCATCATCACATCTATTGGGGAAGGAATGACACTGTTCAGTTACCAAATGTATATCAAACAGTACTTCAGCCCCAGAGTCCAAAGTTATCTTATGTTACCTAGGCATGATAAAAATACAAAATAGGGAGGACCCACACATTTCTACAAAATGTTATAGTTAAGGAAAGAAAAATGAAACTGTATATATAAATGCCAATATGGATGGTGCATCTGCATTCTTCATCTCTGAATGTTTATCTTGGGTGCAGTTCTGAGCCAGTCCAATAAGCAGAAGTGTTATGTAGCCTTTTTTTTTTTTTTTATTACCTTCATGGTTTGCGCAATTACAGTAATAACTGCAATATGTACAGAGGCATGACAACTCGAAATGTCCTGATGATGATCCCACTATTTATTTAAGGGATCGAAACGCAGTCGACATAATGTACACCATATGCATATACTAAACTGTGATGCCAAGTATGTAATGCTGTTTTCACGTTATTAGGTCTGATTTATTCTCCAACTTTTATGCAGACACGTCCTCCTTGCCTGAACCCCTCCCTAAATGTTGTTTGTTTGTTATTGTCATTAGGACGCAGGTTGTGTCCCACTTGGATTCTTTTCTTATTTTATGTCATACATTTATTGTATATTAAAAATCTGTCCAGCTGGACAAAGAATATAGCACTGATTGAGTCTATATTTATTAACAATATTTTGATTGTCTAGGGACACTGTCTTTAGAAGTTACAAACGTACCCAAGGTCCCTGACCAATTGCATATTGGGTTCCCTTGGTTTTTTTTTCAACATTATGTAGTTTTTGCACAGCAGAAGAGAAGGCCTGTAGAATGCAAAAATATATGTCAATATTGTAAAGTCGAGGAGAAAGTAAGCTTCATAGTAGATGAGGATCAAGAAGGCAGAGTATAGGCTATTACAGTCATGTGCAATTTACTCAGAAGTGAGAACAATCTTCTACCACTAATCCCAGACAAGTAGCTGCATGTACCTAGTTGATTAATTGCACAAATGTCAATTGTGTGTGTCCATCATGTTACATATGTCCAGTGACAGTCCCCCTAGACCACAACCACTTAATTAGAGTTTGATTGACATTTGAGCCAGCACACTACTCAGCATTTTCCAGATCAACGCACCTCTTTCCAGTCCACACAAGTAGATCTCTTTGAGTCATGTTACTTGTTTCCCATAGGCACTGTTTGTAGCTTCCTTTTTCTAGCTGTTGAAATAGTCCCGTAATTGTCCCAAGTCGAATCCCCTACCGACCTGAATGAGATAGACCTTAATGGGACAGAAAAGTCCTCTACATGGTAAGAGACATGTACCCCTGCCCTGAGTGCTCAACTGTTGTGTTGTCTGGATCACTGATGCTGATGTTTTTGTCATGGGGCAAACAGATCATGTGCGTGTTGCATGACATGGGCATGTCTCAGAGTTTGCGGTCTTGCGGGAGCAGGAGGGTTGCCCAATGTGCTGCTCTCATAGTGGTGGAAGGCTACCACCTTCACCAGAGGTTAAGCAGCACATAGAGGCAGCATACCATGTAGTGATAAGTAGTAGTGAACAGGACATTTTTACCATGTGTCACTGGAATGAGGCCTACAGATGTACTCCCTATTTAAAGCTTCTGCTGCTGTGTGCTTAACTAACAAAAAAATGAATGTGTCCATCTGTAATGCAACTGGTGCTCATGTAAAGCACTCTGATACCTTCAGGTCAAGTTTGCGATGTATAAAACTCCCCCCCCCAAACAAAACTCACCCCTGGCCTACGTCAAGGAGATGTGAAAGGGTGTGTGTGATGGAAACATGTGATGAGTGCATGTGTGCTTGCAAGAAGTACACTGCATAAGGGGTGAAGTGTGCTTCAGTGTGTGCATGTAAATGTGTGTTGCCGGCAGTGTGTGTTTTTAAATTAACACACTCTTGTACCATACAGAAAGTCTGCAGTACTGAACAGTGTGTGCAGGCTGAATGAGTTTGCTGCATGTAGTGATGCTTGTGGTGGTATAATACACTAGGATAATGGTGCTGTGCAGTAAGCGTGTCAGGGTTTGAGCCTAACGGCTAGGGCGATCGACCTCAGAGCTGGGGAACCAGGTTCGAGTCTTGGCAGGGACGCACAACATTCTGTGATTATGGGCAAATCACTTAATCTCCCCGTGCCTACCAAAAATGAATGTGTCCGTCTGAAACGTAACTGGTGCTCATGTAAAGCGCTCTGATACCTTCGGGTCAAGTTTGTGCTATACAAAAACTCCACAAAAAAGTGTGCTGTGGATGTATATTGAGTAGGCTTGAGTGGTGAACTCCGCTCTGTTTGTGGAGTTTGTGGAGTTTTCTGCGCTCCGCGTAACTTGCGGAGTGCAGAAAACACCGCTACGCGTAGTGCAGCAGAGTTGTTTCCCCGCTCACGCTGACAAACGGTAAGTTGGCGAGCGCAAGCTGCTGCTCAGGATGAATTTCTACCCGAGCGGTAGGAAGATCTGTGCAAATGGCAGTTCGCACTGCACTACGCCACTTGCGGAACTCCGCTGAGTTTTTATGTCACTTTGCGGAGTTCTGTGTAGCGAAACTCCGCAAACTATGCACAGACCTGAGATTGAGTGCAAGTATGCCTGCACTGGTACATTACATGGAAGACCTTGGGTTCCATTTTGGGAGGCCCAGGCCTGTCTGGTGGAAAACATGAGGAGTAGAGGAATCCCCCCAGACCGAACTGTGTATTGCTGCATTCCTGTAACCTGGGAGTGACATCCACTGGAAGATGGAAGAGCCAGGCTCCCTGTGCATTTCAAAGGGATCTTTGATTCAATTATGGATCACAAGGAGGGGCCTGAACACATCTCAGGAAGAGAGGGAGATGGGGCTGATAAGGGAATCATAAAGAGTAGGGCTGGGAGCCCAGGGTTAACCTTTTGATGAACATATCACAGTGGCTGACATCCAGGTGTAAACCTTTGTCACTCCCATGAATTTTTTGTTGGTTTATCAGCTTCAGAGTCCTGTCTGCTGTGACACACACAATCTTCACGTGGAAGAATAAAGGGGAAAGATGTCAATTTCAAAGAAACAGAACCCCTACATAAAACTTTGAGGACTCAGACACTAAATTACATTTTGTATCTGGAAAAGGACTATAAGTAGGTGCGTTTGAGACCCCAAATGTTGTCATTTGCTGAGCAGCCAGACAGGCTGTGTGGGGAGGAGATGTTCTGCAAGAATTCTGCCTGTGACCAGGACTGCTAGTCTCCCTGCTGGGTGAGGGAACATTACCCAGGATGACAAAGACCACCTGCTCTGGAGCCCGGATCACCAGTGCCTGCCTCTTCGCCAAGACCAGTGTGCCCTGTGAGAAACAGGAGAGCATTGAAAGGAACAAGGTCTGGGGGGAGCCCTATCATGTGGACTCACTGTGCGAGGTGTGAGGAATCTGCTCTTGCACTGATTGGGCCGTAGCCTATGTGCTGGATTGATTCAGTGATCCCTATGTGCCAGGAGGGGCCGTCATTGACTGAGTCAAGGATCAGTGGTTGTATGGAATGGCAGATCAGCACTTGTGAGTGCTGTAGTGGGGACCACGTATGCCAGGAAGGGCCGCCGAAGATGCTGATGCCAAGGGTTTGGGGCATCGCCCGGGAACAAAATACTGCTCCTGTGGCCAAAGCAGGTCTGGCATGCATGCTGCGAACTGCACCAAAGGAAGCCCGAGGATCAAAGGACATCACTGGAGCCCCTCATGCAAGGGAAGTGTGACTTACGGTGTGATCACCGGAGCAGTAACAACCCTGATCACTAGATCCGGTCAGTAGCGTGACTTGGAGAAGAGAGCCCATGACTGCTGGATGCTGCGCATGTGACCGCTCGCAGTCCAAGTTTGCCAATCCAGACCAGGACTTTGTTGCACCACTGAGGGTTCATATCTTTGAGCCTTTGGAGCCCCGGGAGCATACTGCGATTGGTACTGCGATCCCTTAGACTCTTGTGACTGAACTTCTGAAAGGAGTCAGATGGGAAAACTCTTGAGTACGGCCTAATAGTTTGCATTCCCTGGATGTGGCCATCAGTGAATGGGGAGTAACGTCAAACCTGTTGCACTAACATTAGTGGGACAGGGATTTGCCTGACAACTACTAGAGCACGGACCTCAAAAGGATATTGTGTTGTTGCTTTTGAATGTTGTTTGCCTTTGCATGTGTCAAATTAGAATTAAAATACTTTTTTAAATAAAACAAGCGCTGGACCTGTCATCTTTAGGGTGGTCTTACCCCAACTGTTTGTCTGCTTCCCTCCACTTTTTGTTGTATCTTTTTGTCGACCTTAGGACTCTGAGCACTTCACCACTGTTAATTAGTGCTAAAGCACATATTGACATTGGTGTAAACCTGATTGGCATATTTGGTTTATCTGTAAGTCCCTTGTAAAGAGGTATACCATGTACCCAGGGCCTGTAATCTAAATGCTACTAGTGGGCCTGTGGCACTGGTTGTGCCACCCACACATGTGGCTTTTCAAACCTGTCTCAGGCCTGCCATCAAAGGGCCTGTGTGTGCAGTTTACTGCCACTTTGACTTGGCATTTAAAACCACTTGTCAAGCCTTAAACTCCCCTTTAATTACACATAAGTCACCCCTACATGACCCTAAGGAGAGAATGCGGTGTAGCTAAAAGACAGGACATGTGCTTTTAAGTTTTACATTTCCTGGCAGTGACTAACAGCTACATTTGTTTTTCATTGCTGTGAGGCCCACTCCTTCCATAGGCTAGCATTGAGGATTCCTTAAAATACTTTTTAAGCTATAATTCCTGATTGCTACTTCATGTTTCCTATCTTTTGGAATGGTGGCGATAAATCCTCTTTAAGGGTAAAGTTGGATTTGACATTACCATTTTAGAAATGCCATTGAATTAGTCTGTAAACTAATAGCCTTCATGGGCAGGAAGTGGTAGTGAAAGCTCACACTTACATCTGAATTGGTTGTGTCCTGCCCTCACACAAAGGGCTGACTTACCCCCTGCTGGAAGTCTGGAGCCAGGGTTGGGTTGAAAGAGATCCTTGGGCACTTCAGAGAACTCTTTTGAAGTCACCCCCTACATCAAAGGCACTTTGGGCTCTGGCACTATCAAATCAGTACACTACTGGACCTGGGAAAAACTCTGCTGGAGTAAAGACTGCTGTGCTGAAAGGATTGCCACTTTGCTCTGACTGACTGTTCTGAGGAACGGCTTCTCTGCTTTGCTGAGCTGCCCTGCTTCCTGCTGATCTCTGCCCTGCTGAGGCCAAGGACTGAACCCAGAGTCACTACAAGGGCTTGCCTTGAGCTTTCTGAAGTTTCAGGGACACAAAAGACTTCCTACAATTCTGCTGGAGCTGCTGGACTCTGCCTTCTGTGAGTCCTAACCTTGTCTGAGGTGCTCTCTCCTCGCTCTGGGCCTCAGAAGTTGGTTCTGCAGCTGCTTTCATCATCCACAGCTCTTGAGCCCATTAAATCAAGTTTTTCTGCTCTTCACAATTGCAAACGGGCCACTCACTTTGGAACCACGCCGCTCGCACAGAGGATCAGCAAAAGTGGCATCGCTGCCCGCAACTACGAGGCCACACCTGTCCGTCCTTGTTGTCTAGCTCACTGTGTTCATCAGCAAACCTCTTCCCTGTGAACGGCTCGACTTGAGATTGTAAAATTTCAGCGGAACCTGTGTGGAACTGTATCCAACCCATGCTCCATTGTGGTCAGCTTGACTTTTCAGATTTACCCCGGTCTAGCACAACCTTAAGTAAGCTTTAGTTCTATTGACTTCTAAGCACTGTTTTTGCATTTATTCTTTAAAAATTCATATCTCAACTTCTACTGATTGGATTTTTTATGATTTTGGTCTTGTATTGCTCGGATAAATATTCTTTATTTTTCTAAATCTGTGTGTAGCCTTTTTATGGTGTTTTTATTGAGTTTATGTAAATTAAGTGTTACACAAATACTTTATACATTGCCTCTTAGTTTAAGCCTGACTGCTCTGTGCAAAGCTACTAGGTGGTGTGGACAGGTTAATTTAGGGTGGGAATCTGACTTACCATGACCAGGGTGGTGGCCCCTACTTGAACAGGGTGCTAACCTCTGCCAACTAGAGACGTCATTTCTAACCAATGTTTGGCGGGACATCGATTTATTGTTCGCGCTGCTTACACATTGAGTTATGATTCATGTTCACTGATCTGTATCTGCCTTAAATAAACTGACTCGTCTCTGAAGAACCTGAAAAAAATAAGAACCGAAAGGACTGGAGTGAACCATGTAAATATTTGTAGAGAAATGTGAAAGCAAGGCAATCATTAAGGCAGACTCTTCCATCAGGCACCAAATATTAGAAGTTTGCAAATTAGTTACAACACACTTGCAGCCACCCCATGAATCATCAATCACTCAATATATCACTCATTGGTGCACAGTTACCACTTCAAAGTGTGGTGCACTGCACATTTGCATATTGTATCTTATCTTTTCCCATGGAAGCAACAAACAATGGCAGTCTTGTATTATTAATGATCTTTACTGGCAGGCAGTCCAGCAAGGGAATGAAAAAAGAAGGATGGGGATGGGAGGCATTGTCTTCATGTCCTTTAAGCGAATGGAGGAGGCTTCTTCTGTGCACACTGGTCCACTCTATACATGTGAATAAATGGGGACCCATAAGTCAGACACCAAATATATTAATGTTCTTCCATTTTTTTTGCAAAGCAGTTCAACAGTAATGTATGAAATTTCTGTTGTGGCCGCTTAGTCAGGGAAGTAGAGTTCATCCTCAAACCCAGGTGGTTTGCCCAGAATATCATCAGCTAACATATCTGAATATAACCAATCGCCCTCATCCTCCTCCTGTTCTGTTTCAAAAACATTGTAATCTTGTGGTATGAAGTGTTGGTTCCAGTGATTAATTTGAGCTTGTGGCTTAAGGTGCTCGGCAACAGCACTTAATTCGCCACCAGCGTATATGATGGTCTGCCACTTAAGCCAGGCCAGGGGAAAATAGAATAATCCTTAACAAATTATTGCTGGTGTGAGCCCATAGCAGGTAGGAGTTGCAGGGAAAAGTCAAATAATTGAAAAACAATTATTGCTGGTGTCTCCTAGGGACTATGAGAAGTCCTATGGGAGGCAAAGAGGTGCAAGGGGAAATGGAAAAAATGTATAAAAAAACACTGTACATACATACTACAATCATCCTCAAGCATTTTAAACTTACATCAAGGAAAAAAGAAAAAAGGAACAAAAAAACAAAAAGACATAGGACTCTTCTATCAATGTCCATAGAAAGTGGAAGAAAATGAATACACTGCCTACACAAATTGGCTGCACTGGCACATGGACACCAAGTGCGAAGGCATGGACAACAAGAAACACATGCAGACCTATGACAAAAGCAAAGCACACTGACAACAAAATGGCCACTGGCCACATGGCCACCAAAGACAAAAGAATGGACAACAGAGAACACATGCAGGTTTATGGAAAAAGCAAAGCACACTGACTACAAATTGGCCACCGACCCCATGGCCACCAAGGGCAAGAGCATGAACAAAAAGAATACATGCAGGCATGTGGCAAAGACAAAGCACACAGACTACAAAATGGCAACCGGCCACATTGCCAACCAATGACAAAGGCATGGACAACAAGAAACACATGCAGGCCTATGGCAAAAGCAAAACAAGCTGACTACAAAATGGCTGCTGGCCACATGGCATCCAAGGTCAAAGGCAAGGACAACAAAGAACTCATGCAGGCCTACTGCAAATGTAGAGCACCGTGACTAAAAAAAGGCCGAAGGCCACATGACTATGAAGGGCAAAGGTATGGTCAACAAAGAACTCATGCAGAAGCAAAAGCAAAACACATTGACTACACAAAACAGAATGGCCACCCTGCCACATGGCATGGAGAAAAAAGCTAACATGGTGGCCAATGGCAAACACACATGCTCAATGGCCACACCAAAAAATGGCCGCTCGGTCAGCAAAGAAAGGAGGCATGGTAAACAAAGAAGAAAACACTACCATTCATTCAGCACTTCCAAAAACAAAAATAAATTATCTGTCAACTTTAAAAATTCACCAGCCAAAAACATCTCAAGGCATCAAAAATTACATCACCAAAATAAATGTTAACACTTTGCAGAAAAACAAAACTTAAAATACAAATAAAAACACATTTTGCATGTAATCCAAAGTCATCCCTAAATCAATAGATGTTTTAAACATATACCACATAAACAACAGTTGTTTTATATATCTATATATATATTTCGCCAACATCATGTTAGTTATATATGTGACAAAACTTAACATTGTGGAGGAATTGTGCCATTGACTTAGATTGAAAAGCAGTCTACGCATTGTTTTTAATGGTGGTGTTTTTAGAGGGTGGTTCCCTTTAAAAGTATTGTTGTACTTTTAAACTCTATGACCCTGTTGAAGGCTATGGGTGAAACGCTTTGGTCTCATGTCCGCACCGATGGTGATAATAAAATAAAATAAAAATACGTACAAAGTACCAGCCTGGCTGTGCTGCTGTTTCCTTGCCTCGTGTAGAATTGAAGCTGAAGTGGATTGAGGCTGCCCTTGGAAATAATATATATATATTCACTGAAAAAACCTACGTTTACAGGGATGTTATAGTTGAGCTCAGATGTCTCTTGCACAAAACCAGTCAAATTCAGCAGTTAAAGTTACCTGAGCTAACGATAACTCATGTCCCGCAATGCACATATATATATATATATATATATATATATATATATATATATATATATATATATTTGAAACAAAGTCCCAATCCCTCCTATTACCAGAGGGAACAGCAGCAGGTACGGACCTCTCTATCCTCTTGTAAAAATTCGCAACCACAAGGGGTTATTGCTGGCAACGTCTTTAATAACAGCAAAAAGTAGACAGACAAGTGTCCGCCCCATATATATATATATATATTACCTACTGGCGGTCGCCAGTAGGTAGTTATAGTTAGGACCTATTTTCCATAGGAAATTCACAACATTCTATTTCCAATAACTTTGGCGCCGGTTGATGAATCTTCGCGAACGTTTCAAAACTTGTGAGGCGCTCCGGTCCGCTCCTATCCTGAAAGTCTTGGGGTGATTCATCAAGTGGGGGCCGAGAAAAAAGGGGGGTCCCAAAACATGTTTTCCCCATGCAATTTTCCATAGGAACTTTTAGTCGCAGCTACAGCCCGAACTGCCGAACGGAATTACACCAAATTTGGCAAAAAGGTAGCCCTTGGTTCAGAGTCGTGCCTTTTGGTTAAATGGTGTAAATCCGTTTAGTAGTCGCTGAGAAATTTGAAAAAGAAAACACATATATATCTGGGCGGAGCCTATCCACACATGTCATCGTGAGATCTGATTGGCTGTCAGCACTTCATCCTGGAATTGCTGGCAGCCATCTTGGGACCAATATAAATGATAGTACCCCATTGAAATGCATTGTAGTGAATCGAAGATTTTGAGGGTTACCAAAAGGAGAACTATAAAGGGTGATAACAGACTTTAGTTACATTAGAATTCATTTGTTGATGGTACCATACTAATTTCAGGAATTGTGGTGTGTTCTAAGGTGATTTTACCCTGTGAAAAACCTTCTGCTGGGATATCATTAATCATGTTTGAGAGAAAACTATTTTCACATGCTTGTCCCATACAGTTTTGGAAGGTGCTCCAGAAGCTAAAATGAGAGCATATTTTCTGTAAATTCACATTGTCTTTCTCAGTCATGTGAGAATGAAGTCTGACATTCTCAGTAAAACATGTACATCCAACAAGGGCAGAGACTGTCAGTTGATTCCTTTGTGTTCTACTGCAGCTTCCCAGAGTGTTCTAAAGAACAACTAGAGTGCTAACAGTCTTACTTATGGCAAAAGTATGGCACACCTGAAGCCATCTTGATTGGAATAAACTGGTAACACTTAAAACATTTAATTTAAAAAGGAACAACATGATGGGGTTCATTTTGTCATAGAAATGATGGTTAGTGCTGTAGAAAGAAAAAATTAGGACATGTTTCAAGTGTGATCTCAAATATCTTCCTGTTATATTTCAACAGGAGCAGCCTGTCAGTTGATGCCTTTGTGTTCTACTGCAGCTTCCCAGAGTGTTCTAAAGAACAACTAGAGCGCTAACAGTCTTACTTATGACAAAATTATGGCACACCTGAAGCCATCTTGATTGGAATAAACTGGTAACTCTTAAAACATTTAATTTAAAAAGGAACAAAATGAGGGTGTTCATTTTGTCATAGAAATTATGGTTAGTGCTGTAGAAAGAAAAATTGGGACATGTTTTAAGTGAGATCTCAAATATCTTCCTGTTATATTTCAACAGGAGCAGCCTGTCAGTTGATGCCTTTGTGTTCTACTGCAGCTTCCCAGAGTGTTCTAAAGAACAACTAGAGCGCTAACAGTCTTACTTATGACAAAAGTATGGCACACCTGAAGCCATCTTGATTGGAATAAACTGGTAACACTTAAAACATTTAATTTAAAAAGGAACAAAATGAGGGGGTTCATTTTGCCATAGAAATTATGGTTAGTGCTGCAGAAAGAAAATTTAGGGCATGTTTTAAGTGAGATCTCAAATCCTCTTCTATTTCATTAGAAAATTCTGACATGCAGACTGAAACAATCACTTTCAATACCAGCAGTAGACTTCCAGTTAACTCCCTGGTGAGCAGTAGCTTTACTACAGTGATCTAATGAACAGCTAGAGTGCTAACATTCTGAATTTATGGCAAATGTGTGACACATCTGAATGCCTTCTTGATGGAATCAAAGTAAAAACTGAAAGCATTTCCTACTGAGGAGACTGCAGTAAATGACGAAATTAGGAAACTTCATAACAAATAAGTCTCCCAAGATGGCCACCAGAGAAAAAAGAGCCCAAATGTAGCACAAATATCACCCAGATGTGGCCCACATATAGCCCAATGACAAAAGTGTGCAAAACACTTTTTATTTTTAGTTTTTCTGCAGTTTTATATAGTGCAAACTGGTCAGGTATTGGAGCGTTACATCTTACTTGGACCCCTTATTGCATATTTTGCACGAAGTACATGAGATTGATCTTGCGAAACATTGAACTTTACGATTCTGTTAACCTGAAGGTGCTCTGAACCGGGCTTTGTAACACCCGTTTTTACCTACTGGTTTTAATTAATTCTCACTGTATTGTATTAGGAAAGAGGATTTACTGTTTTTATGTACACTTTTATGATCTATGTTTCTAAATCAGATCAAATAAAGTTTAATGAATTCTATGGCAGGACGGAGGCGAGGATTATGCATATCTTTTCTCACTTTATTTGCATAGCAGTTCAAAGAAAACGTAACACAACAATCATTAAACAAAAGACTACACAACCCATGAACCATTAGGGGGTAGTCTCCAAGGCAACTATAGTCCAATCATATCACAGTCCATCGTATATAATATTGTGACGTCCCTTCCGCTTCCTCTTTCTTCACTGCTCGTCAGTTAAGTGCATTCCTTACATTCTTGGCTTAATCTGACGTTGTTGCTGTTTGTATAGCGGTTTCTTGTGCACGTTATTAGCATTATTGCCTTGGTATTGTTTCATATTCCCTGCGCAGCAGGCTCTTGCCCGAGCGCATTCTCCCCCTCACAGTTTCTCCCGCTGTGTGCTCTGCGCGCGGTGAGATCCTTTCAGGCGCGTCTGGTCCGAGCGAGGCAGCTCTGTCGAGCGCTCCGCTGGTCTTTAGGCGCGTTTGGGAATCTGGTCACTCCTTTAGTGTCCGCTTGATTCCCGACCAACCCTCGCCTAATTTTGACACCGCTACGCGGTGATTTCCCCACACGGCCACGTTAGTGACCAGCGCCACCTGTGGTGGTAATTGGTATTGCGCCTCAGTCTATTCTTATAACAGCTTCGGGGAAAGTCCAGCTGTTGGAGCACCGGCGAGGGGGCTGTCTTAAGGATTTTAAGGGCATTTGTTCTGTGCTCACACCCTCTGCTATCATGTCTTCTCCAGAAGACCATTTTTACTCCTCCTACCAGGAAGTGGAGGAGGAATGGCCCCCCAACTTCTCCCTCCAGCAGTGGACCAAGCCCTCTCTCTGGCTATTTCTAGGGCGCTGGCTCCTCTTAGGGATCAGGTTGATAAGCTGGCAAAAAGCATCCCTGGGGTGTTCAGTGACCCAGATCTGGTGGTGGCGGGTCCAAGTAGCTCCCAGATGGGGAATAAAAGGGCCGTTAAGCATAACGCGGGGCACTTGGAAGGATTTGATATACTTACAGAGACCTTCCTCAAGAGTGCGCAAACACTAAAACATGCACCCTGCTGGGAGGAGGAGCGGCCCGGAGAAAATTGCGACACTGTCACCACTATTGTAGACCCCGACGGCGGGTTTCCCTTAGAGGGAGAGGGTGTATAGGAGGACGATTTCTCCTCCGATGAGGATAAGGACTCGGGGCGTCCCTGGCGTCCAGAGTCCCACTCCTCTCAGTCCCCGGTTGGGGACGGGGTCCACTTGGACATGTTCGAGCCTACCCAAATTTACCATCCAATGTCGGCAGAGTGGACACCTGACGCCAAAGTGGCAGAGTATGTGGTGGGGAAAATCCATCAACCCCTTGAAAGGGAGGTCAGGAATAGGATGAGGGGAGAATGCCCCAGGCCCTCACTGAAGGGGAAGGTGGCACACACGCCTGAAATTGATGAGAAACTATGTACCCTTTTCTCCAAGTATATGAGGGATCCCAAGAAAGGAATTGATAGGTCTTGGACGTGGTAGGGCCCTTGACCCAAATTATTCAATTGACGGAGCGTTCCAAAGAGTCAGGATCCCCTTTGTCCATGGATATTGTGGCTGGTTGGGCGCACTACCCTAAACCCTAAAACACTACCCCTCCACTACCCAAACACCACTGCACTACCCTAAACCCTAAAACACTACCCCCAGCACGACACCCTACACTACCCAAACATAACTGCACTACCCTAAACCCTAAAACACTACCACCAGCACGACTCCCTACACTACCCAAATACCACTGCACTACCCTAAACCCTAAAACACTACCCCCAGCACGACCCCCTACACTACCCAAACACCACTGCACTACCCTAAACCCTAAAACACTAACCCCAGCTTGACCCCTACACTACCCAAACACCACTGCACTACCCTATACCCTAAAACACAACCCCCTACACTACACAAACACGACTGCACTACCCTAAACCCTAAAACACTACCCACAGCATGACCCCCTTCACTACACAAACACCACTGCACTGCCCTAAACCCTAAAACACTACCCCAGCACTACCCCCTACACTACCCAAACACCACTGCACTAACATAAACCCTAAAACACTACCCCCAGCACAACCGCCTACACTACACAAGCACCACTGCACTACCCTAAACCCTAAAACACTACCCCCAGCACGACTCCCTACACT
Source organism: Calotriton arnoldi (assembly GCA_963921515.1). NCBI lineage: Eukaryota > Metazoa > Chordata > Amphibia > Caudata > Salamandridae > Calotriton > Calotriton arnoldi. The sequence goes on from CAWUFW010007425.1 coordinate 302,103, forward strand.
ACCCAAACACCACTGCACTACCCTAAACCCTAAATCTAGCTCCAGCACGACCCCCTACACTACCCAAACACCACTGCACTACCCTAAACCCTAAAACACTACTCCAGCACGACCCCCTACACTACCCATACACCACTGCACTACCCTAAACCCTAAAACACTACCCCCAGCACGACCCCCTACACTACTGCACTACCCTAAACCCTAAAACACTACCCCCAGCACGACCCCCTACACTACCCAAACACCACTGCACTACCCTAAACCCTGAAACACTACTCCCAGCACGACCCCCTACACCACCCAAACACCACTGCACTACCTTAAACCCTAGAAAAGAAACCCCCACCCCATGCCCAATCCCCCTTACCTCTCACTCCTCATGGTTCCTCTCTCCTCGTGGTTCCTGCTTCACGTCATCTCTGAGGGGCGGTGCACGTTGTTGTGAGGAAACGGAACAGCCTCTGTTTCCTTACAACGACATGGATCGTCTACATGTTTTTTAGAACGCATGGTCATTTACCATACATACCTTTACAACAACATTCGTTGTAAAGGCATGCGTGGTAAATGACCAAGCATTCTAAAAAAATGCGTAGTAATGACTTCGTGATGTACAATGCATGCGTGGTAATGCATGCGTTGTAATGGTATCGCAAAGTAAAAAAGTCGTTGTAACGGCTGTTTACCGATCGAGGCTGGCCCCTGTTCTTCAGTGAGACGTTTATTTGATTAATTAGGAGGAAGGAATGTGGTTTTTTTACCGAAAAGTGCATTCCCGGCTGTTGTATTTTGAAAGTGTCCGCGTGGCCTGGTTTCACTTCCGGTGAGAGAGTGGAAGAGTCTGTTTGGATCTAAAGGAGTTCTGTTGTTGGAAGGGGCGGCGCGACATGTCATCAGAAAACATAGCTAATGGAAAGCGTCCTCCCTGAAGTGTGGAGCAGTGCCATGAGAGGTCAACGAGTGTGCGTCCCACCGCAGTATGACCGTACCGCGTGACCCATGTGCCGCCTCCAGGGTACGGGAGGCAGAAGCAGCATCGCAGGTCCTCTTGAAGACCGTTGGAGCACTAATTCTACATTTTGGTACTAGGGCATTTTAACTTTGTTGTTCCTGCCAGATACAAAGAGAAGATCCTGTGTTATTCAGTGCCCTCGTTACCTTTTTTGTGGGTTGTGGTGCTTGTCACTTCGCTGCCCCGCCGGTGCACACGACTGGGCACCCCACCTCATGTGCCATCTGCAAGGCCTCTGCCCTCGGTCACTGGTTTCCGTTTCTGGAGTGGCAACATAAACAGTTGCTCCCAAAGGACTAGCCTGAACACTTAGGTGAATATCCCCTGCACCAGCATTCCACGGAAATTCTTTCCTAGCTCTCCCACGTCAACGAGCACGGCTCCGCTTGCGACACCGTATGACGTCATCGGAGCCATAAGAGGACCTCGTCGGCGTGCTGACGTCAGTTCCACCCATTTTTTCCGTGCCACCGAGGCAAACAGGGGACCGAGACATTTTCACATGTATACATAGTATAATAAATATATATATATTCACTGAAAAAACCATAGGTTTCAGGCACGTTATAGTTAGAAATTAGCATTTAAAAACCTTAGAAATTCACTGAAAAAACCATAGGTTTCAGGCACGTTATAGTTAGAAATTAGCATTTAAAAACCTTAGAAATTCACTGAAAAAACCATAGGTTTCAGGGGCGTTATAGTTAGTTGGACATTTCACTCGTACAAAACCATAGAAATTCCACCGTTATAGTTAGTTCAGCTAACTATAACTTGCACGCCCGCAATGCACTGCTGATGACGTCACATATTACATCACTCATGACATGGTCAGTGACATCGCTCATGACATCACTGATGACATCTCAAATGACATCACTGATGACATCATCCAGTGAATGTGTGTTTTTCTGAAAATTAAATATGTTTTATATATGTATATCTCAAGATCGATGGAAGAATAAATGGGTATATAAGTGTCTAAATGGATGATTTTTTCTTGTAAAATTGATTGTATAACTGACTAAGTGTATCTTAGTGAATACATGGGTTAGTGAGTAATGTTTAAATATGAAAATATCTGTATCAGTCTCTCACTTTGTGTATAAGTGGCTGCATGGGTTGGTGAGTAGCTACATGAGTGTCTATATGGGTTATTAGTTGGTTTTTTGAGTATCAGTATGAGTGTCTGAGTGTCTGTATGGTTCGGTGGGGGTATTACTTAGTGCATAGATGCATGAATGAGTGACTCAATGTTTGTATGTGTTGAAGACAGCATGTGTGCAGGACTGTATAGGTGGATGAGTATGTGTATGGGTGTGTTAGTGAGTGAATGACTGTCTCAATAGTGTCTTTATGAGTAACTACATATGTTTTAAACTAGTATATGTGAGTATTGGTGTATATAAGTGAGTATATGTGAGAGTGAGAGATTGGAAGAGTTCCTGTACAAATAAGTAGGTGTTTCTATAAGTGATTGTTTAAGAGAGTAAGTATGTGTAAGTTTCTGTAGAAGTAAGTGTGGTAGTGTGTGTATAACTGTATATGCAAATAAATGGATGTTTGATACTTTGTTTGCATGTGTGACTATGTGTGTGAGTAACTCTATGGATGAGTGGTGGTGTGTAACAGGATGTATAGGTGTATGAGTACATATGATTAGTGAGTACATGTATGAGTGACTCTATAGGGACTGTTGGTGAATGAGTGGATGTGTGTGTAGATCTTGGAATTACTGAATAGGTGTGTTGTAACTGGTATTGGTATGTCCATTGTTTTGAAAATGTTAGTTTGTATTTTTGAGTGTGTGTATCAAAGGTTATATTAGGGTGAGAGGAGGTCTGCCACTCTATCACAAGGATGATGTCATCCGTGATGTCATCCGTGATGTCATCAGTGATGTCATTTGAGATGTCATCAGTGATGTCATGAGTGATGTCACTGACCATGTCATGAGTGATGTAATATGTGACGTCATCAGCAGTGCATTGCGAGTACAGCGAGTTATAGTTAGCTGAACTAACTATAACGGGGAATTTCTATGGTTTTGTACGAGTGAAATGTCCAACTAACTATAACGCCCCTGAAACCTATGGTTTTTTCAGTGAATATATATATATATACATATATATATATATGTACTTGAAGGTCCTTGCTGACGCAGCCGCGCCTCGTCACAAGAAAGTTCCCGCACTCCAGGTAAGTCCAAAGAAAGTTTTATTGGGGTAGCTGACACGTTTCGACCATGAGGTCTTTGTCAAAGCTGGAGAACAAACATTGTGGCATTGTATTTATGGCATACAGTGAGACACAGTGGGGAGAAAATCAACATAGGAAAAATACTTTGGGCATTAACAAAAAATGTGCCAACTCATCAGTCACAAGGAAAAAAGACTATGTAATTCAAAACTTTTTTTAAAGAAAAATAAAAAATCGCTTTTATCCCAAAATTAAATAAAGGGTGCCTCACCCTAACAGAAAAATATATAAATATTTTACATGTATATACAAGGTGAAAAATGGAAAGTTTTGCTATAGGAAGGGAATTGCAAGTGCAAGCAGATACAGTCGCTACATAATCCCTTCTAATACCCAGAAAAAGAATCCCCCAAATTGCAATATATAACATTTCATTACAGTTCATTGGTCCAGTGACCTAAGCAGTCATGTGGCATCAAGTGAAAGAGATAGAGAAGGGTAGAGAGAAAGATAGAGAAGATAGAGGAGACAGGAGAAAGTTTTGCTTTGTGGTTTGCCAAATACCACTGCAGAAAACAAAGCCCTGGAGATGAAATGAAGTGGCCGGCGGTTGTAGACAGGCTACCCAGGGGACAGATGGCAATATCCTAAGTGAACATGAAGCTCCTCGTCCTTGTTCAACCCTCCCGGGTGTTTGGTGTTGAGACTGATTATATATTTTGATTCAAGTCTTCTTAGTGCTCGTTCCCTGTCTCCACCCGACTCTTCACGGGAATCCTGTCAATACCAAAATATGAGATTTTTAAGTTCTCAGTATTGGTAGAGCCATGTACAGTGTTGCAGTGTCTAGCCATGGGATATGTTACATCATTATTTCTAATGGCCCTTAAGTGCTCTAGGATACGTTTTTTCACCGGAAAGTTCGTGCTCCCAACAAACCTCAAACCGCAAACACACAATATAACATAAACAACAAAGTCCGTGTTGCAATTGATGAAGGGTCGGATCTTATGTTGCTTGCCATTCGGTAGGGTTACTGTCTTAACATTGGTACTGTTGGTGCAAGCCTTGCAATTTCCACACTTGTGTAATCCTGGGAGTTCCCTCAACCAAGTGCTGCTACATTTCTGACTGGGTTCCATTAAACTGTGGACCAACATATCCCTCAGTGAGTTACTCCTGTGGTATGTGATATTGGCGCTAGGGGTGACTAATTTGCCAATAAAAGGGTCCAGTTTGACTAAGTGCCAATGTCTTTTGACAATCGCCTCGACCTTGGCACAATCCGAATTGAAAGTAGTGATGAGTCTAATCTCTGGTGTGGTGTCCTTCCTAGGCCTGGGTTTTAGTAGAGTTTCTCTCCTCACTCCACTCACCTTCCTCCTCGCCTCATCCACTACTTTTTGTGTGTACCCCCTCTGCAGAAATCTTTCTACCATTATGCCTTCCTCTCGTGTGTATGCTTCTGGTGTGCTACAATTACGCCTAGCTCTGAGAAGTTCCCTGTAGGGGATACTATTCTTCAGCTTGGGTGGATGATGGCTTTTGGCATGGATTTATACATAGCCAGTAGGTAATTATAGTTAGGACCAAAGTTTCCATAGGAAAATGTTTTTTTGTTTGCCAATAACATTGACGCCGCGTGACGAATCTTCACAAAATTTCCCATTTTTGGTTTATCTGCTGTGTTGAAAGTTTCAGGGTGATTTGTCAAGTGGGGACTGAGAAAAAGGGGCTTCCCAAAACACGGTTTCCCAATGTTATGGCTATGGGGATTTTCTATTTTTTTAACACGACTACAGCCTGAACCTTCTGAACGAAATTACACCAAATTTGGCAGAAATCTAGATGTTGGTTCAGAAAGCCTGCTTTTTTGTAATTTGGTGTAAGTCCATTCAGTAGTTTCAAAGATATTTATGTTTAAAAATATAAATATCTAGGAGTCCAAAATCCTACCGAAATTTGATTGGCTGCCAACACTTCAACCAAGATGTTTTGGCAGCCACCTTGGGACCAATATACATGATAGCACCCTATTGAAATGCATTGTAGTGAATGGCATGTTTTGAGGGCCACAAAAAGTAGAATGTGTATAGGATGATAACAGATTTTAGTTTCAATATAAATCATTTGTTGGTGGTACCATACTCATTTTATCAATTGTGGTGTGTTCTAAGGTGATTTTACCGTGAGGAAAAGCCTTCTGCTGGAAATTCAAGAGTCATATTTGAGAGGAAACTGTTTTCTCATGATTTCCCCATAGAGGTTATGGAAGGTGCTCCAGAAGCTAAATAGAGAGCATATTTTCTGTAATTTCACACAATCTTTCTCAGCCATATAAAAAATGAAATCTGACAGTTGATTCACTTGTGTTCTGCTGCAACCTCCCAGCGTGTTCTAAAGAACATCTGTAATGCAACTGGTGCTCATGTAAAGCACTCTGATACCTTCAGGTCAAGTTTGCAATATATAAAACTCCCCCCCCAAACAAAACTCACCCCTGGCCTACGTCAAGGAGATGTGAAAGGGTGTGTGTGATGGAAACATGTGATGAGTGCATGTGTGCTTGCAAGAAGTACAATGCATAAGGGGTGAAGTGTGTTTCAGTGTGTGCATGTAAATGTGTGTTTGCTGGCAGTGTGTGTTTTTAAATTAACACACTCTTGTACCATACAGAAAAGCTGCAGTACTGAACAGTGTGTGCAGGCTAAATGAGTTTGCTGCATGTAGTGATGCTTGTGGTGGTATAATACACTAGGATAACGGTGCTGTGCAGTAAGCGTGTCAGGGGAGAAAATGTGGCCTAACGGCTAGGGTGGTCGACCTCGGAGCTGGGGAACCTGGTTCGAGTCTTGGTAGGGACGCACAACATTCTGTGATTATGGGCAAATCACTTAATCTCCCCGTGCCTACCAAAAATGAATGTGTCTGTCTGTAACGTAACTGGTGCTCATGTAAAGCACTCTGATACCTTCGGGTCTAGTTTGTGCTATACAAAAACTCCCCCCAAAAAAGTGTGCTGTGGATGTATATTGAGTAGGCTTGAGTGATGAACTCCGCTCTGTTTGCGGAGTTTGTGGAGTTTTCTGTGCTCCGCGTAACTTGCGGAGTGCAGAAAACACCGCTACACGTAGTGCAGCAGAGTTGTTTCCCCGCTCACGCTGACAAACGGTAAGTTGGCGAGCGCGAGCCGCTGCTCGGGATGAATTTCTACCCGAGCGGTAGGAAGATCTGTGCAAATGGCAGTTCGCACTGCACTACGCCACTTGCGGAACTCCGCTGAGTTTTTATGTCACTTTGCGGAGTTCCGTGTAGCGAAACTCCGCAAACTATGCACAGGCCTGAGATTGAGTGCAAGTATGCCTGCACTGGTACATTACATGGAAGACCTTGGGTTCCATTTTGGGAGGCCCAGGCCTGTCTGGTGGAAAACATTAGGAGTAGAGGAATCCCCCCAGACAGAACTGTGTATTGCTGCATTCCTGTAACCTGGGAGTGACATCCACTCGAAGAAGGAAGAGCCAGGCTCCCTGTGCATTTCAAAGGGATCTTTGATTCAATTATGGATCACAAGGAGGGGCCTGAATACATCTCAGGAAGAGAGGGAGATGGGGCTGATAAGGGAATCATAAAGAGTAGGGCTGGGAGCCCAGGGTTAACCTTTTGATGCACATATCACAGTGGCTGACATCCAGGTGTAAACTGTTGTCACTCCCATGAATCTTTTTGTTGGTTTATCAGCTTCAGAGTCCTGTCTGCTGTGACACACAAAATCTTCACATGGAAGAATAAAGGGGAAAGATGTCAATTTCAAAGAAACAGAACCCCTACATAAAACTTTGAGGACTCAGACACTAAATTTCATTTGGTATCAGGAAAAGGACTATAAGTAGGGGCGTTTGGGACCCCAAATGTTGTCATTTGCTGAGCAGCCAGACAGGCTGTGTGGGGAGGAGATGTTCTGCAAGAATTCTGCCTGTGACCAGGCCTGGGGGCCCAGGCCTGCTAGTCTCCCTGCTGGGTGAGGGAACATTATTCAGGATGACAAAGACCACCTGCTCTGGAGCCTGGATCACCAGTGCCTGCCTCTTCGCCAAGACCAGTGTGCCCTGTGAGAAACAGGAGAGCATTGGAAGGAACAAGGTCCGGGGGGAGCCCTATCATGTGGACTCACTGTGCGAGGTGTGAGGAATCTGCTCTTGCACTGATTGGGCCGTAGCCTATATGCTGGATTAATTCGGTGATCCCTATGTGCCAGGAGCGGCCGTCATTGACTGAGTCAAGGATCAGTGGTTGTATGGAACGGCAGATCAGGACTTGTGAGTGCTGTAGTGGGGACCACGTATGCCAGGAAGGGCCGCCGAAGATGCTGATGCCAAGGGTTCGGGCCATCACCCGGGAACAAAATACTGCTCCTGTGGCCAAAGCAGGTCTGGCATGCATGCTGCGAACTGCACCAAAGGAAGCCCGAGGATCAAAGGACATCACTGGAGCCCCTCATGCAAGGGAAGTGTGACTTACAGTGTGATCACCGGAGCAGGATCAACCCTGATCACTAGATCCGGCCAGTAGCGTGACTTGGAGAAGAGAGCCCATGACTGCTGGATGCTGCGCATGTGACCGCTCGCAGTCCAACTTTGCCAATCCAGACCAGGACTTCGTTGCGCCACTGAGGGTCCATATCTTTGGGCCTTTGGAGCCCCGGGAGCATACTGCGATTGGTACTGCGATCTCATAGACTCTTGTGACTGAACTTCTGAAAGGAGTCAGATGGGAAAACTCTTGAGTACGGCCTAATAGTTTGAATTCCCTGGATGTGGCCATCAGTGAATGGGGAGTAACGTCAAACCTGTTGCCCTAATGTTAGTGGAACAGGGATTTGCCTGACAACTACTAGAGCACGGACCTCAAAAGGATATTGTGTTGTTGCTTTTGAATGTTGTTTGCCTTTACATGTGTCAAATTAGAATTAAAATACTTTTTTTTAATAAAACAAGCGTTGGACCTGTCATCCTTAGGGTGGTCTTCCCGCAACTGTTTGTCTGCTTCCCTCCACTTTTTGTTGTATCTTTTTGTCGACCTTGGGACTCTGAGCACTTCACCACTGCTAATTAGTGCTAAAGCACATATTGACATTGGTGTATACCTGATTGGCATATCTGGTTTATCTGTAAGTCCCTTGTAAAGAGGTATACCATGTACCCAGGGCCTGTAATCTAAATGCTACTAGTGGGCCTGTGGCACTGGTTGTGCCACCCACACAAGTAGCCTTTCAAACCTGTCTCAGGCCTGCCATCAAAGGGCCTGTGTGTGCAGTTTACTGCCACTTTGACTTGGCATTTAAAACCACTTGCCAAGCCTTAAACTCCCCTTTAATTACACATAAGTCACCCCTACATGACCCTAAGGAGAGAATGCGGTGTAGCTAAAAGACAGGACATGTGCTTTTAAGTTTTACATTTCCTGGCAGTGACTAACAGCTACATTCGTTTTTCATTGCTGTGAGGCCCACTCCTTCCATAGGCTAGCATTGAGGATTCCTTAAAATACTTTTTAAGCTATAATTCCTGATTGGAAAGGAGTAGCTACTTCATGTTTCCTATCTTTTGGAATGGTGGCGATAAATCCTCTTTAAGGGTAAAGTTGGATTTGACATTACCATTTTAGAAATGCCATTGAATTAATCTGCAAACTAATAGCCTTCATGGGCAGGAAGTGGTAGGGAAAGCTCACACTTACATCTGAATTGGTTGTGTCCTGCCCTCACACAAATGGCTGACTTACCCCCTGCTGGAAGTCTGGAGCCAGGGTTGGGTTGAAAGAGATCCTTGTGCACTTCAGAGAACTCTTTTGAAGTCACCCCCTACATCAAAGGCACTTTGGGCTCTGGCACTATCAAATCAGTACACTACTGGACCTGGGAAAAACTCTGCTGGAGTAAAGACTGCTGTGCTGAAAGGATTGCCACTTTGCTCTGACTGACTGTTCTGAGGAACGGCTTCTCTGCTTTGCTGAGCTGCCCTGCTTCCTGCTGATCTCTGCCCTGCTGAGGCCAAGGACTGAACCCAGAGTCACTCCAAGGGCTTGCCTTGAGCTTTCTGAAGTTTCAGGGACACAAAAGACTTCCTACAATTCTGCTGGAGCTGCTGGACTCTGCCTTCTGTGAGTCCTAACCTTGTCTGAGGTGCTCTCTCCTCGTTCTGGGCCTCAGAAGTTGGTTCTGCAGCTGCTTTCATCATCCACAGCTCTTGAGCCCATTAAATCAAGTTTTTGTGCTCTTCACAATTGCAAACAGGCCATTCACTTCGGAACCGCGCCGCTCGCATGGAGGATCAGCAAAAGTGGCATCGCTGCCCGCAACTACGAGACCACACCTGTATGTCCTTGTTGTCTAGCTCACTGTGTTCATCAGCAAACCTCTTCCCTGTGAACGGGCTCTTGGCTCGACTTGAGATTGTAAAACTTCAGCGGAACCTGTGTGGAACTGTATCCAACCCATGCTCCATTGTGGTCAGCTTGACTTTTCAGATTTACCCCAGTCTAGCACAACCTTAAGTAAGCTTTAGTTCTATTGACTTCTAAGCACTGTTTTTGCATTTATTCTTTAAAAATTCATATCTCAACTTCTACTGATTGGATTTTTATGATTTTGGTCTTGTATTGCTCAGACAAATATTCTTTATTTTTCTAAATCTGTGTGTAGTTTTTTTATGGTGTTTTTATTGAGTTTATGTAATTTAAGTGTTACACAAATACTTTATACATTGCCTCTTAGTTTAAGCCTGACTGCTCTGTGCAAAGCTACCAGGTGGTGTGGACAGGTTAATTTAGGGTGGGAATATGACTTACCATGACCAGGGTGGTGGCCCCTACTTGAACAGGGTGCTAACCTCTGCCAACTAGAGACGTCATTTCTAACCAATGTTTGACTGGACATTGATTTATTGTTCGCGCTGCTTACACATTGAGTTATGATTCATATTCACTGATCTGTATCTGCCTTAAATAAACTGACTCGTCTCTGAAGAACCTGAAAAAAATAAGACCCGAATTGACTGGAGTGAACCATGTAAATATTTATAGAGAAATGTGAAAGCAAGGCAATCATTAAGGCAGACTCTTCCATCAGGCACCAAATATTAGAAGTTTGCAAATTAGTTACAACACACTTGCAGCCACCCCATGAATCATCAATCACTCAATATATCACTCATTGGTGCACAGTTACCACTTCAAAGTGTGGTGCACTGCACATTTGCATATTGTATCTTCTCTTTTCCCATGGAAGCAACAAACAATGGCAGTCTTGTATTATTAATGATCTTTACTGGCAGGCAGTCCAGCAAGGGAATGAAAAAAGAAGGATGGGGATGGAAGGCATTGTCTTCATGTCCTTTAAGCGAATGGAGGAGGCTTCTTCTGTGCACACTGGTCCACTCTATACATGTGAATAAATGGGGATCCATAAGTCAGACACCAAATATATTAATGTTCTTCCATTTTTTTTGCAAAGCAGTTCAACAGTAATGTATGAAAGTTCTGTTGTGGCCGCTTAGTCAGGGAAGTAGAGTTCATCCTCAAACCCAGGGGGTTTGCCCAGAATATCATCAGCTAACATATCTGAATATGACCAATCGCCCTCATCCTCCTCCTGTTCTGTTTCAAAAACATTGTAATCTTGTGGTATCAAGTGTTGGTTCCAGTGATTAATTTGAGCTTGTGGCTTAAGGTGCTCGGCAACAGCACTTAATTCGCCACCAGCGTATATGATGGTCTGCCACTTAAGCCAGGACAGGGGAAAATAGAATAATCCTTAACAAATTATTGCTGGTGTGAGCCCATAGCGGGTAGGAGGTGCAGGGAAAAGTCAAATAATTGAAAAACAATTATTGCTGGTGTCTCCTAGGGACTATGAGAAGTCCTATGGGAGGCAAAGAGGTGCAAGGGGAAATGGAAAAAATGTATAAAAAAACACTGTACATACATACTACAATCATCCTCAAGCATTTTAAACTTACATCAAGGAAAAAAGAAAAAAGGAACAAAAAAACAAAAAGACATAGGACTCTTCTATCAATGTCCATAGAAAGTGGAAGAAAAGGAATACACTGCCTACACAAATTGGCTGCACTGGCACATGGACACCAAGTGCGAAGGCATTGACAACAAGAAACACATGCAGACCTATGACAAAAGCAAAGCAAAGCACACTGACAACAAAATGGCCACTGGCCACATGGCCACCAAAGACAAAAGAATGGACAACAGAGAACACATGCAGGCTTATGGAAAAAGCAAAGCACACTGACTACAAAATGGCCGCCGACCCCATGGCCACCAAGGGCAAGAGCATGAACAAAAAGAATACATGCAGGCATGTGGCAAAGACAAAGCACAGACTACAAAATGGCAACCAGCCACATTGCCAACCAACGACAAAGGCATGGACAACAAGAAACACATGCAGGCCTTTGGCAAAAGTAAATCAAGCTTACTACAAAATGGCTGCTGGCCACATGGCATCCAAGGTCAAAGGCAAGGACAACAAAGAAGTCATGCAGGCCTACTGCAAATGTAGAGCACAGTGACTAAAAAGGCCGAAGGCCACATGACTATGAAGGGCAAAGGTATGGTCAACAAAGAACTCATGCAGAAGCAAAAGCAAAACACATTGACTACACAAAACAAAATGGCCACCCTGCCACATGGCATGGAGAAAAAAGCTAACATGGTGGACAATGGCAAACACACATGCTCACTGGCCACACAAAAAAATGTCCGCTCGGCCAGCAAAGAAAGGAGGCATGGTAAACAAAGAAGAAAACACTACCATTCATTCAGCAATGCCAAAAACAAAAATAAATTATCTGTCAACTTTAAAAATACACCAGCCAAAAACATCTCAAGGCATCAAAAATTACATCACCAAAATACATTTTAACATTTTGCAGAAAAACAAAACTTAAAATACAAATAAAAAAACATTTTGCATGTAATCCAAAGTCATCCCTAAATCAATAGATGTTTTAAACATATACCACATAAACAACAGTTGTTTTATATATCTATATATATATTTCACCAACATCATGTTAGTTATATATGTGACAAAACTTAACATTGTGGAGGAATTGTGCCATTGACTTGAATGAAAAGCAGTCTATGCATTGTTTTTAATGGTGGTGTTTTTAGAGGGTGGTTCCCTTTAAAAGTATTGTTGTACTTTTAAACTCTATGACCCTGTTGAAGGCTATAGGTGAAATGCTTTGGTCTCATGTCCGCACTGATGGTGATAATAAAATAAAATAAAAATACGTACAAAGTACTGGTGCCTGGCTGTGCTGCTGTTTCCTTGCCTCATGTAGAATTGAAGCTGAAGTGGATTGAGGCTGCCCTTGGAAATACTATATATATTCACTGAAAAAACCTACGTTTACATATATATATATATATGTGCTTGAAGGTCCTTGTTGACGCAGCTGCGTCGCGTCACAATAAAGTTCCCGCACTCCAGGTAAGTCCAAAGAAAGTTTTATTGGGGTAGCTGACGCGTTTCCACCAGGAGGTCTTTGTCAAAGCTGGGGAACAAACATTGTGGCATTGTATTTATGTCATACATTGAGACACAGTGGGGAGAAAATCAACATAGGAAAAATACTTTGGGCATTAACAAAAAATGTGCCAACTCATCAGTCACAAGGAAAAAAAGACTATGTAATTCAAAACTTTTTTAAAGAAAATTAAAAAATCGCTTTTATTCCAAAATTAAATAAAGGGTGCCTCACCCTAACAGAAAAATATATAAATATTTTACATGTATATACAAGGTGAAAAATGGAAAGTTTTGCTATAGGAAGGGAATTGCAAGTGCAAGCAGATACAGTCGCTACATAATCCCTTCTAATGCCCAGAAAAAGAATCCCCCAAATTGCAATATATAACATTTCATTACAGTTCATTGGTCCAGTGACCTAAGCAGTCAGGTGGCATCAAGTGAAAGAGAGAGAGAAGGGTAGAGAGAAAGATAGAGAAGATAGAGGAGACAGGAGAAAGTTTTTCTTTGTGGTTTGCCAAATACCACTGCAGAAAACAAAGCCCTGGAGATGAAATGAAGTGGCCGGCGGTTGTAGACAGGCTACCCAGGGGACAGATGACATTATCCTAAGTGAACATGAAGCTCCTCGTCCTGGTTCAACCCTCCCGGGTGTTTGGTGTTGAGACTGATTATATATTTTGATTCAAGTCTTCTTAGTGCTCGTTCCCTGTCTCCACCCGACTCTTCACGGGAATCCTGTCAATACCAAAATATGAGATTTTTAAGTTCTCAGTTTTGGTAGAGCCATGTACAGTGTTGCAGTGTCTAGCCATGGGATATGTTACATCATTATTTCTAATGGCCCTTAAGTGCTCTAGGATACGTTTTTTCACCGGAAAGATCGTGCTCCCAACATACCTCAAACCGCAAACACACAATATAACATAAACAACAAAGTCCGTGTTGCAATTGATGAAGGGTCGGATCTTATGTTGCTTGCCATTCGGTAGGGGTACTGTCTTGACATTGGTACTGTTGGTGCAAGCCTTGCAATTTCCACACTTGTGGAATCCTGGGAGTTCCCTCAACCAAGTGCTGCTACATTTCTGACTGGGTTCCATTAAACTGTGGACCAACATATCCCTCAGTGAGTTACTCCTGCGGTATGTGATATTGGCGCTAGGGGTGACTAATTTGCCAATAATAGGGTCCAGTTTGACTAAGTGCCAATGTCTTTTGACAATCGCCTGGACCTTGGCACAATCCGAATTGAAAGTAGTGATGAGTCTAATCTCTTGTTTGGTGTCCTTCCTAGGCCTGGGTTTTAGTAGAGTTTCTCTCCTCACTCCACTCACCTTCCTCCTCGCCTCATCCACTACTTTTCGTGTGTACCCCCTCTGCAGAAATCTTTCTACCATTATGCCTTCCTCTCGTGTGTATGCTTCTGGTGTGCTACAATTACGCCTAGCTCTGAGAAGTTCCCCGTAGGGGATACTATTCTTCAGCTTGGGTGAATGATGGCTTTTGGCATGGATTTATATATCGCCAGTAGGTAATTATAGTTAGGACCAAAGTTTTCATAGGAAAATGTTTTTTTGTTTGCCAATAACATTGATGCCGCGTGACGAATCTTCACAAAGGTTTCACAAAATTTCCCATTTTTGGTTTATTTGCTGTGTGGAAAGTTTCAGGGTGATTTGTCAAGTGGGGACTGAGAAAAAAGGAGCTTCCCAAAACACGGTTTCCCAATGTTATGGCTATGGGGATTTACTATTTTTTTAACACGACTACAGCCCGAACCTTCTGAACAAAATTACACCAAATTTGGCAGAAAGCTAGATGTTGGTTCAGAAAGCCTGCTTTTTGTAATTTGGTGTAAGTCCATTCAGTAGTTTCAAAGATATTTATGTTTAAAAAATATAAATATCTAGGATTCCAAAATCCTACTGAAATTTGATTGGCTGCCAACACTTCAACCAAGATGTTTTGGCAGCCACCTTGGGACCAATATACATGATAGCACCCTATTGAAATGCATTGTAGTGAATGGCATGTTTTGAGGGCCACAAAAAGTAGAATGTGTATAGGATGAGAACAGATTTTAGTTTCAATATAAATCATTTGTTGATGGTACCATACTCATTTTATCAATTGTGGTGTGTTCTAAGCTGATTTTACCGTGCGGAAAAGCCTTCTGCTGGAAATTCAAGAGTCATGTTTGAGAGGAAACTGTTTTCTCATGATTTCCCCATAGAGGTTATGGAAGGTGCTCCAGAAGCTAAATAGAGAGCATATTTTCTGTAAATTCACACTATCTTTCTCAGCCATATGAAAATGAAATCTGACAGTTGATTCACTTGTGTTCTACTGCAACCTCCCAGCGTGTTCTAAAGAACAACTAGTGCACTAACGGTGATACTTATGACAAAAGTATGACACACCTGAAGCCATGTTAATTGAATTAAACTGGTCAAATTTAAAACATTTCATTTAGAAAGGAACAAAATGAGGGGGTTCTGTTTGCCATAGAAATGATAGTTAATGCTGTAGAAAGAAAAATTAGAACACATTTTAAGTGAGTTCTCAAATATCTTCCTCCTCAATTCATTAACACATTCTGAAATGCAGACTGGAGCATGCAGACTGAAACATGCCCTTTCAACACATGTACACATGCAGGCTGAAACATGCGCTTTGAACACCAGCAGCAGACTACCAGTTAATTCTCTGTTGATCAACAGTTTTACTACAGTGCTCCAATGAGCAACTAGAGTGCTAACATTTTGTATTTATGCCTAAGGTGAAGCACATATGAACGCCATCTTGATGGAATCAAAGTAGAAAACTGAAAGCATTTTCTACTGAGGCTACTGCAGTAAATTATGAAATTAGGGAGCTTCGTAACAAATAGGTCTCTCAATATGCCCACCAGAGAAAAAAGAGCCCAAATGTAGAACTAATATCACCCAAGTGTAGCCCAACGACGGAAGTGTGCAAAACACTTAATAATTTTGATTTTTTGCAGTTTTACCTAGCGCAGACTTGACCCAAAGCCATAGAAGTGCTTTACATGAGCATCAGTTACATTACACATGGACACATTAATTTTGGTTTTAGCCATGGGAAGATTAAGTGATTTGCCCAGAATCATAGGATGTCGAGCTGATGCCGAAAATCGAACCTGGTTCGCCAGTTGCAAAGTCTGCAGCTCTGGCTGTAACGCTACATCCTCTCCCTTAAGTGTAACATATAATCAAGTAATCAACTGAATAAAAAAACATAAAGATAGCAAATTATTTAAAAGTGCTTTGTTGCTATTTGAGAACTCAGAAAATATGTCCTGATTTTAGTTGTTTAGAGCACTAACCATAATTTCTATGGGAATAGGACCCTCTCATGGAGAAGAGTGCAGAGGCAACAAGCTGACCATGCTGTGCAGGCGGGAGAGGCAGTGGCAGCACAACGGACCATGGAGGGCAGGGAAAAGGGGGGCAGGAGCAACAAACCAACCATGCAGTACAGGCAAGAGAGGCTGTGGCAATATAAAAGACCATTGAGGGCAGAAGGAAGAAGCAGTGGCAGTACAATCATCTCCTCTTTTTCAATGTACTTCAATGGGGAAAAACAATTCCCCAGGTTTTGTTTCAAAATCTCCGTCTTACCAATTTCAAAATGTTGGCAAGTTTGGTACAATGGATCATGGAGGGCAGGATGAATGGAGTAGGGACACGGACTCGGATTAGAGAGGGTAGGAGGGAGATGGTCAGGGGCACCATACTGTCCTTACAGGGCTGGAATCAGGGGTTGCAGAAGCACAATACATCACACAGGGCAAGCAGGACGGCAGTGCAGCAAATGGACTATGGAAAGCAATAGGGAGGGAACAGGGCCATGCACATGGACAACAGAGAGCAGAGGGGAAAGAGGCAAGGCAGTAAGCTGACTATAACAGACAGACAGGAGGGACAGTTGCAGCATAACGGGAGGGAGGGGGCAGGGGAATTACAGCGGACCAAACAAGGTAGGAGGGAGGAGATAGGGGTCTGCACATGGAAAACGGAGGGCAGGGGCAAGGGGGCAGGGCAAGAGCAGCAAGCTGACCATGGAGGGCAGGTGGGATGGGCACCAGAAGCACAACACACCATTGAGGGCAACAGTGAGACTATAATGGCATACACAGAGACAATAGAGGGAAGGTGGGAGGGGGTCAGGGGCAGCAAACTGACCACACAGGGCAGGTGGGTGGCACTGTGGCAGCACAAACAACCATGCATGGCAAGTGGGAGGGTTAGTGGCAGCAGAACATCTGGGCAAGAGGGAGGGGCCAGGGGCTTGCAAAAAAGACCACAGAGGACAGAAGTGAGGGTTAGGAGCTGGACACAGACAAAAGAGGGCTGGGGAAGGGACTTCAAAACAGCCCCTGCACGGCAGACAGGAGAAGCAGTTGCAGCACAACAGAACATGGAGGGCAGAAGGGAGTGGCAGCAAAATGCACCATGGAGGACAGGTGGGAGGGGATAGGGGCATGGAACTTGGACAGGCAGCGTGGAGGTAGCAGGGACAGTTGGCAGCCATCTGACCATGCTAGGCAGGTGGGAGGGGCAGTGGCAGTTCAACAGAACACTGAGAGTAGTTAGGAGAGTGGCAGGTCCATGGAATATGATGGGCAGAAAGGAGGGAGCAGGGGCATGCACACAGACATCGGAGGGCAGGGGGAAGGAAAGTAGGGTCAGTAAGTTAAGCACAGAGACTAAGCAGGAGGACAATGATGCTACTTAGAATTGGGGAACAGAGGGCAGGAGGAGTGGGCAGGGACATTGAGTTAAAAGGAAGGCAGTGGCAGCAAATCAAACCATGCAGGGCAGGAGGGAGGGGCTGGTGCATGGACTCGGACAACAGATGGCAGGGGGGGTGGATGGGGCAGCAAGCTAACTGTTTAGGGCAGGCAGGAAGGGCACTGGCAGAACAATGGCCAATCACAGATGTAATGAGGGAGCAGGGTCATGGACAAAGGATGGAAAGGAACAGGTGTCAGGAGCAGAAAGCTTGGATGGGGCAGCACAATGCCAGGCCAGTCCCTACGTTCAACCACACCCCCACTAGGCATTACGATGGGCATCTTACTGCACGTTAAAACAACCATTGAAATGCACTGAAAAAACAAACCAAGTGGTACAGGGACATTATAGTTAGGAATCAGAATTGAAAAAAACCTTAGAAATGCACTGAAAAAAACAAAGGTTACAGGGACATTATAGTTAGGCTCAGATTTCACTCATACAAAACCAGGGAAATTCAGCAGTTATAGCTAGCTGAGCTAACTATAACTTGCACCCCCACAATGCACTGCTTATGACCTCACATATTACATCACTCATGACATGGTCAGTGACATCACTGATGACATCTCAAATAACATGCTTGGCAGCCATCTTGTGACTTGGTTGAACCAAGTCATAGGAAAAAACGTAAAAATAAAACGAAAAGGGGGCAGGGTAGAACACCCTAATTCCCTAGGCCTCTTGGGGGGGGTCCCAATGGGACCCTGCAGGGCCAAAAAGCATTTTTGTAAAAATAATTTGGCGAGAGTCACGCTGGGCCCACAACTCCTGCCAAAATTGTTTTTTAAAATAAAGCACAGGCTCCCGCGCATCATTTCTATTCGGCCCTTGGGTGGGACAGGTCCCGGGGGCATTTATAATTATAGGAGGGGTGTGCACAGGCCCCCCTCCAGGGGCTTTCTAATGCCCCAGGGACAGCCACCTCCTCGGGACTTCTTTTTAGAAAAAACACGAGTGAGGCCCGTAAGGCCTTCTGCTTTGCCCCAGGGACAACCACCTTCTCGTGGCTTATAATTTTACAAATAGGGGGGCCTCTTGGCCCCCCTTGCCCCGGGAACTGCCACCTCCCCGTGTCTCTGTGTTTAACTAATGCGGGGGCTGGATGGACCTCTCCGCTGTCCCAGGGGCCGCCACCTCCCCAGGGCTTTAATTTTAAATAATATGGGGGCCACACAGACCCCCCCCCAGCAGCCCTGGGAATTGCCACCTCCCTAGGGCTTTTGTAAATTGAAATGGTGGGGCTGTGTGGCCCCCTGCAGCCCCGGGGACCTCCACCTCCTTGGGGCTAAATCAAACAATGGAGGGGGCCACACAGCCCCCCTCCTGGAGCCATAGATGGCCCTGGGGGCCACCACCCCCAAGGCTAGCTCCTGCTATGTCCCGGGTTGCCCACCCCCGGGACATAGCTGTTTGCTATGGCTTGGTGTGAGTGAAACCGATCCCGCCAAGCCATAGCAAACTGTGCTCCATTTTGAGCAAGCAAAAGCATTTTGCTCTCGCTTGCTCAAATTGGAGCACAATTGCTTTGATACAGAGAGAGCTGCAAGTTAGCAGCTTCCTCTGTGTCAATGCCGGCTCCTACAGGAGGCAGGTCATCGGCAGGGACTGTGAGGGCCTTCAGGCTACTCCTGTGGTCCCTATCTTTAGTGAGTGGGTGCCCTGATAGGGCACCCACATTAGAGGCCGGGCCCCAGGGATGGGGTCCGGAGGCCAAAATTTGCCCAGGATGGGGCTGCTCAGCCCCCCTCCCTTTTACTTTATATTAAAAAAAAAATTTAATGGCTGGGCCTCGGGGGATGGGGTCCCCAGGGCTGCAATTGTCAGTGATGCCATCAGTGATGTCAAAGACAATATGAGTGATGTACTATGTGTGATCATAAGCAGTGCATTGTGGGGGCATAAGTTATAGTTAGCTCAGATAACTTTAGCTGCTGAATTTACCTGGTTTTGTGCAAGGGAAATCTGAGTCCAACTATAACATCCCTGTAACCTTTGTTTTTTCAGTGAAGATATATATATATATATATATGTATACATATATATTCACTGAAAAAAACACAGGTTTCAGGGACGTTATAGTTAGAAATTAGCATTTAAAAACCTTTGAAATTCACTGAAAAAACCACAGGTGTCAGGGACGTTATAGTTAGTTGGACATTTCTCTCGTACAAAACCATAGAAATTCAGCCGTTATAGGTAGTTGAGCTAACTATAACTCGTGCCCCTGCAATGCACTGCTGACATCACATATTACATCACTCATGACATGGTCAGTGACATCACTGATGGCATCACTGATGACATCTCAAATGACATCATGGATGACATCACTGATGACATCACTGATGACATCATCCAGAGACTGGGTGGTTTTTAAAAGTTTAAGAATGTTAATTATAGATACGCAAAGGTGTATTGAAGAATGAGTAGGTGTATGAGTGTCTGAATGGATGATTTAGTGGGTGCGTAACTGACTGTTTCAGTGAGACATTAAACGTGTATTAGTAAATGCAAGAGTGAATGACTAAACTGTGTGAAAGTCTGTATCAGTCTGTCAGTTGGTGTGTAACTGACTGCATGGGTTGGTGAGTAGCTACATGAGTGTCTATATGGGTTAATGATTGGTTGTCTGATTACCTGTATGGGTGCCTGAGTGTCTGTGTGGGTGGGTGGGGGGATGGACTCCCTCCATGGATGTGTGAGGGGGTGATTTGATTCAGTGGGTGTATGGGTTCATGAGTGCATCTGCGAGGGGCTGAATGGGTGAGTGAGTGTGTGTATGGCTGTGTTGGTGAGCAAATGGATGTCTCAATGGTATATGTGTGAGTAACTACATATGTGAAAGGAAGTATATGTGAATGTTGGAGTATATAAGTGACTATATGTGAGAGTGAGTGATTGTGAGAGTGGCTGTATGGATTAGTGTGTGCTTGTGTCAGTGATTGTATAAGAGAGTAAGTATGTGTTAGTATCTGTATGAATAAGTGAGGTGGTGTGCGTATAACTGTATTGGTGAGTAAATGGCAGTGTGATTGAGTCTTGGGTGACTGACTAGGTGTGTGAGTATCTCTGTCGATGTGTGGCAGTATGTGAGTGTCTGTATGGGTGTATGAGTACATATATATTAGAGGATGTATCGATGAGTGACTGCGTGTATGAGTGACTGTATTGGTGAGCGAGTGGATGTGTGTAGACCTATGAATCAGTGAGTGGGTATGTACTAACTGGTATTGGTGTGTCTATGGTTTCGAGAATGGTAGTCAGTATTTTAGAGTGGGTATATGAAAGGTTATATTATTGTGTGAGGAAGTGCGTCAGATATTAAGTGGATGATGTCATCAGTGATGTCATCAGCGATGTCACTGACCATGTCATGAGTGATCTAATATGTGATGTCATCAGCAGTGCATTGCGAGGGCAGGAGTTATAGTTAGCTCAACTAACTATAACGGCCGAATTTCTCTGGTTTTGTACGAGTGAAATGTTCAACTAACTATAATGTCCCTGAAACCTGTGGTTTTTTCAGTGAATATCAAAGGTTTATTAAATGCTAATTTTTAACTATAACGTCCCTGAAACCTGTGTTTTTTTCAGTGCATTTCTAAGGTTTTTTAAATGCTAATTTCTAACTATAACGTCCCTTAAACCTATGGTTTTTTCAGTGAATTTCTAAGGTTTTTTAAATGCTGATTTCTAACTATGACGTCCCTGAAACCTATGGTTTTTCCAGTGAATTTGTAAGGTTTTTTAAATGCTAATTTCTAATTGTAATGTCCAAAGAAACCTTTTTCTAAATGTTTAAAGTTTTATAAAAATAATGTAAAGTTTTCTCCATTCTAAAATATTCTTTTACTTTTTTATTTTTAATTTAAAAAGTGGATTCGCGTACCGATCGTGTACCAATCTCAGTGGGTGCGCAAATCTAATAATTTTGTCACCATATTGGTTAAGTTGTGTACTATGCACGTTTGGTATGTGGCGGGTGCGCGGATCTCGGCCCCGTGTAACGTCACGTATGTATTTCCGGGGGTCACGCCGGGTGCGCGAATCCATCGCAAATCTTTAAGTTTTAAAAGTATATGTATATAACTTTATTATATATATTATACCAAGACATTATTTAAGATAATTGTAAATATCATATATTTGTAACTGGAATAAAAATATATTATAGTTAAATATATTTTTTGTGAATCACGCAGGGTGCGGGCTAGTTGCGCGAACCCATGTGACTTCAAAAGAAAACATTTCATTGGTTAAGAACCTTTTGATTCTAGAACTTGAAGGACCTCACCCATTTTTTTTCATTCCTTCAAGAGCATCTTAGCAGACACACCTGTTGTCTTCTGCTCCTCTTGCTTGCCTTTTTTTGGTGTTTTTTTTTACAGAAGTGAAAATGGCAGCTGGTGATGCACCTGTACAGCTTCCCCCTGAAGAGGAAGAAGACCTGGAGGAACCTGTAAAGAAAAGATATGAAAGTGTCGTATGGGCATTTTTCTCTATTCCACCAGGAAAAAAAAGGTAAATGCCTGGAAAGTTACAGGCACTATTTGTGACAAAGTCCTCTCAAGAGGTTCTGAGAAAAATATTCCTGTGGGACGTCGTCGATGTTGAAACACCTGCAAACAATACATCCTCGACGTCTAGCTACAGAACAGCTTAGACGGGAACAACAGAGGCAAGGGAGTGACAACAACGCTGCTGGACATTCAACATCATCTAGCACAGCCAACATCTTCCCTGACTTCGCTAGAGTGGAACAGCATTGTATAAAATGCAAAAAAATTCTCTCTTTTGGTGAGCAATCACTGGATGCTGTCCTGGTTGCTATTAGGAACCACCACTGTTATTTTTTATATTTTTCTATGCAATGAGTTTATAATTGCATAGATTTTTCAACATGTTCACTGTTGGTTCTGTTTCTTTTTTTTTTTTTTTTTTTTAAACCCAGAAAATTCGAAAAAGGGTTAAAAAAATACAAAAAAATATAAAACAAAAAAAGAAGAAAAAAATGGTTCTTTTTAGAACTGCCTAATTGGTTAAAAATAGACAAACTTGTATGTATTCTATGAATGACTGCTATGGTAATGTCTGAGTCATTGTAAGAGTGAATAAGTACTGTCTGAGTGAATGAATGAGTGCAGCAGTATTGCCTGAGTCATTGAATGAGTGAATCAATAGTGTTTGAGGGAATGAATGAGTGCAGTAGTAGTCCCTGACTGATTGCATGAGTTTATAGGTAGTGCCTGAATTATTGCATGAATGAATGTATAGTGCCTGGATGACTGGAGGAGTGGAAGGGTTGTGCCAGGGTTATTCCATGAGTGCATAAGTAGTGCCTGGGTGATTGCATGACTGCAGGGGTAATGCCTGAGTGATTGAAGGAGTACATGGACAATGCCTGGGGGATTGCATGAATGCAGGGGTAATGTCTAGGTGAATGGAGGAGTGCATGGGTGGTGCCTGAGTAATTAGATGAGTGTATATGTAGTGCCTTGGTGATTTTATAAGTGCATGGGTAGTGGCTGGGTGATTGGAGGAGTGCATGGATAGTGCCTGGATGACTGGAGGAGTGCAAGGGTAGTACCTGGGTTATTCCATGAGTGTATAAGTAGTGCATGGGTGATTGCATGACTGCAGGAACAGTGCTTGAGTGAGTGAAGGAGTGCATGGGTAATGCCTGGGTGATTGTATGAATGCAGGGGTAATGTCTGGGTGAATGGAGGAGTGCGTGGATAGTGCCAGGATGAAGGGAGGAGTGCAAGGGTAGTGCCTGGGTTATTCCATGAGTGTATAAGTAGTGCATGGGTGAATGCATGACTGCAGGGGTAGTGCCTGAGTAATTGAAGGAGTACATGGGTAGTGCCTGAGTGATTAGATGAGTGCATAGGTAGTGCCTTGGTGATTTTATAAGTGCATGGGTAGTGGCTGGGTGACTGGAGGAGTGCATGGATAGTGCCTGGGTTATTGCATGAGTGCAGAAGTAGTGCCTGGATGGTTGCATGACTGCAGGGGAAGTGCTTGATTGATTGAAGGAGTGCATGGGTAATGCCTGTGTGACTGTATGAGTGCAGGGTAATGTCTGGGTGATTGAAGGAGTGTATGGGTAATACCTGAGTGAATGGAAGAGTGCATGGGTAGTGCATGGGTGCATGTAGGACTGCCTGGAAAGTTCCTGGGTGACTGGAGGAGTGCATAAGTAGTAGCAAGGTGATTGCATGAGTGCAGGAGTAATGCATGGATGATTGGAAGACTGCATGGGTAGTGGTTGGATGATTGCATGAGTGCTGCAGAAGTGCCTGCCCACATGTATGACTGCATGGGCACTGCCTGAGTGATTGAAGTAGTGCATGGGTAATGCCTGGGTGATTGTATGAATGCAGGGGTAATGTCTGGGTGAATGGAGGAGTGCATTGGTAGTGCCTGAGTGATTACACAAGTGCATAGGTAGTGCCTTGGCGATTTTATAACTGCATAGGTAGTGGCTGGGTGATTGGAGGAGTGCATGGATACTGCCTGGATGACTGGAGGAGTGCAAGGGTAGTGCCTGGGTTATTCCATGAGTGTATAAGTAGTGATTGTGTGACTGCAGGGGTAGTGCCTGAGTGAATGAAGGAGTGCATGGGTAATGCCTTTGTTATTATATGAGTGCAGGGGTAATGTCTGGGTCATTGAAGGAGAGCATGGGTAATGCCTGAGTGCATGGAAGAGTGCATAGGTAGTGCGTGGGGGCATGAATAACTGCCTGGGTAGTTCTTGGGTGATTGGAGGAGTGCATGAGTAGTAGCAGGGTGATTGCATGACTGCAGGAGTAGTGTGTGGATGATTGAAAGACTGCATGGGTAGTGCTTGGTTGATTGCATGAGTGCTGCAGTAGTGCCTGAGCATATGTATGACTGCATGGGCACTGCCTGAGTGAATGGAGGAGTGCATGGGCAGTGCCTGGGTGATTAGATGAGTGTATAGGTAGTGCCTTGGTGATTTTATGAGTGCACAGGTAGTGGCTGGGTGATTGGAGGAGTGCATGGATAGTGCCAGGATGACTGGAGGAGTGCAAGGGTAGTGCCTGGGTTATTGCATGAGTGCATAAGTAGAGTCTGGGTGATTGCATGACTACAGGGTTAGTGCTTGACTGATTGAAGGAGTGCATGGGTAATGCCTGTGCGATTGTATGAGTTCAGGGGTAATATCTGGGCAATTGAAGGATTGCATGAGTAATGCCTGGGTGCATGGAAGAGTGCATGGGTAGTGCAAGGGTGCAAGTAGGACTGCCTGGGTAGTTCCTGGGTGATTGGAGGAGTGCATGAGTAGTGGTAGTGTGATTGCGTGAGTGCAGGAGTAGTGTGTGGATGATTGGAAGACTGCATGGGTAGTGCTTGGTTGATAGCATGAGTGCTACAGAAGTGCCTGAGCACATGTATGACTGCATGGGCACTGCCTGAGTGATTGAAGTAGTGCATGGGTAATGCCTGGTTGATTGTATGAATGCAGGAATAATGTCTGGGTGAATGGAGGAGTGCATGGGCAGTGCCTGAATGATTAGATTAGTGTATAGGCAGTGCCTTGGTGATTTTAGCAGTGCATAGGTAGTGGCTGGGTGACTGGAGGAGTGCAAGAGTAGTGCCTGGGTTATTCCATGAGTGCATAAGTAGTGCCTGGGTGATTGCGTGACTGCAGGCATAGTGCCTGAGTGATTGAAGGAGTGCATGGGTAATGCCTGTGCAATTGTATGAGTGCAGGGGTAATGTCTGGGTGATTGAAGGAGTGGATGGGTAATGCCTGGGTGCATGCAAGAGTGCATGGGTAGTGCATGGGTGCATGTAGGACTGCCTGGGTAGTTCCTGGGTGATTGGAGGAGTGCATGAGTAGTAGCAGGGCGATTGCATGAGTGCAGGAGTAGTGCGTGGATGATTGGAAGACTGCATGGGTAGTGCTTGGTTGATTGCATGAGTGCTGCAGAAGTGATTGAGCACATGTATGACTGCATGGGCACTGCCTGAGTGATTGAAGTAGTGCATGGGTAATGCCTGGGTGATTGTATGAATGCAGGGATAATGTCTGGGTGAATGGAGGAGTGCATGGGCAGTGCCTGAGTGATTAGATGAGTGTAGAGGTAGTGCCTTGGTGATTTTATAAGTGCATAGGTAGTTCCTGGGTGATTGGAGGAGTGCATGTATAGTGCCTGGATGACTGGAGGAGTGCAATGGTAGTGCCTGGGTTATTCCATGAGTGTATAAGTATTGCCTGGGTGAATGCATGACTGCAGGAGTAGTGCTTGAGTGATTGAAGGAGTGCATGGGTAGTGCCTGAGTGATTAGATAAGTGTATAGGTAGTGACTTGGTGATTTTATAAGTACATGGGTAGTGGCTGAGTGACTGGAGGAGTGCATGGATAGTGCCAGGATGACTAGAGGAGTGCAAGGGTAGTGCCTGGGTTAATGCATGAGTGCATAAGTAGTGTCTGGGTGATTGCATGACTGCAGGTGTAGTGCTTGAATGATTGAAGGAGTGCATGGGTAATGCCTGGGTGCATGGAAGAGTGCATGGGTAGTGTGTGGGTGCATGTAGGACTGCCTGGGTAGTTCCTGGGTGATTGGAGGAGTGCATGAGTAGAAGCAGGGTGATTGCATGAGTGCAGGAGTAATGCATGGATGATTGGAAGACTGCATGGGTAGTGGTTAGATGATTGCATGAGTGCTGCAGAAGTGCCTGACCACATTTGTGACTGCATGGGCACTGCCTGAGTGATTGAAGTAGTGCATGGGTAATGCCTGGGTGATTGTATGAATGCAGGGGTAATGTCTGGGTGAATGGACTAGTGCATTGGTAGTGCCCTAGTGAATACACAAGTGCATAGGTAGTGCCTTGGTGATTTTATAAGTGCATGGGTAGTGGCTGGGTGATTGGAAGAGTGCATGGATAGTGCCAGGATGACTGGAGGAGTGCAAGGGTAGTGCTTGGGTTATTGCTTGAGTGCGTAGGTAGTGCCTGGGTGATTGTATGACTACATGGGCACTGAGTGAGTTATTGAAGGAGTACATGGATAATTCCTGGGTGATTGCATGAATGCAGGGATAATGTCTGGGTGAATGGAGGAGTGCATTGGTAGTGCCTGAGTTATTACACGAGTGCATAGGTAGTGCCTTGATGATTTTATAAGTGCATAGGTAGTGGCTGGGTGATTGGAGGAGTGCATGGATACTGCCTGGATGACTAGAGGAGTGCAAGGGTAGTGCCTGGGTTATTCCATGAGTGCATAAGTAGTGCCTGGGTGATTGCGTGACTGCAGGGGTAGTGCCTGAGTGATTGAAGGAGTGCATGGGTAATGCCTGAGTGATTGTATGAGTGCAGGGGTAATGTCTGGGTGATTGAAGGAGTGCATGGGTAATGCCTGGGTGCATGGAAGTGTGCATGGGTAGTGCATGACTGCATGTATGACTGCCTGGATAGTTCCTGGGTGATTGGAGGAGTGCATGAGTAGTAGCAGGGTGATTGCATGAGTGCAGGAGTAGTGTGTGGATGATTGGAAGACTACATGGGTAGTGCTTGGTTAATTGCATGAGTGCTGCAGAAGTGCCTGAGCACATGTATATTGGCCCAAAATTGCCTCTCATCTATCTTCAAATGGCTGGCGGAGGCACAGCTTAAATGCAAGGAAGGAAAATCAGAGATTCTGCTTTTTGGTAAATTTCCTTTCAATTTTAGAGAGCAGCTCTGGCCTCCCGAGTACCCTCTACCGACCTCATCAGGGCAGCCAGTAAAAAACTTGGGGGTCAGGTTCGATGAAGATCTTTCCTTCTCAGTACATATCAAGAAGCTGGCCGGCGGTTGCTTCGGCCTGTTTAAATCTTTTAGAAGATTTTTTCCCCTTTTGCCGCAGGCGGCGAGGGTAACGGTCACCTGTGCGTAGATCTTGTCTCGGTTGGATTACGCCAATGCCCTCTTTGCTGGTATACCGAGCTACCTGTTGAAGAAGCTCCAGGTGGTGCAAAATACCGCAGCTAGACTCCTATTGGGTTTGTCGGCCAGGGACAGTGTGCATCAGCAGTTGCGCTCTCTCCACTGGCTGCCCATGGCGTCTAGAGTGAAATTTAAATTTCTGATTTTGGCCCACCGGGCGCTCCACGGGTGCGGCCCTCTCTACCTGCAGAGGCGTTTATCCTTCTACGTTCCTTCGCGCTCCCTGCGCTCTTCGTCCTTATGTTATGCCCAGGTCCCACGTTTCAAGTGTCAGAGGTTAGGAGGCAGCTCTTTTGCAGTGAAAGCAGCGGCTGCTTGGAATGCTCTCCCTCTGGTCCGCGCACCATCCAGGATCCAGTTGTATTTAAGAAGAAATTGAAAACTCATCTATTCATCTGAAGCCCACTGCTCTACCCCTTTTCGGTCTCGCGCCAGGACACTCATGAGTAGCCGTGCGTGTAATAAATGTATATAACATAACATAACATATATGACTGCATGGGCACTGCCTGAGTGATTGAAGTAGTGCATGGGTAATGCCTGGGTAATTGTATGAATGCAGGGATAATGTCTGGGTGAATGGAGGAGTGCATGGGCAGTGACTGAGTGATTAGATGAGTGTATAGGTAGTGCCTTAGTGATTTTATAGGTGCATGGGTAGTGGATGGCTGATTGGAGGAGTGCATGGATGGTGCCAGGGTTATTGCATGAGTGCATAAGTAGTGCCTGGGTGATTGCATGACTGCAGGGGTAGTGCTTGAGTGATTGAAGGAGTGCATGGGTAATGCCTGTATGATTGTATGAGTGCAGGGGTAACGTCTGGGTGATTGCAGGAGTGTATAGGTAATGCCTGAGTGCATGGAAGTGTGATTGGGTAGTGCGTGGGTGCATGTAGGACTGCCTGAATAGTTCCTGGGTGATTGGAGAAGTGCATGAGTAGTAGCAGGGTGATTGCATGAGTGCAGGTGTAGTGCCTGGATGATTGGAAGACTGCATGGGTAGTGCTTGATTGATTGCATGAGTGCTGCAGAAGTGCCTGAGCACATGCATGACTGCATGGGCACTGCCTGAGTGATTGAAGTAGTGCATGGGTAATGCTTGGGTGGTTGTATGAATGCAGGGATAATGTCTGGGTGAATGGAGGAGTGCATGGGCAGTGCCTGAGTGATTAGATGAGTGTATAGGTAGTGCCTTGGTGATTTTATAAGTGCATAGGTAGTGGCTGTGTGATTTGAGGAGTGTATGGATGGTGCCAGGATGACTGGAGGAGTGCAAGGGTAGTGCCTGGGTGATTGCGTGACTGCAGGGGTAGTGCTTGAGTGATTGAAGGAGTGCATGGGTAATGCCTGTGTGATTGTATGAGTGCAGGGGTAATGTCTGGGTGATTGAAGGAAGGCATGGGTAATGCCTGGGTGCATGAAAGAGTGCATTGGTAGTGTGTGGGTGCATGTAGGACTGCCTGGGTAGTTCCTGGGTGATTGGAAGAGTGCATGAGTAGTAGCAGGGTGATTGCATAAGTGCAGGAGTAGTGTGTGGATGATTGGAAGACTGCATGGGTAGTGCTTGGATGATAGAATGAGTGCTGCAGAAGTGCCTGACCACATGTATGACTGCATGGACACTGCCTGAGTGATTGAAGTAGTGCATGGGTAATGCCTGGGTGATTGTATGAATGCAGGGATAATGTCTGGGTGAATGGAGGAGTGCATGGACAGTGCCTGAGTGATTAGATGAGTGTATAGGTAGTGACTTGGTTTTTTATGAGTGCATAGGTAGTGGCTGGGTGATTGGAGGAGTGCATGGATAGTGCCAGGATGACTGGAGGAGTGCAAGAGTAGTGCCTGTGTTATTGCATGAGTGCATAAGTAGTGCCTGTGTGATTGCATGACTGCAGGG
Organism: Calotriton arnoldi; assembly: GCA_963921515.1. NCBI lineage: Eukaryota > Metazoa > Chordata > Amphibia > Caudata > Salamandridae > Calotriton > Calotriton arnoldi. The sequence continues at coordinate 331,549 of CAWUFW010007425.1, forward strand.
GTAGTGCTTGAGTGATTGAAGGAGTGCATGGGTAATGCCTGTGTGATTGTATGAGTGCAGGGGTAATGTCTGGGTGATTGAAGGAGTATATGGGTAATGTCTGTGTGCATGGAAAAGTGCATGGGAAGTGTGTGGGTGCATGTAGGACTGCCTGTGTAGTTCCTGGGTGATTGGAGGAGTGCATGAGTAGTAGCAGGGTGATTGCATGAGTGCAGGACTAATGCTTGGTTGATTGGAAGACTGCATGGGTAGTGGTAGGATGATTGCATGAGTGCTGCAGAAGTGCCTGAGCACATGCATGACTGCATGGGCACTGCATGAGTGATTGAAGTAGTGCATGGGTAATGCCTGGGTGATTGTATGAATGCAGGGATAATGTCTGGGTGAATGGAGGAGTGCATCTCAGTGCCTGAGTGATTAGATCAGTGTATAGGTAGTGCATAGGTAGTGGCTTGGTGATTGGAGTAGTGCATGGATAGTGCCAGGATGACTGGAGAAGTGCAAGGGTAGTGCCTGGGTTATTCCATGAGTGCATAAGTAGTGCCTGGGTGATTGTGTGACTGCGGGGGTAGTGCCTGAGTGATTGAAGGAGTGCATGGGTAACGCCTGTGTGATTGTATGAGTGCAGGGGTAATGTCTGGGTGATTGAAGGAGTGCATGAGTAATGCCTGGGTGCATGGAAGAGTGCATGGGTAGTGCGTGGGTGCATGTAGGACTGCATGGGTAGTTCCTGAGTGATTGGAGGAGTGCATGAGCAGTAGCAGGTGATTGCATGAGTGCAGGAGAAGTGCTCAAATGATTAGAAGACGGCATGGGTAGTGCTTGGTTGATAGCATGAGTGCTGCAGAAGTGCCTGAGCACATGTATGACTGCATGGGCACTGCCTGAGTGATTGAAGTAGTGCATGGGTAATGCCTGGGTGATTGTATGAATGCAGGGATAATGCCTGTTTGAATGGAGGAGTGCATGGGCAGTGCCTAAGTGATTATATGAGTGTATAGGTAGTGCCTTGGTGATTTTATAAGTGCATAGGTAGTGCCTGGGTGATTGGAGGAGTGCATGGATAGTGCCTGGATGACTGGAGAAGTGCAAGGGTAGTACCTGGGTTATTCCATCAGTGTATAAGTAGTGCCTGGGTGATTGCATGACTGCAGGTGTAGTGCCTGAGTGATTGAAGGAGTGCATGGGTAGTGCCTGAGTGATTAGATGAGTGTATAGGTAGTGCCTTGGTGAATTTATAAGTGCATGGGTGCTGTCTGTGTGATTGGACGAGTGCATGGATAGTGTCAGTATGACTGGAGGAGTGCAAGGGTAGTGCCTGGGTTATTGCATGAGTGCATAAGTAGTGCATGTGTGATTGCATGACTGCAGGGGTAGCGCTTGAGTGATTGAAGGAGCGCATGGGCAATGCTTGTGTGATTGTATGAGTTCAGGGGTAATGTCTGGATGATTGAAGGAGTGTATGGGTAATGACTGGGTGCATGTAAGAGTGCATGGGTAGTGCGTGGGTGCATGTAGGACTGCCTGGGTAGTTCCTTGGTGATTGGAGGAGTGAATGAGTAGTAGCAGGGCGATTGCATGAGTGCAGGAGTAGTGCGTGGATGATTGGAAGACTGCATGGGTTTTGCTTGGTTGATTGCATGAGTGCTGAAGAAGTACCTGAGCACATGTATGACTGCATGGGCACTGCCTGAGTCATTGAAGTAGTGCATTTGTAATGCCTGGGTGATTGTATGAATGCAGGGATAATGTCTGGGTGAATGGAGGATTGCATGGGCAGTGCCTGAGTGATTAGATAAGTTTATAGGTAGTGCCTTGGTTATTTTAATAAGTGCATAGGTAGTGGCTGGGTGATTGGATGAGTGAATGGATAGTGCCAGGATGACTGGAGGAGTGCAAGGGTAGTGCCTTGGTTATTCCATGAGTGCATAAGTAGTGCCTGGGTGATTGCGTGACTGCAGGCGTAGTGCCTAAGTGATTGAAAGAGTGCATGGGTAATGCCTGTGTGATTGTATGAGTGCAGGGGTAATGTCTGGGTGATTGAAGGAGTGCATGGGTAATGCCTGGGTGCATGGAAGAGTGCATGGGTTGTGCGTGGGTGCATGTAGGACTACCTGGGTAGTTCCTGGGTGATTGGAGGAGTACATGAGTAGTAGCAGGGTGATTGCATGAGTGCAGGAGTAGTGCGTGGATGATTGGAAGACTGCATGGGTAGTGCTTTGTTGATTGCATGAGTGCTGCAGAAGAGCCTGAGCACATGTATGACTGCATGAACACTGCCTGAGTGATTGAAGTAGTGCATAGGTAATGCCTGGGTGATTGTATGAATGCAGGGATAATGTCTGGGTGAACGGAGGAGTGCATGGTCAGTGCCTGAGTGATTAGATGAGTGTATAGGTAGTGCCTTGGTGATTTTATAAGTGCATAGGTACTCCCTTGGGTGATTGGAGAAGTGCATGGATAGTGCCTGGGTTTTTCCATGAGTGTATAAGTAGTGCATGGGTGATTGCATGACTTCAGGTGTAGTGCCTGAGTGATTGAAGTAGTGCATGGGTAGTGCCTGAGTGATTAGATGAGGGTATAGGTAGTGCCTTGTTGATTTTATAAGTGAAGGGGTAGAGGCTGGGAGACTGGAGGAGTGCACGGATAGTGCCAGGATGACTGGAGGAGTGCAAGGGTTGTGCCTAGGTTATTGCATGAGTGCATAAGTAGTGCCTGGGTGATTGCATGACTGCAGGGGTAGTGCATGAATGATTGAAGGAGTGCATGGGTAATGCCTGTGTGATTGTATGAGTGCAGGGGTAATGTCTGGGTGATTGAAGGAGTGTATGGGTAATACCTGGGTGCATGGAAGAGTGTATGGGTAGTGCGTGGGTGCATGTAGGACTGCCTGTGTAAATCCTGGGTGATTGGAGGAGTGCATGAGTAGTAGCAGGGTGATTGCATGAGTGCAAGACTAATGCTTGGTTGATTGGAAGTCTGCATGGGTAGTGGTTGGATGATTGCATGAGTGCTGCAGAAGTGCCTGAGCACATGTATGACTGCATGGGCACTGCCTGAGTGATTGAAGTAGTGCATGGGTAATGCCTGGGTGATTGTATGAATGCAGGGATAATGTCTGGGTGAATTTAGGACTGCATAGGCAGTGCCTGAGTGATTAGATGAGTGTATAGGTAGTGCCTTGGTGATTTTATAAGTGCATAGGTAGTGGCTGGGTGATTGGAGGTGTGTGTGGATAGTGCCAGGATGACTGGAGGAGTGCAAGGGTAGTGCCTGGGATATTCCATGAGCGCATAAGTAGTGCCTGGGTGATTGCGTGACTGCAGGGTTAGTGCCTGAGTGATTGAAGGAGTGCATGGGTAATGCCTGTGTGATTGTATGAGTGCAGGGGTAATGCTCTATTACTTACCGGTAATCTTCATTACTCCGGGTCCCGTTGTCCTCGTCCCATTCATTACTAAGTGGAGATAACCATCTCCCGACAGAAAAAAACAAGAGGAATGCTGGGACCCTAATACTGCCCCTCCCACCGGGAGTACATAAGCAGTACTTACCCAGCATCCCGCCTGTACAACCAAGCCCAGACAGGAAGGCCGGCCGCCCGGGAGGGAGGGAGGAGCGTATGAATGGGACGAGGACAACGGGACCTGGAGTAATGAAGATTACCGGTAAGTAATAGAGCATTACCCCCAGGTCCCTTATGTCCTCGTCCCATTCATTACTAAGTGGAGAATACCAAAGCAGAAAACCGGCCTTCCGAACCCACAAGCACACCCAGGAAACCACCACAAAAGCAGCAACCCAAGGGAGCACCGAGAAGGGAGGAGAAGGGGGACCGCAGGAAGCAACCGGCCCGCAACCCAGAACAGGACAGCAGGGACCAAACAAGGACCGGAGACAACCAAGAAAAAAACAGAAGACCAGGGCCCGAAAAGGAGGCCGCCAACTAGAGAAACCGGAGACAGGGCAACCAAGACCAAGACCCAAAGGACACGGCCAAGAAACCCACCGGACAAGGCCGCCCAGCCCAGAACCACCAGGAAGGCACCCAGGACCCGGCAGCCACACAGACACAGAGCGAACCCCGACCGCCCCAAAGAAGGCCAAAGAAAGAAGCCAAAACCGGCCAACAGAGCGCAGGCACAAGCACCAAGTCCAACAAGGAAGGAGGAAAGCACAGGCCAGAAACCGGCCCAACCCACCAAACCGAACGACCCGGCCCCAGAGAGCCCAGAGGAGAAGGCCAACCAAACCCCGCCGAGGAGGGCCAGGAAAGAAAAAAAAAAACAGCACCCCCAGGGCCACCAAACGACAAGCACCCATCCCAGAGGGAGGAGCCGCAGCAAGAGCCCAGGGGCAGAACAGGAGCGAGACCCCAACCAAACCAAGAAGGACAGGGAAGGAGACAGAGACCCGAAACCCCAGGAGGCCAAAAACCCCACAGGGAAGGAGGCCGCAAACCAAACCAGGAAGCCCACCAAACCCAGAACAGCAGGGGCAGAGGAGGAGGCCAACCCAAAGACCACAGGCCAGAGATTCCCCCAGAAAGAACCAGCCGAAAGCCGACCAACAAAGGAGAGGCCAACAAAGACCGGAAACCAACAACGAACAAGCCCAACAAGAGAGGGGACAGGGCCACCGGCCACAACCCCCAAAAACCCCCAACCCCAAAAGGGAGGGGAAAACAAGGCAGGACGGGAGCCCAGAGCAACCAGGAACTCCCAGCAGCCCCCAAACTAGGAAACAACCAGGCAGGAAACCAGCGAACCACAGAGGGCAGAAGAAAACAGGCACCAACAGGGCGGAGGACCGCCCAGGCACCCCACACCCAGGCCAAGCACACAGCAAGGGCAGGAGCAGCGGAAAAAAACAGCCCCAGGGCGCACAGCACCCAGACCAAAAGCCCACAAGGCCCGACCCCAGCAACGCCAGAGAGGAACCAAGAAAACAGCACAAACCAGGGCAACAAACGCAAAAGGAACCAGGAAGCCAGGAACAGAGCCAAGCAACCCACCAATGCAGGAGGACCCGCAGGCCCAACCAACCCCGGAAGGAGCCCACGCAGCGCCCAGGCCAAAGCAAAGGGCAGGGAGGAGCAGGGACCCCCAGCACACCACCTCCGGACCACACACCGAAGGCCGGAAAAAGAAACTGGGGAAACCGCCAAAGCGGAAACCGTAGGAAGCAGAGAAGGCAGAGGGCAAAGCAGCAGCAAAACCCCAGACAACCCACAGCCAGGAGGTCAGACCCCACAGAGGCAAGAGGAACACCACAGAACCGCACCCCAACCAGAGAAGGGAGGGGGGAAGGCCCCCAAACAGACACACACCGGTAACAGAGCCCGGGGAAGCACGAGAAGACAGGAGCGAGCCAGGACACCAGAACCAGGAAAGCACCAGGAATGCCCAGCAAAACACACCCCAGAGCCGGCCGAAAGCGACAGCACAGCCAGCAAGCCAAGGAGGCACAGCCCCAGGCCACCCGGAACCAGCAGGAAGCCCGTAGACCCGGAGCAACAGGAGGCAAGCAGGACCCCACACAGGCACGCCAGGAGGAAGGGCCAACGAGGAAGGAGCACCGGGGCAAAGGGAAAACCCGAAGCCCAACAGCATCCAGCGGAAACCCCAGGACCAGGCAAAAAAAAAAACGGACACCCAACCAGAGGTGAACCAAGCCAGGGAAGAGATCCGCGGCAGGAGCAGGCCCAGAAGGACCCACCAGGACACGGCCACAAACCAGCAGAGTGCCCAGCCAGGACACACAAAGAGAGCACAGGCAAGGACCCAGAGCCGAAAAGGAGACCAACAGGCGCACAAAACCCGCAGGAGCCGGAAAGCCCCAGCAGACACCCAGCCAGCCATCCATGACAGGAACCAGACGAGATCAGGACCCCACAGGGAGCAAAAGCACCCGGAGCCCAGACGGACCCCCAACCGGGAGAACCGCAGAACAGAAGAGGGGAAAAGGCGCCACGCCAAGGACACGGCAGCCGGGAAAGACAGCCAGGCCCAAACAGCAGCCGCCGGCAGAGCCAGGAGGGGCGGCCAGGACCCACCGAAGCGAGCCAAAGGCCAGGGCAGGAGCAACCAAAGACAGAAGCACCCAGCCAGGAGGAGGCAAGCAGCCAGAGACAGAACCAACCAGCCAGACCCCCGAAGCAACCGAAGCCCACAGAAGGCCCCGGGACAAACACCCGAAGACCCAGGCTGGAGCAAAGGAGAACAGAACGGCCGCACATGAGGCAGCACGAGGGAAAGAAGCAGCCCAGCGCAAGGCAGGCCAACCCACAGAACGGGACGGAAGCGGGCAAAATGCAAACAGGACCCACAGGCAGCAGGGGCAGAGCGCCGCAGAGAGCACCAGGCACGACACCAGGAAGCCCCCAAGAGGAACCAGGCAGAGCCAAGGGACGGGAGGGTCCAAGCCAAGAACCAGGAGCCCCCGATCACCAACCCCAACCAGCCAAGCAGAAGCCAGGAAGCGAACACACGCACACCCAAGCGGAGCAGAAGCCACAACCGAACAGGCCGCCCGCAGCGGAGGCAAGGAAGCCCGAGAAAGGGCGGGCCAGACAGACGGACCCAGCACATCCAAGGCCAGGCCAAAAGACCCGCACCCGCCATACCCCGAGAAACAGGGACGCACAGGGGCAGCAAAGAAAGCGAGGCAGCAAGAAAAAAACGGGGCAGACCCCGGCAGGGCAACAAGAACCCAGGGGAACCAACAGGAACCCCCACATAGCAGCCAAAGGAGCAGGAACACAGACCCCCCCCAGGGGGCAGGGAGCCGCAAAGGAGCCCGGAGCAGGGAGGGCCAGAAAAGCACCCCAAGAGTACGCATCCGGGAACGCCAAGCAGCAGGGGGCAGAACACAAGGGCACGAGGCCCCGGGACAACACCTGCACCCCCACGAGCCACAGCCGCCCAAGGGAGCACAGCCCACAGCACCAGGACCCCAGCACAGTGCACAGCCCCCCGGAGTACCCCCAAAAGGAAGCACCCACAAGGCCCACGCTGAGAAGAATCCAGCAGAGAAGTAAGGCACAAAGCCCCACTCCCAGGGGGACACAAGGCAAATACTCCCAAAAAAGGAGAACAAGGGAGGCCAGGTGGAAAAGGAAACCATGCCCAGTGAGCGCACAAGCACAGAAGTCCGTGCCAGGAGACAGCGACACCAACCCCCCCCACAAGAAACAAGGGAGGACAGGACAGTGGAGCCGCACCCCAACCGCAGAGAAAGCGGGGCACACCGCCACACCATGGAGCACCACCAGCAGGGCAACCGGACGCTGCAAACAGCGACGGAAAACACCAGAGCCAGCACACCAAAAAGGGGCAAAGTCCCACAGCAGGCGGGAGCAGTGCACGACAGCCCGCACCAACAGGGGCCCGCCGGACGGGCACAGGAACCCCGCCGACACCGCTAGGGGAGAGCACCGCCGTGAGGAACCCGTAAAGGACTGCGACCCAAGGCAGAGTCCTACAAACCGCGGGGCGCGCCCCCCTCCTGGGGGGTCGTGGCAGCAGTCTCAGGGAGGGGGGGGGGCAAAAGGCTCACGAAGCACATGCCCGAACCGGGCCTCACAGCGCCAAAAGACAGATGCGCCAGCCCCCTCGCAGCACCACCAAGCACCGGAAAGAGGCAGCAACGGCCACAGCAGGCCGGGGAAGGAAGCCGCCAAGCGGAACTGGGGGCCACCAGACAACAAGGCCCCCACCGCCAGCGTACAGCAACAGCACACCAAAGCCCCGCAGCACACACCCCAGCATTGCCGAAGCGCCGCAGAACAGCGCACAGGTGGCAGCAACAGCAGGGAAACAGGCATCTACAAGAAGGAAGCAAGGAAACCGGCAAGCGGTACTCACCCGGAGTGGGGGCCAACCCCAGGAACAAGGCCCCCACTCCAAACGCCAACATACCAGGAGACCGGCAGGATCCATCCAGCGCAGCACGCCTCACCCGGCCAAGAACAGGAAGGCGAGCCCGCGACCCGGAAGAAACCGGGAAATCCAGCCCCAGCCGCAAAGGGCTGGGAGGACATGCAGAGCATGTAGGACACCGGCTCCAACAACGACTGACTCCCAGCAAGCCCGGCAGGCCAGGAGACAGTCCAGGGAACCCCCGCGCCCGCACAGCCAGGCAGCCGGGCGGGGGGGAGAAGAGAAACACCGCCACTCCAGCCCAGCAGGAGCAGCACCAGCACAGCACAGTCAAGTCCAATCTGTCGACAGACAGAAAAAAAGAACAGGCGGGATGCTGGGTAAGTACTGCTTATGTACTCCTGGTGGGAGGGGCAGTATTAGGGTCCCAGCATTCCTCTTGTTTTTTTCTGTCGGGAGATGGTTATCTCCACTTAGTAATGAATGGGACGAGGACATAAGGGACCTGGGGGTAATGTATGGGTGATTGATGGAGTGCATGGGTAATGCCTGGGTGCATGTAGTACTGCCTGGGTAGTCCCTGGGTGATTGGAGGAGTGCATGAGTAGTAGCAGGGTGATTGCATGAGTGAAGGAGTAGTGTGTGAATGATTGGACGACTGCATGGGTAGTGCTTGGTTGATAGCATGAGTGCTGCAGAAGTGCCTGAGCACATGTTTGACTGTATTGGCACTGCCTGAGTGATTGAAGTAGTGCATGGGTAATGCCTGGGTGATTGTATGAATGCAGGGATAATGTCTGGGTGAATGGAGGAGTGCATGGGCAGTGCCTGAGTGATTAGATGAGTGTATAGGTAGTGCCTTGGTGATTTTATAAGTGCATAGGTAGTGCATGGGTGATTGGAGGAGTGCATGGACAGTGCCTGGATGACTGGAGGAGTGAAAGGGTAGTGCCTGGGTTATTCCATGAGTGTATAAGTAGTGCCTGGGTGATTGCATGACTGCAGGGGTAGTGCTTGAGTGATTGAAGAAGTGCATGTGCAGTGCCTGAGTGATTATTTGAGTGTATAGGTAGTGCCTTGGTGATTTAATAAGTGCATGGGTACTTGCTGAGTGATTAAAGGAGTGCATGGGTAATTCCTGTGTGATCGTATGAGTGCAGGGGTAATGTCTGGGTGATTGAAGGAGTGTATGGGTAATGCCTGGGTGCATGAAAGTGAGCATGGGGAGTGCCTGGCTGCATGTAGGACTGCCTGTGTAGTTCCTGGGTGATTCGAGCAGTGCACGAGTAGAAGCAGGGTGATTGAATGAGTGCAGGAGTAGTGCGTGGATGATTGGAAGACTGCATGGGTAGTGCTTGGGTGATTGCATGAGTGCATAGGTAGTGTCTACCTGTTTTTATAAGTGTACGAATACTGCCTGGGTAATTATATGAGTACAGCAGCAGTGCCTAGATTATTAGAAGACTGCAAGGGTAGTGACTGGCTGATTAAAAGAGTACATGGATAGTGCATGGCTGATTGGTGGAGTGCATAGTTAATGCCTGGGTGGATCGAGGAGTGCATCAGTAGTGCCTGGTTGTTTGGAAGAGTACATAGGTAGTGTCTGGGTGATATTATAAGTATATGGATTAAGGCTAGGTGAATGGAAAAATGCTTGAATAGTGCCTGGGTGATGGCAGGAGTGTGATAATAGTGCCTAATTATATAGATCAGTGCATGGGTAGTATTTGAAAACATGGATGAGTGCAATAAAAGTGACTGTAAACATTACTTCATATTATTATGCATATTACATTGAATTTCATCTTACCTTTTTTACTAATGTAGATACAAAACTCAGTGAAACAATTTTACAGTTGTTTTGTTGTAAACTGAATTTAAAATCTTTTCAAGGTTTACCATTACTTTCTGTAATAAAAAAGAGGAAAAACTGTTATTGAATATAATATTATTGTTTTAAGAACACAACATAATTTTAGAATTACATAACATATTCAGTTTCCCCTTTTTGGGGTTCTCAGATTCTACTGAATTTCACCATACACAGTGATTTCATGTAGATCATCATACACCAGTGGGGAAAAAAACAATCAATGAGATTGTAAAAAAAAAACAAATCTGCGTCGAAAATATTTACAACAAATTCAAATATCTGTTTACCTATCTTCAGTTTCTAAATTACATTCTTCAACTACATTAAAACATTTATTTCTCTGAAGTACATTTTCTAAAATATACACTCTCATTTACATCGCGTATAATATAAAGATCAAATATATAAACTATTTCCTTCAAACACAATTTTGCAAATGCAATAAGAAATAGCACAAACAATAATCCAAACAGTAATTGTTCACATTTTACCAATAGGACGAAAAAAATTTCCAAATCCATTTGCATTGAAAATATCCAAAATAAACTTGTTAATTCGTGTTCACATCTTCCTAATAGGCCGAATGATGTTTTCAAAATTTTGGCATATAAATATCAGATATGAATTTGGTAATTCGTAAGGCAGCCTACATTTGAATTCCAAATGGGCATCATTGCAATGTGTCCATCCTTTATTGCACTTTAAATACACAGTATAGTGTCCAGTTGTTGTAGTAGGTTCATCATGGACAATAATAGCCACTGCTTTAAAAGTTCATCCTGAAATTGACACTTGACTTGCCACAACATTTTTTATTTTAGTTTCCAATTTTCTTCCATTTGCTCTACTTTGAATCTTCAGTTCTTTTTATGTGGTAAGTATTCTTCGGAGATTTTCGAGTTATAGTATGCCTTACTGCTGACATGAAACTGTTGACTCTTCCTTTTGAAATTACTGGACGTGGGAATCCAAAACGACATTTTGTATAAAATGTTCCCTTTGACTTGTATTTCCGTCGACAATATTTCCCACATCAATGACTTTGAAACCGTAAAACTTGCTGTCTCAAGTTATTTTCTCCTCCTTCTTTTGGTATGGTATGCATTCTTGATCCATAACAGCATGTGAATATGAAGTGCACCTCTGGCTTGGTACTCCTTTCTCCAAGAGAAATCAATAACTTCTCCAAGAGGTAGATTATTTTAATTGCAGATAAAAGACATCATAGCTTGAAACCTATTATTAAAATATCTGCACACATTTACAGGATCCAAGGAACACAGTACTCCAGCTGTCTTCAATTCAATGTTTTATACATTTGAATTTGCTTGTCGCAGAAATTCAAGTAAATCGTCCCATGTGTACTCAGCACAGCTAAGCGTAACAAACCACGTAGGGGTTCCTAAGTTCCTTAACATACATTTAAGTTAAGTGACGACGATATCAATACTCATTAGTACCACGTTGACACGCCATCAAATTAATTAACTGAGATTCTAAATGATCGTCTCTTTGTTGAACTTTGTCCCAAAATTCCTGTGCAGAAAGATGTGTAAGAGGAACTCCTGTTTTTAATATGTGGTTCACTGCATATGAAAGTCCAGACAAGTCACTTTCAAACAGAAGATGAAATAAATATGGAACACACTGTCAAAATCTTGGATCTTCTGAGTACAAGCTTGTTGTACGATATTCTGAAGCTGGAATCTGTACTGGTCGTTCATCATATTGTCCACCTTTTCCAGTGGGGAAAAGCTGTGGAAAACAACGATCTTCTAAACTTTTTTCCCAAACACTCATGGGATTTCCTTTCGCTTTCTTCATTGGGAATAATTCAATAGTGTTTACTATCACTTCTTTTGAATGTAGAGGATGTATACTGTTATGTTCATACATTTCTTCACTCCTGGAGTTGTCCACTTTTTCGATTTGGCCAGTTGAAATTTCTCTATCATCTTCTAAAGATATTTCTTGTTCTTCCACATATACATTTTTATAATAAATATTGTTTTGTATAAGATATAATGTAGCCTTTTGAAGTTTGCAGACATCTACTAACTCTTGCCATATTTTGCGACTCTTTGTTGGTACACCATTAACTAGAATAACTACAGGTTCTCTTTCCTCTCTCTCTACACCAACAGTTTCAATATTTTTCTTAAAATCTAAAGGTAAATACATAACTTTTCCTTTTAAACCTCTTTGTAAATCTGTTGCAGGCAGCTTACCTGTTTTAGGCTCCATACGAACTATAGCCTGAAGCGGGTGCACAGATTGAATAAGAATGGACTCATACGTATTTAAATCTACCAGTTCCGGAGGAATAGCTATCAACTCTAGGTTATTATGTACAGCTCTAACTGGCATTTTGTTCTCTTCTAATTAGTTGTAACAATATTTACAAAAACGTTGATCACTACCTAACTCAAAACGACCTTCCACCAACAAATAAGCACCAAATTGCTCCCACTTATCATTGTTTTCCTTTTCACTTTTTAAATATACATTAACATTCCTAGTTTGAGTTCTATAGTGAGTACGTTGACAACAAATACAAACTTAGAGGGTCATTATGATGTCTGGCGGATCTCCACCGCCCGTATGGTGGTGGCGATCCACCCGCTATTCCCATCCGCCCGTACAACATTTCCCCCCGCCATATTACGATGGCGGTGGGGACCCAGGCGGACGGAAAGACCATCTGCCGCTTTTCCGCCGGTCGACTCGTCGACCGGTCGGAAAAGGGCTCTAACATGGTGGTGGTGTCTGCAAGACACCGCCATCCATTTTAGGATGCCGGCGGAAAGCAGCCTTTCCATGGCGGTGTTGCCGCCATGGAAAGGCATGTGGTCTTTGCCTTTGGGGGCCCGTAGCGGGCCCCCATATAGTTGAGGGGGTGGGGGTGCACATAGGGGTACCTATGGTACCCCCCTGCATTGGCATGGACAGAGTGGCAGGCACCATGCAGTGCCCGTCACCTTGTGCATGCCAATACACAAGTCTATTCCCAGCATTGTGGCGGGCGGTGCTGTGAGCACCGCCCGCCACAATGCTGGGAATAGGGCTTGCCTTCGCCACGGTGGCATCCTAATATCAGGTGCGGGACCGCCGCACCCCTTGCGGACGGTCACGCATTCCACTGCGGTGGCGGGCGGACTTTGTCCGCCCGCCATCGTAATGATGCCCATAGTTTGGTTTTTCACAAGAAACTACCTTAAACTTTGTAATTTCTTCTGCAAACTTCTCAGTAGTACTATCTTCGTCCTCTTCTTTAACACCTATACTTATGAAACTCTCACTTTCTCTACAGTCCTCTTGAGGACCAAAGAAACGAAACTGTATATCATCAGAAACCTTTTTTACATCCAATACTGAACCATGCAAAAGAGCTGTGTTTATTTCACTTAAAGATAATGCAGGACTTTTTACATAGTACAATCTTCTTCCTAACTTCCGCATTTCTGAATGAGATGTACTGCTAACATTCTTAAATGATGAAAAGAAATTTGACACACTTTTCTAGAAAGACAAGCCAAAGAATGACCCTGCAAGCCAGTATATTTTCTCATTTTACAAGGATCTAGTCCTTGCAATATCTTAATCTTCTGTTTAACACTTTTATTACCATAATCTCGTAAGACATTTTGTAATATATCAAGAGATTCCTGTTGTATACTACAAATACTACTACAATCCCACTTATACACTGGAGCTTGTGTACGTCTCCCTTGAACTTCTTCAGCTATTTCTTCTTCCACATTTCTAGGAACCATCTTTTCTTTTTCAATTGGACAACCATTTTTAACCTCATAACAACGACCTCTGGTATTAACTGCATGAACTAATGTATTTTGTTGAATATAACTTTCTTCATTAAAAAAGGTTCAGTACTAGAAGTGTGCTTCCATTCACCCGAAATATTTTTGCAGAAGTTAGTTCTATTAACCGGTCTTTTTCTTTTACTTTTCTCCTTCAAAAAGTGCATTGTTTTATTCAATGTTTTTATTCTCTTCAATACTAATATAAACAATTTTCTTTTCAATTCAAAAGCCTTTTCGACTACACTTTCAACCTGTTCTTTCTTCTTGTAAAATGCAGATCTTCTTTTATATTTTTTGCAATCTTTCAATAAATGTTGTAGTACTCTACTTTTATACATTCTCTTACTAATGTCTTTATATTCTTTCATCCTTTTTTCAACATGGATTGTTTTCCTATAACCTGATTTTGCATTAATGTGTCCTTTTTTCTTTTCCTTCTGATTGCTTGTAGTACTTTTCTTTCTCTTTTCCCCATTTTGAAAATCAATTACATTTTTTAAAACAATTTTAACAAATTCTTTCGTTCTCTTACCAGAAGACTTTTGCTTCAACGTCACATGTGGTACTTCATCTAATTTCTGCTTTTCTCTCTCCTTTAAATAGTTCTGTTTTCTTTGTTGTCTTTTCTTTTCAACTTGTCTTACCATACTGAATATTTCTTAATAATTATGGAGAATATCAAAAAAAAAAAAAAAAAGTTTATTATCTTTCTAAAATTATTTAATATTATTAAAATAATTATATACAAATATTATCATCTTTAAATAAAAAAATACATTGAGTAGTGGCTAGGTGAATAGATGAGTGCAACAGTAGGACCTGGGTGATTCTACAACTACAAGGGTAGTACATAACTAGTGCCTGGGTGATTTGCATCACTGAAGGGGTAATATCTGGGGGAGTACTGGAATACATAGCAAATGAGTGGGTGATTTTATAACTGCATGAGTACTGCTTGGGTAATTGCAGGAGTACTGAAGGAATGCCTGAGTGATTGGAGGAGTGGAAAGGTAGTGCCTGTGTGATTTTATAAGTGCATGGGCACTGGCTAAATGATTGGAGGAGTGTATCGATCCTGAGAGGGTGATTGGAGGAGTGCAAAGGTATTGCCTGGGTAATTGAACCAGTATATAGCTAATGCATTGGTGATTGCATGGGTGCAGAGGTAATGTCTGGGTGATTAGAGCAGTACATAGGTAATGTCTGGGTGATTGCATGAGTTAAGGGATAATATCTGGGGGATTATAAGAGTACATAGGAAGCGCCTCAGTGATTTTATAAGTGCATCGTTACCGCCTAGGTGATTAGAGTAGCATTGTGGTAGCGCCTCAGTGTTAGAAGGAGTGTAAAGGTAGTGCCTGCATGATTTTATGAGTGCATGGGCACTGGCTAAGTGATTGGAGGAGTGCATACATCCTGAAAAGGTAATTGGAGGAGTGCAAGGGTAGTGCCTGCATGATTAAACCAGTGTATAGCTAACGCATTGGTCTATCACATGGTGTACACTTTTCTACTGCAGCTTCACAATTCTGTAACTACTCAGGGTGTTGGACGTACTCAAAATAAAGCATAAATCCTACACATGAGTCTGTTATAAATCTCTCCATATTCCTGTAACTATACATGCATATATGTCTACCTTTTAAAATCATAATCATATATAACAGACATAAACAAATAGACTGAACTTTACATTTCAAAGACACACCTACATTTCTGCAGTGTATTTCAAGTGTACCTTTCCCCAGACTCATAGAAAGTAGCCTAATCAGTAATCCCTTCTGCTAACATGTCTTAAAACTCACTTTTGTGCTGCAGCTTCACCATTCTATGAATATTGGGCCTAGTCAAACATAAAGCAGCAACCTATCACATGTCTCTACCATAACTATAACCATATTCCTAAAAGCATGCATGCTTCTATCTATACCTATTGCCAAAAGCATTACACATATTAGAATACATGTGCAAGTAGAAACATAACCACACTCACAAAACCATTAAAGCCTTAAAACTTGACAGACTACACTTAACATTTCAAACACACCTAGATTTATGCAGCAAATTTCAAGTGAACTTTTACACAGAATTTTATAAAGTACCATAATCAATAATTCCTCTCCCAACATATCTTAAACATCACTTTTCTACTACTACTGCTTCACTATTCTAGTACTAATCAGGTATAGAGCATAGTTAACAGCAAAGCAACACTTCACTTATCTTTCATGAAAGTCTCCCCACATTTCTAAAAGCATGTATGCATATGTCTGTACCTTTTGCTAGCAGCATCACATATAAAAATAATATACAGATAAATGTATATCTCTGTTTTATATCTATCATATTCAAACGCATAACACATACCATAATATATGTGCAAGTAGACACATATCTCAGTCACAACACCATCCACAGCTCAAAACTTCACAGACTACACTTCAATTTTCAAACACACACTAAAAATTATGCGTTATATATCAAATATACCTTTCCACAAATCATACAAATTACTCGAATAAATAACATCTCTACAAACATATCTCAAACCTCACTTTTTGGCTGCTGCTTTACCATTCTACAACTACTTATAATGTTACACCAACCCAAGTACAAAGCAAGAACCCTTCACATGTCTTTACTAAAAGTCTCACCATATTCCTAAAAGCATACATGAAAATGTCTGTAGCATAACACTTTCCAAACCTTAAAAAGTCACAGAACAAATTTCCAATTTCAAGCAAACACCATAAAGTATGTGGCATATTTCAACTGTACCTCTCCAGAAACTTAAAAAAAGAAGCCTAATCACTAATACATTGTGTCAACATCTTTTAAACAACACTATTATGCTGCATCTTTACCATTCCACTACTACTCACAGTCTTCAGCCTACCACATAAAAAGCAACAACACCTCTTTGTTATACATCATGCACCTTCAAATGTATAAGACATATTAAAATACATATACAAGTAGAGACATACTTGAGACAGAAGTCCATGCACACCTTAAAACTTGACAGACTCCACCTCCAATTTTAAAGCAACACCTAAAATTATGCGGTATACTACAAATGTACTTATCCAAACACTAAAACAAACCACCATAATCACTAATCCTTTTTCCAATATACACATATTACTATACAAAATCTATTTTAAACAACATTTAACTACAATAAAACAAACTACAATAAACATCTCTACATGTAATAATATATTTCAAACATTACAGTTCTTGAATAATTTTTAAAGATTAAAAATAAAGCTATTACATAATACACCTCAAAAATGTATCGCTCACTTCCAAATTGATTTGTAGTATTTAAAATATCACAAACCCATAAAAGATTTTCTTAAGCACACAATCAATGTAATGCACCACTCTCAGCAAGGTAAAACCATTAATGGCAAACTTTCCATCTCTTTCTCCACACAAATACATATAAGTAACAAATTACATTGCTTCCTACATTATTTCAAATTATAAAATACATTTCTATTGGTTAGACAAATTAACCCTTACCAACTGACTTCTAAAAGTGCCCAAACTGGTTCTGGAATTTTTGGGAGTCGTGACTCCACCGTGCACCAACGCGATGGAGCCGCGAATCCATACGGGAGCTCAAAAATATATTACATATAAAAATACCACTATTTTTTAAGAACACACCACTTCTAAACATAGTACTGACTTGGGAAATCTTACTTTAATAACATATCACTTATATATAAATTACAATTCCATATTTTAAGACCACAGATAACATTCAACCCTCCCCCATTCTGCCTAATGCCAGTTTCCATAGTAACAGTTCATGGAACATTCAACTGAACTAACAGGTCACAAGTTCACCATATTTTCAAGTTCAGCACACAATGTTGCAAATGCAAACAGCAGGTGTGGTTGACATTTGCAAAATATGACCTTATCCTATCTACTGTACCTTCCAAACATTTTTACTGACCAATAACGAACATGCTTTGTAAAGAAAGTAACATTCACCCTATTTTTCAGAGTACAATGTTCTTAAACAGCCAATCAATTCTATACTTTTTAAAAAACAGCATATTGTCCACCATTTTAGATATATCTCATTCTACCAACTGACTACCTCAGCTACAGACATCTTTCCATTACTTCCAGACAGCCCTTCAAGATGCTTACAGTATGGATTGTTGGGCACAGCTATGTTTTCTGGTGCAAAAGGTATGCTGAACGCAGAGGTATTGTCAATGACTTAGCTTTGCAAAATGTGGATATTAAATGGATTGCACAGAGAGGATTAAAGTGGCAACAATTGATGCCTTTGGTTAAAACCTTTTTGCATCTCCAACCCCCTGACCTCATGATTGTGCACTGTGGTGGCAATGATGTAGGCACATTGACTGGGGTAGGACTGGAAATGCTCATGAAGGATACCTTTGCACAATTGATGTTGCTTTTCCCCCAAACTGACTTTGTATACTCTAATATATGCCAAAGACAGAAATGGAACTAGTCAACTCAATTCTGTCCACAGATTGAAAAAGCTAGGTAGAATGTCAATAAAGCTGTTTCTGCTTACCTTGGAGACCATAGGATGGGCTCCATCTATAACAACAATCTATGTTTTGATATGGATGACATCTACAGAAGTGATGGAGTACACTTCACAGATCATGGGAATGGAGTCTTTCTCAACAACCTAAAGCTGTGCATCCACACTTATATGTAGCTACAACAAACTCTTAATGAAAACAAGGGCTCTTTTTAGAGCCACCCTATAACACAATAGTGAATCTTATTCTTATTTAAACATACATACTTTTTTTTTTTACATTTTTCAGGATTCACGAATCCATCGCGAATCTGCAAAAGCATGAATTCAATGTACTACAACACAACACACTTTTCAAGTTTAACTATTAATTTTTAATTTTATATATTTTTAACAACTCTATCAATAGTAATCTTGTCATTAACTTCAATCACAGTTCCTCTTTAAAACAACTTCACAAATACAACACTACCTTCTAAATTATATACTACTAAATTATTTATTTGAGGTTAATTCGTGAATCCAATGCAACGTTACACGGGGGGCCGCGCTGAGAGCTGCTTCGGAGTCGCGACTCCAAAACAGAAAGAAAATAAAACCATCCTACTTCCATTATTCGGTATTTGCCCCGGGGACGCCATCCCACAGGCCTTCCAATTTGTTTATAAAAAACAAAATATGGTGGGAGGGACGCGTGGTCCCCCCTCCTAAGACCACTACTTGCCCTGGGGACCCCAACCCCCAGGGCCTGGCCAGCCTGCATTTTTTTTTGGGAAGGGGGCCACGTGGCCCCCTCCCCTGGACCACATCTGGCCCCAGAGACCCCATCCCCCGGGGCTGGCCCTCAATGTTGCGGACCGTGGGGGGAGACCCAATGCCCCCACGGTCCCTGCCGGCTCCCTGCCTCCTGCGGGAGCTGGCATTGCCTTTGGGCAAGGGGAGCTGCTAACATGCAGCTCCCCTTGCCCAAAAGCAATTCTGCTTTGCTTCATTGAAGCGAGAGCAGGTTTCCTGCTCTCGCTTCAACGAAGCAAAGCAGTGTTTGCTACGGCTCCCGCCCTGCCATAGCAAATGGCAATGTCCCAGGGTGGGCAGCCTGGGACATTGCAGGAGCCGGCCCTGGGGGGTGGCGGTCCCCAGGGCCATCGAGGGCTCCAGGAGGGGGCAGCGCGGCCCCCCTCCCAACATTTGCCCAGGGCTTGGGGGGTCCGTGAGGCCCCCCCACACAAAAATAAACAAAGCCCCAGGGAGGTGGTGGTCCCCGGGGCTTGGGGGGCCTGCGAGGCCCCCTGCAAATAATGAATCAAAGCCCCGGGGAGGTGGCGGTCCCAGGACTTGGGGGGCCCACGAGGCCCCCCGATCCAAAAATGTAAATGCCTTGTGGAGGTGGCGGTACCCGGGGCTGCGGGACCCCCCGTGGGCCCCGATAATTAATTTAACATTGCCCCCGGGACCTGGCCCACCCGGGGGCTTATAGAAAACGAAGCGCCGTAGACCGCGCTTCGTTTTTTTTATTTTTCTTGACGGGATTCGCGCACCCAGCGCGACTTCCGCCCAAATTTTTTTTTAAAAATAGGGGGTGAGGGTATTTCTACCATGACCCCTTTCCTACCATTACAACCTTTTTCTACCTTTT
The DNA here is from genome assembly GCA_963921515.1 of Calotriton arnoldi. Classification (NCBI taxonomy): domain Eukaryota; kingdom Metazoa; phylum Chordata; class Amphibia; order Caudata; family Salamandridae; genus Calotriton; species Calotriton arnoldi. Next base: position 351,302 of record CAWUFW010007425.1, read on the forward strand.
TCATGAGACTCGGTTCTACCGAGACACAAAATGGCTGCCAGCACACTCAGTTTGGAGTGTTTACAGCCAATTAGAATGAAGCTCGTGCTCAGGAGGATTCGTGGTTCCTCCTCGGTGCTCAGATATCGATATTTTTATTTTTTGAATTTCTGTGCAACTACTGAATGGATTTACACTGTTTAAAAAAAAGAGTGCTTTATGAACCAAGAGCTACCTTTTTACCAAATTTGGTGTAATTCCGTTCAGCAGTTCGGGCTGTAGCCTGTTCCAAAATTCCTATGGAAATTAACATGGGGAAAACGCGTTTTGGGACCCCCCTTTTTTCTCGGCCCGCTTGACAAATCACCCCCAAACTTTCAAGACTAGAGCCGACCGGAACTGGTCATTAGTTTTGAAAATTTCACGAAGATTCGTCAAACGGCGCCAAAGATATATATATATATCATGTCATGTGAACAAGGCTCGGACGAGCCGAAACGTTATGGCGGCATATTATTAAAAAATAAATTAATTTTGCACTTATTTGCTGGTCCGTGTCCGTGCTGGTTGTGGAGGTGACGAGGAGGAGTTACTGCTACTCAGCTGCGGAGTTAGCGATATATATATATATGCATGCGAGCTATCTCTAACAATGACGCTGCCTATCCAGTGGCGAGGCACTTTAGAGAGCATCATGGCAGTGATTTACAGTATTTAAAATACTTTGCCATTGACACTGTTTTGCCTCTCAGGAGGGGTGGGAATCGTGATCACCTCTTGCGTAAGTTGGAAACTCAATATATCTTGGAACTGGATTGTAAAATACCATTGGGTCTAAACGCAAGGGAGGATTTCTTTACTTGCTTATAAATTCTTTACCTCTAGCACTGTTCATGATAGGTACTATCCTTTTTATCTTAACATCAGATCTGCCTCTCATTTTAACATAATTTTATAATTGGTTTTCCCTTACAAATTTTACACATTTTTTAACTAAATCACGGCTGTGATTTAGAGTGAGTAGGCACTTTTATGATTTTTTTATTAGCACTAGCACTTTAAGTCAACAGATGGAAGTATGCCCTCTTGGGCGGAATTTGCTTTGCTCGTTTTATATAGCATTATAATGATGTGCATATTTATACAGGTTATAAATAAGAGCCACAGTATTTTTTCATCATGGGTGACCCTTAGACGAGCGACAGGGATTACAAATTCATGACATGTCCCTGGTAGGATATCAATGTTTATTGCATACGTTATACAGGGTCTTACTTTATACCATCCATGTGCCTAACAATTAGAGCTCAACCTGAATCATGTTTACACAGTATGGTTTTTTAGATTTTATCCTTATGGGTTTTAATCTGATTTTTTACCATGTGTTTTTATGTGCTGAATATTTATACTAACTTATGAATATTTATTACTTGCACATTTTTGCTCCTTTTGCACATATGCGTTATATTCTAAATTTAGAAGTGTATATATATTATAATGAGTTTTAACAAGCGACAATCGATATTTCTTCTATTTCCATCATGTCTTGAAATCACGTGTGGTTATTTGTCACTTGCACTTTAAAATGAAAAAAATGGTTTCCGTTTCGTGTCATGTGATCAAGGCCTCGTGGGAGGCTGAAACGGGTAATGGCGGAGGTGCGGGAGTTTACCGAATAAACTGACTTTCGCACTGATCTTGGGTCTGCATTTTCGTCTTTTGAATGTATTTGGTGGCGGAATCCTTTGGATATATATATATATATATATATATATATATATATATATATATATATATATATATATATATAACCTACGGGCGGTCGCCAGTAGGTAGTAATAGTTAGGCCCTTGTTTCTATTCAAAAAGCGTTTTTTCTTTTGTCAATATCTTTGGCGCCGTTTGACGAATCTTCGCGAAATTTTCAAAACTAATGACCAGTTCCGGTCAGCTCCAGTCTATATATATATATCACTGCAAAATTCTCCTTTGTCGGGAGCCCCCAGCCCTGCAGGGCAGCCTCAGTGGCGGGAACAGATCATCCCATATTTAGTACAAACAGCCCATGGTGGAGTGGTGAAGGAGGGGGCAGCCAGGACTTTGCCCCCCAGCAGTCCCTGTGGCCGTTGACACCTCTACTCTGCACCCGGAGGTGCATAAATTCAGCGGTCGGGCACAGCAGCGCGGGAGCCCGTGGTGGAGTGGTGAAGGAGGGGGCAGCCAGGACTTCGCGCCCCAGCAGTCCCTGCGGCCGTTGCCGCCTCTACTCTGCACCCTAAGACGCATAAATTCAGCGATCGGGCCCTGCAGCGCGGGACGCACCCGGGCAAAGCCCATCCGCAGCCGAATGAGGCTGGGTTGGGCCCACACCCTTGGCTGGTCGGTTTTGGACTAGAGGCAGCCCAGGATACAGTATACCAGAGATTCCTACATCTGAGCTGGACCACACTTGAGTTAAGCCGGTGGAAGCCCAGTAGTGCTGTAAGCAGTGGGGGTGAGCACGTGTGAATTGTATTACTGAGTTAATCGTGGACAACCTAAGGTTCTGACAAGTATCGGTGGGGGTTAGCTTTATCGATCATGGGGAAGAGGAAAGCCACTAATCCCGACCATGTGTCTAATAACAAAAGGGCTACTATTGACTCTTATCTAGCCAAGGTGGTGGGGGCCATCTCCCAGGAGATTGATAAGGCGGAGAGGAGACTGTCTATGGGCTTTGCTGGCCCCCTCGTGCCTGATCCTTTGTGAGCTGAAGCAGTAGAAGTAACTACCACAAGCCCCCTGGCTGAGATGACAGCTTGTGTGCAGGCTACCAGCACAGGGGTGGAGGCGTCAAAGAAAGGCAACCCTGGTGTAAGTGTCGTATTGCCAGGTGCTACGGGTGAGGGTCAAGGGGTACCCCCAGGCCTCAAAAATAAGGGTTTGGAGAGTGAGGCGTCACCAGCACAAAGGAGAGTGCGTAAGGTAAAAAAAAAGAATTTGAGCCCATAAGGGGAGAGGAGGTGCCAAATCTACCGTTTGGCCCGACAGACATGGGGGACTTCTGGAACACCTTGAGGGGACTCATTACAAACCTAATGACCGACTTGTTTTCTAAACTTTGGGACAAATTGGACAAAGGTTTATCAGATGCCAGAGAAACACTAGGGAATGTGGAGAACATGTTAAAATCTATTCCGAATGTCACTAATGTTGTTAATGATTCGCCCCCGAGTAGGGCCCAGCCACAGGTAGTTGGTTTGCAGGGGCAACACTAGCTAGGGGACCGACCACCAAACGCTAACAGCCCACTGGGGAATGGGCCCCCGACTGAACTAGGGGCTCAGGAGAAGGAGATTGGTAACAGGTTTAATTTTCAATCACGTGGTATGGAGAGAGGAGGCCAGGGCGCAAGAGACGGACATTCCCTATCACGGGAGTATGAGAATGGGGGGGCAAGACCGAAAAACTCTTATAGGCCAGATCTACCAGTAATCGATCTGCCCCTGGCATGTTGCCCCTATACTGTAGTTCTGGTGGGGGTGCACAGTCTGGGAGTGGGTACGGAGGAAGCCACAGACAATCTCATTAATAAAGTATCTCACTGGTTAGGGAAACACAGTAGATTTAACACAAGAGACCATTCTAATATTCTGATGGCTAGAAGGGTCTCTTGGATTGGAAAATCCAGGAAATCCTTCAATGGCGATGCCGTGATTGTCACTTTCAGATTCCCAGAAATAGCATATAACATATTGAGACACTCGGATGAGTTCCTGTTTTATGCTTCAGATATCAAACCACTGCCACTAGGTTTTGTCTATAGGCCAGGTCTTATTAACTAAACAACTAATAATGCCAGGGATCTGGAGGGGTGTGCACACATGTGGGAGGGATTGGAGTTGGCATTGAATACCTATGCCCCTTTGTCGGTTGTTAATAACCTGGATTGACAGGCGGCGGGCACGGAACACAGCCTAGGACATAGCCCAGGACAGGCAACAGTGACTGGACCCCATAAGCAGGATGCTATGCCTAGGAGGGAACGGCAGGGTGGGAACGTCGTCCACACTACAGAGCACGCCAACCGGATCCAATGGAAAGGACGTCAAGGGGATGAGCCTATATCAGCCAATTTACCCAGTATCCAGGTAGAGAGTGAGGTCAGTTTGATCTCCTGGAATGTGGCAGGACTCGCCTCAAAGTTGATGACGAAAGATGGATTCAAGCCATAACTAACCCTGGGCGTAGTTTGCGTAGTAGCACTTCACGTAGCTACGCGAAGTACAGTTTGAACTACACGTAGCTATGCAAATTGCATAGTGCGTAGCTGTGTGCTTGACTGCACTGTACAATAATTGCCAAAGGCATCTTGCACAGTGCAAGTTAAGATAAAATAAATATCTCTGTCTTTATATGCTAAAAATGCATATAGTTATTTCACAAAAGTGAAAACAATAAATTAACAAGCAGTGAGAGAGGTGATGATTTTGGTATCCTCCCTAACCTAGGGAGAGAACCAAGCAGATGCCTTGAAAACAAAAAGCACATCTTTTGAACGATTCAGTGGTGGTCCCATCCTCTTAGGACCACCCCAAGCACAGTTATTGGCAAAAATACAATCCCAACCAAAGGCCCTGCAAAGCATTATGGGACGAGATTAGCAGTGGGCAGTGAATATTATAGTATCCAATATCAAAATAATTCTACAAAGAGCTGCAGTTCCACTAGTCGTTACTAGATGTCCCTCACGAGTCAAATGCAAAAGCTTCATGAAAGGGTTTCAATGCTTTTGCATTTTACTCGTGAGGGACATCTAGTAACGACTAGTGGAACTGCAGCTTGATGTATTAATAATTTCAATGCTTTTGCATTTGACTCGTGAGGTCATTCTAGTAACGACTTGTGGAACTGCAGCTCTTTGTAGAATTATTTTGATATTGGACACTATAATATTCACTGCCCACTGCTAATCTCGTCCCATAATGCTTTGCAGGGCCTTTGGTTGGGATTGTATTTTTGCCCATAACTGTGCTTGGGGTGGTCCTAGGAGGAAGGGACCACCACTGAATCGTTCACATGATATGCTTTTTGTGTTCAAGGCATCTGCTTGGTCCTCCCCTAGGTTAGGGGGAACCCAAAATCATCACCTCTCTCATTGCTTGATATTTTCATTGTCAAAGTTCACTTTTGTGAATTTGTTATATGTTTTTTAGCATAGAAAATTGCTTTAACAAAGCATTTGTATGTGTTTAATATACTGCTGCTACGTCGATTAGCAGAATTTTTTACTCTGCTGCGTGCAATTTGCGTAGTGCGTAGTAACACAAACTTTGCATGCTCCGTGAGCATAGCAAAGTATTATGCCCAGGGTTAGCCATAATCTCTTACAAGATCATTTGCCTGCAGGAGACCTGGGAGGTGGAAAATATATTCTTTTTGGAGGGCTATAAGTTGTTCTTCATCCCAGCAGAAGGCTCGATATACGGAAGAGCTAAAGGGGTTTTAATTATATTCATTGCCCTTGAGCTGTGTGGATCAGTGAAGCAATTGATGTGGAACTCTACAGTGGCACAGGGTGTAAAGCTGATGATACGCAGAACAAAATAGGAATTTGGGCTCAACAAGTTTGAAGGAGCTAGCCGGTCTTTTAGATCTGTTACAGGGGAAAAATTATCATTGGTGTTAGAACTGGGGTCTCTAGTTGGCAGAGGTAGGTACCTTTGTCCAAATAGGGACCCTTGCTTCTAGTCAGGGTAAGGGGTACACTCCTGAAATAACCCCTGCTCACCCTCTTGGTAGCTTGGCACGAGCAGACAGGCTTAGTTCAGAGGCAGTGTGTAAAGCATTTGTGAACACATACAGTAATCCAGTGACAAATCTACAAATGGACACCACACAGGTTGTATTATAAAAATAAGTATCTTTTATATAGATTTACCACAAGACCATAAACGACAAAAATAATCCACAATACTGTACTTTAAAGATGTTAGAATTAGCTTGAGTCTCTTTAAATGAAAATGCGACACTTTGAGTTCAATGTACCTTAAGATGCGTAACGCAGGGCAACGAAAAGTGTTGCAGGGAAGGTGATGCGGTAGTCCCTTACACGCAAGGACGGTGATGCGTTGAAGATCTGGTGCAAAAGAAACAAAGTGGCGTCTTCTTGAGGTTGCGACAACGAAGAGGTGATGCGTGCACGCCCGACGGCCGTGCAGCGATTTTGATGAGTCTTTGGAGCTGCGACAGGCCCTGCGACACGCTTCCCTGGCGATGCGACGGCGTCTGATGCGAGGTCGACGATCTTCTCCGGGGATGCGGGGCGCGCCTCGTGTTGCGATGCGTCGGCGTCTGATGCGAGGTTGATGCTCTGCCCCGGGGATGCAACGGCGTCTGATGCGACAGCGACACTCTTCTCCGGTGCTGCGAGGCACTTCGAAGGATGTGGCGCGCTTCTTCGGGGATGCGCCGGGGTCTGATGCGACGTTGACAATCTTCTCCGGCGATGCGAGACTCAGCGGCTGCGGCGACACGCTTCTTCGTGTTGAGTCGCGCTTCCAGCTCCCAGAGACACGCAAGTGTGTCAGAAGGTCCAAATTCCCAGCAAGGGAATACAGGGGGAGCTGGTGGGTGAAGTCTGTTGTACCTGAGACTTCAGCAGGAGGCAAGCTCTAAAATCAAGCCCTTGGAGATCCTTCACAAGTTGATGAAAGTACACACAAAGTTCCCTTCTCCTTTCTTTGGCAGTCAGGCAACCACTGCAGGCAGATCCCTCTCAGCTTAGGGATAGTCTTCTCCTCAGTTTCTTCTTGGTTCCGCTCCTCAGCAAAGGTTTCTTCTTGTTTCCCAAAAGTGATCTAATTTCCTAGGGGTCTGGGTCCCCTTTTTATACACCTTTTCTCTTTGTTCTCTGAAGGCAGAGAGGCCTTTGCCTAGTCCAAAACCAGTTCTGGTCAGTCCTGGAGCACTTTGTTTACAGGACTCCTTCTTTCCTTTCAGAATGTGGGGCAGAGTGCTCAGCCGCCCGGCAGGAGGTGGAGCCAGCATTGTGGAAGGCAGGCACAGCCCTATTCAGACCCAGGTGCAACTCCTCCCTCCACTCTGGATGCAGATCTCTCTATTCAGCCCTGTGCTGACTCACCCTGTCTCCTGTAGCCACCCCCAGCCCCTGTCACTCAAACTCCAGACAAGGAATACACAACCTAGCAGAGGCAGGCTTGGATAGTTAGGCAATAAAATACCTATTTTCTAAAAGTGGTATTTTCAAACACAGAATGTTAAAACCAACTTCACTAAAAGATGTATTTTATCATCCTGAGTTCAGGCATACTAAATTCGTTTTTCTACCATGTTCCCTGGGTCAGTTAGGATTATAAGGTGTAATAATCAAACTGCCCATTCTGGCCTATGGGGAGCAGGTAGCCTTGCAATAGTGAAAAACAAAAAAGGCTGTAATTCACTATTAGGACATGCCACACACACCAGGGCATGTCCTACCTTATACATACAATGCACCCTGCCCTAGGGCCTACTTTAGGGGTGACCAACATGCAGTAAAGGGAAGGTTTAGGGCCTGGTAAGTGGGTGCACTCACCAAGTTGACATGGCAGCCCTAGGCTGCACACAGGCTCTGCAATGGCAGGCCTGAGACACATTTTACAAGCTGCTTCTGTGGGTGGCACAACCAGTGCTGCAAGCCCACCAGCAGCATTGGATTTACAAGCCCTGGGCACACTCAGTGCACTGTACTAGGGACTGACAAGTAAACCAATCATCCAATCATGGAGTCACTAATACATACATCAATTTACAATAGGGAGCACTTGCACTGTGGCACTGAATAGCAGTGGCACAGTGCCCAAAGCATCTAAACCAGCAAAAACAGATCAATAACATAGGAGGCATCATCAAAAAATGGAAGGGAGACCCACGCCAAGGATGCCAGGTCTAACACGTGTCCCCTCCAGCTGAAATGTGGGGAGAACTACCCTACCTCTAGGGAGTCCTCTTCACTAAGGCGGAAAAATCTGGACAGGCCATCAGCATTGGCGTGTTCTGTACCAGGGCGGTGTTCCACCGTGAAGTCCATCCCCTGTAGGGAAACGGACCACCTCAACAGCTTTGGATTCTCACCCCTCATCTGCATTAACCATCTGAGGGGCCTGTGGTCGGTCTGAACCCGGAAGTTAGTCCCAAACAGGTATGGTCTAAGCTTCTTCAGTGCCCAGACCACAGCAAATGCCTCACGCTCAATAGCATTCCACCTCTGTTCCCGTGGAAGTAACCTCCTGCTAAGGAAGGCTACAGGTTGGTCTAGGCCCTCCTCATTCATCTGTGACAAAACAGCCCCCACACCATGCTCTGAAGCGTCTGTCTGAACGTTAAACTCTTTGGAGAAGTTGGGGGCCAGGAGCACGGGCGCCGTGCACATGGCTGTCTTCAAGGTGTCAAAAGCTTGTTGACAGGTGTCAGTCCAAATCACTCTCTTGGGCTGCTTCCTGGAAGTCAGCTCTGTCAAGGGTGCAACCATGCTGCCATACCACTTGACAAATCTCCTGTAATACACGGTGAGTCCTAGGAAGGCTCTCACCGCTGTCTGGGTCTTGGGGGGCTCCCAAGCCAGAATGGTATCTATCTTGGGCTGTAAGGGCGCCACCTGGCCGCTCCCAACCTGGTGTCCCAAGTACACCCTGGAACCCTGCCCGATCTGGCACTTACTCACCTTGATCGTGAGGCCTGCCCTCCGCAGAGCCATCAACACTTCCCAGAGGTGGCGCAGATGTTCTTCCCAACTGGCGCTGAACACTGCGATGTCATCCAGGTAGGCGGCACTGAAGTCCCCCTTTCCAACCAACACCTGGTCGACCAACCTCTGAAAGGTGGCAGGGGCATTCTTCATCCCAAAGGGCATCACCCGGAATTGGTAGTGCCCATCTGTTGTGGAGAATGCTGACCTCTCCTTTGCCCCATCAGTCAAGGCGATCTGCCAGTACCCAGACGTTAAGTCAAACGTACTGAGGTACCGGGCAGCCCCTAACCGATCTATGAGCTCATCAGCTCTGGGGATGGGGTGTGCGTCAGTCCTGGTGACGGAATTGAGTCCTCGGTAGTCCACACAGAACCGTAGTTCGGGTGTGGCACCAGGCGCGGCAGCCTTTTGGACCAAGACCACTGGGCTGGCCCAAGGGCTGTGAGAGGACTCAATTACCCCCAATGCAAACATCTTGGAGACCTCCTCCTTGATGCAAGCTCTCACCCTGTCAGTCACCCTGTAAGCCTTGTGCTTGACAGGAAGACTGTCCCCAGTGTCCACATCATGGACGCACCAGTCAGTGACACTAGGAACCAGGTAGAACAGGTCAGGAAACTGCCCCAACAGTTGGCGACAGTCACCTTGCTGCTCAGGTGTCAGGGAGGTAGAGAGGTTCACACCCTCCACTGATCCATCTTGCTCTTGGGCTGACAGGAGGTCAGGAAGAGGCTCAGTCTCCTCCTCCATCCCAGCATCTGTAGCTAAGAGCATGCCCACTTGGGATCTCTCCAAGTGGGGCTTCAGGCGGTTGACGTGCAGGACCCGCAAGGGGTTCCTGGGAGACCGCATGTCCACCAAGTAGGTAACAGGACTCTTGCGCTCCACCACCTCAAAGTGTCCGGTCCACTTATCCTGGAGCGCACAGGGCTCCACCGGGGCCATGACCCACACTTTCTGACCAGGTTGAAGCTCAACCAGAGTGGCATTCTGGTCATACCACCGCTTCATTTCCTCCTGGCTGGCTTCCAGATTTGCCTCAGCAAGTTGCCTGAAACGCCTAGTTTGGTTCCTGAAGGCCAGCATGTAGCTATATACATCCTGGGGAGGTTTCCTGTTAGATTTCTCCCAGCCTTCCTTGACCAAACTCAGAGGTCCTCTCACTGGGTGACCATACAGAAGCTCAAAGGGGCTGAACCCTAGAGACTTCTGTGGCACCTCACGGTATGCAAACAGAAGGCATGGCAAGAGGACGTCCCACTTATGCCTCATGGGTTCGTCCAGACCCATAATCATGCCCTTCAGGGTCCGGTTGAACCTCTCAACCAACCCATTTCCTTGGGGGTGGTAAGGAGTGGTGAACTTGTAGGTTACACCGCACTCCTGCCACAGGGACTTCATATACTTGGATATAAAGTTAGTATCTCTGTCAGACACCACCTCTTGAGGGAACCCCACTCGGGAGAAAATTCCCATCAGTGCCCGTCCCACCAAGGGGGCCGTCACTGTCCTCAGAGGGATGGCTTCAGGGTACCGGGTGGCATGGTCCACCAAGATCAGGATAAACCTGTTGCCCATGGCTGTCTTGGGGTCCAGTGGCCCCACAATGTCAATACCCACCCGTTCAAAGGGGGTGCTGACTACAGGGAATGGCTGGAGAGGAGCCTTCTGCTTCCTCCCACTCTTTCCACTTGCCTGGCAAGTCTGACAAGTCCTGCGGTGAGTGGCGGCACTCCTGCGCATCTGGGGCCAAAAGAAATGGGTGACAAGCCTTTCAAAGGTCTTGTCCTGCCCCAGATGTCCTGCTAAAGGCACATCATGAGCCAAACCCAGTAGGAAGGTTCTGAAGCGCTGGGGTACCACCAGCACACGGGCTGACCCAGGCTCAGCAACCTTAGGCTCGCTATACAGGAGACCATTCTCCCAGTAGATCCAATGTGATCCAGACTGATCACCTGCTGCCTGGTCTGTGGCCTGTTGCCTCAGACCCACGAGAGAAGGGCACTTGTTCTGCTCCTCGCAGAACTCCTCCCTGGAGGGTCCTCCATCTTGCTGCCAATGGGTCAGCTCAGGCAGGTCCCCCAGTTCAGCTACCTGTTCCCCTGTAGGCTCCAGGGCATCCCCCTCAGGGTCTGCCTCCTCCTGGACCGTGGGAACTTCGGGGGCCGGTTTCCCGCGCCTCCTGCCTCTTCTCTCTCCAGCAGGCACCTGGGCCTCCCTCTCAGGCTCCAGGTCCTCTTGAACACCTCTGGCTGCCATGGACCGGGTGGTCACACACGCCCAATCAGGCAAGCCCTACATCTCCAAATGAGCACTCCGCTCCACCTTAGCCCAAGGGGAGCTCTCCAAATCGTTCCCTAACAAACAGTCAACAGGCATGGCTGGCCTCACAGCTACTTGAAGAGTACCAGAGACCTCCCCCACTCAAAGGGAACCTGAGCCACCTTGCAGTGGCTCTCTGTGTTGTCAGCGGCAACAACTGGATAGAATGCATCAGGGACCACCTGCTCTTTAGACACCAGGTGACACTTGACAGCTGTCACACTGGCTCCTGTGTCTCTCAGAGCCTCCACCCTATGGCCATTGATGGTCACCCACTGCCTGTACTTCTTAGTGTTCTCAGGCAGTTGGGTCCTAGGGACCATCTCAGAGTCCCCTAATGAGACAAGGGACAATACTACGGGATCCCACCCACCTTGGGCACCCATCTCCTCCCCCAGGGCTACACTAGCCAACTGCCGGGGGACTGCACCAGGTGGTGCTGGCTTTCCAAACAAAGGGCAACGGGGATCATTGGCCTTGTGGCCTTGGGCGCCACACTTGTAGCACACCAGGGGTCCCCTATGAACAGGTGGACCTGTCGGGGCCCCGTGCTTATTCTCAGGGGGAGGCTGGGAACCTTTCCCTTGGTTCCCTTGGGGTTTACTTTGGGGCCCTCTCTGGAACTCCCTCTGTTTACCCTTGTCCCCCCCACTCTTCTGCTGGGGACCCTGCCCACCCATGGCGGAGTCTCCCACGTGACCCTTGTGGACCCGGGTGCTCACCCAGTGGTCCGCCTCCTCAGCAAGCTGCCTAGGGTTAGTCAGCCTACTGTCAATCAGGTGCTGGCGTAGCTCAGGTAAACAATTACTGGACAAGTGCTCCCATGCAATCAAATCAAAGAGCGCCTGAAAATCATTTGCTTTGCTACCCTTTACCCAACCATCCAAGGCTCTGCAAAAAAAGGTCACATATTCAACCCAGGTACTGCCTTCAATCTTCTTACAGTTCCTGAACCTCTGCCTATAGAGTTCAGGAGTTAACCCATACCTGGTCATCAATGCATTCTTCATGTGGCTGTAGGAATTATATACTTCAGAGGGCAAGTCCAACAAAGTATCCCGCCCCTCACTAAGGAACCGACCCCACAACCCCGCTCCCCAATTCTTCTCAGGGACCCGGTGGGAAGTCATGGCTACCTCATAGGCCTTGAACCATTGCCCAATATCATCATTTTTAAAAAACTCCTTAACCACATCCTTAGGAATATACACCCTAGCCTCAACAGGTACTGACGGTGTGCTGCCACCAGAGGGAGTAATCTCTAACTTCTTGGCTCTAAACTCCATCTCCCTCAAACTTTTTTCATGCTCATGATCCATTCTTTTCTCTTCTAAGGCCAACTTTCTAGATTGCAATTCAAATTCCAACTGCCCCTTGAACTTGAGCTTGGTCAGCTCCATCTCATGCATCCTACTCTTTTCTCTGTCCTCCAGCTCTTCTGGGGACAGACCTCGGGCAGAAACACTGCTACCTATGGGGGAAGATGCTCTCCTCTCCCCTGGACCCACTGGCCCATCCAGCTGCTCATCTGCATTCTCAGCCCCCTCCTCATTCTCAGGGGTATTCCTTGCTTCAACCCAGGCCCTCAGCGCCTTTTGGAAATCATCCTTCTTGGTGATTCCGGTCATAGAAACTTTGAACTTCCTGCAGAATTCTTTGAGCTGGTTAACGGTGTAGCATTCCAGTTTCTCCTCCTCCCAATCATTATCAACAGATACTATGGATGCTGCTGTATCCATGGTGATTAAACTTGGCAGTTTTTAGCCAAAATAGAAAGTCCCCCCCCAAAAAAAAGAATATCTACCAAAAGTATGTGGTTGCGTTTTGGTCTGCACTCACTAGGTAGTGTTCACCAATCACTGTACATGAGTCACAAATGCAAGTCCAGAATCCCCACCGCTGACCACCAATGTTAGAACTGGGGGTCTCTAGTTGGCAGAGGTAGGTACCTTTGTCCAAATAGGGACCCTTGCTTCTAGTCAGGGTAAGGGGTACACTCCTGAAATAACCCCTGCTCACCCTCTTGGTAGCTTGGCACGAGCAGACAGGCTTAGTTCAGAGGCAGTGTGTAAAGCATTTGTGAACACATACAGTTATCCAGTGACAACACTACAAATGGACATCACACAGGTTGTATTATAAAAATAAGTATCTTTTATATAGATTTACCACAAGACCATAAACGACAAAAATAATACACAATACTGTACTTTAAAGATGTTAGAATTAGCTTGAGTCTCTTTAAATGAAAATGCGACACTTTGAGTTCAATGTACCTTAAGATGCGTAACGCAGGGCAACGAAAAGTGTTGCAGGGAAGGTGATGCGGTAGTCCCTTACACGCAAGGACGGTGATGCGTTGAAGATCTGGTGCAAAAGAAACAAAGTGGCATCTTCTTGAGGTTGCGACAACGAAGAGGTGATGCGTGCACGCCCGACGGCCGTGCGGCGATTTTGATGAGTCTTTGGAGCCGCGACAGGCCCTGCGACACGCTTCCCTGGAGATGCGACGGCGTCTGATGCGAGGTCGACGATCTTCTCCGGGGATGTGGGGCGCGCCTCGTGTTGCGATGCGTCGGCGTCTGATGCGAGGTCGATGCTCTGCCCCGGGGATGCGACGGCGTCTGATGCGATGGCGACACTTTTCTCCGGTGCTGCAAGGCACTTCGAAGGATGCGGCGTGCTTCTTCGGGGATGCGCCGGCGTCTGATGCGACGTTGACAATCTTCTCCGGCGATGCGAGACTCAGCGGCTGCGGCGACATGCTTCTTCGTATTGAGTCGCGCTTCCAGCTCCCAGAGACACGCAAGTGTGTCAGAAGGTCCAAATTCGCAGCAAGGGAATACAGGGGGAGCTGGTGGGTGAAGTCTGTTGTCCCTGAGACTTCAGCAGGAGGCAAGCTCTAAAATCAAGCCCTTGGAGATCCTTCACAAGTTGATGAAAGTACACACAAAGTTCCCTTCTCCTTTCTTTGGCAGTCAGGCAACCACTGCAGGCAGATCCCTCTCAGCTTAGGGATAGTCTTCTCCTCAGTTTCTTCTTGGTTCCGCTCCTCAGCAAAGGTTTCTTCTTGTTTCCCAAAAGTGATCTAATTTCCTAGGGGTCTGGGTCCCCTTTTTATACACCTTTTCTCTTTGTTCTCTGAATTCAGAGAGGCCTTTGCCTAGTCCAAAACCAGTTCTGGTCAGTCCTGGAGCACTTTGTTTACAGGACTCCTTCTTTCCTTTCAGAATGTGGGGCAGAGTGCTCAGCCGCCCGGCAGGAGGTGGAGCCAGCATTGTGGAAGGCAGGCACAGCCCTATTCAGACCCAGGTGAAACTCCTCCCTCCACTCTGGATGCAGATCTCTCTATTCAGCCCTGTGCTGACTCACCATGTCTCCTGTAGCCACCCCCAGCCCCTGTCACTCAAACTCCAGACAAGGAATACACAACCTAGCAGAGGCAGGCTTGGATAGTTAGGCAAGAAAATACCTACTTTCTAAAAGTGGTATTTTCAAACACAGAGGGGTCGATTCCGATTCGGGCCGGAAATCTCTCCGACCGAGCCGGACCCGGAGAGATTTCCGACCGAATCGGACCCGTGCAGTCCGACCGAACGAGTCCGATGCATTCGTATGCCACCGGACACGAGTCGGTCGGACTCCCATTGAACTCAATGGGAGCCGGTCGTACAACGCGTACGCGGGCTCCCATTGCCTCAATGGGTGCGAGGCGGACAAGGGCGCCCCTACAGCGAGTACGCCGCGGCGCGCCGCGGCGTGCACGCACGAGGTAGGGGACCCATGGGTCCCCCCTGTGTGCGCCTCGCACGGGTACGCGTACAGGGGGTCCGACACGGACCCCCAAAGTACGGCTCCGACAGCGAGTTCGAGTCGGACGGCGCGAGTCGGTCGGAGCGGTCGAGGTGCGCATCGTACTTACCCGGCCGGAAAACGTCTCCATTGCGCGGTGCGAATCGGGTCTGAGCGAGTCGGTCGGAGCGGTACGATCCGGGTACGGAGTCGGTCGGAGCGGTCGGGTCGCCCGGACGAGTCGGTCGGCGATTCGCATCGTACTCGCTCGGCCGGACCCGCGTACGATTCGGTCGGGAAAAAGGGCTCCGAATCGGATCCGGTAAAGCCGAATCCTATTCGGAGCCCTACCGGCCGAGATCGGAATCGGCCCCCGAATGTTAAAACCAACTTCACTAAAAGATGTATTTTATCATCCTGAGTTCAGGCATACTAAATTCGTTTTTGTACCATGTTCCCTGGGTCAGTTAGGATTATAAGGTGTAATAATCAAACTGCCCATTCTGGCCTATGGGGAGCAGGTAGCCTTGCAATAGTGAAAAACGAAAATGGCTGTAATTCACTATTAGGACATGCCACACACACCAGGGCATGTCCTACCTTATACTTACAATGCACCCTGTCCTAGGGCCTACTTTAGGGGTGACCAACATGCAGTAAAGGGAAGGTGTAGGGCCTGGTAAGTGGGTGCACTCACCAAGTCGACATGGCAGACCTAGGCTGCACACAGGCTCTGCAATGGCAGGCCTGAGACACATTTTACAAGCTGCTTCTGTGGGTGGCACAACCAGTGCTGCAAGCCCACCAGCAGCATTGGATTTACAAGCCCTGGGCACACTCAGTGCACTGTACTAGGGACTGACAAGTAAACCAATCATCCAATCATGGAGTCACTAATACATACATCAATTTACAATAGGGAGCACTTGCACTGTGGCACTGAATAGCAGTGGCACAGTGCCCAAAGCATCTAAACCAGCAAAAACAGATCAATAACATAGGAGGCATCATCAAAAAATGGAAGGGAGACCCACGCCAAGGATGTCAGGTCTAACAATTGGGAAATACTATTTTGGTAGGGGATTATAATTGCCATTTATGTTCAGATATTGGCCAAAGTATTAAGGCCACCTCTTCATGTATGACAGTAGAAGAATGGCATATGGAGCACTCTGTCGACGGCCATGAATTAAATGCTCTTTTAAACACCTATGACCTAATGTTTACCTTACAAAATGCAGTAATACCTCTCAATAGTCTCTATCCCCCGACCTATAAAGGAAGGGGCTGTGCAACCACCATTGATTTTATTTTTGTGTCATCAGCTCTGGCTTACTTCATATCATTCTTCAGGACCTTAGAAAGCCCCTTTAGCGATCATAACCCTTTGACTCTGGGGATGTGGGCACAGGGACCGAAGCTAGATCAAAGTAGCAGAACGGTAGGGACATTATAAAAGTTAATAATTGTGAGCTGTTTCATTATGCCTAACATCAGCTTTACACCCTGTGCCACTGTAGAGTTCCACTTCAATTGCTTCACAGACCAGGGGAGGCGCCTGCGGTGGTCACAGGTGGATAGCAACGTTTTTTATTTATCCCTATTCAAAGAGAGACAACAGGAGATTCTAAAGTGTCTGGATATCTCACCATCAGAAGCTGAGGTGATTAGATCTTTTGATGTTATAGCACAGGCAGTGAGAGCCCTTTTAAGTGTACCTGTGGTTGCTTCTCACTCGGATAGCCCAAGGTGGTTTGACAGGGAGTGTTCTCAGGCACTGAGGAAACTTAAAATGGCTTTGAAAGAGACTCCGCGCAATAGACCTTTGGTAGCCAGATGCCGCACTAACTATAAAAAAGCAGTAAAGAACTGGAGGACCACACTACAAAAACAGGCCTGGGATGAACTGCTGGAGGCTAGTGCACTTAAAGATAGTTCCCTATTCTGGAAAGTCATTAATGGACCTTGTTTTTCAGAACCTGACAAACCATCCATATGCCGTCATATTACACAGGACCAATGGAAGATTCACTTCCAGGCAGTTTACAACTATGGGGAGGGAGATCACTGTAATAAAGCATGGGAGCCCCTCCCATGTGATTCCCATATTAATTTTCAGTTAGAAGAGGTGATAACAGGTATAGAGGGACTGACCAACAATAATGCCCCGGGCCCAGACAGGATCCCCCCTGACCTGTTTAGAAGCAACATCGAGGTGTGGGCCCCAATTTTAACTAGGGTTCTGAATGCGGCAGTGTTAACTGACATGCCCCAGTCTTGGTCTACTGCCACTATCGTACCTATATATAAGAAGGGGGATAGGGATAACCCCAATTGTTACCGACCCATATCGTTGATAGACTCAACCGTTAAGGTGATGGGACGGGTCATAATAAATAGGCTAGTGGAGTGGGTAGACAAAAATAAAATTATCTCGGAGGTCCAATACGGCTTTCAAGCAGGTAAATCCACAGTGGGCCAATGCTTGAAACTCTATTTGCTGCCAGCAAAATACACAATCGCCAAAGCAGGATCCATTTATTTAGGTTTCATGGATCTAACCGTGGCATTTGATAGGGTGAACCGCAGTAAACTATGGTCCCTGTTAGACGAATTAGGAGTAGAGCGATCAATAATAAATGCCCTGATGTCTTTATATGCCCACACCTCAGCTATGGTACGCTTTACTCAAGAGGGGGATCTCACAGATAGTTTTAACTGTTCAAGAGGGGTGCACCAAGGCTGTATTCTAGCCCCTTTTTTATTCACTCTGTATATCAATGGGTTGGAAGCAGAACTGATATCATTGCAGGCTGATACCCCAAGAATAGGCACTAGACCGGTCCCAGTACTGCTGTACGCAGACGATGCGGTGCTCATAGCAAGCACCCCAAGAGCACTGCAAGTCTTAATTGATGGGTTTGTCTCCTTTATGAATGGGCTGGACTTGTCCCCTAATTATGCCAAATCATTTGTGATGGAAATGGGCTGTCGAGGGAAGAGTACAAAAACCTATAAGGCAGGCTCTTTTAGTTTAGCCAAAGTCCCAGCTTTTAAATATCTTGGGGTCACTTTCGATGCTAAGCTAAATTGGAACACTCTGATAGTTGAGAAGGTGATGGACACGAGGAAGGCATTGGAAGCCATTGCAAATGTTGCACACAGATTAGGTACATGGTCGCCTGGGGTGATTTTAATATTATACCAATCAATTTGTATATCCAAGGCCGTGTATGGGAGTGAGATTTGGGGGCACAAAGCAGTGGTGGAACTGCAGACAACGCACAATAAATATTTGAGACGGGTGTGAAAAGTTCCGCAGGGCACCCCAGCTTACTCGGTTCATGAAGAACTCGGGGTGAGGTATGTGTCGACTTAGTCGCAGTCAAGCCTCTGCTTTGTTGGGTGAATATTTGGTCCAATGAGGAGGCCTCCTTTAATCAACTTGTAATTTTGAACTGCATCTCACTGGATCATGCCCTTAAAATACCCTGGCTAAGATATATTAAAGAAACACTCAGTAGTCTAGGAAGAATAGATATCTTCACAAATTATAGAATAATGAAGAAAGAGGATAAAAAATTAATAAATGATCTATTCTTCAATAAAGTAAGTGCGGAGCGAGAGGGAAAGGAATTGACTAAGCCGAAAGTCAGAGCACACGTCCTAGTCAAATCTGCAGTGGGATTAGAGCATTACCTCACTATTCTAACTAGCGCCTATGATCGTTTCTTAATAACCCATTTTAAATTTAACCTGTTTCATCATTTAGTTGCCTCCCCGCCCAGTTTCATAGCGCGAACCGAGGATAGAGGGTCTTGTGGCTGTGACAATAGGTCTCCACAGGATATTTTACACTTTGTCTTTTTATGTAAATATTTTACGTATTCCAGGCGCCTTTATCTTAAATCCTATTTAAAAGACATGGGTTTTAGACAAGCTCAAATTGCACTTTTGCACATGCAACTTCTGCAGAACGAACTCACTTTATTTGTGATTACGCACTTTTTAAGAGCAATGGTGAGATCTAGGAAAACCAGATATGCCCATGATTGAGAAGTGTTTTTTTATTTATGAATTGAGACATGTAGACATATATCGTGATATTATTTAGAGTTGCCACAAGATGAACTATGTTTTAATGAATATGAAATTGTTTTAATGTATGTATCTTTATCTTAATCCTAGTGAAAATACATGGGTTTTAGACAAGTACGATTTGCACTTTTGCACGTGCAACTTTTGCAGAACTAACGCACTTTATTCGTAGTTACACACTTTTTAAAGAGCAATCGTGAGATCTAGGAAAATCAGATACACCCAAACTGAGAACTGTTTTTATGAATTGAGACATGTAGACATATATTGTGATGTTATTTTGAGTTGCTCCAAGATGAATTGTGTTTTTTAATGAATATGATACTGTTTTAATGTATGTATCTTTTATGGCTGTGTTTTTTGCCGAATAAAGATTGTTTATATTATTATTATTAGTACAAACAGGAAAAGTGTTGAGGCCAAATTATGGTATCACTCCACGTTTATTGTCCATGCGGCGAATGACAAAAGTTCTTCCTCTCCTTTTTGCGTTTCGGTGACTGCCTTAATCATCAGTTGCTAGGATAACACTGCCCAGACACAGGTGCTTTAAGTCCATGCGACCACGTGGCCACCTTTCTTCAGCATGTAAGTACCAAGATGCATCAGTAACATCAATCCGAAATATACACTTTCTTATTGCTTAATAGCTTTAAATGTTTCAAAATTATTTAATGCATCTAAACCCATTGAAGCGGCCATGTGCATATTGAAAATAAAAACTCCTGGGCAGATCTCAGTTCTTCAGTCACTTGGGAATTATACTTTACAAACGTAAGCAGTCTGTGATTCACAGGGAGAGGAAACCTCCCCCATCTCCCTTTCTCACCTCCGAAGCTTTCAATATACTGAAATCCTTGCACTGCACGGAGGCGAGTGGGCCATGCCCCCCATTTTCTACCACTGCAAAATTCTCCATTGTCGGAGGCCCCCATCCCTGCCGGGCAGCCTCAGCGGCGGGAACAGAGCATCCCGTACTTAATGCAAACAGGAAAGGTACGCAGGCCAAATCACGGTATCCCTTCATGTTTATTGTCCATGCTGCGAGTGACAAAAGTTCTTCCTCTCCTTTACGCATTTTGGCGACTGCCTTAATCATAGGTTGCGAGGATAACACTGCCCAGACACAGGTGTCTTAAATTCATGCGACCACGTGACCACCTTTCTTCAGCATGTAAGTACCAAGATGCATCAGTAACATCATTCTGAAATATACACTTTCTTATTGCTTAATACCTGTAAATGTTTCAAAATTATTCAATGCAACTAAACCCAATGAAGTGGCCACGTGCATATTGAAAATAAAACCTCCTGGGCAGATCTCAGTTCTTCAGTCACTTGGTAATGATATTTTACAAATGTAAGCAATCTGTGATTCACAGGGAGAGGATCTCATGATAGTTAAGCTCAGATTTCACTCATACAAAAATAGAGAAATTCAGCAGTTATAGTTAGCTGAGTTAACTATAACTCGCGCCCCCCAGTGCACTGCTTATGACCTCATATATTACATCACTCATGACATGGTCAGTGACATCACTGATGACATCTCAAATGACATCACTGATGACATCAGTAATGACATCATCCAGTGACTGTGATTGGTTTTAAAATGTTTATGAGTGTTAAATATATATACCAAAGTGTATTGGTGAATCAGTGGGTGTATGAGTGTCTGTATGGATGACTCAGTGGGTGATGACTGACTGAATAAGTGAGTGATTAGGTGTTTGAGTGAATGTATGGGTGAGTGACTAATTGTGTAAATGTGTGTATCTGTCTGTTAGTTGATGTCTAAATGGGTGTATGAGTGTGTTAGTGGGTATGTGAATGGCTATATGGGTGATTGGTTGTCTGACTACCTTTATGGTTGTCTGGGTGTCTGTATGTGTGGGTGAGGAGGTGTGTGACAGCCTGTATGGATTAGTAAGTGGGTGAGTCAGTAGCTGTATGGAGTACTGAGTGTGAGTGTGAGAAGCTCTATGGCTACGTGAGTGTGTGTATGGCTGTGTTAGTGACTGGGTGCATTTGTCAGTATCAGTGAGTAACTGGGTATGTGAAAGGCAGTATAGGTGAGTGACGGGGTATATGAGTGACTGTATGTGTTAGTGAGTGAATGTGAGAGTGGCTATATGGATGACAGCATGCTTCTGTCAGTGACTGTATAGTTGAGTGACTACGTGTTACTATTTGTATGAGTAAGTAAGTGGGTGTGTGCGTAACTGTTCGGGTGAGTAAGTGTCTGTGTGATTGACTTTATGGGTGAGTGTCTAGGTGTGTGAGTAGTTCTATGGGTGACTCACTCAGTGTGTGAGTATTTGTATGGATGTTTGAGTGGATATGTCAATGGCTGTATTAGTGAGTGAGTGGGTGTATGAGTGGCTGTATGGGTGAGCCAGTGGATGTGTATGTAGATCTATGAATCAGTAAATGGGTTTGTAAGTGTTAGTATGGCTCTTTGAATGGGTTGGTGAATGGTTGTGTGGGAGTGGCAGTGGGTGCATAAAAGATTCTAAAGGGGTGTGAGTGGGTGCGTCAGAGATGCTGTGGATGATGTGATCACTGATGTCATCAGAGTTGTCATTTGAGAGGTCATCAGTGATGTCATCAGTGATGTCACTGACCATGTCATGAGTGATGTAACATGTGAGGTCATAAGCAGTGCATTGCGGGGCGTGAGTTATAGTTAACTCTGCTAATTATAACTGCTGAATTTCTCTGGTTTTGTACGAGTGAAATCTGAGCATAACTATAACGTCCCTGTAACCTTTGTTTTTTTCAGTGAATTTCAAAGGTTTTTTAATAAGCAATCGCATTTGCAGAGTGGTAAAAAAGGGGGCTGAGCCTTGAACCTGCTCCTAAGAATCCCGCTGTGTAGGACTTACTGGAGGTACCAGAAGGGCTTCTTGGACCCCAAGGTCCTTCAGGTGTAAAGTGGACTTCATCCCCCAATCATAAGTACACCACGAGCCGCTTTTGCAGAGTAGTAGAGAAAGGGGGCGTGTCCTCTGAACACCTCTTACCAATCCCTCTGTATGGGACTTACTGGAGGTAGCAGGAGGGGTTGTTGGCCCCTAAGGACTTCCTTGGGGCCCAACTACCCCTCCTGTTACCTCCAGTAAGTCCCACACAGTGGCACTGCTGAGAAATCATAGGAGGCCACGCTCCCTTTTTTCACCACTTTGCAAACATGCCTCATGATGCACTACTAGAAGGGGGATGAAGTACCCTTGGCTATTGAGGGTCCTTGGGGACAACTACCCCTCCTGTTACCTTCAGCAAGTCCCACACAGTGGGCTTGCTGAGAGGTTTTTGGTGGACCCCCTTTCTAAACGACTCTGCAAACATGCCTCCTGGGGCATGACTGGTTGAGGGATGAAGTCCCAATGGCTCTTTAGGGTCTTTGGAGACCAACTAGCCCTCCTGTTACCTCAAGTAAGACCCACACAGCTGGATTGCTGAGAGGTCGTCAGAGGCCACGCCCCCTTTCTCCAACACTCTGCCTTCTGGCACACTGCTGCTTGAAGGATATAGTCCATTTTAGTCCTGAGGCCCTCAGTAGGCAAGAGGACCTCATCCCCCACCAGAAGTGCACCAAGAGGCATGTTTGCAGAGTGATAGAGAAAGGGGGATAATTGGAGGTAGCAGGAGGTCTTCTTGGCCCCTAAGGGCCCTCAGCAGCCAAGGGGACGTCATCCCCAACCAGCAGCGCGCCAGGAGGTGGGTTTGCAGAGTAGTGGAGAAAGGAGGCAGGGCCTCTGGCGAGTTGCCAGCTTTTTACATTTTTGTTTCAGTTCTAGGAAGGGGGGCTGCCTGGCCCCCTGCCCTGGACCATTTTGGGCCCCGGGAACCGCATCTCCTGGGGACTGACCCATTTTGGGCCCCCCTCCCCACGATGATTTCGGCCCTAGGGACCCCATTCCCCGGGGTGAGGCCTTTTCTTTCTTTTTTTTAAAATCTTACTTAAAGGGAGGAGGGCCGAGCAGCCCCCCTCCCGGGCTATTTTCAGCCCTGAGGACCCCATCCCCCGGGGCATGGCCATCACGTTGGGGACCGCGGGGGGAGCCTGAAGGCCCACGCTGTCCCGGCCATCTTTCGCCTCCTGCAGGAGCCGGCATTGCTTTTTAGACCCAGGGAGCTGCTGACATGCAACTCCCTTGGTGTAATAAGCAAAGTGTGCTCTGCTTTCAGCAAGCAAGAGCAAAATGCTCTCGCTCTCTGAAACTGGAGCACACTGTTTGCTATGGGATGGTTCATCCGAGTCACAAGATGCCTGTCAACATTTCCTGGTTTGAAGTGTTGGTAGCCAATCAGATCTCAGGCAAAAGATAGGGAGGGGGCACAGATCCACCGCAGCCACAGTTGTATATCTGAGAAATCTTTACATTTCTCAGCAACTACTGAACGGATTTACACCATTTAACAAAAAGAGTGCCTTCTGGACCAAGAGCTACCCTTTTGCCAAATTTGGTGTAATTCCGTTCAGCAGTTCGGCTGTAGCCATGTCTAAAGTTTCCTATGGAAATTAACATGAAGAAAAAGCATTTTGGGACCCCCCTTTTACTCAACCCCCGCTTTATGGATCACCCCAAAACATTCAAGGCATCAGCTGAAGTGACTTGCATATTAGTTTTGAAAGTTTTGTGAGGATTCGTCAAACGACGCCGAAGTTATTGGCAAATGAAAAAATTTTCTTCCTATGGAAACTAGGTCCTAACTATAACTTCCTACTGTATATAATGTCTAGTAATATTAGCTAGCTGGCCATGGCCCGTGACATGGACAGATTAAGCCCCACTGTAAAATGAATGAAATAATAGTGCAAGATCCCAAAAAAACACACAAGAAAATGGAGAAAAAGTTCTTTAAAAGTTCCAAATCCAAGCCCCCAGCCCTCCCTAGCCAGGACAAACTTTTCCCATTGGAAAAAATCTAAAAACATTAATGCAAAATAAAGGACCCTACTGCAACTTCTGGCCACCCACAATCAAATTTAAAAATGGAAGAAATAACAAAATGTGAAAAATACTGGTGCATGCCCTCCTAAAACAACAAATGTATCCAAAAGATCTTTAACTTACTAAATTCCTCTAAAAACATCCTTGAAAATCCAATGGCATATGCAGCAGGGATTGTAGATAAAAAAAACAGAGTGATCCTTTCTCCTCAAAATTCAAATGAAAAGTGAGCAAGGGATGGACAAAACACTGGGAGGAGCCTTTTGGACAGGAAGAGGAAGTTGAAGCCTCTGTTTCACTTCAATCATGTTAAAAAAAGTAAAATAAAAAAATGTGTGTCATGGTAAAACACTACATGAAACATCAATTCAGGCAGAATAGTTACTTGAAAATCTACTCAAGAAGCAGCCCTCTGAGCACAACCTCTTGTGACCGTCCGCATTAGAAAATGGTGCCGGAAGGCTTCCAAGACACTTGAAATTGTGCTAGGGGAAGCCAAATCTCGCTCACGCTTGCAGATTGTTTGCAGGAGTCTTGCGCTGTTCCCGTTGTCATCGCTTTGCTCATACAGGAGGAAAATTCCGTCACTTGGCGACTGGCAGAATTTGGCCAGAACTCTGCGTTAAAAAGTAATGTGGAGTGACCAAAATTCCACCAATTCTGCGGTTGAAATGGAATTTTACGCCCACCTCTAGTGAAAACCTTTTTCCCAATTTTGGTAGGAAACCATATGTCAGGCACTAAATCGCTACAGTAATCTGGGACAAATTGACATCTATCTTCTGATTGAGCCCCACAATCTAAATGGTGACCACTAATGCTTACCTACTTCAAAATATATAAAAGCCAATCTGCCCTTGTATTGTCACCATTAGCCATTGTATCATAATTATTGGGAATATGCACTAGTTCTATTTCTATTTCCATTCTCAATAAATATAGCTTTTAAATCACCTTTCATAATTCTTTCAGAAGGGTACAAAAGAAAGCATATGTCATGAGGTGTCAATTGTAGTTTATTGATTATTGTGGGTGCAAATATGCATAAAACACAAAAGCCCAATAAACCAATCACATACAATAATAAAAACAAATATAACAAATAAAAAAACAGCATTCATTAGTGTAAAGTTCCTGT
Source organism: Calotriton arnoldi (assembly GCA_963921515.1). Lineage (NCBI taxonomy): Eukaryota > Metazoa > Chordata > Amphibia > Caudata > Salamandridae > Calotriton > Calotriton arnoldi. The sequence goes on from CAWUFW010007425.1 coordinate 376,319, forward strand.
TCATAAATTATAGTACCATGGTCAAATGATTTCATTTGTTGGGAAATTTACAACTCTTTTGATTACTGTGAAATTTCAGTATACTTTGTTGTTATCCTCAATGCATAAATGAAAATTATAGAAACAACAAATGTCATTCTTGGAGAAGTTAAAGTCACTGCTTTGTCTAAAAGCAACCAGGTAGCTTTAGATTCCCAATGTGTATTAGAGATTTGGATTGGGAAAGTGTAGGAAAGTAGCATCTGCTTTCATGATTACCCCCACTTTTTGCTGGTGTTCTACTATTCTGACTGGGATCCTGCTAATCAGGACCCCAGTCACTGTGCGTCCTCCCTAAATTGATTATGGTGAGTACCTTGGTACAATCATATTTGGCTACTAGGGCACCCTTATATGTCCCTAGTATATGGTACTAAGGTACCTAGGGTATGGGTACCCCAGGGATCCCCTAAGGCTGCAGCATGTATTATGCCACCCATGAGGGACCCTCCAAATTTTTACTACGGGCCTGCCATTGCAGCCTGTGTGAGTGGTGCATGCCCCTCTCACGAAAGATATGTTTCCTTATATCCTACATCACTGCACTGAAACCTATAAGTCACCCCTCTAGCAGGCCTTTCTGTCCCAAAGGCAGGGTGCACGGTTCCGAGTGTGAGGGTGGCCCTGCATGTGCAGATCACCCCTACAAAGTGAATTAGCCATTACGATAGAGAGGCCAGGCATGATTAAGAGATGACCATCTCTAAACTGGCTGAAACGAACCTGGGCATGTTTGGTATCAAACATGTTGGAATCATACCCCAACACCGTATCTGCTTTTGGAGGTATGATTCCATCAATCAATCAATCAATCAATCACAGAATTTGTAGAGCGCACTACTTACCCGCGAGGGTCTCAAGGCGCTGGGGAGAGGGAAGGGGGGGGGATGCTGCTACTGGTAGAACAGCCAGGTCTTGAGTAGCCTCCTGAAGGTCAGCAGGTCTTGGGTCTTTCGTAGGCTTAGTGGAAGGGTGTTCCAGGTCTTGGCGGCGAGGTGAGAGAAGGATCTGCCGCCGGTGGTTGTTCTTCGAATGCGGGGGACGGTGGCGAGGGAGAGGTCGGCGGAGCGGAGCTGGCGGTTGGGGACGTAGAAGAAGAGTCGTCTGTTGAGGTAGGCTGGGCCAGTTTTGTGGAGTGCCTTGTGTGCGTGGGTGAGGAGTTTGAAGGTGATCCTCCTGTCGACGGGGAGCCAGTGCAGGTTCCTCAAGTGGGGGGTGATGTGGCTGTGGCGTGGTACATCGAGGATCAGTCGTGCGGAGGCATTTTGTATGCGTTGCAGTCGCTTGATGAGCTTGGCCGGGGCTCCCGCGAAGAGGGCGTTCCCATAGTCCAGTCTGCTACTGACGAGGGCCTGGGTGACTGTTCTTCTTGTGTCTGTCGGGATCCACCTGTAGATCTTGCGAAGCATGCGGAGGGTGTTGAAGCAGGAGGAGGAGACTGCGTTGACTTGCTTGGCCATGGAGAGCGTTGAGTCGAGGATGACTCCCAGGTTGCGTGCGTGGTCGGTGGGTGTCGGGGCTGCTCCCAGCGTCGTTGGCCACCAGGAGTCGTCCCAGGCTGAGGGGTTGGAGCCGAGGATGAGGACCTCCGTTTTGTCCGTGTTCAGCTTTAGTCGGCTGATCTTCATCCAATCGGCGACGGCCTTCATTCCTTCATGGAGTTTGGCTTTGGCGGCGAGGGGGTCCTTGGTGAGGGAGAGGATCAGTTGAGTGTCGTCAGCGTAGGAGATAATGTTGAGGTCGTGTTGTCTGGCGATGCGTGCGAGCGGGGCCATGTAGATGTTGAACAGTGTTGGGCTGAGGGACGATCCCTGGGGTACGCCGCAGATGATCTCGGAGGCTTCGGATCGGAAAGGTGGGAGGCGGACTCTCTGGGTTCTGCCGTCGAGGAAGGAGGTGGTCCATTCCAGGGCCTTGTCTCGGATCCCTGCGTCGTGGAGGCGTGCGCGTAGAGTGCGGTGGCAGACAGTGTCGAAGGCGGCGGAGAGGTCCAGCAGGATGAGGGCTGCGGTCTCACCATTGTCCAGCAGGATCCTGATGTCGTCGGTGGCGGCGATGAGGGCAGTCTCAGTGCTGTGGTTGCTGCGGAACCCTGATTGGGATGGGTCCAGGATGCTGTTTTCTTCGAGGTATCGGGTTAGCTGTTTGTTGACGATCTTCTCGATGACCTTGGCTGGGAACGGAAGCAGAGAGATGGGCCGGAAGTTCTTGAGGTCTCTCGGGTCCGCCTTGGGTTTTTTGAGTAGGGCGTTGATCTACACATCCACAGTAGGGCCCCTCCCGAAAGCCCTCCATGCTCCCGGGACCGATCTTACAAGGCCTGACAGCAACCTAGGGCTGCTGCCGACCATAGTGCCACATAGTCTGCTAGAAGGGCACATTTGGTGCCCTCCTTGCAAACTCAAGTTCAAACCAGCTCAGGGAGACAGTGGCTCCCTGTTCTGGCTCGAAACTGGACAAAGGACATGGGAGTATCCTCACCTGTATCCAGCCCCTCTTCTGGGAGGAACCCCTGAATCATCCCAACCCTCTCCTGAGCGTGCTCAAGGGCATACCTGTGGGTGGGAACCTAGATTCGTCGTGGGATTCGATTCAGCTCCAACTCCATTTCATCTTTGACCATATGGACATCCTGGCTGAGTCGTGCCGGCCGTGCCGGACTGATCCCATCATCCTTTGCTTTGGGACAGAGACTGCAACTGAGAAGACTCTGTCTGCTCCAGACCTCGTCATCCTGCAAACCCGCTTCACCATCAGTCTCCGTGCTCCATACAGGTACCGTACTGGGTCTGTGGACATCTAAAGACATTCAAAGGAATCTCCCTTGGAGTGAAGGAGTCACTCCCCTGCATCTGCAGGCACCGCAACCCAGTCGACCTGCCTGCCTAAAGTGGGCTCCCATGGATTCCAAAAGGCACAGCAACACAGGTGGTGGTTTTTTTATTCCCTCGAGGCCTGAGTTGTCCTCTCGTTGAGTTGAGGCCAGCATCCCTCGTTGAACGCTCTGCATCCGAACCCCTGTGCACTGCGTCACTGCATCGCTTCATCACACGGTAACTGCATCGGTTACGAAGACCGACTCGCGCAAACTGAGTCGGACGCATCGAAAGGTTCTGTCGACGAGTCTGTCCCCACTATTACTGACCCGTACCGACGCAGTTGGTTGGATGGATGGATTCGGTTGTCTTAAGAGTCACGGTGGCTCGGGTAGAGATACAGATTCAGTGTACCTGTACTTGAAGCCCCTTTATCTCCTGACCTGTCTTCATTGAACTCGAGTGGCCATCATCTTCCGTGCCTCCTCGACGTTTCGGAGTGGCATAGCCCCTCTCCCCTCTGCTTTCAGATACTTTTCTACAGGAACCCACGTCTAGGTTCCAACAGACTCTTTCATCCTTCTGCAACAGTGGTCTTGTCCTGTAGTCCTCGATTATGCTTGACAGTGGTTGTAGGTATCCTGAGTCCGAGGGTATCCATGGGTGGGGTGGCTCCTCATTCTTCTGTCTTCCACGGGGAATCTTCGGGGTACACTGGGAAGGGTCTGTCCACTTCAAGACTGTGACCAACGTACCTTGAGTAACATTGAGTACGCGGTCGTGTATCCTCTTGGCATACGACTGTCGTGGGGTACCTGGGCTCTCACCTGGGGGTGGTATCTTGTGTTCCTGACTCTCTGCACCTTCTGGGTCCAATATCATCTACTGTTGTGGTTCACATTCCACTATTTTTATATATGGTGTGGTCTCCCCCTGGGGACCTCTGTGTATTGGTGCTGCTTACTGCTCTTTTGTAAAGTATTGTGTGCATTGACAGTATATCTCTGGGTAGGAGATATTGTATAGTGTTAGTGAGTGATTGTAATAAATATCTATTTTTATAAATACACTATGTGGTTCTTTTTCACTTAGCGTATACTAAAGATTGGATACTGGTAAACCGAACTCCTCCTAGACTAGGCCTGAAGGCTGCTCTTCACAGCTACCACTTAGAGAGCCTTTATAAGGTTGTCTAAACCTCTAAAATTACCATAAGGGTCGTCTGGATTAGTGCAGGGTGCTACACTTACATAAGTGCAAAAACAACAGTTGATGGACAGAATGCAGAACAATGTCATACATTCACCCCAGTACAGAGATCTGGGCCTAAATCCATCGTTGTTTTGCTCACCATGCCATTCCAGTTTGAACCCAGCCATATGCAAATCACTCTTGACCCTGTGACTCATGGGAACAGTCCAGCCCGAACTGCCAAGCCAGGTCCTCCCTGGACTGGAAAAAAGCATCCTAGGACCGGTTTTGGGGTTTCACCCCTCTTCAGCCAGGATAGCTTGATTCCAGTGGCATGGAGAGCACGGGACCCACGTCTGGGCATACCCGTCCCACTCGGGATGACAAATGCAAAAACAACAGTTGATGGACAGAATGCAGAATAATGTCATACATTCACCCCAGTACAGAGATCTGGGCCTAAATCCATTGTTTTTTTGCTCACCATGCCATTCCAGTTTGAACCCAGCCATATGCAAATCAGTCTTGACCCTGTGCCTCATGGGAACAGTCCAGCCCGAACTGCCAAGCCAGGTCCTCCCTGGACTGGAAAAAAGCATCCTAGGACCGGTTTCGGGGTTTCACCCCTCTTCAGCCAGGATAGCTTGATTCCAGTGGCATGGAGAGCACGGGACCCACATCTGGGCATACCCGTCCCACTCGGTATGACAAATGCAAAAATAACAGTTGATGGACAGAATGCAGAACAATGTCATACATTCACCCCAGTACAGACATCTGGGCCTAAATCCATCGTTTTTTTGCTCACCATGCCATTGCAGTTTGAACCCAGCCATATGCAAATCAGTCTTGACCCTGGGCCTCATGGGAACAGTCCAGCCCGAACTGCCAAGCCAGGTCCTCCCTGGACTGGAAAAAAGCATCCTAGGACCGGTTTCGGGGTTTCACCCCTCTTCAGCCAGGATAGCTTGATTCCAGTGGCATGGAGAGCACGGGACCCACGTCTGGGCATACCCGTCCCACTCGGGATGACAAATGCAAAAACAACAGTTGATGGACAGAATGCAGAACAATGTCATACATTCACCCCAGTACAGAGTTCTGGGCCTAAATCCATCGTTTTTTTGCTCACCATGCCATTCCAGTTTGAACCCAGCCATATGCAAATCAGTCTTGACCCTGTGCCTCATGGGAACAGTCCAGCCCGAATTGCCAAGCCAGGTCCTCCCTGGACTGGAAAAAAGCATCCTAGGACCGGTTTAGGGGTTTCACCCCTCTTCAGCCAGGATAGCTTGATTCCAGTGGCATGGAGAGCACGGGACCCACGTCTGGGCATACCCGTCACACTCGGGATGAGAAATGCAAAAACAACAGTTGATGGACAGAATGCAGAACAATGTCATACATTCACCCCAGTACAGAGATCTGGGCCTAAATCCATCGTTTTTTTGCCCAACATGCCATTCCAGTTTGAACCCAGCCATATGCAAATCAGTCTTGACCCTGTGCCTCATGGGAACAGTCCAGCCCGAACTGCCAAGCCAGGTCCTCCCTGGACTGGGAAAAAAGCATCCTAGGACCGGTTTCGGGGTTTCACCCCTCTTCAGCCAGGATAGCTTGATTCCAGTGGCATGGAGAGCACTGGACCCACGTCTGGGCATACCCGTCCCACTCGGGATGACAAATGCAAAAACAACTGTTGATGGACAGAATGCAGAACAATGTCATACATTCACCCCAGTACAGAGATCTGGGCCTAAATCCATCCTTTTTTTGATCACCATGCCATTCCAGTTTGAACCCAGCCATATGCAAATCAGTCTTGACCCTGTGCCTCATGGGAACAGTCCAGCCCGAACTGCCAAGCCAGGTCCTCCCTGGACTGGAAAAAAGCATCCTAGGACCAGTTTCGGGGTTTCACCCCTCTTCAGCCAGGATAGCTTGATTCCAGTGGCATGGAGAGCACGGGACCCACGTCTGGGCATACCCGTCCCACTCGGGATGACAAATGCAAAAACAACAGTTGATGGACAGAATGCAGAACAATGTCATACATTCACCCCAGTACAGAGATCTGGGCCTAAATCCATCGTTTTTTTGCTCACCATGCCATTCCACTTTGAACCCAGCCATATGCAAATCAGTCTTGACCCTGTGCATCATGGGAACAGTCCAGCCCGAACTGCCAAGCCAGGTCCTCCCTGGACTGGAAAAAAGCATCCTAGGACCGGTTTCGGGGTTTCACCCCTCTTCAGCCAGGATAGCTTGATTCCAGTGGCATGGAGAGCACGGGACCCACGTCTGGGCATACCCGTCCCACTCGGGATGACAAATGCAAAAACAACAGTTGATGGACAGAATGCAGAACAATGTCATACATTCACCCCAGTACAGAGATCTGGGCCTAAATCCATCGTTTTTTTTCTCACCATGCCATTCCAGTTTGAACCCAGCCATATGCAAATCAGTCTTGACCCTGTGCCTCATGGGAACAGTCCAGCCTGAACTGCCAAGCTAGGTCCTCCCTGGACTGGAAAAAAAGCATCCTAGGACCAGTTTCGGGGTTTCACCCCTCTTCAACCAGGATAGCTTGATTCCAGTGGCATGGAGAGCACGGGACCCACGTCTGGGCATACCCATCCCACTCGGGATGACAAATGCAAAAACAACAGTTGATGGACAGAATGCAGAACAATGTCATACATTCACCCCAGTACAGAGATCTGGGCCTAAATCCATCGTTTTTTTTCTCACCATGCCATTCCAGTTTGAACCCAGCCATATGCAAATCAGTCTTGACCCTGTGCCTCATGGGAACAGTCCAGCCCGAACTGCCAAGCCAGGTCCTCCCTGGACTGGAAAAAAAGCATCCTAGGACCGGTTTTGGGGTTTCACCCCTCTTCAGCCAGGAAAGCTTGATTCCAGTGGCATGGAGAGCACGGGACCCACATCTGGGCATACCCGTCCCACTCGGGATGACAAATGCAAAAACAACAGTTGATGGACAGAATGCAGAACAATGTCATACATTCACCCCAGTACAGAGATCTGGGCCTAAATCCATCGTTTTTTTGCTCACCATGCCATTCCAGTTTGAACCCAGCCATATGCAAATCAGTCTTGACCCTGTGCCTCATGGGAACAGTCCAGCCCGAACTGCCAAGCCAGGTCCTCCCTGGACTGGAAAAAAGCATCCTAGGACCGGTTTCGGGGTTTCACCCCTCTTCAGCCAGGACAGCTTGATTCCAGTGGCATGGAGAGCACGGGACTGGGGTGGTGGAGTGAGCTAAAGAATGATGATGGATTAATCCCAGATCAGTTGACTGGGAGTGAGTGTTTGATTAGCTCAAACGCTCCGTCCATCATCCCCTTTGGTATCGCTTTGTTCGCCCTAAGTTGGCAGGGTATGCCCAGACGTGGGTCCCTTGCTCACTTTGCCACTGGTTTCAAGCTAGCCTGGCTGATGACAGCTGAATAGCCAGAAACCGGTCCCAGGATGCTTGTTTCCAGTCCAGGGAAGACATGGCTTGGCAGTTCGGGCTGGACTGTTCCCATGAGGCACAGGGTCAGACTGATTTGCATATGGCCATGTCTGAACTGGGGTGGTGGAGTGAGCTAAAGAATGATGATGGATTAAACCCAGATCAGTTGACTGGGGGTGAGTGTTTGATTAGCTCAAACGCTCCGTCCATCATCCCCTTTGGTATCGCTTTGTTCGCCCTAAGTTGGCAGGGTATGCCCAGACGTGGGTCCCTTGCTCACTTTGCCACTGGATTCAAGCTAGCCTGGCTGATGATGGCTGAATAGCCAGAAACCGGTCCCAGGATGCTTGTTTCCGGTCCAGGGAAGACATGGCTTGGCAGTTCGGGCTGGACTGTTCCCATGAGGCACAGGGTCAGACTGATTTGCATATGGCCATGTCTGAACTGGGGTGGTGGAGTGAGCTAAAGAATGATGATGGATTAAACCCAGATCAGTTGACTGGGGGTGAGTGTTTGATTAGCTCAAACGCTCCGTCCATCATCCCCTTTGGTATCGCTTTGTTCGCCCTAAGTTGGCAGGGTATACCCAGACGTGGGTCCCTTGCTCACTTTGCCACTGGATTCAAGCTAGCCTGGCTGATGACGGCTGAATAGACAGAAACCGGTCCCAGGATGCTTGTTTCCGGTCCACGGAAGACATGGCTTGGCAGTTCAGGCTGGACTGTTCCCATGAGGCACAGGGTCAGACTGATTTGCATATGGCCATGTCTGAACTGGGGTGGTGGAGTGAGCTAAAGAATGATGATGGATTAAACCCAGATCAGTTGACTGGGGGTGAGTGTTTGATTAGCTCAAACGCTCCGTCCATCATCCCCTTTGGTAACACTTACATAAGTGAGCATCATATACTAAGCCAGCCTCTCACAGAAAGGCAGAAACAAAAACTTTTCGAATGTCCTGAATATTTACGCTAATATATGTTAAAACTTGATAACAGCAATATGCCAAATCCAAACTGATATACATTGGCTTAGTGAATAAAGGCTGTATTGAGTCATGGTAGGTCTCAAATCTCGGTATGTGTTTTCGTAATACAAACCTTTCAGTCAAACTACCACAATCATTCCTCAACAACCTTTTCTAGTCTACAACGGTCCAATATATTCTTTTCAACTCTTTAGCTTTAGGAGATGTAATAAGTTCAGATTGATACCAGTGATGTGACAGGTCCAACTTCATCAACACGATTTGACCATACACCAACCAGGGTAATTTCTACACTCCCTAATCCTTAATATCTCACTAAGAGGTGCTCTATCATGTAACAATTCATCATTTGATCATATCCTACACCAAAAAAGTCAAAAGCCGAAGCTATGCAATATGACCAATACTTTGCATACTCAGTTCAATCAACATTGATACAAACAGAGAATTCCTGAGCAATCTAAGAAGATATTTTAAAGAAACAAATTTGAGCTCCTGTCATCTTCTTCAAATCCACAACTCCCCATAACTCCGCACCATAAAGTATTGCTGTGTGCACTTGTGCTATATTAACCTCTACTGGTGGTGAGACGGCCTAGGATCCTATTTGTCTTGCGTAAGCATGTGTGGCCTTGGCTTTATGCATTAAAGTGACTATATTTTTAGCAATTAGGTTCATCCATTTAGCATTATCATCCAGCCATCATAATGCCTTAGTAGCCAAATTCATGGACATGCTCAATAGTCACATTTTCTAGATAAGCATTTTTCTTATAACATCTCGGTGGGTGAAACATTATTAGATTTATTTCTGCTGCATTGATTTCTAAACCATTAATATCACAGAAGGCAGAAGAGCTATTCAATAAATTCTGCAAGTCACTCCCTGTCTCCAAAATGAGTAAGGCATTGTGAGCAAACAATAAAGTAAAAAATATTTCCCCATCATCTATTGGACCATCTTGTGAACATGAGATACATGTTCCACTACATGATTCAAAAAGAGAATAAACAAGGTTGGGACCAATACATATCCCTGCATAACACCTATGTTCATGGGAAATTATGTAGGGTTTTCCCCTTGGAGCATGTCTTATTGTGGCAAAGTTATTGATATGCAGGCGAATAATATATATTTATTTATTCTTTGTTTATTTTTAAACCAGTTCATCATGCTGTACACAGTCTGAAGATACATCGTGAGTACACAAGTATAGCACAGCATAGGTGGCCCCCAAGGGGTGGCTCATCTACGTCACTTGAATATTTAAAAGGCAATGTCGTACCACAACGACCAATGACAGGTAAAAACAGCTGCCGCCCCCATCGCCCGAATACAAGTGTAAGCTCCCAGCGGGCAGCTAAGTCATGTTGTAAGTTACGCTCCCCGGTAGGCCCACCAGACACCCCATATTTTCTCCCACTTTTTGGGGCACCCTCTGCTTTGATATATTGCTTCCTCCGTCTGCTGGCACCAATCTAAATCCGCCTCCCTTTCTGCCACCAAGTGGGGGAAAAAGGCTCCCCACCGCCTTGCTATGTTGCTCTTTGACACACCCGCAGCTAGCGACAGCCAGATCCTGCCGTATCTATGCCAGTCCTCTTCTCCCTGTATCATTAAGAGCAGCCACCTGGCGTCCAACAGCACTCTCACCTCCAGGACCCCAGACATCACCGTCATCACTCCCAGCCAATAAGCTTGAATCACAGGGCATTCCCGCAGGATATGAGAAAAGGAGCCCTCCTGTCCACACGCCCTTGTACATAACGGCGTGTCCACTGCCCCTAATTTGTGCAACAGGATGCACGAGTAACAGGCCAGATGAAACATTTTGAGTTGTATAAGTCTAAATCGGGCTCGGAAGGCTATGTCTCAGGGGTTTTGTAGGGCCTCCACTCAATCATCATCATTGATGTCCCCAATGTCATACGTCCAGGTGCTTTTCAAGGAGCCCAAGGGGCCAGGGGAGTTATTCACCAGTTTTTGATAGATTACTGATACTCCCTTGCTCAAAATTGGATCTGCTAGCACGTGGTCCTCCAGAGGGTAGGAGCCCACCAGGCTTTCTGCCTCCTAGACATGAACCAGGAGAGCATGTCTGAGCCAATAATAATGGAGTCTCTGGGAAGAAGACAGTTCGTACTCCTGAATGAGTGTGTCAAAGATCAACAATGCTCCATTTCTCCATACATCCCTCAGATGTTCGATCCCAATCATTGCCCAACACGAGAAACCTGAAAGATTGGACACCTCTCTCAGCTTATGCAGGCAAATAATTAATGCAAGACGGTTGCTTGTAACACCAAGATGGACAATACTTTTCACAAAGTAGATCTAGGGACAGTGTGAAAATCTAATTTAAGTCTCCAAAAGCCACAACTAAGGCCTGTGGATACCCCTTTCTATATGGCCAACCTAAATCTAAATACCTGTTCTACCATACTGATATCTTTTCAAAACCCAGTCTGAAAAGGGAGAGACCATTTCTGGCATTTATCCATTCTATCAGCACGTTCTTGAGCCCTGGGGCTTTCCCTGGTTTTTGCAAATGTATAGCTTTTTCCACCTCTTTTAGAGAAAACAAAATATCCTCATTATTCCCCTGTAGCTCTTCAATCGTCATAAAAAATAATTCCCTTCGAGATAAAAGACCCTCTTTTCCTGTCTTGTTCACACCCTCAAAGTCCTTCACCCAGGGTTCTGAAATATAGGGGTCTTAGAGAAGTAATAACAGTTTAGCTGCTGGGGGCAATTATGTGTCAGAATTCCTGCATGTCCTTGACCATGACCTCTTTCAACAACTCTGTCAATTGTTACTCTTACCAGTTCTCTTTTTTTCCCTTACAATACTTTTGTAGGTTTTCCTTGCTTCAGGTATGTTTCTGGTGTCATTGCTCCTGAGTGCTAATAACAATTGTTGTTTGGCAAATTTACACTCCCTATCACCCCATGCCTGAACTACACGTGTTAGTGATTCTCTGTTATTAGCCTGGCTAGTAAACTGCATTTTTAGTTTTCCAAATAGACGGTGACGCATCTACAAAATCTCTTGATTACTTGCAGATTGAATACTGCATAATGCCTCAATAGGTAGAATGATATGAACTATATAGCTGGTAATTTCTTATTTCCCAAAATAGTTGCCCATTTTATCGCTCTACCGTTATTTGTCACAGTCACTGCGTTTATTTATTTTGCTGGTACACAGTTGATTGACCAATACATCTAGCTTGAAAAAAGAAAGAATACTTCATGCTGTACCAATAATATAAAACATACACATACACTTCAAACCTGTGAGTCAAAGTCTTACCAAGCTCCTGCTGCAGACAAACACTATGGTATCCCCATTCTCAGTAAAACTAGAATGTATGGACATAGTCAAGGGAACAGTTGAGGTAGTTCTCAATACCACTAGTTGTTCTAATCTTGCCCGTCCTTCTATGTGCTTGTGGCAATATGCAACTGTTTCATCCTGCTTCTCTCTTCAGTGTGAATCTCCAACACATTTTTGAGTTATAGCTAATATTTTATTATCAACTGTATTCTGCCCATGAAATGTAAGATGTATCAAATGAAATAGTTTAGTGGTCCGAGAGGCAGACCACAGACAGTCACCAGGATCAGTAAAACACATTTGCAATTGAAAGGTCTGATACAGTTTATATTTTTGCTCTAAATTGCAATTTACTCACCTCAGTTAATCAGTCAAAATCTGTCAGACCTAAATGCACCCTTAGTAGTTAGTGATTTTTGAAGTTCCGTTGCATTCTGTGGATTAACTGGTTAACTAGACACAATCCTTCCATTAGTTGGTCAGCCAAGACCTTGTTTCTGGGCTCTGAGGTTTGTGTCTCTTACTGTACTGCTAACCAAACTTTTTTTTAAACTTCTACATTTTGATAAATCTGTTCAGTCTATGCCCTGTTCACTGAGATTCCTGATACCTATCATGAGGTCCTTGGTGTATTTCAAGAGTGAAAAACTAAAGAACTATCTCCTCATCACCCATTTGACCATTTGACTCTGACATTGATATCATACCTGTCATTTGGAAGGGCAACCCCTCAGTGGTAACCTAGCAAATGGTCTGATAGTTCCGTCTGAATCCCCTGCCGTAGCTTCTGTATTTTTTGTACCTAAGAAAGGAATGTTTGCACTCCAGTCCTGTATTTATTACAGAGGTTTAGAACTAGTGACTGTCAAGGACCGTCACTCCTTGCTTCTCACATCAGACTATGTGGAAGACGTACAAGGGGCTAAGGTCTTTCCTAAACTTGATGTAAAAGGACTTTATCACCTGATGTGGATTCAATCAAGTGACAAATGAAAAACAGCAATCAAAACACATTTGGGACATTTTGAGTACAGTGTAATTCTGTTTGGTCTGTGTAATGCCCCTGCGGTTTTTCCAATGATTTATGAACACAATGTTTTCTGATTTGATCCTCCAATCCATTGTCATCTACCTAGACAATATTCTGTATTTTTTCTAAGGATCCTGTAGAACATCCTTACCATGTGTGAGAAAGTGCCTCTTTTGTATGGTTAGCCCCCTACTTTTTGCCTGGTTTTGATGTGGTTTCAAATGTGGTGCACAGGGTCCCTTCCATCCAGGTCCCCTGTGCCAGTGCTCCTTCCCTAAAACAAACTCCCAGTTGGTACTTCTGCGCCCTGTTCCTATTAAATGGTACCATGGGTACTTAGGGCCTGGGAGCTAAAGAGGGTCCCTTTGGACCCCCCCCTCCCACTGGGACCATACCACTTCCCTTGGGGCCTGAATACCCCTGTGGGAGAGAAAATGACAAAATCGACATGGCACCCTGTCTAAAAATGCCAAGCCAGCTAGCACAGTCGGGTAGCATAGGTAAGTCACCCCTCTGGCAGGCCTCACAGCACCTAAGGCAGGGTCCACTATACTACAGGTGAGGGCATATCTGCATGTGCAGATACACCCCTACAATATTGGGCACCATTTCCTGATATTGTAAGTGCCAGCAAAGCCATAGAGAGTACATGGGCTGGGAACTTGACAACTCGAGTTCCACAGCAGCATGATGGCTCCACTGAATACAGGAGTATTTGGTACCAAATTACTCCTTTCAATGAACCCACACTGATGACAGACCAATGAAACGGTACTCCTTTCTTCAAAAATCTGGTTATAGGAACGACCTTCTTGGAGAATTCCTTGATGAAACGTCAATAGAAATTGGCGAACCCAATAAAACTCTGCACATCCTTCACATTCTTAGGTGAGGGCCAATTCTGGATGGCTTGAATCTTGACTGGATCCATAGAGATTCCACCTTCAGATACGACAAATCCCAAAAATTCTACCTTCTCAACGTGAAATGCACATTTCTCTAATTTTACGTACAAATTGTTCTCAAGGAGCTTCTTCAATATTGCTCTCACATGTCCAACGTGGTCTTGCAGATTTTTAGAAAAGATTAATGTATCGTTGATGTACACCACAGGGACTCGATCTAGGAACTCTCCTAAAACATCATTCACGAAGTGCTGGAAGGCAGCTGGAGCATTACACAGCCCGTAGGGCATGACTTGGTATTCGAACAGACCGAAACGGGTGTGGAATGCCATTTTCCATTCGTCTCCCTTCGCCACTCGAATTAGGTGGTAAGCCCCACAAAGATCTAGTTTAGTGTAGACTCTGGCCTCCTTTACCTGATCCAATAGGACAGAGATCAAAGGCAAAGTGTATCGATTTTTAATCGTTACCTTGTTCAGAGCTCGATAGTCGATGCAGGTTCTCAATTCTTGATTCTTTTTTGAAACGAAGAAAAGGGGTGAGGAGACTGGAGATTGAGAGGGACGGATGAAGCCGTTTGCCAAGTAGGTGTCTAAATATGTTTTGAGATACTCATTCTCTTTTTCAGTTAAGGCATAGATTCTGCTACAAGGCAAATTAGCTCCCGGTTCCAACTCAATCTTGCAGTTATAGGGTCTGTGGGGGGGGGTAGCTTTTCTGCTTCTGTCTTATCAAAGACGGCTGCCAAATCTTTATACTCTGTGGGTACAATTACATTTTCCACGGTGCAGACCATCTTTGAACTGGCTGATAAAACCTTGGCTGGTGAAAGGTTGGGAACCTCTTCTGTAGGGCCGTAGCAATGTTGTAGACAATAAGTCGAATTTAGCCGGACTGTTCTTTTCTCCCAATTAATCTCTGGGTTGTGCTCAATCAACCATGGTAACCCCAGAATTAACTGGAATTGAGGAGCATCAATGAGATTGAACGAGATCTTTTCTCGGTGTCCACAAGGATCCATGAGCACTATGGCTTTCGTTTCATCTGTGATTGGGCCCGAGGACAGGTTAGTACCATCAACAGCTCTCACTGACTCTGCGACATCCTTCTTGACAAATTTTATTCCAGTCCTTTTGGCATATTGGATATCGCAAAAGTTCCCAGTAGCTCCTGAGTCAATCATGACTGAAGTCTCAATCGGAATTTTCCCTTGAAATTCTAAATTGAAAGATTTGGTTAGATGGGGGAAGCAGATTGCAAAGTATTTGCCACCTGTTGTTGTTCCTGGGTTGACTTTACAAGAACATCCATCAGGGCAACCTTCTTCACTGATGGGGTGCCTCTTTTCCCGAATAATTATTATTCTTAGGTTTCTTAGGGCATTCCTTAATGAAGTGTCCTGACTTGCCACAATACAAACAAAGGTTTCCAGATCTTCTTTTCTCTTTTTCTTCTTTAGTTAAAGGGCCTCTTACACTGCCAATCTGCATTGGTTCTTCTACCGAATGCCCTTCTGAGGACTTAGGAGCTTCGGGCCGACTTCTATCAATTCGTGGAGGCAAAGGGCAAAATTCTCTTTTTCTTTCAGTTCTTCTCTTAAATAAACGTTGATCAATCTGTAGCACTAAGTCTATTAATTTAGAATCTCCAGTAGGACGATCTGGTATTTGAGCCAATGCATCCTTAAGTTCGTCTCGCAATCCTCGGTAAAAAATCGCAGCTCTCTTGCTTTCTGGCCATTCTGTCTCTACAATTAGTTTATTAAATTGGGCCAGGTACGAAATCAGATCTCTGTTGCCTTGTTTGAGTTCAAGGAGTTCATTGTCTGTAGCATGTGAGATGGATCTGCGATCAAAAATTCGGAGAAATTCGGTTTTGAATCAGTTCAAAATCGTATAAAATAGGGTCATTTTGAGAAACCAGAGGCATGGACCAGGATGCCGCATCCCCGCTCAAATAAGACAACACGAAGGCAGACTTCGACTGGTCATCAGCAAAAATGATGGGTCTACAGAGAAAATGGAGGGAGCATTGGGTGAGGAAAATTTGGGCCTTATGAGGATCACCATTAAAGCGTTCAGGAGGGGCCAAAGGAATTACTGGGGAAATAGAATGAATAACCTGGGTGGTGACTTCAGGGGTAGGATTTGGGAAGGTTTTTCCCGTACCTCCGCTAGAACTGGAAGATGTTCCTAAAGTGAATTCATTTAACCTCTGAATAAGTTGCTGAGATTCAATCTGTGATCTTTTAATTTCCTCTCTTAAATTTTTATTTTCCTCTATAGTTTGGGTTAATTGCTGCTGCATATTATCTATTAGTGTGGCCAAAGCGTTCATGTCCAGCCCCTCTGCCATTCTGCTCGGGTGGAATTTTTGTGTATTGGCACTTCAATCTGTCAGAAGGGTCTTTAAAATGCCGATACTGCCACAGGAGCAGATGCCAGCTTCCCAGATCCTCCCCGCAAGTGCCAACACAGATTAGAATTTAATAACCTGTCTCAAGCACCCACCAGGGGGAAAGGGGAATTGGGACAAAAAGAGAGACCGCCTCCGGATTCAGCAACCAGCCTCGTACCTCCCTCGAAACCTTTTGATGGACAGGTATCTTGGAATTCACGGTGGTAGTCTGCAGTTTAATAAACGACAAAAGCACAAGGTTAATACAGCCTACCTAACTACTCTATGTCTATTTAACTCTAGAAACATTAGTTCTTATCTATACCTGAAACCCTGCGTAGGCTAGCCCCTCTATGGAAATGATTAAAAACTGCATAAATATAATGTAGTGAGCGGTTAGCTTTCTAGACTTTGGATCCGTTGTGCCTGTCAGCGCTTATCTCGAGCGCGAGCGGTTGAAGTCCTCGCACTTCAACTGTTTTCTCGAAGTTTGAGCAGTGTTCCTGTGGTGCGTCTCCTCTGTGGAGAATTTCCGGCATATTTTTGTTGCGTCTGCTCAGAATCGGCGGCGCATACTCCCCTTAGGCTCCGTAATATCGGAGCGGTGTGCACACCAGTTTTTGTAATCCTAAGGAGACTAGTGTCTCAAACCTTCCCGTCAAGAGACTCGTTCCTGTGGAATCCTGAGGAGACTAGCGTCTCAAACTTCATCGTCGAAAGATCGGTACTTGTGGCATGCAGAAATGGCTACGAAGAAGACACTTCACACCTCTGTGAAGGACAGTAAGAATAGAGATAGAGACACAAGAGACTATTGTTGACTTCCTATACTTGCTAAGACATTTTCTTTCTCTATTGGTGAATTGTTCATTGTTCGTGAGGAGACATTCATGCTTCTTAGCTACTAGACCTGAGAAGATAATCGAAGATATATATTTACGCAGTTTTTAATCATTTCCAGAGAGGGGCTAGCCTACGCAGGGTTTCAGGTATAGAGAAGAACTAATGTTTTTAGAGTTAAATAGACATAGAGTAGTTAGGTAGGCTGTATTAACCTTGTGCTCTTGTGGTTTATTAAACTGCAGACTACCACCGTGAATTCCAAGATACCTGTCCATCAAAAGGTTTCGAGGGAGGTACGAGGCTAGTTGCTGAACCCAGAGGCGGTCTCTCTTTTTGTCCCAATTCCCCTTTCCCCCTGGTGGGTGCTTGAGACAGGTTATTAAATTCTAATCTGTGTTGGCACTTGCGGGGAGGATCTGGGAAGCTGGCATCTGCTCCTGTGGAAGTATCGGCATTTTAAAGACCCTTCTGACACTGTTACAATGCACAATTGTTTTCCTCCACAGGTGAAAATTAAACTGCTATGAAATTTGCAGTCAAACTTCTAAAACCTGAAAAGTATTTTTAATGAGAACCTTATTTACCGAAATGTGAAGATCTCGGTCTTAAAATAAAATATAAACAAAGTATAATTTTCTTAACTTGGTCTGGATCTCCATCTTGAGTCGTGTGTCCATTATTGATCACTGTTGTGCAATAAATGTGCTACACTCTGTGTTAGGCCTACGGCTTCTCGACCACACTACCACAAATAAAGCACTTTGGTTTTTACATTGAGCCCTCTACACTTTTGGGGCACACCTGGACTCCGTGCATGGTATTACCACCTAGTGGCAATATCATATACAGATTTGATTCCCTGGTATACCGTCTTGCCGCGAGTCTCGGGTCTTCTATCAACCTACCCGCTAAGGCAACCTTTCCTGTTTTCACGCTTATTAAGAGTAACCGCCTAAATAATTTGGGACATCTCCACCAGCTGTCCTTACGTGGGCTTCAAAAACTCTCTTGCATATCTAAAGCTGTATCTAACTGATGGTACAGAACTCCTTTGTCCACTTCGCAGGCATACGACTATCCAGTTGATCCAGTACATTTTCCTCCATCCTGAGGTCTGATCTGGACATAAAGTTGCTTGGGCTCAAGCACTCTGAATTATTCGCCTGAGAGACGTTTATTACTTTTTATTGATTACTTGTTATATCCCTCTTGGGTAGATGTATCAAGCGATACATCGTGGAATCACTGTGGCTTTCCTAATGAAGGCGTCGGGCACGCTGAAACGCGCGTAGACATTAAGAAGATCCATCATTTAGACACGTTACCTAATTGTTCATTCATCAGAATTATTTTGTGTTTTCTAATTATCGATTTTGCAAATCTGTTATCATAATTTATCTACATATGCAGTAGAAACATGTTTGTCTTTTGATTATAGTTTTGGTGTTGTTTTTGTTAAGTCATGTTGAGATGTCGTTGCCCTTATGTTTTTTTGTAATTATTGGAATAGTCATTAGGATGATTTTAAAGAATTTTGGATCAAATAAATGAATTTTTTAATGATTTGAGGCATACACTGAGTCCTTAATATCATGTCTGTGTTCCGCTAGGTCTTAGATATTATATAGACCTATAGTTGCCTAGGGGTTTCTTCTCAATTACAGTAGTTCCCCTGCCCTAGGAACCTATATTAGTAGCAGGGGGTCATTGTTATTTTTACTTTAAATATCATATACAGAGCCAGATTCCTACACCATGTTAAGAAAGTCCTGCAATGCTTAAGAGAAAACACTGCAGGTCAAAGCCAAAAAGTGCTTGTTTGAAAAAGATTTCGTACCGTATCTAGGTGACAACCTTTCATTAATTCATTAAAGGGAATTTTCATGGACAACCGAAAGGCCTTTTCCTTCTTCAGTAAAGGAAACATAGAGTGTTCTTGGCCTGGCAAACTATTATTGTAAATTCATTAAGATCTTTTCCTAGCTTGTCTCACCGATTACAGATCTTCTAAATACGAACAAGACTTTTCTCTGGAGTAAGGATGGCACCCTAGACTTTAAAAGACTGAAAGCTGAGTTTATCTGAGCTTCCTTTGTCTGAGTCTCTAGACCGTTTATTCTTGAGGCCGAAGCCTTGGACCTAGCTGTGTAAGGAGTTTTGAATATGGGAGCAGTTTCGATTCACCCAGGTCATGATGGCGAAGAGCATCCCATCACCTTCTTCTTCAATAAATTTTCTCCAGCAAAAAAGGACTATTTTGTCCTGGAGAAGGAATACCTAGCTATTTAGGCAGCCTTTATCGAATTGAGACAATTCTTACTAGGGGACATAACATTAAATAACTGTCTGTACCGATCATAGAAACCTTCAAGTACTCCAACAGGCTCTCTGCCAGAATACTAGGCAACAGTCGCGGCTCCTGGAGGGAGTGCTGCGGGGCGGTGGGGCGGGCGGGGGAGGGGCAGGGTGGGGGGTAGTAAACTCCGGCATACGGCCGACCGTAGTTAAGTACATAAATAAATAAATAAAACGAATTACATTGCGCACGCTGCAACGCAAATGGCGTTGCAGCGTTCGCAGTGTAATTCGTTTTATTTATTTATTTATGTACTTAACTCCGGTCGGCCGTATGCCGGAGTTTACTACCCCCCACCCTGCCCCACCCCTGCCCCGCCCCACCGCCCCACAGCACTCCCTCCAGGAGCCGCGACTGGTAGGCAAGCCTGCTGGGCCACCTTTTTTCAACAATTTGAATTCTTCCTTACTTATATTCCTGGTTGTGAAATTGATTGCACAGACTTATCTTCCAGGCGGTACACAGAATCTGAGGATTTCAAAATTATAGAGAAGATAATTGTTTCTCAGGCCTTCATTTCTGTTGCAACTACCAGACTTCTTGAATCAATCCATAAATAATCCAGATGATTTAATCTATGCAAATTGAAACAATTGTATCCTCAACTCCAGTTAAAGAACGTCAATGGTATCATTTTGGTGCAAAAAAGACTCTTTATTCCAAAAACAATGTACAAGTTACACATGAAAATTTTACAGAAAATATTACATCTATGTCATGATGTTCTAGTGTCTAAACACAGAAGTTGGTGGGCTACTGCTGATCTTATCATGATGAAATTTTGGTGGCCTTCTCTTCATCAAGATGTTGTAAAGATTCATCAAGTCCTTTGAAACCTAAAACACAAAGAGAAAGAGGATTACCTTTGTCTCTTGAAATTCCTTCCAATCCTTGGGAGATTAAATGGCTAATTTTTCTGCTCTTCGTAAATTACCAACTGTAACAGAAATGGCTGACATTTTTTATTCTGATATCCATAGGTTGCCTTTGGAAATCATTTCTGATCATAGCCCTCAATATGTCTCCTAGTTTTATAAATCCCTATGTCTTGAACTTGGAATCCAAAGACCAGTAACTTCTGGATTCCAACCTCAATCTAACTGACAAATGGAAAGGATGAATACAATTCTAGATGAGTTTCTAAGTTGTTACATTTCAGCCACCTAATACAACTGGAAATCCGTTTTGCCTGCATCAGAGTTTGCTTATAGTAATTCTTTTCATATCTCTACTGGGTATTTCCCTTTTTCCCCTTAATCAGGTTCCATCCTCAAACGATTCCGTACCCCTTAAAAACTGAAGATCCTGTATCTCCAGTTTAAAATTCATTAGAGAAATTAAAGATAGTTTAAGAAACGCTACTCCAAAATGTACATAATTCTAATTCCACACAAAGGTTCCAAGCCAATTGGCACAGGTGACCTGCTCCTTCCTATAAGGTAGGCGACAGGTTCATACTTCCTTTCCTGTTTCCACCTAAAACCCTATCTCTGTCGTAAAGATCTTTCTCTCAAAGGGAAACCAGGCCCCATACTAGTTAATTTGCCTGAGCAAGAAGTCCAAGAAATATGTGATTCCTGGTACTTTAGAGTGAAACTTCAGAATGTTATTGATTCGAACGGACATAATGCCTGGGACCATTCCTGGGAACCTGCAGACCAAGTTCATGCTCCCCATTCGACTAGACAATTTTGTTCTAAGAACTCCCATAAACCAGGAGTTCCTAGGATGAGGCAGAGTGTAAGGACATTATCCTTACCTTTCCACCACACGCGGGCTGCCACAGCGACTACCCTGTTTCGCCACCCACTCAGTTCAGGCTGCTAAGCGGCAGCTTCCCTCTTCAGCACTGGTGTGTGGAGCACCTTGATCTGCATGGATGCGGCAGTGCTCTCGCTAGGAACCAGGTTTGTTGCTGTGCACATGTCAGGACCCATCCGTGCTAAGGGTCATGGGTCGAGTTTTTAATGCATAGTTAAAAGAAGAATTAGAAGAATGCTGCATGAAGGAAAACAATGCCAAAGAGTTTTTTAAAAGGGATACAATAGTAAATAACATTTAGAAACAGAAGAATTCTAATTACATGCATATAAATACTTTTTATGTAATAATTTGTCAGTTCCTTCCCAGTTCAAGATAGCTGAACCTTATGGAATGATGTCATGTCCTGTTCTTCACTATAAAAGGATTTCCATTGTTAGTCCAGTTGTGTCGCAATTGTACCTGAATCATTGCAAACTCACTGGACTTTGTAGACTCTGTGTTCTCTCAAGCTGCTGCGCTTTTTCTCAGCTTGTGGTCCTGTTGCTTGGCCTGGTCAGCTGGAAGGTTTTTCTGGTTTCCAGTTTTTTTCCTTCTTGCTTGATTATTTTCTGGTGCATTGCTAGATTTCCTGTTTAAATCTGGTGGCTGGCACTGGCTCTGGAGATCAGAGGCCATTTTGTTCAAATGAATAGGATACTCCAAGAATTGTCAAGAAGACCAGCACTTGACAATTTTCAATGTAGCTGGTTTGGCTATTCAATAAGAAAGTATTGGGATACCATATTAAATGTAATAAATGTTATCTCCGGCCAGGGAACACACACAAAGCTCATTTTTGGATTTAAAAAAATATTTATTACAAGACCAATTCATTGGTCCTGTCACTGCCAGGAATATCCTGATGGCGAGGGACAGAATTTTTTTTTTTAAATGACTCCCCCACACCATGGAAGAAAACGCCCGTGATCTCTGGGTCTTTTCCAACCACAAACTCACACTTTGCGAGGTTGTTTTGGAAAATAAAAAACTTTGAAATAGCTTTGTATGAACCCCAGTGGCGGAGGTTCATACAAACCCATAAAGTTCACCTCGGGTCGGGATGAACTCTAAATCTGGCAAGTTTAGCAAAGGCAGGGTGACAGATGTAAAGTCCTCCACAACTCTGGCACCCTTTTCTCCGTCCACCAAAGTCTAATTCAGGCCCTTACTATTTAAGGAAATAAACAAGGGCCTGACATCACCTTTGCTACTTGCCGAGCAGTTAATATGCGTTACCGCAATTCTCTCATGAAAGGAAGTGTTGAAATCTTTATTATTATCACGATGTTTGTATTTGTTAAACATGGATTCAAATTGATTTAAGACAAGTAAGAGTGAGCCAGCCTGGGGACAGAAGAAGGGTTCAAATGTGAGGGCAATGGAGAGGGGTTGAGGTGAAGGGCTAATAATCGAAAGGACACCTCTGTGGTAAAGGCAGCTCATTCTACTATAGGCTTGCAATTTACGATACACGGCATCACATCAGCGCCTTTATAATCAAATGCAGCAATCTGTCTAGTTTAGTGTTATGGCTAGGCACCCGAGCTCCTTTCAGCAATACAAATTATAGTGTGCATGCCTCAATTTCCTTTTGGAATAAACCAGTTGGATTGTTTGTTTTCTTTAGGTAATGTAGGAAACATTAAACACGAAGAATGTATTGTCAGCCATATTTCTTTTTTCATTACGCAGCACATGTGAATTGCTGCAGTCTGTGTTTGAATGGGGATTTTTAGCTCACTTTAAGACCTGACAGTCCTGAGCCCTCAGTTAGGTAATGCCACATCCCGGATGAGTAATGATTATCGGCCCCTTGTTTATTTGCTAATTCTGAAACAGGACTCTGGTTGCCCTGTGCCCCCTTTCGGTTCTGCTATATAACTAAGGGTTGCCAGATGTGGAAAGAATCCACGGCCAAGATATATTTGTTTTCACAGTTTAATTTTTCGGACTTAACCAGTATCAGGCAGCTCCAGCTGGATTTTATCACGACGCTGTACATTGTTGACAGCGCACCTGGAAAAACAGGATTTACCCGTATGACCTTTCGTTAGAAACTTTTAGTTGAGTACCTTAATGCGAAAGTTTGAGGCATTAGAAAAACAAAACGCTTTACGTACCTGTTTTGTTGTTTATTTCATTCCAGAGGTAAACAGCTCATGTTGTTTATTGTGCCTTTTTTTGTTTGAAACTTCTTCCTCTAATCTATGTGACTTAAAAAGGAGATAATTACTCTTCAAACATAGTATCCGTCAACTAGAAAAGTGGCAAAAGGAAACTGACTTTCGAAATAACAGAGGAAAATACAATATATTGCAGTTAAACTAAATGTAATCTTCCATTCTCATGTGGCAAGTCTCCAGTTTTTCTTATTGTATACAGAGGTGATATTCTAAACTCGTTTTCATACCCTACAGATCACTAAAACAACTAAATTATTATGATGTTTAACAAGTGTTTTATCTGATAAAATATTCTTCACAGAAATATGTATTTTTATGGCTTAGTCCTAGGGACATGCGTTCACTTAATTATGCTTCAGAGCAAGAAATTCGTGAATATGTATCTAATGCAACAGTTATTTCTGTTACAATATGATTATGTTTATGGGTGTCCAAAGTCGCAAAATATGGTGATGCACAAAGTCACATTTTCTGTACTAAAACTTGGCACTTTCTAAAATTGAAAAGCTTAGAAAGCTTTTCTTCTTTAAAAAAATGTATTCAGCTTCAGTATTCCTTGATAGCAGTAAGAAACTGTTCCCACAACTGTGAGGAGCAGAGGGTCAAAGGAGGCTGTTTGACACCTACCTCCTGTCAGAGCCCCTCCCGACCCATTCTCCCCTTGAACTAACCCCAACAAAAACAGCCTTTCATTGCAAAGTCCCAGTTTACAAGTCCTTCCACTAGCATTGGCATTATCCACAGGATGTTAGCCACACTCACCTCACCTGTACAGGGTTGGGGCCCTAGGCCCTATACAGTATTAAAGAACATGCAGACACAGTGTTAGGGTATCTGGAACTGGCCCAGGGCATGTGTGCCCGGCCCCTTTTATTGACAGGGTCACATGTCCTGTGACACCTGTGATGGATGGGTGGGGTGATGGTGTAAGCCAGCCCTGTGGGAGTGGCTGGTACAAACCAGCAATTAGGAACACTAGAACAGTGACCAGCCGGTCACTACATCCCTCCCAAACTTTATTAAAAATGGAACAACAAGTCCAACCTGTGGGAGAGAACAAAACAACAGCAGAAAACTCCACAGAGTCTATTAGGCTGCTTTCCGGACAGGATGAGTGTACAATTGCAGCTGTGATCACCAGTTCTAATTGGCACAGCTCAGCGGTGCACTGTAGATCCTGCTGTACCTGGACTCAATGTGTGGACGTCTATAAAAAATGTCTATATTCACAGTTTACTGTGATGTGCATGTGGAGCGGTAGTGAAGTCTGTGGATGTCACATTTTCAAATTACATCCTGGCTCCATGAACATCCAGCCTCCTAAGACAGATGACATCCTGGTCATTGTTGACGAGTCTCCCTAAGATGCCGCAGTAATTCCAGCTGCATGATGGTGGAGTAATTTACGACACCCTTCTCTCACCAGGATTCCCCTCTCATACTAGGATTCCCTTCTCACGGGATTCCCCTGAGGTCCTCTTCACCAGGCTTCCACAGGACTGTGTGGACTTCGCCGTGTTGCTCCAATGCCATATTATAGGCCCCTGGAGGAATTGCTACGAGTCCCACCTTCAAGTCACTTGCTCCGCCTAGAGAGTAGCTGTTTCCAGGTCGATGTACTCCTGCCCTCCTGATTCTTTTGCACCGGCATTGACAGGACAGTCTTTGGGGTAACCAGCTTCCGACAAGAGATCTCTTGCTTCCTGGGTTCTGTGGGGAAGCTGCTGTAGACGCATCTCTTGTGTCGGGATTCCTCTCTCACCGGAAATCCCTGAGGTCCTTGCCCCAGGACCACCACAGTCTGGTGTGATTGGTCTAATCCTCTTCTAGAACCCACGATGGAGGTCACTCAGGACGATCGAGCAGGACCACAATGCAGTCTCACGTGCGACTCCAAAGGTAGATGGTACAAATGGTCCAGCTTGCTCTCTTCCGCAGGCTTCAGGTTTGCTTGGTGTAACCGAAGACTTCTAGGCAGCCAGCCTCTCATGGTGCTATGGATACATCATTGACCTCTGAGTGTTACATAGGTGCAGTTCTTCACTCAAGCTGTCCAGCAGCTCCGGAGTCGTTCTTGAAGATGCACTTGAACGCAACAACACTCACAGTATGTAGTGTGCCAGGTGTCTATCACACACTCCTCTCTTCTTCTTTCTTTGGACTCATTACGCAGTGGCCTCATGCCACACTTCTTCTTTTTCTTCTTCTTTCACTTCACGATGCAGTCTGGTCCCATCTTACCTTACTCTTCTTCTTTTCTGACCAGGTCTCTCCATGTGACGTGCACTTCACATTGCTCTCTCTGGCCATGTCCTACCACTAGGACAATGCTTTCTCCTCCTCCAGTGACCAGACCTCTCGTCGTGACCTTCTTCATTACACAACCTCTCCTAGGTCTTCTTCTTTCAATTGCTCGCCAATTTTCTCTCCGACCTCTCACAGGTCATCTTCTCTGACCTCTCAAAGGTCATCTTCTCTGACTTCTCTCAGGTCATCTTATCTGACCCCACCCAGGTTGTCTTCTCTGACCTCTTGCAGGTCATCTTCTCTGACCTCTCCCAGGTCTCCTCTTCGACCTCTCTCAGGTCTCTTCGCTTGAGGATGCACTCCTTGCGCCTCAAGGCTACACCGATGTGGCACTCTCTTCAGCCTCCACTCAGGCAGGCTTCGCAAGGTCTATCACACCCTGTCACAACATGGGCCCACTTCCTCACAAGGCTCTCTCTCTTGGACTCCAGCCCTTGCAGTCGGTGTCTCTGGTGCAATCTTCAGTGCACTTCTGTCCTTGCGCCTCTGTCCTTCACTTGAGGGTACTCCTTTTTCTGGCACCTTGTACACCAGGCTCCTCCTCTTGCAGTGGCATCGTTTCACCATGGGTGCACATGCAGCGCACATTCTTCAGTGCTGCATGGACTTGCTGCCTGGGGCTTTGCTGCATGGCGCTTATTGCTATCAGTTGACTCTTGCCAGCTTTCCTTGGCTGGCAGTCTTGAATTTCTTGGAGTTTCATGCATTGGGATATATAGTCCCTCTCCTTCATAGTTCAATGCTCTTGGTTGCTCTCCCCCATGCTTCAATCACTGCCAAGCATCCATCTCATCTTCTGGGGAGCCTTTTCTCTGTCTCTTGTGTCCTTACTGCTGCAGTGACCGCCTATGGCCACTAGGTGTCACTGCTGCCCTGCTCATAGGCCCTAGCAGCTTTTCCCCTCGAGGTTCCCTTCAGCGCTCACTCGATGATTGGGATGTAGTCCTCCAGAGCACAGTGACAGGTCTTTGCGGGGATGCAACTTACACCAAGCAGCTTTGTCATTTACCTCACTAGTTTCTTCTTGTTTTTAACTGCCAAGTGCAGTACTTCAATCATTTCAGACACAAACTGCCACAGCACAGACTCTGTGGGCTGTTCCCCTCTAAGATGGGTCCATCACCCAGGTGCAGTACTGTCACATCAGTTTAAGTCCCCCGGCAGCTTTCCTGATGCTGCAACGGGGCATGAGAGAGAGGCTAACCTCAGTACTGGGTGCTCTTGAGCGAGGTGATCTGGGCACCATAAAGAGCGGTGTGGCAGTGCTTCTTGTCTTTGACCGGCATATCACCCGGTCGAGGCTGCGCATTCAAATCCCGCTAGGTGGTATTGATGCTCTAAAAAATGCCAGACAGCCTTCGCCCCACTTTGCCAGGACGATTGCCTGGAGCGGTTGGACCACACTCTACGAAGACTCTCCACGGCAACTGCACCTCTCCACACTGGCCTGCAGCACTTCCTCCGGCCCTCGGACCTCCTGATCAGGTGCGCAATGCTGGGGCTGGGAAACACTACCAGCTGCATTTCCGCTTCTCCTTCCCCCCTGCTGTCGGGATGCCACAGGCGCCGCAGAAGGACACCACACACTGTGCTAGTTGTTCATCAGGCAGTCAGCGATCACAGATGCAGCTACGCTGGCTCTCATACACACCTAGTGGAACCCTCCACTGTCGGTTACTTATAAAGCTGGCACCTCCTCACCAGCCCAGCTGAAATTCCTGCACCGCTGGCCTATCTTGTGCAGCGCTTTCCCACCTTTCACATATCACTCTCCCCAAGCAGGCACCTCAGATATGCGGTGGGCTCTTGCAGGCATGGTGGAGGGGCTCTCAGCATGGCTCGCTGCAATGCTTTCCCCATTTCTTTATTCTGCTGACCTCATACTGCTGTGCTGGTCAACAATACGGTTGCAGGGGCCTCACCGGAGGACGCCAGTATGTTTACTGCATGGCCACCTTCTCTCCCTACAACCATCGACATCCAGCTGGCAGTTGATGCGAGGGTGAGCCTTACACTCTGGCTACGCTTCCCCCATGACACTCCGATGCTGCTGCCAGCCTACACGCAGGACAGGTCCCACTCGTCACGAATGTAAAGGGTTGGGGCCCTAGGCCCCATACAGTATTAAGGAACACACAGACACAGTGATAGGGTATCTGGAACTGGCCCAGGGCACGTGCGCCCTGCCCCTTTTATTGGCAGGGTTACATGTCCTGTGACACCTGTGATGGATGGATTGGCAGGGTCACATGTAAGCCAGCCCTCTGGGAGTGGCTGGTACAAACCAACAATTAGGAACACTAGAACAATGACCAGCCAGTCACTACACCGCCCATACCCCAACTATACCAAATTGCCGACTCATTCCTTGTTGAACAATGCTGCCATTTTATCAGCCACACAATGTTCCTCCACAATATGACAGAAGAGCAGCACATTTGTTTCATTTCAGTGTAGTTAAGAGAAGTAGGAATATTTACTCACATTTGCCAAAGCAAAGTTTGTGACTTCTCCCAACTTCATGGCTGAAGATATTCCCTTCTACCATCTCTAGTTATGCTACATATGTGGCATTATTTACGTGAAATTTCTGCCACTTGTATACATCTTGGTAATGAAGTCTGTCTCAAAATGCTGTTTCTGCTAGCTGTGGGTTGCCCTAGCTATGCGAGCCCTATGAAACAGTTGACTCCTGCTGCCTTTCAAATAGCCACGTATGTGTGTGTGGTCATTGGGTTAGGTACACAGTAATTATGTTTCACTATAGAGTGCCAATGGAAGGAGTAGGGTCTTTGTGTGTATGTCTAAATATACAGACAGTGGTATCCACAGCACGTTTTTGTGTGGTTGTTAAACTGCATCTGTGTGCTAGCGCACGCGTGCTAGTGGGTGCGTGTTTGCGTGTCCCTGCTTGCTCTCTCCATGAAGGTAGGTAGATTGCATAGTTTAATATCACCAGCAAATGCCCGTCACTCTTGTATGCCGAGGGTGGAGTTCTAGCATCAGTTACATTTCATCTCAGTGTTTACATTACTTTTCTGCTAATGAACAGTGCGTCTTTAATTTTCCTCACTTCTGCCTTTTGAAAATACAGACTGGGTGCTTTTAACAGGAAAAGGACAGCATGCACGTGGCCTACGATTCACACTGCACAGCCAGTTCTACAAGGAAAACTGCAAAAATGCACTGCTTGGTAGAGATTAAATGTATCCAGTAAATTGTTGCTTGTGCTGAAAATATATAGTCTATACATTCAGCGGAGATTTTTAAATGCATTAAAAACGTAAATCACCATGAAAATAAAGATATTTCCCACTGCTGAGAAATGATTAACTCTGGCTTTCGACAGCAAAAATGCACCTTTCCATGATATGTGTAAGACATTTGAGTTGTTCACGGTGCATGGCATTAAGTAGCTACAGGGCAAACTAATTATCAACTCGTTTCTGACCAACCCATAATCCTCGTCTGCCTACACAGTACTTCCCACACAATCCACCTCTTTCAAGGTATTCTTTTTTGTGAAGCTACTGATAATTTTGACGAAATCCCTTCTGTGAATGCGTGGACTTGTTAGATCAGCAAAGGGTCCAGCTAAGGACACCGTTAGTAATGCAAAATTAAGATTTACATAAAATGTAATGACAACAGTTAATACTCTACCAAATAATCAATTATTTATTACTGGGTTTAGCATTGAGAATGCTTTGTGTAACCATTTAGTATTGTAAACCTTGGGTTTCAAGGAGTAGAGGTGAAGCAATGGTTGTTCTTGTGATCAGATATTAGTTCATCGATCTGATACCCTTGGAACAAATTGGGCAAACGGTTATCTTAACCTTACAGCAGAGTTTTGTACCCTATCGATTTTGAAGTGTGGAAATATGGGCCTGTTACTCCTATTTCATGCAGGCTCCTAAACTAAGCATATACCATTATAGACTAATGGGGTAACCCGTTCACTGTCCATGGACCTGGGTATCATACGGTATAGAATTCACACAAGGGGGCTTAGGGAGATTTCAGGACCAGCGTGAGCTACCTCCCCACTCTTAAATCATATCACAGAAAAAGCCACGGGTCCGAAATGCTCGGAGAGGTCAGAGTTATAGCGTCGTCCACTTAACCAAGTTTAGGGGGATCCCTATTCAGGACGGTTCCCCTCACACACCAAAGGTGTCATGCTTCATCATAGGGGTGCCTCCTCACGCGAGAGACCTAGTCTCTACGCGGGCTACAACCCCCTCTCTACGAGGGAGGAGCTAAGGGATGTTTTAATTGTAGTACGGCAGGTGTACTAAAACCCTATGTGAGCTTGGTGTGGTAAAAGAGTGCAGTGCTGGTGTGTGCGTGATTTAAAACTGGCTACGGGGTTAGCTAAGCAGCAACTTTATTCCGCTACCCAGTGTCAGGATTAAAAACAAATCAAATAGCTTATAACACAGGTGCCGCTATTAGGAGCGTCTGTGTTAGTATAAGACCAACATGTTTTGGCCTAGGGACCTGTTCAAGTGTTGCGGCCTTCTTCAGGGTCAGTTATTCAGCTACTGCGATTTTAGATGAAGTGTGTTGTGCACACACATGTGAAAAGAAAATGTGCAACAATAAAAAAGTGTTATACTGAACCAGTGGTGTATCTGTTCAGTATGTTCACTGCATAACCTTTAGTAGAAACAAGAAACAACATATAATATGTACATACATATTCAGTGCAAAACAGGTTCAGTGGACTAAGGGTATAGTTGATCCTCTCATTCAGCAAAACCTTTAGACAACATTTAAACATTAGTCAAAATGTATTCGGGATGTATGACTCACCACTGTTGGTTATAGAGTTCTCTACATCAGTCCTGGCATACTAGCCAATTGGTACGTGCGCCAAACCTATCAAAGAAGGTTCATTATGTTTTAAAATGGGATCAAGAAAGAGAAAGAAATTATGTAGTAGGTAGAACGCGATGGCAGAGCTCGAGGTACAGGGCAGATAGTATTCCGGCTGGGAGTTTGGGTGTCTGATTGATAAACCGTCTCATGTGTCCAGTGTGGCTACTAGCCTCCCAACCAAACAGTGAGGGTGGACAGAAAGGGCCACGCACTAGTGGTGAGAGGTGGAGGGGTGGAGGAGCGTGATACGCTGGAAGTCCACCTCCAGTCTTGGATGGATGCTGGGGGGCGCGGTGTGCGGCCCGAGCCCGTGTAATTAACAGGGCTTCGCATGAGGTAAAAAGGAAAATGCTGGTGCAACTCAGCAAAGAAATGGGCCCACTCTAAAGGTGTGAGGAAAGCAAGGCTGCTAATCCTAAGGAGGTTAGGGGAGCAACCAGACTCCTCAAAGGAGCGCAGGGGGTTCAAAGGGCCTTTCATCCTCTGGCACCTGGAATAGGTTAGTAATCTACTCTCTCTGTAGGTCCCACTGTATTTGATCCAACTTAGTATTTGGTACGCTGTACTCATCCTGTACTTCCTCTGTAGGTTGCCCCTCCTTCGCCCCTGTCCTGAGGAAGACCCACAAGCAGAGGTATAAGCAACCCTTTGCGCAATAAGTCGGGTCGAAACGTCGAAATCCACCCCCTATCTAGGGTCTGTACCTAGCAACATCACCATCCCTCTCTTGTTGAACAGATGACATTTCTCTGCCACACTTCTTGTGAATTACCTTGAATTATTGATTAAATGAGAGTATTAGACAGGCCACAACCAACTGGTGCTAATGTTATAACCAGTTGCGCATAACAAACCATTGTAATTTCTGTTAAACTATCTCCATTCTATGTTTTTTCTCAAGCTTCACTTCACATGAGCACCCTTCTTTTCACTTCTCTTTCCTTTCTGAGCAACCTCTTGACGATCTCATGTTTGGTAATGTTTTTACCTCTAGCATTGGTACTATAAATGAAAATAGACCATCCTTCTACAAATACAGTGGTTACCGTATTCTTTCTCTTAAGGTGCATAACTATATATTTTTACTGCTTGCTTGATATATTACTGCATGTTTCGAATCATAAATATAGGAGCATTGTTGGCCTTAAATGCATGTTGAAAGGAGTCCTAGGACCAACTGTTGTTCTATACCAGCTCCTAAACTAAGAGCATATTAATAAAATGCTTGTGAATTTTCCTTAAAATACACTGCAATAACTATGCCATAAACATGTTAATCCGATGGCCAAGCAAGATAGCTGACAAAATGCGCTAGCGAGGAGCTCCTCAGCATAATCCTGTCAGTTCCTCACCTGCAAATTCATCCTACCTAATGCACGAGTGGCTGCCCTGTTGCCGGAGGCTGATGACTGGCTGAGCTGTTGTGGAAACTGTAATAACCCACTAACCCCTCCCCTATGGGGACAATGCTCTGCAAACGCACCATGTACATCCTCTGGGCAGGCATGGCCAGAGGCTATATAATAAATGGGTGGAGACCAATCAGGGTCTTTCCGACCCACACCAGTATCCAAATGTGTCACTACTCTTTGTTGTGCTTACCATACCTTGCCTGCAGGTTTCACTCTGCGGGCCCCTTTCACACCTGGGGCAGCCCCCAGCACACTGCCGACAAGGGTCCACCATGCATACACACCCTTAGCAATCCGGAACACTGAGCACCGGGAGTGCTCCTTGCTGACATGCAACCAGCGCGTGCTCCCCTCACTAGTCTGTCTCGCAAAACGGCCTTGCCTGCACGTGTGTGACGCGCTTCACCTCTGGCTGCTCCAGCACACCCAGCCATGCTAGAGGAACTTCCTGGCCACCGGACCATGCCTCGACCCTGATGAGACCTTGTGGGCTGCCCTCGCCCCGTGTATGAATCAGTGAGCTGCTGCCAAATGCCGTCTGCAGTTTTCAGGTACCCGGTTGGGCCTCACATTCTCCAGAGGGAGGGGCACATCAGCTAAAGCCCTCACACAACTGAAAGTGGTACAACCAGGAAGAGAAGAAAAAAAAATTATAACAAGGGGGAAACAGCAACAAGCACTGGCAAAACCAAATTTACAAAGAAAAAGGAAGCTATCAAACATTGGCAAAAACAAGCCCGGCCAAGACAAAACTCTGCATTGTAGGGTGTCAACATGCCACTAATCACACAAAGCCGCAAAAGTGAGGGTGGCAAAGAGGTTTAGCTCCCACACATCAGGAGGCAACACCACACGCACACACCCTCAGCCCCCACACCCAAGGCCGCAAACGCAAAGCCTGCTTGCCATGGTGGATGATGCCAATGCCACACCCCAGCAAGGCCCACAAAGAGGATAGCCGACCCCACAATACACACTTGTGGGAGTGCTAAAGCCATTCAGCTACCTGGCTGACCCTGCTACTGCATCACCACACTGGCAGACAAGGGTTGGCAGGCTAGAAAACTACTTTGTCGCAGCCCGCGAGACTGACAGAACTATCAAATGCTCCCTCCTGCTTCCCTAGGCAGGCGAAGAAATGTATAATGCTGCGGTGCATACGCTCAATGCAGACTTTAATCCACAACTAAACCTTGACTTTGAGCGTTTTAATCTCCGTCAAGCCCAACAGCGGGAAGGAAATTCCATAGAAGCCTTTTACGCACTCCTATATGCACTTGCCAGCACGTGCACAGCGGACGACCAACCAAAAGAATCACAAATCATGCAAGGATGCAGAAACAAGGACCCTCAGAGGCCTCATCCTTCAGCAGTCCGAAATTAGCCTCGATAACATCCTCATCATGGCCAGGTTCCATGATCTGTCTGCGGCAAGAGCAGCCAAGATGGACATCGCTATTACTCAAGAAATCGAAAAGGCCCCCACAGTGAATACGGAGCGTGCCAATACCATCCGCACAAAAGGAAGACTAAACAAGCCAAATACCTACACTTCCTCTCAACAAAGGCCCCGATGCAGATACTGTGGACGAGAGGACCACCCCCTCGAGGACTGCCCAGCACAAGTCTGCATGTGCTTAAACTGTGGCAAGTTAAACCACTTTGCGAATGTCTGCAGAGGAGTGCCTTGAGGAAGGGGCACAAGATGCAGGCGGGCCCCCATCAAAGCCCTACGACAGCTGATGCTAGATGAGCCCGAGCCACAAAAAGCCACTAAGTTGTCGCAATGACACCAACAGCAACTGGAAGATTCGTCACCAGACAATGATGAGAAGGAAGCATCCCTCATCTCTTTCACCAATGACTTGAAACATCATAATTGACCACAGCCCACATGCATGGTACAAATTGCTAGTTTTGACGTCAAGGCCTCATCGACACCGGCACATCAGTGAATGTGATGGGAGTCAAACAATACTGACACCTCCGGCCAAGACCACCTCTGTCTCTGACAAGCACCAAAATCTTCACCTACGGCAGCCAATCCACTCTGCCTACAAATTGGCAAATGACAGCCCAGGTACATTCAGAAAGCCAAGAAATCACAACCACATTACACGTGGTCAATAAGGAAGCTAACATCCTCATCAGAAGCCACACTGCAGAGGATCTAGGATTAGTTTCTTTTGCATGAAATGTGACAGCCTGGCAGATCAAACTACACATTGAAAAGTCCGTGAAGCCAGACGCACTTCGCCACCGACGGGTACTGTTAGACTTAGCATCTTTGGCGTGGTTTCCTCTGACTTTTTGCCTCTAACTCCTGTATTTTTGATGCTTTTTTGGATGTCGTTTATGCTGGCTTAGATGCTTTTGGCCACTTTACCACTGCTGATTAGTGTCAAAGTAAGTGCTCCCTGTGTAAATTCTTATTACAATTGGTTCTCCCTGATTGGCATATTTGATTTACTGGTAAGCCCCTAATAAAGTGCTCTAAGTGTGCCGGGACCTGTAAATCAAATGCTACTAGTGGGCCTGCAGCGCTGATTGTGTCACCCACATGAGTAGCCCTGAAAAGATATCTCAGACCTGCAACTACAGTGTTTGTGTGCAGTTTTAAACTGCCATGTCAAATGTCAACCTGGCAAGTGCTTGCCAGGCCCTAACCTTCCCTATTCTTACATGTAAGTCACCCTTATGGTAGGCCCAAGGTACCCCCATGGGCAAGGTGCAGTGTATGTAACAGGCAGGACATGTACTGGCGTATGCAACATGTCCTGATAGTGAAATACTGCCGATTTTGTTTTTAGGTCTTGCCTAGCGTTGCAGCGCATGCGCTGCTCGCTCTGCGAGATCTATTGTCGTCGGTTTTCTGTCGGGTTTCTTTGGAAGTGGGGTGGAAGCTCCACCCATGCTTTTGATTGGCGTGCGTCATAAACACTCGCTTTTCATTGCAAGTGAGGCTTGTTTGTTCCCTCCCTGTCTCGCTTTTGCCTCGCCCACCCGGACTGGAGATTTTGCACGGCGTTACATGCTTTTATGTACATATTGCTTCCGTATTATTATCCACATATACTTTCAGTGACAATAGCAGCAAAGCTGCATTTCTGGTACGTAATGTTTTGACACTATATGGCGTATATTGTCTGTTGTTCGCTTTTACATGCGCATGTTTACTTATTGGACTGGATATCGGCCGCGCTTGTTTATTTACTTATTTATTTTCCCACGCAGCCGCGCTTGATTATTTATTTAATTAGACCGGCTCGGCCGCGCTTGTTTACTTATTTATTTATTTTTATTCTATCTGGGCGCTTGATGAGTTTGAGCCCCGTTCAGAGCAGCAGAAACTGCTGACACATCAGAGGAGACAATGGGGCAGCGTGTGCAGGGCTGCGAGGAGGCACAGGGCTTTGTTTAGTGTTTGGGGAGGGGAGGGAGCGCCCGTGGTGCTGGGCTGGAGGGGAAGTAGCGAGAAGGGCGAGCGGTGACAGCGCTGCTGGAGCGGGGCACGGGCTAGCCGCTTCCTGCAGAGTGCTGGCCCGGTGCCATCCTCCCCCTGCTGGGGGAACAGCTGTGTCTAGCACGGTGCAGGGGCGGACCCTCCAGCACTCCCGGGCTCTTCTTCATCACTCTCCACACGGCCGTGCGGGATGTTCTGCCTGAGAGGTAAGTGCTTCTAACACTCTCTGTGAAGTGCGCAGAGAGGTGCCCTCTCCATGCAGGGCCGGCAGTGCCAGGGGGCGGCGGTGCCCGCCTTGCAGAGTAGGGTCACCTCGGTGTAAATTTGATGGGACTTGGCGCCTTGGACTTTTGGGAGACTTCGGCCCCGACTGCATAGAGCCGTTCCAAGGGCTGAATGGTCACAAGGCGCTTTGTGGCTTCAATTAGCTTTTCCAATAAGGATTCCGAAAAAGCGTTTTTTTTTTTTTTTTTCTGACTTGACATGGGTACTCTGGGAGCCGATGCCCAGGGTTTGTTTCAACTTTTATGTTTGTTACTCGTTTTGTGTTTGTTGTTAAGGTGCTGACTAGAAACCACCCTCTTCCACTATGGCGCTGCCCCTTGCACACCCGGCATGGTGTTCCTAGGGCAAGGGACTTTGGGGGGCAGAGGGAGGACATTCTACCCAAGAAAGAGAACTGCTTTCAGCGCGTAGAGGCTGCCAGGGGGAGAGGAGCGGAGCACACCCCGTTCGGAGCCTCTTTTCTGATTTGATTTAAGTCACAACACAGAAGCAGCTGTACCTGCTCGTGATACACACCCAGTGCAGTGCTGGGGGAAAGAAATGGCAGATTCCACCCGGTGACATCCCTGTGTTTGAGGAAGGTAGGGTATCATTTCCGTTTTCTGTTTAATTCCTGATTATAATGGGGCATACATTTAGGAATGTCGGACTTAAAAATGGGAACATTTTCTGAAACAAACGAGTAGGCATGCCACAAAGCGCTATGTAAATGTTGTAATACAATTGGAAGCGCCAATGGGTGTGGCTTTAGTGTGGTACCGTATGTAAACACTGGCGTTCACAAACGCAGTTTACATGTGTTCTATGCACGAATTTGGTTTACAGTTTTAAAGCTAGTCCCATGGGCTCTGCCAATGCTGGGAAGAAAGAAGGGAAGGAAAAAATGTTTTCTGTATGGAATGTACATAGGGGATAAAAACTGAATGTGACAGTGTGATGACTGAGTGTACTATTCAGATGTGAAATAGTCCAGCGCACACTCCAGCGAAAGCACTCCCAGGAAGATGGATTAATAGACCAACCAGCGAATAGCATGAGGTGAGCATCTACCCTAGGTTTTATCTATCGGTGCGTTCTGTTTACTTTGGTCTTTTCCTCCCTTTCACTATTCCTATCCCACATCTCTTCCTCTCCCTATATTCCTCTTCCACTCTCTCCCATCATCTTGCTCCCTCGCTCGCTATTTATCTGTCCACTCTTTAAATAGGAAATTAACATTCCGGTTGAAAACAAACATTTGCAATGCAATAGGTCTCGCATTACTGAAAAGTAGAGCTATTGGTGTTGCATTATTATTTGCAATGCCAAAAGATCAAACTTTTACTAATGCGAGACCTATTGCATTGCAAATGCTTGTTTGCTATTGAAAGGCTACATGTCCCATAGGATAGAATGGGAAACACTTTGTAACATCTTACAAGTATAACTTCCCATTGGAACAAGATCGATAAATAAAGTTTAGGCTCTCTTAACTCAGAATTTAATAACACATCTTTTAGTAAAGATGTTTTTTGTGTGTTTGGGAGAGCAGCCTCTGTGGTTGGCAGCAATCATTCTTCAAGGAATATGTCTCCAGAGGATTTGGAGGAAAGGCAAAGGGCCAAGGAGCATGAATTGGAAGTCATGAGGCTCAAGATGAAGCAGATGGAAATGGAAATCCAGAAAAAGCCAGAGGAGAGCCAGAGTGCTTGTGCCTTGGAAGAAAAGAAGCTGCTTTTGGCACATGAATTGAGCATGAGAGAGCTGGACCTCAATACCAAACAGGCGGAGTCCAGTACAAATGGTGGCAGC
The DNA here is from genome assembly GCA_963921515.1 of Calotriton arnoldi. NCBI lineage: Eukaryota > Metazoa > Chordata > Amphibia > Caudata > Salamandridae > Calotriton > Calotriton arnoldi. The sequence continues at coordinate 413,831 of CAWUFW010007425.1, forward strand.
ATAAAGCCAGTGCAAGGGTGTAAGGTTTACATTCCCGAGGACCTAGTACAGAATTTCCAGAAGGGGGAGGATAATTATGCATGGTTTGCATCTTATGAGGCAGCACTGTGTATGAATGAGGTCCCTGAGAAGAATTAGGGGGCGGGCCTTTGGAGACAATTTGATGCCAATGGCAGGAACACTCTGACACCTTTGGAGGAGGCAGGTGCTCTGCCCTACCCCAATATGAAGGAGGCTTTATGCCTCAAGTATGGGCTCACACCGGAACAGTACTGGGAAAAGTTTAGGTCTTTCAAGAAGCTTGAATCCAATACGTGGGTTGAATGTGCGAACCTTTATTGCAGAGCACTGGATGGTTGGATAAAGGGCAGCAAGGTAACTGATTACCAGAGGTTGTACAATCTGATTGGTTGGGAGCACTTGAGTAGTCTTTGTGTTCCAGAGCTGCACCAGCATCTGATGGATAGTAAGCTGACTGACCCCAGGAAGCTTGCTCAGGAGGCGGACCGCTGGATGAGTTCCAGGGTCCACAAGGGGTATGTGGGAAATCCAGCCAATGGTGTGCAGGGTCCCCAGCAGAAGAGTGGGGGGACAAGTGTAACCAAAAGGAATTCTCTAAAGGGCCCCCAAAATAGTTCCCAGGGTAAAACTTCCCTGCCCCCCAGTTCCAGGAAGCCATGGCCCCCTAAGTGTAGGCAAGACAACTGGGGTCCCCGCAAGTGTTATGCATGTGGACAGGAGGGACACATCTAGAATGATCCCAAGTGCCACTAGGCACCCCCAGCACCCACTGGTGCACCATCATCGGGGTTAGTTAGTGTAGTGCTGGGGGAGGAGTTGGTTCCTAGTGAGGGTGGGGAGCTAGCTGTGATGACACTTATCTCATTAGGAGATAGAGAGATGGTCCAGGAAACCTGCCTGCCGGGTAACACTAAAAATGACCTGCAGTGGGTGACCATCAATGGGCGGAGGGTGGAGGCTCTGAGAGAGACAGGAGTCAGTGTGACATCTGTCAGGTGTCAAAGGGTGTCTGAGGAGCAGGTCATCCCCAATGTACTTCACCCTGTAGTTGCTGGAGACAACTCTGAGTGCATGTGTAAGGTGGTGCAGGTTCACTTTGAGTGGGTGTGGGGTCTCAGGTTCCTTGAAGGTCATAGTAGGTCCGTCCATGCCGGTTGACTGTCTGCTTGGCAATGACCTGGAGAGTTCCCCTTGGAAGGAGGTGGAGCACCAGACTCATTTAAAAATGTTGGGTTTGCCTGAGTGGGCCTGCGTGACCACTCAGTTTATGGCAGCCAGTAGGGGTATTCAAGAGGACCTGGAGCCTGAAACAGTGGCCCAGGTGCCTGCCAGAAAGAGAAGGGGCAGGGGGCATGTGAAACCAGCCCCAGAAGTTCCCACAGTCCAGGAGGAGGCAGAACCTGAGGGGGATGCCCTGGATCCTACAGGGGAGCAAGTGGCCGAACTGGGAGACCTGCCTGAGCTGACCCATTGGCAGCAGGAAGGAGGTCCCTCCAGGGAGGAGCTCTGCAAGGCACAGATGGAGTGCTCCATTCTTGATGGTTTGCAGCAGCAGGCTACAGACCAGGCAGCAGGTGGTCCGTCTGGAGCACATTTGATTTATTGGGAGAATTGTCTCCCCTATAGTGAGCCTAAGCTTGCTGAGTCCAGGGCAGCCGATGTGCTGGTGGTACCTGCGTGCTACAGGACCTTCCTACTGGGTCCGGCTCATGATGTGTCTTTGGAAGGACATTTGGGGTGCGACAAGACCTATCACAGGCTTGTCACCCACTTTCACTGGCCCCAAGTGCAGAGGCACGTTGGCACACATTGTAGATCTTGTCAGACTTGCCAGGCAAGTGGCAAGAGTGGAGGAAAGTGTAAGTGTCCCCTCCAACCCTTTCCTGTGGTGAGCACCCCTTTCTAGCGGGTGGGCATCGACATTGTGGGGCCACTGGAACCCAAGACAGCCTTAGGCAACAAGTGTATCTTGGTTTTGGTGGACCATGCCACTCGGTACCAGGAAGCTGTCCCTCTCAGGACAATAACAGACCCTGTGGTGAGCCATACATTGATGGGGATCTTTTCCTGTGTGGGGTTCCCCAGAGAGGTGGTCTCTGACTGTGGTTCCAAGTTCATATCTAGGTATATGAAGTCATTGTGGGAGGCTTGTGATGTAATGTACAAATTCACCACTCCTTACCATCCCCAAGGAAATGGGTTGGTTGAGAGATCCAACCGAACCCTGAAAGGCATGATAAAGGGTCTTGCAGAACCCATGAGACATAAGTGGGATGTGTTCCTACTATGCCTGATGCCTGTTGTTTGCCTACAGGGAGGTTCCGTAGAAATCCATAGGGTTCAGTCCCTCTGAATTGCTGTATGGGCACCCTGTGAGAGGACCTCTGAGTCTGGTGATGGAGGGCTGGGAGAAAATTCCTGGCAAGACCCCCCCAAGATGTATTCAGCTACATGTTGGCCTTCAGGAACCAGACTCTGCAATTCAGGAAAATCACTCTGGTGAACCTGGAAGCCAGCCAGGAGGAGATGAAACGCTGGTACAACCAGAACACCACTCTGGTTGAGATTCAGCCTGGCCAAAAAGTGTGGGTGATGGCACCAGTGGAGCCTTGTGCACTCCAAGACAAGTGGACTGGTCCATTTGAGGTGGTGAAGCACAAGACTGACTTGACCTACTTGGTCAACTTGCGGACTCCCAGGAACCCTTTGAGGGTCCTGCACGTGAACCGCCTTAAATCTCACTTTGAGAGGTCTGAAGTGACAATGCTCCTGGCTACAGATGATAGGACCGAAGAGGAGAGCGAGCCTCTTCCTGACTTCCTGTCAGCCAACGAACATGATCGATCAGTGAATGGAGTGAACCTCTCTCCCACCCTGACCCCAGAGCAGCAGAGGGACTGTCACCAGGTGCTGGGACAGTTTGCCTCCCTGTTCTCCCTGACTCCAGAAATCACCAATCGGTGTGTCCATGATGTGGACACTGGGGACAGTTTACCTATGAAACATAACATTTATAGAGTAACTGACAAAGTCAGGGCCAGCATCAAGGACAAGGTTTCTAACATATTGGCGTTAAGGGTACTAGAGCCCTCCAGCAGCCCCTGGGCTAGCCCAGTGGTCTTGGTTCCAAAAGCTGCTACACCCGGTGCCACTCCTGAACTTCGGTTCTGCGTGGAGTACCGTGGGCTCAATGCCGTCACCAGGACTGACGCACACCCCATCCTCAGAGCTGATAAGCTCATTGATCGGATGGGAGCTGCCCGGTACCTCAGCATGTTTGATTCAACATCTGGGTACCAGCAGATTGCCTTCACTGATGGGGCAAGACAGAGGTCTGCATTTTCAATTCCAGAGGGGCACTACCAGTTCCGTGTCATGCCCTCTGGAATGAAGAACGCCCTGAAGGAAGTAACCCATTTAGGGCCACCCCGGTCACTAATGACCACCTCTCAGCCTTCTGTACTAAATGAAGAATCGGTCAGACAGTAGAGAATACAAACCAATAACTGTTTATTCGTATACACTCAGAGTGGAGCCCCATCTGCCCAGTCGCTAGGAGTGCTGCAGAGGGAACTGAAATCAACAAGCATAAAGATACATTATGTACGTTTTGTAACCGGGCGAGAACATGCCCACAGTGGAATTTTCCAAGCAGGTGCAGTTAAACAGTGAAATACAGAAAAAATGGTTTCAGCGCTCATATCTTATACAAAGTAACATAGTCCAAGGTCGTTCCATCCGGAGCCCGCCACCGGACAAGGGGAAGAGGGCCTCTATCTAGTGAGAAAGCTATGTGCGGCTATGAACAGTGTGCTCATTACTGAAACAAAACCCAAGTGAAGAAATGAAACTCAGAGAGGAGCATTTCTCGGAATTGAACTAGATCAATTTCGAACAGCCTAAAATGGCGCCCAAATAGAAAATGGCGCAGCGAATGCTAATATACATGGAACATTGCGTAAGAATAAACAATTTCTATTCTAACAGACCGTCCTTTTAGCATGAGCTAAAACATTTTCTAACAGCAACAAGAGGAAACAAAACTACAAACAGTAATAAGAAATCTCATTAATAAACAGTTATGAGCACTCCATACTATCAACATCAGGAAGTGAAACAGTAAGGAGGGAGGAATTCTCAAACGTTTCTTCATCGATATTCATCAGATCCTCAATATCCTTTTGAATCATTATGGCAGCATTTGTGTCATAAATTGATATCTTCTTTTTAGGGGTGAGAATAGTGGTGCAATAGGAGCAGCAGAAGGGGAGACACTGAATAATAGCACAGCAGAGCACCAATACCACAATAAGATAAATCACTTTTTCAAGAATCCAGCCCCAGCTGCCAAAGAGAGACCAACTCCAATTTCTACTTTCCATTCCTTTGACGTTTTCAAGGATATCCAAAATGTGTTTGGTAATATCCTTTTCCATATTCTTGATCCCAACCACACACTGATCGCCCACTACCGCGCATACACCACCACTCTTGGCTAGGATAAATTCAACTGCATACCTGGTCTGTTCCGAATATATTCGCATACTTTCCAACTGAGTGGTGATGTCACGCAAAGCAGCTACTGTGGTATTAGATAAAATTTGCAGCTTACACCCAAAATATTCTCTAGCTTTCTCACCCCTGGCCATAAAGGTACCACCCAAAGTGAAAATAGAAGAAAGGATGTATCCAAAAGCGATCCCTTTACTATAATTATTGACCTCTATATCGGTCACTCCCCACAGAATTCTTTCGTCAGAGTCCTTTTAACCCATCGTATGTTAGGCTTGGTATATTTACAAGGTACACCCAAGGGCAATACCATTCCAAGAGCTACATCATCTGTACCATTGTGGACATTAGAATACGTCCCATTAGACAAAAAGAAAAAACCTGGGTGTGCATAAATCGGTCCCTCATAATCCACTGCTGCATACTTGGAGTTCATTCCAAAAGTACTTGGATCCTTGTCATTCATTAAGGGGATCGTATTCTTGTACAGCAATATTCCTGAGCAATTTATATACAGTGAAGTATCAGTGCTATTCACAATGCGGGATAATAGCCGGCCTCTCGGGTAACTATCAATTCCTTGTAATTCCAACCCTCCAATGTAACATTCTGTTTCTCAATATAGAAATTGTCGCAATAGGTATTGTTATCACAACCTGGATAACCCATTCCCAGTGGCTTTCTATCGTATAGACTTGGTCCCGGATAACCAAAACCAAATACTCCTTTCACTTCTGTTAATTGAGATGGCCGAGTATAAGTATAATTTACAAGTGACAATGGATATGCAGTCCACAAACTAGTGACAGATTGGGTGGGGTAACAAGCTGTCCCTTCTCCAAAGAACCTCTTCTGTGTCTCCAAGAATACATTATTCGAGGCTGTTCTTTTGTTTCTCTTCGAGGTGATAACCTTACCCTTGCTGCGTAAAGGTACACTTTGATCATTTTCCAAAGCCCATGACACCCCACACAGTATTATCATCAGCAAAACCAAAAGAACAACACATATTATTTTGTTCTGCCGTGTCCACACCATATTATGCTGTGCAAGAAGAACCATTGGCTGTTCTTCCTCAGCAACCTTTCTACCAAAGGGATGCATAATGAATTGCAAAGAGGCAAGAATGCAAAGAAAATATACAAGTTCTCAGTGTCTGTCAGAGCCTCACTGGTACAGGCTCCTATCGTCCATCAATAAGTTGACGCTCTTGAGCACCAGTGGTGGAGCTTGCTCCGTCCTAAGCTCTTTTAATCTATCCCACGTCGATAAAGATGGTATACCTGCAAGGTATACTTCTGTTCTCCCTACCTAATGTTCAGACAATAAGGGCAAAGTGGGTACAAAATTCTCCACTAATTTCTGTTAATTCCGTTGATACTGAACTCAGTACTACCTATCTTGCGCAGTCCATCCCTAATCTTTCTTCTCCTTGGACTCAGTATCCCTTAGCCAAGGGTGCAAATTGTACCTGGTAACCCCAGGCACCGTGTGATCAATAAACAAAGGCTCCTGAATAGCTTGAATTTCTGAGGGAACAGCCTCATTCAAAACATCATCGTTCTCCTTATCGGTCTGCGTACAGGTCAGCTGGGCGTCGCTGAAGGGAATAAACATGGGCACCTGCTCACACTCGCTGTCACCAACGCCCTCCTTGACCCACCGGTCGTATGGCAACTGCAAAGGAATCGTCCAGCAGTGAGTGGCGTGGACCCAGTTCTTTTCACCAGCAACCTTCACAGCTGTTCGTGTCACCAACAGAACCTGCTCAGGACCCTTCCAGCGCAGCTCTGAACTTTTCTTTTACTGGAAGTTCCGGATGAGAATAAAATCTCCAGGCTGAATGTCATGGCAAGGCCCCTCTGGTACAGAAGGTAGGGACTCTCGCACCTGTTGGTGAATAGAACGTAAACTTAACTGGCCAAGATAATCAAGCAACACAGGATATTCAATATCTGAGTATTTAACAGGACATGGGACGCCCCAGACATTCGCCGGGCGGCCGAACACGACCTCATGAGATGACAATCCTGTTCTAGAATGAGCTGTGGTTCTTGTTGACAAAAGAGCAAACGGTAGAGCTTCTGGTCATTTTAACCCTGTTGTCTCTTGGATTTTTGCCAATTTCAGTTTGAGAGTACCATTCTACTTCTCAACCAAGCCCACTGACTGTGGATGATTGGCAGTGTGAAATTTCTGCTTAATGTGCAACCCTTCACAAATCAATTTAATCACTTTCCCATTAAAATGACTTCCGTTGTCACTCCAGATAATTCGGGGCAAGCCGAAACCAGGAAAGTACTCTTTAAGGAGTACCTTCGCTGTCGTAATGGCCGTATTATCTTTAGTGTGGTAGGCCTCAACCCATTTATTGAACGCACATACAACCACCAAAACGTACTTAAGATTATAGCATCTCTCTAATTCGATTTAGTCCATTTGAAGGACTTCGAAAGGAAAAGTAGGTGGTGCAAAATTACCAGGTGGTGTAGGTGTACCCTTCCCTGGATTATGCATCATACAGACCATGCAGTATTTCACCAAATGCGCAGCTGTCTTGGAGATGTTATCATTATGCTACACAGGGGTTAACAATTTACTAATGCCTTTTGCACTAATATGAGCCGGACCATGTGCCATAGTAACCACAGGAAGAACATATGCATCGGGCAACATCCATTTCTGTTGCCCCGATTTATCAATCCAACACCCTTTCTCATTCAACTGTGCTGTACTCTCCTGCCATTTTGCTAGTTCCTCTATTGTGGCTTCGCTTTGTATCTCCTTTACACTCTCAAGGGTATTTTCAAATATAACAACCTCGGAAACCCATCTAGCTGGACCTGCAACAAACATGCGTTTCATTTTACTTTGGGCCATTTCCTTAGCTACCTGATCTGCAAAAGCATTTCCTCTACCCACGTCATCTGTAACCTTTCTATGGGCACTGCACTTGATTATTGCCAATTTCTTGGAGAGCGTTAAAGCAGACAAAAGCCGCAATATAAGGTGCCCATGCAGAATCTTGGTACCATGGGAGGTAAGAAATCCTCTCTCTCTGCCCAAAGCCGCCCAAAATTATGCGTGACCCCAAATGCGTACTGGCTGTCAGTATAAATATCAACAACTAACCCTTCACTCAATTCACAAACTCGAATAAGGGTAGAAAGCTCAGCAACTTGAGCCGACTGATAGGGAACCTGTGATGTCTCTACCACTGTCTGCAATGTAGTCATAGCATAAGCTGCAGTGGTGGTGCCATCTGGTAATTTAAAACAAGAGCCATGGACATATAGTTCGCCTTGAGGGTCAGATAAGGGAACATGAGTCAGGTCTACCCGTCCTTTTGTCTCTTCTTCCGTCTGAAAAATACAGTCATGTTTGTCGACTGCATCATTCTCAGAAGGGAGGGGTAGTAACGTGGCTAGATTCAGAGTGGCACATCTCTTGATTGTAATATGCTTAGCAAACAATGTCAATTCATAGCCAGTAAGATGTGCACTGGTGAGGTGCTATGTCTTTGTCTTATTCAAAAGTGTATCCACAGCATGGGGCGCCATAACTGTGAGGTCAGTATCAAGTGCGAGTCCAGCCGATTGCCTGATCGAAGTGGCCACAGCCGCGACTGCTCTCAGACAACTCGGAAGGGCCCTAGTAACAGGGTCAAGCACAGCAGAAAAATAAGCACAAGGCCTCTGTTTGTCCCCAAATTTCTGTGTTAGGACAGAAAGTACGCAACCAGCCATCTCATGGACATAGACACAAACGGTTTGTTATAATTCGGTGTGCCAAGTACCGGAGCTGAACAAAGCGCAGTTTTTAATTGCTTAAAAGACTGCTGGCATTCTGCGTTCAAGGCAAAGGCTCATGCACTGCTTTCGTTGTTAATACAAGCAAAGGTTTGATTAGTAGCGAGTAATTTGGGATCCACTGGTGACAGTAGGAAGTAATACCTATAAAAGCACGTACATCTTTCTGAGTTTGTGGAATAGACATTTTAACAATGGTACTGATATGCTCAGGGGTCAATCTCCTACCCTCCTTCGACAGTAGGTGACCTAAGTAGGTAACCTCCTGTTGACAATGCTGAAATTTCGAAAGAGAGACCTTATGTCCATGATGTGCCAAATGCAGCAACAATTGCACAGTACTGTCCTTACAACCTTGTTCCGTATCAGAAGCAATTAATTGGTCATCGACATATTGCACCAATACATTACCTGGAAGAAGCGATAGTGAATCCAACTGACTTTTCAATGCTTGACTATAAATACTAGGACTCTCCTTATAGCCCTGAGGAGTGCGACAGAATCTAAAGCTTCTGCCGGCCAGTGTAAATCCAAACAAATACCTACTGTCTGGATAGATAGGAATACTAAAAAATGCATTTTTCAGATCAATGACAGAAAAGAACTTAGCAGTAGATGGAATCATCGTTAAGAGCGTAGTGATATCAGGAACCACTGGAAACTGCGGAACCACAATTTTATTAACCTCTCGCAAATCAATCACAAAGTGATAAACATCATCAATAACATCAGGGGAACCCGAAGGTGTCCTCTTAAGGACCGGAAGAATAGGACTATTACAAATGTTGGCAGACGTCTCCTCAACTACTCCTTTTCGTATCAAATCTTGAAAAATCTGAAGAAGAGCTCATTCACCTGCCTGTGGTATCTTATACTGAGGAATGCGGGGTAGAATAGCATTATCTTTCATTTGTATAGAAACTGGCGGCATATGCAACAGACTCACATCTGTATCACCTGTGGCCCACAGTGTGGGTGGTACCTGATCAAATTCAGCTGGAAGGGGCGCATCCTGAGACAAACACTGCCTAGTGCTCACATCCGGACCCATAGTAATATAAACACCTGCAGGGGAGCAATATCTAGTGGCATGCAATTTCTTCAACAAATCCAAACCCATCAGATTTTCACCACAATTAGATGTTAACAAGAATGGAGATTCCACAGTGAAAGGACCAACAGTGAATATGAAGGGGCTTATAACCGGTACATCTGAAAAACCTACCGAAACATTATTATGGCCAGACTGAGCCGCCCCGGGGACCATATGTCGAGAAACAGAACTCTTTGTCGCACCTGTGTCTACCAAAAATTCCTTAGTCGAGCCTTGCAAATCCGCTGTGACATAAGGACCACGCTGATCGACAGGTATCTGAACTGGTCCCTCACTCTGTCCCTGGCTGTCCTAACTATAAGACATACCTGTCACATCATCCATGTCATAATCATCATGATAATACTGTCCATCTCTCGGATCATCAAAATAATTATTATCAGAACGGCCCACCCGAGACGCAACATTCTGATTTCTGTCGGTCCCATGGCCTCTACCACCAGAACCTCATCCTCTTGGGGACGCAACCTTCTGTAAAATCAAAGGGCGCTGGCTAGGCTAATATCCTTCCTCCTTACAATACGCACACTGATTCTGCCCCAAAGGTGTTGTGGAAGGCTGCTGAGTACGTGGCAGCTGTCGAGAAGGACCTCCTCATCCCCTATTATTTCCCCTAAATGCCCCCTGCAACATCACCTTCGTCTTTAGATCCTTATGTTTCTTATCAGTTTTATCCTTTTCCTCCTGATCTCAGTGTTCATAATATTGGGCCATATTCAAAATAACAGAGGAAGAAGACGTAGACCAAGTACTCTCAGATGCCTGCAAACGAGTCATAATTTCAGGAAGAAGGTTAGTAACAAACCTGTCAACAAACAACCAAACTCCTCCCTCACTGGACATATCCTGCCCACTATAATCCAAAAACGTATCTTCAAACTGAGTAAAGAAATCAGGCACACTCTCATCCTTCTTCTGCCGACAAGCCGTCAATCTGTCCCAACTTACCTTCTTAGGTGGAATAAGAGTGTGCAAGTACGTAATAATACGACCAGGCAAAGCAAGTATCTCAGCACGGGGTTTATCACCTGGCTTCCTTTCCTGATCCCATGCTTTAATTCCATCCCATGTACCGCCCAATTCTGCAACATGATCTTGAGTATGTACCTGTCTCCAAATATCAACCGGAACAAGAAGACCAAAAAACATTTCAGTATCAGCAAGAGTCATTACAGTAGAAGAGGCAGCCTCTGTTAGTTCTTAATAATAAGCTGCAGGATTTTTCCTAGGGTCAGGCAAAGTAGCCTTAAGGGCTAAAACCTCACTTCTTTTCCATGGAGTATAAACCCATTGCTCCTGAAAGCGAGCCGCTACGTCCGGTCTAGTTACATTACCGCGCTGGTCCGTTAACTCAGGTATTTCTGGATGATATATTGGATGAACTTCACGTATAGGGAACTGAGTAATTTTAGTGGGACTCTTATCATACAATCGAACTCTGTAAGAAACTATAGTGGCAATGTTTGCAAGCACCTGACCTGGGGCTAAATCAGCTTCATAGACACGGTCCTTAATATCAAATAGCACTTGTGGGGGCTCTGTTTCAATGTGTGTGCACCAAAGACCAATCAATGTAGCGGACATATGTTGGAGAATGTGCTGTTGTTGAAAAGGCTCAAACTCACGCACAGCTTGTCAAATGTCCTCAGTGTCATAAACCGGATTACTAGCCCACTTCATAGCCTGTCTTACTAATACATCCTTGTCATTCTCACCTACTCTAGAGCACACCAACGGACCCACTCGCTCCCTAAATTTCACCCAATCCCTGTCCTCAAACCCTCGTACTGGCGTTGCAGCATCCAAAACTATCAAAGGATGAATAACCATGGAAGGAGAAGCAACAGAATAAGTAGGTACAACTGTAGTCAATGTTTGCACCGGAGAAGAAAGAACAGAGGACACAGGAGTCGGAACAGTAAATGTACTAGAGGTCACAGTCATCAAAGATGGCAAGGACAAAGAAGGAACGGGGGCACCGTAGCCAAAGCTGTCGAAGTAACAGCCGTCGATACAGAACAACCGAAGCAGATGAAACAGGCGGCTGTGATTGTAAAGGAACAGTGGGATATATCCTCTGCAAGGCATAAGCAGGCGGGGGTCGAGTATCTAACAGCTCCTCTACAAAAGTATCATTTTTCTCGTTGACCAAATAAGACTTGTCAATATGCAGCCAAAATCTCCTATCTTCACATTCAGTTCCTGACTCCTGTTTTTCTCTATCATATGCTACAGCTTTTTGCGTCAATATTTGCATTTTCCCTTTCCGTGTGTCCCTCTCCATCTTTAAACGCCTCTGTTTGGCCTCCTTCTGCCAAGTCCTGAGGGAGTCAAACATCGACTGTCTACTTCGTCTCTTAAATAACTGTTCCTGTAAAAACCCAATCTTTTGTTCATCAAAGTTGCCCGTCAAAGGCCACAGCAACTCAGCATTGTCCCTCGTATATTTGTGCCATAATGTGCTAAACATAATAGGGTTAAGAGTAAGACCATGTTTCACATACATATCAAAATTAGGGCTGCCCTCAGGAGGTGCAGGCTGAGCTTCTTCCAATCGAGCATCTGCAGAACAACAACGACAACACAAATTCCAAAACTTGCTTAAGCCAGGCATTTTGAAAGATAAACAAAGTTGTTAATTTTACCTGGCAAAGTATTTGCAAATACTTTTTATCAAGACAGTCCTTAGACCATCCCAAAATCAAACCCAAACGGTACCATATCCACAAACAACCAAAAGAAACTCACCTGATATCAGTGGTACAAACGAGCCGGTTCTCCACTGCCGACTCTTCAGATTAAATGGTCAGATCCAAGGGTTTCGCCGTTCAGGACACCAGTCGGGATGACCAATGGGCGAGGCACCGTCCGGTGGGACAGAAGAAGCAGCTGCGAGTAACAGACACTCTTCTTGCAGGGATCCCTGAGCCGTCAATCCGACACGACGATGTCCTCGGCCTCCCCCCCCCCCCGTCTGCGGAAAGGGATGGATCAACCATCTGAAGAAGTCCCTGTTCGGGCGCCAACTGAAGGAAGTAACCCGTTTAGGGCCACCCGGGTCACTAATGACCACCTCTCAGCCTTCGGTACTAAATGAAGAGTCGGTCAGACTCTACTGTACAAACCAATAACTGTTTATTCGTATACACTCAGAGTGGATCCCCATCTGCCCAGTCGCTAGGAGTGCTGCAGAGGGAACTGAAATCAACCAGCATAAAGATACATTATGTACATTTCGTAACCGGGTGAGAACACGCCCACAGTGGAACTTTCCAAGCAGGTACAGTTAAACAGCGAAATACAGAAAAAACGGTTTCAGCGCTCATATCTTACACAAAGTAACATAGTCAAAGGTCGTTCCATCTGGAGCCTGCCACCAGACAAGGGGGAGAGGGCCTCTATCTAGTGAGAAAGCTATGTGCTGACATGAACAGTGTGCTCATTACTGAAACAAAACCCAAGTGAAGAAACAAAACTCAGAGAGGAGCATTTCACAGAATTGAACACAATCAGTTTCGAAGAGCCTAAAATGGAGCCCAAATAGAAAATCGTGCAGCGAATGCTAACATACATGGAACACTGCATAAGAATAAAAATTTCTATTCTAACAGCCCCCGCCCCATTCCAGAGACTAGTCAACCAGGTACTCTCCGGGCTGGAGGAATTCAGCGCCGCTTACCTGGATGACATTGCGTTGTTCAGCTAAACTGGGAGGAACAATTGCAACACCTCTGCAAATTGTTGAAGGCTCTGCAGAAGGTAGGCCTCACTATCAAGGCCAGTAAGGGCCAGATAGGGCAGGGATCTGTGGTGTACATAGGGCACCAGGTAGGAAGCAGCCAGGTGGTACCCCTGCAGCCTAAGATCAAAACCATTCTGGCTTGGGAGCCCCCCAAGAACCAGTCAGAGGTGAGAGCCTTTTTAGGTCTCACCAGGTACTACGAACGGTTTGTCAAGTGGTATGGCACAATTGTTGCCCCCTTGACAGCGCTGACTTCAAGGAAGCAGCCAAGGAAAGTGATCTAGACCAATGCCTGTCAGACCGCTTTTGATGCCCTGAAATCTGCCATGTGCAAGAACAAAAATTTGTTGTGCAGACAGATGCTTCAGAGCGTGGTGTGGGAGCAGTACTCTCACAGTTGAATGACGAGGGCTTGGACCAACCCGTGGCTTTTATTAGTAGGAGGCTACTTCCCAGGGAACAGAGGTGGAGTGCAATTGAGAGAGAAGATTTTGCTGTGGTCTGGGCGCTGAAGCAGCTAAGACCCTAATTGTTTGGAACTCACTTCCGGGTTCAGACAGACCACAGGCCCCTCAGATGGTTGATGCAATTGAGGGGTGACAACCCAAAACTGTTGAGGTGGTCCATCTCTCTACAGGGAATGGACTTTACGGTGGAACACCACCCTGGTTCAGAACACGCCAATGCTGATGGTCTGTCCAGATTCTTCCGCCTTAGTGATGAAAACTCCCAAGAGGGTGGGTAGATCTCCCCACCTTTCAGCTGGAGCGGACAAGTGTTAGACATGGCATATTTGGCGTGCTTTACCCTGACTTTTTTCCTTTATATCCTGTATTTTTGATGCTGTTATGGATTTCGTTTTTGCTGGCTTAGATGCTTTAGGCACTTTGCCACTGCTGATCAGTGTCAAAGTGCAAGTGCTCCCTGAGTAAATTGTTATTACAATTGGTTCTCCCTGATTTTCATATTTGATTTACTGGTAAGCCCCTAGTAAAGTGCTCTAAGTTTGCCAGGGCCTGTAAATCAAATGCTACTAGTGGGCTTGCAGCACTGGTTGTGCCACCCACATGAGTAGCCCTGAAAAGGTATCTCAGACCTGCCACTGCAGTGTCTGTGCGCAGTTTTAAACTGCCATGTCAACCTGGCAAATGCACCCACTCGCCAGGCCCTAACTTTCTCTAGTCTTACATGTAAGGTACCCCTATGGTAGTCCCAAGGTGCCCCCATGGGCAGGGTGCAGTATATGTAAAAGGCAGGACATGTACGGGACATGTACGGGTTTGTGTGACATGTCCTAATAGTGAAATACTGCCAATTTTGTTTTAGACTGTCTGGTTTTGGAGTGACAGGGGCTGAGGATGTCCATTAACTGTAGACAGCCACTGGGGGGTTGAGGTGTGCCTGGCCCTTCCTGGATGACTCAGAGCTGAGCTGAATGGGGCTTGGCTGCATCTAGAGTAGTGGGAGGAGTTTTTCTTGCACCTGAATAGGGACTGTCTCCCTTGAACAATGCTGTCTCCACCCACTGTGGTCATACTGCATCAGTGAGGACAGAACTGGTTTGGACTGGGCTCAGAGACCCTTGAACAAAGAGAACAAAGACAAAATGGGGTATAAGTAGTAGACCTTAAACCCCAGAACCTTAGATCACTTCTGGACTCAAGAGGAACCTTTGACAAGGAGAAGAGCTGAAGAGCTGTGAGTAGGAGTACTGCCCCTTTGCTGTGTGCTGTGTGGGGTTGGCCTGCAGTTGCTGTTTCTGCCAAGGAAAGGACAAAGACTGGAACTTTTCTGTGAACCTGCTTGAAGAAGAATCTCCAAGTGCCTGTGTGTGCTGGCCTCCTGTTCTGAAGTCTCAGGGACACAAAGTCTTCACCCCCAGCTCCCCTGAACTGTGCTGCTGAGAGTTCTTACCTGCCAGGGGGTGCTTGTTCCAGTTCTGGGCCTCTGGAGGTTGTTCCTGCTTTTGGGAGCTGGAAGAAAGCTGAAGAACTAAAGAAACTGACGCATCGCCCTTCTTGCGGCTGTTTTTCCGACGCAGCCCCGCCATGCAGGAATAATTTCCACGCACCACTGCAGCTGCAGAGACGACGCAGTGCCTGCAACTGCAAGAACTGACTCATCGTGGGATCGAGGCTGAAGAAAACCAACGCAGCGCCGCTTGCGACCTCCACATCGATCGCAAGCACATCCCAGATTTCCACGCATAGTACCAGTGCAGCAAGTTTTCCCGACTCATCACCCGTAGACCAGAATGGTCTTGGATTCGACGCTTCACTTCCCCCTACAGTATGGATTCGATGCATCACTTCTCCTGTGTGCAGCAGAACTGTCGCATCGCCTCCCCAAGGCGTCAGGAACTGACGCATCTCTTATTTCCCCGACGCTTCCCATCTCTGCGGTTGTTTGACCTTGTGAATTTTGACGCATCTACAGTTACTTTGTGTAGAATCACGCATCCATAGTTTTCTATGGACCAAGTTGCTTGAAACCTTTTAAAGACATATTCTTATTACATCTATGTTGGATTTTTGTCGTTTTGGTCTTGTTGAGTTTAGATAACGATACTTTATTTTTCCTAAACTGGTGTGGTTTCCATTTGTGGTGTTATCACTGTATTAATGTGTGTTTTGAGTACAAATACTTTACACATTGCCTTTGGGATAAGCCTGTCTACTCTTGCCGAGCTACCCAGGAGGTGAGCAGGGGTTATCTGAAGTGTGTATCCCCCTTACCCTGACTAGAAACAAGGGTCCCTATTTGGACAAAGGTACCTACCTCTGTCAACTATAGACCCCCATTTCTAACATGTACCATTCCTTCTGCGGCC
Source organism: Calotriton arnoldi (assembly GCA_963921515.1). Taxonomy (NCBI): domain Eukaryota; kingdom Metazoa; phylum Chordata; class Amphibia; order Caudata; family Salamandridae; genus Calotriton; species Calotriton arnoldi. The sequence continues at coordinate 429,859 of CAWUFW010007425.1, forward strand.
ACTTGTAAAGTAAGAACTAGACGAGCTGGAGAGCCAAGGTTTCATTGAAAATGTGTCTAGGCCAACACCATGGGTCTCCCCCATGGTAATCGCAGAAAACAGGAAGCAGCCAGGGAAGATACGCCTCTGCATCGACACACGCTTTCCTAATCAGGCCATCAAACAAAAAAGACACAGAACGCCTACAATGGATGACATCATCACTGACCTCAATGCAGTATGCCACCAACTGCTTCTCTCCAAAGAAAGCAGGTGTATCACCATATTTTTAACACACCTGCGGCTGTGCCGGTATAAGCAGCTGAACTTGGCATTTCCACAGCAGCAGAGGTTTTCCAGGATGTCATCCGGGAAACACTGTCTGGCCTCTAGGGCATCATGAATTTGAGTGATGACATTCTAATATATTCCGCTACAGCGGAAGAACACCACCGGCACTTGCGAGCCACACTACGATGCCTATCAGAGCACGGCATCACCTTACACCAGAAAAATGTTTCCTTTTTCCAAAACTCCATTGAGTTCTTCGGCTATGTGTTCAACCAAGATGGTGTGAAAGTTGATCCCTGAAAGTCGCAGGCCGTACAACAATATCCTGCCCCTGCGACTGTCTCTGAAGTCCAACGTTTTCTAGGCATGCCACCTGCTGCAGTAGATTTATCCCCAACCTGGCTACCATTGCCGAACCCTGAGAGCCCTCACCAAGGTCAACATCCCCTGAAAGTGGGGCACCACTGAGGAGAGAGCATTCCAAGCAGTAAAGGCAGCCCTGCTGAGCAAGACCACCATGGCCTACTTCGATTCAAAGAAACGGACCAAACTACTGGTCGACTCCAGCCCAGTCGAATTGAGTGCCGTGCTTACCCAGGAAGTAGAGCAAGGGAGGTGGGCTCCATTAGCCTTCGCCAGCAATGCACTGACACCGACCGAGTAATGTTATTCGCAGATTGAGAGAGAGGCCGTAGCAATTAAATGGGCTTGTGGACATTTCCACCTGTACCTCTATGGGAGGCCGTTCAGAATCATCACTGACCGCCAACCTCTTGTCTCTCTTTTCTGTGGCTCTGCTCCACACCCACCACCATTGATTGAATGCTGGGCCAGCCAACTGCAGCACTACCACATGGAAGTCACCTACCATCAAGGGTCCAAGACCCCGGCGGACTTCCTCTCACGCCATCCACCCTCACTAGCCAGTGAACCCAATGAGAACATGGACGCCATTGAAGACTATATCAATATGGTCTCCCAGAGGGCTTGGCCCCAAGCACTCATTCTACTAGAAATCCAAGGCAAGACCACAATGGACTTGGTGCTAGAGAGAGTGCTGAATGCTCTGCGAAATGGCTAATAGCACTCCTTTCTATGCAATGCCAATGGGTGGCAAGGCTTGAAAAGAGAACGACTCACAAAAAAGTGGCGAGTGCGGAATTAGCTGAGCGCCAATGGATGGGCTCATCCTGATGGGGCAGCACTTAGTAATACCAGAGAGACTGCAGCACCAAGTAACAGAACTGGCTCATGGAGGACATCAGGGGACAGCAAAAATGAAGTCCTGCATAAGAGGATGGGAGAATAACCATAGTCGTTGAAGGTTACTTCAAGTACCCCCTCGCTGAAGTTGTTGACTCTACAGCCTTCCGTAACGTAGCACGAGTGCTTGAAAAAGCTTTCGCACTCTTTGGCATACCAGAAGAGATAAATATGGACAATGGACAGCCTTTCCAAGGCTCTGAATTCCAGGAACTTCTAGAGTGTTTAAGTATTTGGCGTCATCGAATCACGCCACAATGGCCGCAAGCAAATGATTAAGCAGAGCGGTTCATGCGGACAGTGAATTAGACCCTCAGAATTGCCGTTGTAGAAGGGACCATTCCTGAAATCACACTCCAGAAGTTTGTGAGGGAATACCGCGGAACTCCACATTGTAATACCCAACACTCTATAGTGGTCGCTAATGCTCTCGAGTGATGTCGCCAGGTGGCAAAGTGCTGCTCATAGACCACCGACAAGGATGTGAGTTCCGAACACCCTCTAAGCCGGGTGTGTGGACCATCATCCTGGTAAACGGACCATGATCACTACTGTAAAGGAAACAAACTGGGAACATCTCATGGTTCTGGGTAGTAGACTTCAGCCAGTAATCTGAAGCAGGAGAGGGAGAGAACAATACCACATGGGAGAGCTGCCTAGACCGGAAGGCCAGGTAGAGGAAGAAGTTAGCCCTGGCGATGAAACCCCCAGCCGGCCCTGGAAGAGCTCAATGCTGAGGCCGACTCCCGCAGCAACCAGAGACTGGAAGAAATGAGAGGACATTCTCAGCAACAATGATATCACCTCCGACCCAACCCACCACCGAGCCAGAGGCTCAGAGTCTTTGCATGTTGAGTTCATTGCCAAGTTGAGAAGGGATGTAATAACCTGCTAACCCCTCCCCCGTGGGGACTATGCCCCGGAAACACACCATGTACATCCTCTGGCCAAGCGTGGCCAGAGGGTATATAATAAATGGGTGGAGACCGCTTGGGGACTTTACGGCCCATACCAGTAACCAAGTGTGTCACTAGTTTTTGTTGTGCTTCCTCTACCTTGCCTGCAAGTTTTACTCGGCGGGCCCTTTTCACACCTGGGGTGGCCCCCGACACAGAAACCATCTGGTCTGGATGCAGTGGCAGAGGGCCCCTGGTGGTGCATGGGGCATGCCTCGCAAGATAAAAAGGGCCTGGGCTGAGCTGACCAGCGCCTGCTGTGAGACCTCGGGAATCAAGCTGAGGCAGCTCATTGTGCAGTGATGGGAGAGCTTGGTGAGCCAAGGGTTAGTCCCAGGACTGTGGGCTGCCGGTGCCAGCTGGGAGTGGCCTGTGTTGTGGTGGCTGTGGGACCGGGTTAGAGCCCCAGAGAGATCAAGTGGGCTCCTCCTCCCCCGATGGGCGACTGGATGCTGAGGCACTCATGGGATTTCTCGTTGCCTAGGGGCACCGACAGGGCCACAGCCCAAGTGAAGACACCTGACCCTGCTGGCGCTTGTTCAGCCTCCCCTGAAAGACACACCTGGGGCTGCTGAAGATTGCAGGGCCGGCAGACACGGCGAGAGGAGGCCAGCACGGGTCCATACACACAACCAATGGAGGTGTTCCAGTGGTACGGTACTCTGTCATTAGTGGTGCCCTGTGAAGCTGTCTTTAGGGCTTGACATCTCACACACAAGGGATCCTCAGGTGTCCCCGGCCTGTGGGGGATCTGGCCAGAATCATCTTACAGGACTGCTTAAAGTACACTCTGCATAGCTAGGGGACAGGATGGTGTGAGGTAAATCCTCCTAGGCGTCAGAGCAACTGTGAATGGACTACTTTATGGGCACAGCAAAAAGTTGATCGACACAGACAGATATGGGGACCATTACCCCGGGTCCAGGATCAGAGCCCTCGGGATCAAAAATCTTTGCAGCCATCGTAGGCTCCAAGCAGGACCTAGAACACAAAATGGATGCTTTCACCATCAAGGTCAACCTGCTGTGGTAAGATCTACGAGGTATATTAGAACGTTCAAGGGAGACTTAGGACAAGCTGTAGACCCTTACACAAGAGGTGAAGGACTTGACGACCAGTGTGCAGCCTATCGGAGCAGGCAAGTCATTTTGAGAAGCACCTGGAAGACGCAGCAGGGAGACCTAAGCACTGCAACTTATGGTTTGTGGGGTTCCTAGAGCAGGTGGAGGTGAACACTGTGGAGCTGTTTCTGGAATGGTGACTTGTGGGACTGCTGAAAAGGGAGGACCTATATGACTTCTTTGTGGTTAAGAGGGTTCACTGGACATTGGCCAGGTGCCCCCCCGCCAGGTGCCCCCCAAGGGCCATCATCACAAAGATCCTCAACAACAGAGACCAGGCTGGAATTCTCCAGTGGGCCAGAAAATACTGAGATCCCAGATTTGAGGGACACACTATACGAATTGTCCCAGACTATACATGCAGCGTCCAGGCCCAAAGAAAGTTGTTCATGGCAGTCAAGCAAAAACTCTGAACACTGAACCTTCACTACATGCTCTGGTATATGGCCAAGCTGAGGCTGGTAGGGGGGGCGCTCTCACTTCTTTGGCTCTCTGGGGCAGGCCTGGGATTGGCTGGCCCAAAAAGACATGCCCTTGCCTGACCAAACCCTGCGCAGGAGCCCCCGCAGATCTGGCCCCAGGAGAAGGCCTAGTGGGTCTGCTAAGTGATGGAGATGGGGAATGATCCATGGCGTGGAGGTGCAGCACATAGAGAGGCAACCAGATGGCATGCTGGGAGTGGCTGGGGTCTGAACTGGGGACACTTTGGAATCCTTGGATAATAATCCCTTACAGCCGCCGCTGCAGTCTACCACTAACTGTTGGTGACACGAGGATGGGGCCTCAACTGAGTGTTGGGGGGGTTGTTACGCTTTGTATGGGAGCCACCTTGCACTGGATATAGGGCTATGAATGTAATAGATGTGTAAGTGAAACAGGGGTACAGTGGGGTTGTCACATCATGGGGACTTTGCAACCTAGGAAACTATAGGGACTCCCGGAGAGGTCACCCCTTTCCCCCCAAGTGTGATCCCAGTGGGGAGCCCTGGAGGTGGGTTGCTGGACTCACCAGAAATTGTACTACTAATTCACAACAAAAACAGCTCTGCAAGGCTATTCAGCCATAGCATTGGAATGTGGACTTAAGGCAGGAATGGGAGGCGTGATTTGACCATTATATTCATGAGGAAACATCACGGTTTGAAGGTTTTAAGTGTTTACCCGGGGGGGAGGGGACTGGGCTGTGTTGGGTCAAAGTTTTACTATGTTGCACAGTATTGCTAGAGCTTCACAGCAATTTTATAATGGGGTACTATATGGTAAGGAAGGACAGAAGTAGGAGGGGTTCTAATGGCCTTGGCCCTGATGAGGTGGATCGGGGTGGCATGCACCATTACATGCATGACAGGATCAGTAAAAGTCATTTACTGGAACACCAGGTGCCTACACGATTTCACTAATGCTATAGAGTACACACCTATTTGAGGCGTGCTGTGGCAACAAATGATAGACGGAATGGTGAATGAATCAAACATTCATCGAGTCGAGAGATCTGGGTTAAATACATTGTTCTTTAACTCACTACGCCACTGGATTCAAGCTAGCCTGGCTGATGAGGGGTGATGCCCCAAAGCCGGTCCCAGAATGCTTGTTTCCGGTCCAGGGAGGTCATGGCTTGGCAGTTCGGACATTGACTGTTCCCATGAGGAACAGGGTGTAGACTGATTTGCATATGGCTGGGTCCAAACTGGGGTGGCGTGGTGAGGAAAAGAGCAATGGATTAAACCCAAGGTCCTTGTGACTGGGGGTGAATGTTTGCATTGTTCAGCATTTTGTCCATCATTTGTTCCTTTTGTCTTTGTCGCCCTAATGGGGAAGGTTATGCCCAGATGTTGGTCCCGTGCTCACTGCGCCACTGGTTTCATGCTAGCCTGGCTGATGAGGGGTAATGCCCTGAAACCGGTCCAAGGATACTTGTTTACGGTCCAGGGAGGACCTGGCTTGGCAGTTCAGGCTTTACTGTTGCCATGAGGAGCAGCATCTAGACTGATTTGCATATGGCTGGGTCCAAACTGGGGTGGTGTGGTGAGCAAAAGAGCGATGGATGAAACCCAGATTATTATGACTGGGGGTGGATGTTTGCATTGTTCAGCATTCCATATAGCATTTGTTCCTTTTGTCTTTGTCACCTATTTGAGGTGGCATTGAGTGGGAATAGCAATGTTGTAGGAGACCCATTTGGTTGAATAGGAAACTAACAAACTAAAGAAAAAATAACATGGAAAACTATACTCCTCAACTTACTCAACATATGTCAAGGGAGTGTCCATATGGGTAGACCCAGGGGTGCCGTTCCAGTATAGTGAATCCCTGGCCTGATCTATGGGCTCTTGTATGGGATGGAGGCATGCATGCTTAAGGTCTATACCCCCAATCATGATGACAAGGGATTCTTTGGGAAAATGCGAGACCTGCTTGCCTTCTGTGTGGGCATCTCACTCATTTGTGTGGGTGATTTTAATTGTGTCCTAAATGGTGACTCAGAGAGGATGCCCCCATGTAGGAAGGTGAAGCCAGGCATGGTGGGCGCCTAGGCTAACGTCCTGGTGCAGGTGGACTGCATAGATGTTTGGAGAGAGCTCCACCCCACAGTGAGTTCACCTCCTATTCAGTGGTACATCACATGCATGTGAGACTGGCTAGGTTTCTAATTTCATGGGACCTTGGGGACCGCATACAGACAGTGGAGCATCTGGGAAGATTTTTGTTTGACCGCACACCAGTGCTCCTCACATACATGTGGGCCCACAGCTGACAGGCTGTCCCCACATTGTGGCTTCAGCTGGGTTGTGGGGTGACTTTGGACCCTCCAAAATGGAATAACCACATGGACTCTTCCTGGAAATGCAACGACAGCATTTACTAACTGTCACAACAGGGAGAAAACCCTACATCATACAACACAGACTGCACCTCAGTCCTACTCAGGCTCTATCAGGCTTTCTCCAATTCCTGCTCGCAGCCAGGCCTTTTTATACATAAAATCAAAATGGTTTATTACACAGAGTAAATATTAGTTGACTTGTAAGTTACAGATTTAAGATGGAAAAACACTTGAAGACATGTGACATCATAACCCCGAGTTCCGACCTAATCCATTATACATTCTTTATTGCACTCCCCACAGTGCTGGACAAACGAGCATTCATCTGCTTTTGAATGCATGTGAGTTTCATGGTTAGCGCAATTTAAGTGAAGTGTGTGCTCCCAGTATTGTGCGCCTAAAACCTGCATCTGCTTAGAGCCAAATTACATTCCTGTGCCCATTGTTTAATCAAGCACCTTTTTTTTTAAAACTTTTATTTATTTAAGTTTTAATCCCCCAAACAGAGAGTAAACATCAACTCAGCAAAGAGATGAACTCAAAGATGAAAAAAAAATAAAAAATAAAAGGAGAATACATAGAGCAACTAAAATTGACGAAGCAATGATATCAGTATAGATCACATCTGCACATGGAGTACCTGACAGAATGGCAATGACACATCTCCATTTACATATCCAGAAAAACAGAAAAAGTCAGGGTTTAGTGGCACCAGCTACAAGTACCAAAAATAGCTCTAAAAAGAGGGGAGACATAAGGGATCAAATATCTAGGGCATGTTTTAGCTTCGTCCATCAAACTAATATACAATTGTATCATAGAGAGGAGCGACTGTTAACCCCTGAAATTATGCCTGGGGATGTACATGGAGTGTGACTGCCTGTATACGCTTAACATACCCTAGCAAGGCTATCAGTGGGGTGGGTTGTAGCGCGCAGTCGACCATCTGGGATAAGTAGCGAAAGACTTCCCCCCAGTATGTCAAAATGGGTGTACAGTTCCATGCCAAGTGCGATAAGTCGGCAATGTCTGGAACAGCTATGTGATTTGGTGGTGTCTATCTTGGTTAGTAAGTACAGTGTGTAAATATTTAGAATGCAAAAGTTTGTGCTGATAATTACTAGAGACGTAGTGTGTTTGTTCGCAGCAATAATGCCATGTCTGGTCCGGTATGGAACACCCCAGGTCTCTATCCCAGTCCTCTCTGGCCCCTGTGCCAGCCGCTGGCCGGAGTGATAAGGATAAATGATATAGTCATGAAACGAGATGGGCTCCACTGGGTGACGTGATAGTTAGTGTAAGTGGGGGAAAGTCTGCCGGCCCCCTTGGGGAAGAGGGGAACACAACTCACACGGCGTTTCGCAATCTATGCAAAATAAACTTGTCCATGTAGGATGCATCGCGACCTGCCGTTAAGTCTGCAACAGTGTGCAACTGGGTATCGTTGAAGAGCTCACCTATAGTGTGTAGCCCATACAGGGATAAAGTGCGTTTGGTGAGTGTTTCTGTTGTTGGAGGTAACCAAGGATTATCCAGCAATGGTATATGGGGGGAATACAGAAGATCAGCATTTAGATATCTTTGTAGCTTGACCCAGGCCCAGTATGTAGTTTGCAATGTTTGTATTTCGGTTGGTATTCTAGGCAAGCCACAGGGTATAATGAGAGTGGAAGTTTAATCCACCGATCTATTTGTGTTGACCATCTATCAATTGCGGGCCCGTAGTTGAGCCGGATAACCTCCGGAGCACTTTGATGTAGGACCATGCCCAGATATCGGGGGTTCGGCATACCAGCGCAGTGGGAAGTCTAAGGTAAAGTGGACAGTGGACTCCGTCAATGGAAACATTTCTGATTTATTCCAATTTATAGCAAGCCCAAAAAAAGCCCCGAAGTGTACACCCTCTCGAAGCAGAGGTGGGAGATTAGTCTCGGGGTCCCAGACAAATAGCATCACGTCGTTGCATAGAATGAGGCAAATAGCGGTCCCCGGTGAAATCTTAGCCCGCGTTGTGTCGCTCTTGCAGGTGTCACACTAAGGGATCCATAGCAATGATAAATAGTAGGGGCAATAGTGGGCATCCCTGTCTTGTGCCACGCGTAAGTGTGAACTGTCCGGTTAGATCACCATTTATTCGAAGTCGGGCCGTCAGTTAACATAGAGGAGGCGGATAAGTTTAGAAAAAATGGCGGGAATTCCCAACTTTTGTAGTGTGGCATATAGAAAGGACTACTCCAGCGAGTCAAACACTTTCTCCTCGTCTAGTACGATCGCCGCAGCAGGAAGTTCAGGATCAATTTGGTTAAGCACTGCAAAAACTGCATGGAGGTTAACCAATGTGGAACGGCTGGGGACAAATCCGGCCTGTAATGGGCAAACTATCTTATCCACCAGGAGGGACAGGCGGGTGGCAAGGACTTTAGCTAAAATGTTGTAGTCTTGATTTCGCAATGATAATGGCCTATAGGACGCACAACAATGAGGGGGCTTATCGCATTTAAGCAAAAGCGTAACTACCGCTTCTCGCATAGTAGGGGGGAGGGACCCATCCTCTAGTGTCTCCGCATATACCTCTGGTAAGTGGGGAATTAACAGGGTCTTGTAGGCTTTATAGAATGCACCCGTCAGTCCATCTGTGCCAGGAGCACGAGTACCACCTAGATCATCAATAGCTTGCGCGGTTTAGTCTGCATCAATGGGCGCGGCCAGAAACTGGTGTTGCCCCCCATCTAGCCACACCATTGCCACCTCAGCGAGGTAATCAGTAAGTGCATCACCCGCAGGAGGGTCCCGTGAGGTATATAAGCGGGTATTATAGGAGAGAACAGCAGATGCAATGTCCTCCCTGCACGTGAGCGATGTTCCACCATCTAATTCAAGATGTGTGACAAAGGAAAATTGATGCTGAGGGCGAAGAAGTCTGGCCAGTGTCCAACCGGGACACTCGGCTTCGCCATATACCCAAGCCTGTGCATATTTGCCAATATAGTTCACCTCCCGCGCTGCTAGTTCCTGAAATTCGCAAAGGAGCGTCACACGCTTGTGAGCTGTGGGGGGGAGTCATTAGTCTGAGTTTGTAAGTCAATTACTCAGAGTTTCCCTTCCACTGTCTGAAGGTCCCTATGAATGGAGCGTAGTACTCCCGCCTGTTTGGCAATACACACCCCCCTAATGTATGCTTTGAAAGCTTCCCAAAGGTTAGCATGCTGCTCTACTGTTAACAGTATTTAAATGAAAATACTCCACTATGGCCTCTTTGACCTTGCTACAAAACACTTCATCAGGTAATACCTCAGAGGGGACGTGGCAGGACATGTAGGGTCGCAAAACACTGGGAATGTTGAGAGTCAAAAGAACAGGTGAGTGGTCTGATAGTGTACGTGGGTAATTTTCAATTGCAGAGACAGCTAATAGGAGTTGGTGAGAGAGATAATAGGAGATGGGGAGAGAGATACCAATGATCTATATGGGACCAAGAGCCATTTTGAGCTGAGGAGAAGGAATAATCCCGAATAGTGGGGTATCAGGCTCTCTAGGCATCTTTAAGCAGGAAATACTGCAATAGGGAGGTGAGTGCCCGTACTGCGTGGGATTTAGTGATCTGGCATGAGCCCGTCTAAGTATCTAAGGAGGGGTCTAGTGTGAGGTTAAAGTCGCCTCCTATAAGTATATTGTCTGCTGACAGTCGAGATATATGTGTAGATATGTTAGTAAAGAATTCAGGAGAGTCTACATTTGGGGCATAAACGTTAATTAGTAAAAGGGTTTCACTCCCAATCATGCCAGTTACCAGGAGGTAATGACCATCAGGATCAGCGGCCACCTTCCGGACCTTGAAAGGAATTGATTTGTGGATCAGGATGCACACTCCTCTAGAGAAGGTGCTGTAGCTTGCATAAAATCGATTGTCCCCCCATGGTGCTGCAAAGCGATTAGCGTCGTGTGGGTCATAGTGGGTTTCTTGCAAAAAAGCCGGTAAACATCGTTTACCCCGCATGCGAAACAACGCATGCCATTACAACGCGGTCATTGCAACGACTGTGTTGTTACATCTTATGCCATTACAACGCAAGCTGTTACAACGACTTGCTGTAGGGGGCAGAAGGTGTTGGATTTTAAATCCAACACCTTCCCTACTGTTGCACAGACTGGAATTGGAATAGTAAATTATACTATTCCAACATCCAGCGCTCCCCCCTACAGCAAGTCGTTGTAATGACTTGCGTTGTAATGGTATGCGATGTAACAATGCAGTCGTAATGACCGCGTTGTAATGGCATGGTTCTAAATGCATGCGTTATAACGTGACCTATTCAAGAAAGCCACCTGGACAGAGTGCCTAGACCGATAAGACAGCACCTGTCGCCCTTTTCTGGGGTTGGAAAGCCCTCTAACATTCCATTAAAAGTAATGTTTAAATCCGGCTCGCAATTCAGCTACTATAGCTGCAGTCCCATCCAGTGGGGGGGCCTCTGCTCCACATGGACCCTCTGTGTCCTCACATCTGGGGATTTTGGTTGTGTCGAATGAGAGCTGGCGCTGCTTAGGATCAGTACGCCCCATTGTGTGGCAGTGTAGTGCCGTATCGTATAAAGCGGGGGAGTAATGTATGATGATACTGTGCTTCCAGCAGCCCACAGCTCCTAGACTTCAATCCCCCCCGATAGAGTCCCACTCATTTAATCTGGCTAATTGGCGATGTGGCTGTAAGTAAAGCTAACCAGAGTGGTCTATCAAGGCAAAGTGCGTGAGAGCGCTAGGTCTACAGAGGGGGAGCAACCCAGCAATCGCAAATATGTTGCCTCCACATTTTGCCCATCTTGGCAGTTAATGCAGGGGGAGGAGATTTTCAACTCCCAGTAGTGCACGAGTCATGCAGCATGATCCACACAGTGCACCACCTGCAACCAGTGACAGTCGATCTCAGGTGGCGAAGGCAGTAACAGGGAGACAGCGCTCTTTACAGCCGCAGGCACTCCACCGCAGCCAGTAGCTGAGACGCCTTGTCACTCCACACCCCGCTCTTGGATGCGGCAAAGATCTCTCATCCCGCTCAGGCCCGCCGATCACCAGTCATCCCGGGGCTAGATTACAGCAGCCCTGCCACCTCGCATGTACGTGGCCCCGCCCTCAGGCTCACCGGCGACCCCTGTCATCACGGGGCCTCCGAGGGCCACGTGGGGCCACGCTGAGCAAAAGCTGCAGCGACTCTCTCACCAAGCCTAGCGGGCCCTCCAGTAATCTGGTTCATACCACATCGTCAGGGGTATCACTCACTCAACGATTGCCGTTAGGAAGCCGGTGGAGCGATGGAACACTGCATTTATGGAATGGTGGCTCTGGAGCTTCATGGATGAGCGGCCATCTTGGTGCTTGTCCCAGCCACGCCCCCTTTAATCAAGCACCTTAGCCCTGTGTGTGCTCTGGGCTAATTTGATTACATGAACCCATTGACTAATCAGGCCACGATCTGATTGAAGGCACGGGGTACATGCCGGTGGACTTGTGTGCTGATGTAAATGCTTTCAAGTCTGTTAGACATGAGTTGACCTTTAACAGAAAACACTTTTAAGTATTCCTATTCTACTACATCCTTAAGGGAACTTTTTCCCTTGCTAGTGTCAGTGCGAAATCTGGGCCTAAACTGTTTTTTAACCATGAACAGTTGTATGGTTTCTGCTTATGTATGTTGTTCCACTATTTTCTTGTGTTTCATATTTTCTACAGCATGTTCATCTTTCACATTTCCTACAACATCTGGAGATCCTGAGGGATGCCGCTTTTCGTTCTGACGTCATTATGGTGTTAACAGGCTATTTTGCTGAGAACTGGGGGACATGTTAACTAGGAAGCTGGAATCGGATGCGCTTAAAGTTGTCCTGTTGGGGGAATGTCTCACTAAAACGCCAGGCCAGAAAGAATAACACGGGACATTGTTGTCTGGCCTTGTCTGTGGTGTTCAGGCTAAATCCCAGGAAAAGAACAGAATGCGAAAACATATGCAGGTTCCGTTCCATGTGAAAGTACAATGTGGCACAAAGCAAACATTTTTGTATACTAGAGTGTGCAAAAGAGAATGAGGCATATAACGTGCACAGTTAGGCTAACATAGGGAAAATTACAATGGGCCATGCAGGAAACACACAACATAATTGTACATTGTATTCCTTTTGTTGTGCTGGAAATATGCCTAGTGCCCTTGGATGTCATGGTAAGTCCCACATTTTGAATAACACTTCATAATAACTCAGTGGAAGACAGTTCATCACCAGAAACAAATCATCCTTATGCTTCTCTTGTCTGTGGCTCCTGGTGGCTTGTAGGTCACATTTAGAGCTTCAATGTACATCAGCATAAGGAACACAGATTGAAGAGCAGAGAGGTAACTTAACCCTCAGTGCTATTGCTTTCCTAAGGAGGCCTTTTTCAACTTGGTGCCTGAGATTAAACAAATGCAAAGCTGAATGTCAAAGTCTTGACTAGACATATGTGAACTACAGAGGTCTATAACGTTACTAAAAAGGCAGACTACTTAATAAGGACATCTCTTTCCCTAACACCTATACACCTATACACAGGCATGGAACACATGAAAATGGAAAAAAGATGAAGCAGTAATGGAACAGCCCTTGTCCTCGAAGGCAACATCTCCCCTCAATCTTGAGTCCCCCGTTCTTCATAAATGTTCTTGATCATGTGTGCTGATGCATGTAAGCTGACCTATAAGGGGACCAATTGTAGAGTCAAGAAGGCTGTGGAATGGAGTTTCCACCATTTGGATGCATGAATAAGAAGGTTTGAACAGTAATACTGAAGTAATTTTCCTGGGAAGAAAACTTTCACTGGTTTTAATACAGAGATTTTACTTCAGTGTCTTGGTTATCTTGGCAATGTGTACTTTGAAGGTAAGGTTAGCTTTCAGGGTAAATCTGAGTGATTCGACATTGGATGAAAGTCAATCAATCAATCAGTATTTGTAGAGCATGTCATTGTCACCCCTGGGGGTATCTGGGAACTGGGATGCAAGATCTCCCTCAAAAAAACAGGTCTTGAGTTTCTTTCTGAAGTCTGCAAGGGAGGGTGCTGTTCAAAGGTGGTGAGGCAGGTTGTTCCTGGTCTAGGTTGCGATGTAGGAGAAAGAACGACCTCTACTTTGGCTGTGACAGATGTGGGGTGTATGTGCAAGGGCTAGGGAGGCAGAGCACAGGTGTCTGGTGGGTTGATGGAAGGTCAGTGGGTGGTTGATGTAAGCCGGTCCCTGATCATGTAAGGCTTTATAGGCTTGTGTGAGGATCTTGAACTGACATCTCTTCTGGATGGGGAGCCAGTGGAGGTTTCTGAGGTGGGGCTGATGTCGGTTAGTTTGGGGACATCCAGGATGAGTCTGACTGAAGAGTTCTGTATGGTTTGGAGTCTTTTGAGGAGTTGGGTGGAGATGCCGGAGTAGAGTGTGTTGCCGTAGTCGAGGTGACTAGTGACGAGGGTCTGGGTGACGGTCTTTCTGGTGTTGACTGGGATCCATCTGAAGATTCTGTGGTGCATGTGGTGAGTGTGGAAACAGGAGGAGGCAACTCCATTGATTTGTCTCTTCATGGTAAGTGTACTCTCGAGGATGATGCCTAGGTTTCATGCATGGTCTGTAGGAGCGGGTGTGGGTCCGAGCTCGGATGGCAACCAGCTGTTGTCCCATATGGATGTGTTTCTCTTGTAGATCAGAACTTCTGTCTCATCGGAGTTGAGTTTGGGTCAATTAGATCTTATCCAGTTTGTGACACAGGTTATGGTGTTGCAGAAGTTTGTTCTGGGGGTGGTGGGGTTTTCAGTGAGTGAGAGAATGAGTTGTTTGTCGTCTACGTAGGTTATGATGTTGAAACTGTGGGATCTGATGATGTCTGCAAGGGGGTTCATGTAGCTGTTGAACAAGGTGGGGCTAAGGGATGATCCTGAAGGTACACCTCAGATTATGTTCTTGGGTTTGGAGGTGAAGGGAGTCAGTTGGATGTTCTGTGTACATCCTGTGAGGAAGTAGATGATCCTCTTGAGGGCGTTCCCCTGAATGCCGATGATGTAGAGTCTGTTCATGAGGTTGTGGTGGGATATGGTGTTCAATGCTGCTGATAGGTTGAGGAAGATCAGGGCTACAGTCTGCTCACGGTCGAGGAGGTTTCTGATGTCATCCGCAGCTGGGATCAGTGCGGTCTCCGTACTGTGACTGATGCGGAATCCTGATTGGGAGACGTTCAGAAAGTTGTTATTTTCCAGGTATTCAGTGGGCTGTATGTTGATGGCCTTCTCGAGTACTTTGGCAGGGTAAGGTAGCAAACAGATTGGTCGATTTTTTTTGAGTTTGCTGTGATCGGAGGAGGGTTTCTTTAGGAGGATTCTGATCTCTGAGTGCTTCCATTTGCCCTGGAAGGCTGCCGTGGTGATGGCGGTGTTGAGGATGCTGGTGAATTTCGTGCTGAGTTGATTGGATCCGAGGTTGAAAAATGGTGGGGGCATAGGTCAGTGGGTGCTCCGGAGTGTATGGATGATATGATGGCTGTGGTGGTCTGTATAGTGAGCGGGGTCCATATGGTGATCGTTCCGCTGGTGTGCGTTGGTTGGCCGAGGGTGTTGAAGTTAAGATTTGTAGGCTGGGGGTCGAAGTTGTTGTAGATGGTGGCAATTTCGTCGTGGAAGTAGTCCAAGAGGGGGTCACAGAGTTCTTGGGAAAGATGGAGTGTGTTCTCTGTGACTGCTGGGTTAGAGTATTCCTTGACTATTTTGAAAAGTTATTTTGTATATTTGGCTGATGTTTTGATGCGGGCTCTGAGGGCTTCTCTCTTGGCTTCCTTGATCCTCAGGTGGTAAGTGCTGAGGGCTGCTTTGTTGGTGGCCCTGTCAGAGGGTTTCCTGGTGGAGCGCTATCATTTCTTTAGTTGTTAACAGTTGCGCATGGTGGTTCTGAGCTCTGGAGTGTACAAGCTGGCTTGTCTTGAGGTTTTTTTGGATCTTGCCAGCTTCATCAGTGCGACTCTGTCGGCGCATTCGGTGATTCGGGTGGAGAAGTTCTGGACAGCCTGTTCTAGGTCAGATGAGGCTTTGAGTTGGGTGGTGTTAAGGGCCTGAGTCCACTGTGTCTCTGTTACCTTGCCCCAACTGCGGTGGGAGGCGATGTGGTGCTTGGTGATGGTATGCTCTGCGCCGGAGATGGTGAAGTGGACGATGGTGTGGTTGGGCCAAGTGAGGATTTCAATTCAAAAGTTGTGATTTAAATTCATCCTTGTTATTGTCTTTGAGCCATGTTAGCATTGTTGTTCTTGGTGAAGAGTTGTCATTTTATTCTGGTGGAGTTGTGCTTTAGGCATGTGCTGGACATCTCAGTCGAGATGTAGCACAGGCAGTATTAAGGCATTGGATGCCTATAGCAGAGAAGATTTTCAAGTAGAGTGGCATATTTTTGAATTTTACTTCTGTTATTGGTGAGTAGATTCCTAAGGAGCTGCATGTAGAGTTTGAAGATGACAGGGGTATGATCTAACACTAGGGGACTCTTCAGATAATAGGAATCCTCTTGGACCTGGAGTTACCTATGTTGGTTCGATAAGTGGCAGGAGAACCAGTGTAGGAGGCTGGCTTAGTGTATGGTGCACACTTATCTAAGTGAAGCAGCTTGCACTAATCCAGATAACCCATATGGTGATTCTAGTGGTATTAAACAACCTTAGAAAGCTCTCTAAGTGGTAGCTGTGGAGACCAGCCTTCAGGATTAGTCTAGAAGGAGTGTAAAGCAGCTTGTTTTACCAGTACTTTGGAGATATAACCACAATACACACAATACTTTGATAATAGAACACGTAAGTACCACAAATACACAGTGGTCTCCAGGTAGAGGCCAAACCATATACTAAAATAGTGGAATGCGAACCACGACTTAAGTCGGGACTGGACCCAGAAGATGTAGAAGAGCTGGGGACCCAAGGAACCACCCAAGGTAGGTACTCTAGAACCCCACAGAGGCCGTGTGCAGAATGGGAACAAGACTGCGTGCTCAATACAAGTCAATGGGTAAGCCGCTGTTGCAGTTTTAAAGAAGAAGGACCCTTCCCAGTGGACCCTGAAGAAACCCCGTGGAAGATGGAAGGTTGGAGAGTCACCCCACCCGTGGATACCCCAGGAACCAGAATACCTACACCAGGGAAGCTGGGTGCATAGGTGCGAAGTGACGTCGGAAACCGCCGTAGACCACAATGGAGGACTTCAGTGAAGATGCTGCTGACGAAAAAGGTGAAAGAGTCTGGTGGAACCCAAAGGTGGATTCAAGATGAGAGGTACCTGCAAGCAGAGGGGACAGAGTCTATGCCACTCAGGAGTGACCAGGAGGCACAGACGACGAATGCCCACCGATGTCGGGGATGCAGGATAGTTGACAGTGCCCTTGAAGTTGCAGCTGTGCGGACCAGGCTACACTGTGGAAGACCAGGAGCTGTTCACGAGCTGTCCCACATCGGATGTCAAGAGCCAGGGTGTCAGTGTCCGGCAGGGGCACCATCAAGCCTTGGCAACGGCAACCAAAGTAGTAGTCGAAAAAGGTGCAGTGTCGGGACCAGCAAGGTCCAAGTGACTCACTGCAAGAAGGTAAGTCAGAGCAGGCCCCAATCAAGCCAGAGAGCCCACTGGAGCCAAAGGAGACCCTCAAGACGACCCACGGGCCGAAGGCACAGGAGTTGCAAGAGGACCTCGAGCAGCACACCAAAGGATGAAGGCCCATGGTGCAGAGGATGCGGTGCAGGTGAAGATCTTGGCTGCAGGAGATGCTTGAGGCTGGAGATTCTTGGAACCCAAATATCTCTGGTGAAGAGAGTAAACAAGCCTTGGCAATGGCAAGTCAATGCAGTGCACAGGGGTACTGCTCCAGTGGTTCTGATGAGGGATACTGACTTCAAACATTCTTGGAAGACATTGCAGGCCTTGAGGGAGTTGCAGAACCACCCCTGTGTTGCTGAACCTTTCGGAGTCCGTAGGAGCTCAGGAACAGTAGACCAGTCAGCTTCATTAAGGTGCCTGCAGATGCAGGGAAGTGACTCCTTCACTTTCAAGGGAGATTCTTTCGGGTGTCTTGGATGCCCACAGACCTTGTGAAGGACCTGTATGGAGCACAGGCAAAGACGTTGCAGAAGACTGGCAGGATGATGAGACCAGGAGCAGCAGGAGACTTCCCAATTGCAGTCTCAGTTCCCAAAGCAAAGTCCAGAGAAGTCCAGACTGCCCAGATGGTTGAAGTTGAAGTAGTTTCGGATCTGAATCTTGTCCCATGATGAATCTAAGGAACCAACCACAGGTACGCCCTTAAGTACCCTAAGGAAAGGGTTGGGACGACACAGGGGTCCCTCCCACAGGAGGGGCTGGACAGTGGGGAGGATACTTGCACATCCTTTGTCCAGTTTCACACCAGAGTGGGACCCAACGGCTCCCTGAACTGGTTTCAACTGGAGTATGGAAGGAGGACACAAAATGCGCCCTTCAAAGCAGTCTAGTGGCTCTGGCAAGCGCCTCAACCCTGTCCCAAAACACGAAGTCCTGTCTGGGAGGTGGTCACACCTCCCTGTGACAGGAGTCCTATTGTCCTGCCTTCTCCTGCTCGAGCTTGGCTCAGCAGCAGGAGGGCAGAATCGTGTCTCTGGTCGGCAGCAGCCATAGTTTGCTGTCCTAGTCTAGAAGACTGGTACCGGGAGCACTGAGGGTCTCCCGGAGGAGCTTTACAGTGCATGGAATCATACCTCCAACACAGTTTATGGTGTTGGGTTATGATTCCAGCATGTTTGATACCAAACATGACATGGTTCGTTACAGTCAGTTTAGAGATAGCCATTGCGTAATGACGCCTGGCCACTCTATGTATCGTAATGGCTGATGCACTTACAACCTGGGTGAATGGACTCCGTGGATTGTAGGGGTGTCCTGCTCATGCAGGGGCACCCTCTCACTTATAACCGAGCACCCTGCCTTCAGGATTGAAAGGCCTGCCTTAGGGGTGACTTATAGGTTTTAAGTGCAGTGACCTCAGATATAAGGAAGGCTAGCACCAGCTTACACAGGCTGTAACGGCAGGCCAGTAGTCTCAATGTGACATGATTCAGCCCATGGGGGACCCTTGGTGTACCTATGCCCTGGGCACCTTAGTACCATATACTAGGGACTTACAAGGGTACATCAGTAGCCAATCTGGGGGTACCTAAGTACTCGCCATGTCCAATTTAGGAAAGAAGCAAAGAGACTGGGGTCCTGATTAGCAGGATCCCAGTCAGACTGGTCAGTAAAACATAATGACACCCAAAAAAGTGGGGGCGACCATGAAAGCAGATCCTACTTTCCTACAGCCAGTCACAGACATTGACTGTGAATCTCATTCAAGATGCCAGGGTCTGAATGAGCATGGAAATATTGACCATATTGAAGGATGCTTAGAGGTCCAGCAATATGAAGAGACAGGAGTCATCTTTATCTGTGGTAAGGAGTTTTTTTTCCTATGATTTCTAATGTAGTACATGTAATGTATTTTTACCCTGGTACATCATACAGATGATACGTGACTACATTCCTGAGGAATAACACTTTTTCCCTTATAGTTGACATAGTTAACGTATATAATAGACTATTCTAGTGCTTCACTTCTATTACAGATATGACAGTCATTTTTCACATTATGTCACACGAACGTGACATTAGTAACCAGAAAATATTTAATTTCATGCTTGTTACATTGGTCACTCTAATATGGGTTGCAAAGTTTAAAGCTCATCTACAGAGTTGCACATCTTGTCCTTCATAAAGTCAGTTAGTGTTTCCCAATTTTGCCCAAGCAAAAATTGAGATTTTCTGACACCAGCTCCCTGCAGTCAGATGTCCACTTCAAGGAGGGTTGTTCTCCCACATACTACTTAGGTATGCCTCTGAGTCCTCAATTTGAAATACTGAAATAGATGTCTATCTCCATTCCTCCCTATTGGAAGTCCTATCAATTGGATGGAACTTTTAGTGGGCAGGAGTGCATCTATGCACAATATATTCTTTAGCTCCCAAAGTCCCTCTCTAAGGTGCTTGACATCAGGCAGTTTGGTAACTGAACATTGATTAACTGATTAACTGGTTAGCAGCTGCTGTGATACAGTGTGACAGAGGAATGCCCTGAGAAGCAACAGGAAAATTTCCCCTCTGTTGCAAAGACCTCAATTTTGTTGCCCTTTTTTAAAAATTTAGCACCTACTGTCTTTGAGAAGTTCAAAGTTCAAAAAAATAAAGTGAAGTTGTAAATCAGTAGACTTCGGAGCTTCAGATAGCACTATTAGCTGTGCTGAAAAACAAATGGATGTAAACTCTTATATAGTTGTCATTAGATGTATTTCCATAAATGTTGATACTACTGTAACGGTTAATAAAAATACACAACTAAAAGAATACTTACTTAGAAATGTCCTGAAAAAGAGTGCATGTTCAGTTCAATTACCTTGAAATTACTTTTCAGAGTTAAGTGATGTAAACATCAATATGGCTTACAATGGAAAGACTACTACAGCAGAGGAGACGATGCAACTTTTAACATCCCAATGCTTAGGAGTGTATTGTGAAAACATCAGGGGTCGGATCATAAATAAAATTTGACGGGTGCTATTTCATTTTCTCTGTGGTAAGTAAAGACAGTGTTTCCTCCAACTGCTGTGTATTTTGTTGTACTACAGTTGTTTTGATTAGACTGCTTTCTTGTGATGTGTCCTGTTATGTTTTAATTATGTCATGTTGTTTTGTGTATGTTATTATGTTATGTTCCATTGTTTACTTTACGTAGGTCAACAACTGCTGCTACATTTCCAGCAGAAAGCAGCACATGCCTTGAAAGGTTCTGTGACAAACAACCCTTTACGACTATCTGATGTGGCAAAATAGCGCAGATCTAGCTTTTCAACTTGTTAAGACACTAGTCAGCCCAAAACTGATGTAAAAACCGAACCTAGCGGCAGCGCGCTTGCTCAGCTCGCTCTGCGAGGCATGCTGTATTAGAGAATGCACTGGAATCCCCGCCCGCTCTTCGCCCATATTTGTCATTGGCTTGTGTCATTGTCCTTCATAAATGCTGACTTCTGATTCTTAAATAGTCTTGTTAGTCCCTCCTTGGTACTGCCTTGTCTGCATTTGTTACCGCCCATAACGACTGGACCTCTTACTTGGCTTGTTACATGGTCTGCATTATAAGTGGGTGAGCACTATTTTGCTTATTGACACTGATGGGGACAATGGCGACTGCTTTCTTATAGAGCGCTATGCCGCTCTAACTTGCATGCTGAGCGTGGCACCTGCTTTAGGGGACACCGCGGTCAGTTGATTTATTTTTTAAACGCTGATGTTGAGCGCAGCACCCGCTTCAGGGACACCGCGCTCTGTTTATTTTTTATTTTTTAAAACTTTAATAGTGAGCCTGGCGCCCACTTTACGGACACCACACTCTGCACTACAATAGGTATTGCTTTTGCAAAACTTTGAACTATCGGTATTGTAAATGACAATGCCTTTTAATATTATAAAAGGCATTGCCATTTACAATTCTAATAGCTCAAAAACTCGCAATAGCTAGACCTATTGCATTGTAAATGCTTGTTGAAAATATAGCAGACAGGATACTCCATTACAAATGAGGCGGATGTTCCATGGCACTTATAATAGGGCAGAGTGGATATTTGTCACGTTTTGAACGAGTATCCTGTCTGCCAATTCTGAATAAGGCTGTGCATCTCAACCTATCATTCCCAGTGCTCGTTTTATGTGTTGTATCCGCAGTGTGCCCCATTCAGTGCAGGTACTCCGATCAGAGCAATAACTTTTTCAGTGATGCAAGAGTAGAAGTTACAAGTAAAAGGCCGGTGTCATTGCCTCCCAATAGGTCACATCAAAGATAGTTGTTTGGACATTTGCAGTGCATTAAATCAGATATTATAAAACCCACGTACCCTCCCTTCAAATACCGCGGTGCCCTGAGTACTGGCTTTCCGTAGGCAGTGCCCCTTTTAAAATACTGATCATGCTGTCAAATCACATATTTACCGATTTGTCTCCAATATCAGGACCGCAGCTGATAGAATTCACATTTAACAAATTAAATTCTCTGAGTGTGAGAACTATTGATTATTTTCTGGTAGCAGGATTCAGTAACATCACTGACTTTATTTGCTCATTCCGAAAGAAAACATTCCTTTTGCTAGCTGCATGCCGTCATAATCATTTGTAATCCATCGATCTATTCTAGACTGATCGTTGCCTTATCATTGTGCTTCCCAAGGTACCAAGCGATATTTTCATCGGCATGCACGCTGATCGATATTTACATGCGAGTCTCATTGATCTCCCAAGCCCTGAACTAGGAAATCACCAATTATGGCTGTGTGGGTTATCATACATTTGATTAGGTAGATCTAAAATCCAATGGCTGTCTCAGTGACTTCGCGGTTCAGACAAGCATTGGAACACGTAAACTCCCCTGGGAGGGCTGAATAGAACACTCACGACGGGCCCAAGCTATTAAACCAAAGCAATAAAGGACATCATATTAAGAGAAATGAGTTTACATTTAAACTACCGGCCTGCATGCAGTATACTTTAAAAGCGGCATTTACGAATGGATATCTTTTATTTAGCTTTGATAGGTTAAAGTGAGTGTTTGAGGTGAATCAAACTACAACATTTCCAAAAAACGAACTGCAGCTGCTGGACAGTGAATGCATCTGCGAGTTCCTTGGGTAGGGTCAAATGAACCACCAAACCATCAGGAAGCAGCCAAACCAAATACATACCTTTTGGGATCTGTATCACGTTCTCCCTCATAGAATTCTCTCGTGGCACTGTTCCCTGCGTGGAACATGGAATGTGTTGCTTTGGCAGTTGCTGCCTGGGAACTGCCTTGACGGGACATAATAAATGGAGTACTTACCTTATCCGTGATTGTACTTCTTTTCATTGGCAACGAGTTGTCCCGTCTTCGGCCTCCCTCTCCTGAGTGAACCTGCTTCCTTCCAGCCGTCCCCTGGAGCTCCGTTCTTCCTGTGTGGCGTTTTCCTACTCCACGGCGTCTCCTTGCAGTCTCGCCATCCGTGTGGACTCCTGTCGTGGTTCTGCTGCTGTCCTGGGACTCCGACGTCAATTTTGGCTATTTCTAGCCATTTCAGGTACTTTTGCTGCTTGCTGTACGCGCGCGACCAAAGCAATCTTCCGTTGCTTCTCGCGCTCTGCCCCGGTGACGTCGTCTCTGCTGAGACGTACTGCATGCCTTCGCAGTCCTGCCTGACTTGCCTGACCTGCCTGTCATTCCCGCACGCAACGTCCTCACGTTGCGTGCGGCTATTTTGGATTATTCCGATCTCAATTGTGCGTTGCCATAACAACACCAGGGTTGTTTTCACCGCTGATGCGCACAGCTGTTTGATCGGATTACCACGTTCCCTGATTTGCGCACCAGCATAGCAACGCCAGTGTTGCTTTCACCGCTGATGCGCACAGCTGTTAACATTCATCGTTCATGCGCACATCTTATAGAGTAATCACTGATGTGCACAGCTTATTTCTTCATTGTTGTTTGTGTTCTTCTCCTAAATTAACACACTCAGCTACTTCTGTGATGCACTCACAGTGTGCATCATAAGAACTTTACAGTGTTTACGTGAATCCATCTTATCCATGCAATTGTTACAATTGTGTGGGCAGCAACTCACCCACGTTTTGTTTTACCATGGATCACGTGTTAGCTCCACCACCCTTCTTACAATCTCCTGGTTCTCCTCCCATTATATGGCAACAATGGAAGGATACATTTGAGAGTTATCTGGAAGCCATCGATGGTGATAAGTTTACTACAAAGAAGAAGAAAGCACTTCTTATGTATAATTTTGGTGCGGAGGGTAGAAGCATTTTGAAAACATTGACTCTTGAGGTCGTCAACATTTGTGTGAGTGGCGGTGACGACGGTGATTCCCCAAGAAGAATGTTGTACTTGAGCGTCACAAGTTTTTACAACGTGCCCAGGTTCCTGGTGAATCTATCGACGATTTTGTCTCTGCGCTCAGAACTCTTTCTATCACCTGTAACTGCAGAGAATTTAGGGATGAAATCATACGTGATCAACTAATCGAGCGCACATGTAACAAGAAGATTCAAGAGAAGCTTTTGTCATCAGACTTCCCCGACCTTGAGACAGCTATTACTCTTGCGAAAAGCATTGAACATTCTCACTTTTGCATGAAGGAAATGTGCAACCCTTCTCAACCCACTGAAGTTAAACGGTTGTCATCAACGCATAATGTTAAGCCTACCAAAGTTCCCATTGAAAATACGACGCAAAATTCACCTTCTCTACCTTCGCCCAAGATCAAATCTGAAAAAGTACAACTATTTTGTTTTCGTTGGTGGAGCAAAAATCACTTAGGAAATGCGAAGTTCTGTTTTGCTTTGAACCAGACTTATTTCAAATGTGGGAAAAAAGGTCATCTGGCACGTCTTTGCAAAGCCATGGGGTCCAACCAAGGAAACACGCAAATCGTCAAGTCCATTGAAGAAGACTTTATTGACTCTAGTGAAGAAAATGACAATATGTTGTTAATGTTATCATCTTCATCTTTACAATCTGAGGGTGTCGTTGAAATTGCGTCCATGGGTGGTTTGCGTAAAAGAAAATCTCCCGCATGTGTTATCTGTGTGAATGGGAAAAATGTGAATTTCTTGGCTGATTCCGGTTCCCCATTTACCCTTATCAATGCTAAGGATTTTGGGGGGTTAGAAGACATTCAGTTGCACCAGTCTAACATTAGAATTTTTGCCTATGGGGGCAAAAGAGTGGAAGTTCTTTGTAAATTTGAAGCAAATTTGGAATTCTGTGGTGATCTTGCTACAGGAACTGTATACATTGTAGAGGATGGTGCAAATTTGTTGGGATGGGAGGAGCAAGGAGAACTCGGTATCATTCTTGATCCTAATCATCCTGACATGGTTTTGTTTAGGCGTGAAGCACGCAAATTTTACACTCCTTCCTCATCTTCCAATCTGCCTAATGCATTGGTGGTGGGACATTTATCAGGCGATGATTGGATTCAGAAGTATCCCGAAGTTTTTAGTGACAAACTGGGGAAGCTAAAGGGTTTTCAGCACCGCATCATCCTAAAAAGTGGTGCGAAGGCTGTTGCACACAAGGTGCGTAAGGTACCCTTGAGTATGCTTGTGGAATTGAAGCATGAACTTGAACGTTTATGCACCATGGATGTGATTGAAGCCATAGAAGGATCCGAATGGTTGGCCCCCATATTTCTTGCACGCAAGGCTGACAAGTCTCTTAGGATGTGTGTAGCCTTGCGCGATCTGCATGCTAATATTTGGATCGACCACCAACCTTTGCCCAATATAAATGAAATGCTGGCGACGTTAGATGGAGCCAAGTATTTTTCGTCATTTGATATTTCCTCAGCTTACCACCAGGTTGAGTTAAGCAAGGACTCCAGACATCTCACCTCTTTCGTAACACCGGAAGGAGCTTTCCGTTACAAACGAATGCCTTTTGGTCTGGCATCGGCTTCCGCTGTGTTTCAGCGCCTCATGGGGAATTTATTCAGAAACACAGCGGGAGTCGTGTTTTTCCAAGATGATATTCTTGTGTATGCACAAACTGAGGTAGAGCATGACAGCAGAGTTAAACATGTACTGGATACTGTGAAACTTCATGGGATAACCTTAAGGAAGGACAAGTGCAAATTTTTTCTGGAGGGTGTGGATTATTTGAGTCACCACAGTTCCTGCAAAGGAATTGAACCCAAAATTAAAATTTTAGATGCCATTCAAAATGCACCTTAACCCACAAATAAAGACCAACTTTGCTCTTTCCTAGGTCTTGTGGAGTACTATGCCAAATTTGTCGGGAATTTTGCTAATAAAACCTCCTGTTTGCGTGAATTACTTAAGAAAAATGTTAAGTTTGTGTGGTGCGACAAGTGTGTTGACCAATTTGATCTTCTCAAAAAGGAAATTGTGCAGGCATGCCCTTTGAAATTGTTTGAAATCAATGACCAATGCATCATTTCTACTGATGCCAGCAACATAGGATTGGGCGCTGTTCTTATGCAAAAGAGAAGTGATGGTCGTGAGGAGATCATTGCGTTTGCCTCCAGGACTCTTCGTGGTGCTGAGAGTTCTTACTCCACCATTGAGAAAGAGGCGTTAGCCTTATGGTGGGGTGTCCAGTACTTTCGGAATTTCCTGTGGGGAAATGAATTCATCCTCAGGACCGATCACAAACCTTTAGTTGATCTCTTCACCACCAAAGGTGACGGTCATGCCACTCCACGTATTGCTAAATGGCAATACAGACTTCAGGAATTCAATTATTGTTTAGTGTATGTTGCTGGTGTCAAAAACAACATTGCTGATTGTCTATCCCGTTTACCCCTTGTCAAAGACATCAGCGAATCTTCTGAAGAGGATCTTGACATCGTGTGTGCCGTTGGTGCTGTTGTTGACATTGTGAAAGGTGCACTTTCTGAGCGTGAATGGTTGCAAGCTCTATCAGAGGACAGTGAAATCATGATGGTTGTTGACTTCTTGGTTCATGGCTGGCCTGTCAACAAGGATTTGTCTCCTGAGTTAATTCCTTTCAAAAGGGTTTGCGATGAGTTATCCATGGTGGATGGAATTTTACGCAGGGGTGGTCTTTTGGTCGTTCCGACATGCATGCAGAAAAATGTTTTAGATCTGGCTCACGAAGTTCACCTTGGTATTCGCGCTATGAAACGCAGAATCCGAGAGGACTTTTGGTGGCCCGGGGTGGATAGGTCCATCGACCATTATGTCAGGGACTGTTGTGCATGTGTTCAACATCTGTTATTCAGCGCCAAGATACCCGTAGCGGTGAACGCGCGCTTTACAAATAACATGTTATGTTATGTTATGTTCTGAGCGATAAGACTAAAGTAACTCATCCCTCTCCCATTGATCCAGTTGTTGTCAAGAATCTACCCTGGTGGATATTAGCTTTCGATGTTGCTGGTCCTTTTGGGATTTCTGGAGGTTCTCCTTTGTATGCTCTGGTCTTAGTGGACTATATGTCCAAGTGGCCGGAGATCAAGTTTGTGGAGTGTGTGAATTCTTTGTCTTTCATTAATTTTCTCAAAGAAGTGTTTCTCCGGGAGGGGTTTCCTGAGAAACTAGTGACAGATAACGGGACCCAGTTGGTGTCTTTGGAAATGCAAAATTTCCTCAAAGAGCATGGCATCAAACATGTTTTAACCTCACTTTATCATCCTCGCAGCAACGGATTGGTCGAACGCTTTAATCGCGTTATCAAAGATCAACTGCAATTGGCTTTGGTGAATGGTTTACACTGGCAAATGGCCATTGCAGACATGTTGTGGGCAATCAGAACTACTCCTCATATTAGTACTGGGATGTCTCCTTTCACTCTGCTTGGGGAAGAGTTGCCGGTTCTAAGTTGAACAAAGATTGGATGTCCAGGAAAGAAGTCGATCAAGCTAGACTTGGCAAGGTAGCGGATGTGAGAACTGCAGTTCAATCAAAGTACACCACTGTTTCTGGAAGAGTTTCTCCTGTGTGTGTTGGAGATTGGGTAAGAATCAAGAAGCCTGGCTTCATTCGCAAGGGGACTTCTCGGTTCTCAGCCCCGGCTAAGGTGAGAGAAGTAAGAGACCGTGTGGTGGTGTTGGAGAATGGGAAGATTTGGAACAAGTGTGCCATTTCTGTTGTTCCTCAATCTAAAATTGTGTACGTTGGTGGGAAGATGGGTGTTCATTTTGATCCCGCTAATGCAACTCCTGTTCTTCCAAGTTGCTCTTCTTCTAATGCAGTTCCTTCCAATAGGAATGTTCGTTCGGACTGTTCTTCTTTCAAAAGGTTTCCTTCCAGGATGAGATCTACTCCGGTTAAGTTTCAAGACTATGTTATGTATTGATGATACTATGTTTTTTTCTTTCAGGATGAGATCTACTCCGGTTAAGTTTCAAGATTATGTTATGCATTGATGATACTATGTTTTTTTCAGTTGTTTGATTCTTGCTCTTCTATTTATCTTATCGTTCTGTTATCTATTTCTCTACTCTTCTTTTCTTTTTCTTTTATTGTGTAGGAAGGGAGGTGTGTCGGGATCTGTGTCACGTTCTCCCTCATAGAATTCTCTCGTGGCTCTGTTCCCCCCGTGGAACATAGAATGTGTTGCTTTGGCAGTTGCTGCCTGGGAGCTGCCTTGACAGGACATAATAAATGGAGTACTTACCTTATCCGTGATTGTACTTCTTTTCAATACCTCCTCACGCAAAAGGAAAACTATAGGTACTGTAGAAAACAGATTCCTCCTGGAATAATGCATTGCAGAAAGAGGACTGCCACCAGAGAAACTCATCAGTGTGAAAAGTGTCCACTGTGTTGATCTTCCACCTCCATGTTGCCAGCACATCACATCTTCTTTTATAGGACTCTCTTGGGTTGCAGATATTTATGGTTTGTGAATTATGCTCTCGGAAGAATGTGTCACGCATGATTTGTGGAATTTAGCCACTGCCCTTTAGCATATGGCATCTGCTCAAACGTTGTTATGGTATCTTGTAGAAACCTGCATGCTCCCTGATTTCCGCTTTGGTCAGCTACTTTTGTTACTTCCTTGATATGTAAAATGCACTAATGCCAGACTGAAAATGTCCATTAAAAAAGATAGGTGCAAAGGGAATCATGCTCAGTTGTTAGCATGCTGTGCTAATCTAGCATTAAACCATTACTCTGTTGAATCCTACATCATAATTGTTGTAAATGACCATCTTTTGTGAGATGTACTCTCACATTTTTTCCTTGACTATTTTTGGTCACCTTACTCCTGCTAACCAGTGGTAAATTGCCCATACTCCCCATTTCATTATGATGAAATTGGCATAATCCTGATTGGCATATTTAATTTACTTATAGGACCTTGTAACTGGTGCAAAAAGTACACCATGCGCCTGTAAGTTAAATGTCACAAGTGGACTGCAGCAACCTTTGTGCCATCTACTACAGTGACTGTGCAAACATGACTGCAGACCGACTCTCTGTAGCCCGACTGTTCAATTTTAAAACTGCAAATTAAATCTGCCAAAATAACCAGTTTTAACAGGTCTAAAGCTTCCTTTTAAATATCATTTAGCAGAGTGCATGGTATTTAAAAGTAGGGCATATAAAGTTTAATTTTAAATATATCCTTACAGGGAAAAGGTTCTAAAAGCTATTTTCACTGTAGCAAGTTTGACTGCTACATAGGAAAACATTTGAATGAAGTATTACATTTAAGAATGGTATCTCCAGAAAGGCATCTGCTACAAATTTCATTCTTGAACTTTTTAAAATATTTATTACAATCCCAATTCACTGGAGACATCTGATTTGTAATAACTGTTTTGGAAAAGCCCCTTTTTGAAAATTACCTTTTTCCCTGTCTAAAGCCTCTGGATGCTCATTTTCATGAGACCAACTGTCACCTGGCAGCTGAAAAGCTCCCTAGAAGAGATGTGAACTTGCTCTCAGAGCTGAGACTAACGTCCTATGTGTGGGAAGATGTTCTCTTTCTCTTTCGTTAAAACCATCTGGGCTGTGCCCAGGAACTTAAATAACTTTGTAACTTCAAAGAGGCTTCCCTGTCACTCACAAGTTTTAGCTGATACCTGGGCAGGGACCTCTTTTGTTTCCAAAGCCGTGCAGGCTCCTATCACACTGAGAGAAGAGCTTCCCCAGAATTGGTTTTGAGTGAACACAGAGGAGAGATTGTTCTTTTTTCCTGGCCACTTCTCTGGAGTGGGCACGCAGGCTCTACACAGTAAAAACGGTTTCACCATCTTGGATTTAGGCAGTGAGGGGCACTGTGTGACTGTTTGTAGTAGGGCATACACGAAGCCCTACAAAAGCTGGCATGGTTGCCCCTGGGAACGTTTACCCCATTGGTTAGGGTGGGGTCAGAGTCACTCCACTTACTGGCTGTTGCCAGTCAGAAAAGTGATATACCCTCCTCATAACACTTTCCGGACCTCTGTAAGAACATAAGAGGACTGGACCTGCTATTTGTGACCTGAGAAGAGCATAGAAAGCTGTACCTGTTCTCTTTCTTGTACCCAGGATAAAGAAGTGGACTCCAAGAGTCACACGGCCAACCTCCTGTTCAAGCTACAGGGAAACAACAAGCCACCTGAGGCCATTTTCTGCTGCTTCCCAGCTGACCAGTTCTAACTGGACCTGCCCTGGACCCTGCTACTGGACTTTGCTGGAGTGAGGCATGACCCCCAAGTTTACTCTTCCTAACTTTTTCTGAAACCTGGGACTTAGAAAACTTTTGGTTTAAAGATTTCTAGAGTACTGGGACCAACCTGCCAAGCAGATCCCACAGATAAGCGCTGCCGCTGAGCCAGGGATTCAGGTTGCTCCCACTCTGAGTTTTTCACCAACAACAACTTTGATTTAGCCCGACATCATGGTAAAGGTATCCACCCTCATGGAGCCCTCGTTAGTTACAGCCTTCAGCCGTGCCCCTCTGGAAGAATCAGAGTTTCAAAAAAAGTGATTAAGTCTGTAGGTAGAATAGTTCACTGGGCGAAGGTGCGAAAAGTATATGACAGGTGAGAGACTTACTCTGAGCTTTCCCATCAAAAGTCAACACTTCCATCAAGACCCTGTCTAGTTGTTAACCAACGATGTGGAGCCCTCTTCAGCCAACAGCTTGCTACCTTGCCCTGCTGAGGATTTTTGACTTCCATTTCAGAGACTAAGTCCAAAGGAAAAACTTCTGCAGGGTCGAACCTGGTTTCTAGATGTGACCCGCACTACATCACAGTCAGCCTTAACTTGTGCTTAGGTACCGGTGACCATTACATATAATGGGGCAACCCTGTGTCCCTCAGAACCTGGGTATAGCAGATTCATGTGACAATTGTTTCTGTTGGGTTTCGCAATTACTTTGTCACAATAGTAATTCGTATTCAATTTCATCAGACAAAATTAATCAAAGATACACCACACAATATACTTATATTACCATATATGTATACTATGTGAGCTTCTTGTCATAAATATGGATATTCTACTGTATCTGTGCCACTGAGCTTTCACACACACCCTTGACATACACCTCAAACTTCCTGTCCTCCCACACTGAAAAGTAAAATGTGCGTCAAGGTTTACTTAAGGCTGGCATCATAAATACCTGTTGGACTTGGCCCTTTTTGCAGGGCTATCCCCAAACCTTTTACTTCTTCCTCCTATTTTTTTAA
The DNA here is from genome assembly GCA_963921515.1 of Calotriton arnoldi. Taxonomy (NCBI): domain Eukaryota; kingdom Metazoa; phylum Chordata; class Amphibia; order Caudata; family Salamandridae; genus Calotriton; species Calotriton arnoldi. The sequence goes on from CAWUFW010007425.1 coordinate 460,595, forward strand.
TGACCTGCTGTTGTTGGCTTTAGGACTCTGGGCACTTTACCACTGCTGATCAGTGCTAAAGTGCATATGCTCTCTGTGTAAATTGTTATTATGATTGGTTCTCCCTGATTGGCATATTTGATTTACTAGTAGGTCCCTAGTAAAGTGCATTAAGTGTGCCAGGGCTTGTAAACCAAATGCTACTAGTGGGCCTGCAGCACTGATTGTGCCACCCACATGAGTAGCCCTGAAAAGATGTCTCAGGCCTGCCACTGCAGTGCCTGTGCACAGTTGTCAACTGCCATGTCGACTTGACAGGTGCACCCACTTCCCAGGCCCTAACCGTCCCTTCTCTTACATGTTAGTCACCCCTAAGGTAGGCCCAAGGTACCCCTGTGGGCAGGGTGCAGTGTATGTGAAAGGTAGGACATGCCCTGATGTCTGTGGCATGTCCTCATAGGGAATTACTGCCAATTTCGTTTTTTCACTATTGCAAGGCTACCTGTTCCCATAGGACAGAATGGGGAGTTTGTTTATAACATCTTACAAACATAACTGCCCCTGGGAACAAGGTAGGAAAATAAAGTTTAGTATACCTGAACTCAGAATGTTAAATGCATATTTTAGTGAGGGTGATTTTTACATTCTGTGTTTGAAAATACCACTTTTAGAAAGTAGGTATTTTCTTGTTTAACCATTCTGTGTGCCACTGCCTGTTTGTGTATTGACTGTCTGGCTTTGGAGTGACAGGGGCTGGGGAGGTGCAGTGGCTCCAGGAGTCTGGATGAGTCAGCACTAGGTTGAATAGGCCTGATCTGCATTTGGAGTGGTGGGAGGAGTAGCACCTGTACCTGAATAGGGCTGTGCCTGAATTCCACAATGCTGGCTCCACTCCCCTGTGGTGTGTCTGGAGCCAAGGCTCACACTGACAATGGATGTTGTTGTGCACTTGCAGAGTGCCCCCCCAGAACTGGTTTGAACTGGGCTCAGAGCCGCTTGCACAAAGAGAACAAAGATATTTTGGGGTATAAGTATCAGACCCAAAACCCCTGAACTTTAGACTACTTCTGGAATCAAGAGGAACCTTTGCCACGGAGAAGAGCTGGAGAAACTGAGGAGAAGTACTGCCCTTGCTGTGTGTCTGGGGTTGGCCTGCATTTGCTGTTTCTGCCAAGGAAAGGAGAAGGACTTTGCTGTGTGCTGTGTCCCCTACTTGAGTAAAGTCTCCAAGGGCTTGAGTAGAGCTTGCCTCCTGTTTTGAAGTCTCAGGAACACAAAGACTTCACCCCCACCTCCCATGAACTTCCATGCTGGGAGTTCTGACCTGCCAGGAGTACCTGTGACTGTGTGGGGCCTCTGGAGGTTGTTTCTGCTGCTGGGAGCTGGAAAGCAACGCAACAACAAGAAAATCGATGCATCGCTCTTCTTGCGACAGTTTTTCCGACGCAACGCTGTGGTGCGAGAAGAATCTCCCTGCACCGCCGCACCGCTGCTGAAACCGACGCAGCGCATGTCGCCGTGGCAAGAATCGACGCATCGAGGGATCGCGGCTGAAAAGGTCGAAGCAGCGCCGCTCGCCGCCGCCACATCGTTCACCGACGCATCCCGGATTTCTACGCATTGGTCCTGTGCAGCAAGTTTTCCCCGACGCATCACCCGCGGATCGGAGTCGTCTCAGAATCGACGCACCGCTTCCCCCTACAGACCGAACCCGGCGCATCGCACCCCTGTGTGCAGCGGAACTGTCGCATCGCATCCACGAAGGTCTCAGGAATGACGCAACTCTTTGTTTATTGAAGCTTCTCATCACTGCGGCTGTTTGGCTAGGTGAATTTTGTCGCAACAACAGGTACTTTGCAAGAAATCACGCATCCATAGTTTTCTATGGACTCAGTTGCTAAAACCTTTTGAAAGTCATTTTTCTTAATACTTGTATGTTGGATTTTTGTCGTTTTGGTTTTGTTAAGTTTAGATAAACATACTTTATTTTTCTAAACCGGTGTGGTGTCCATTTGTGGTGTTATCACTGCGTTACTGTGAGTGTTGGTGGAAATACTTTACACATTGCCTTTGGGATAAGCCTGTCTGCTCGTGCCAAGCTACCAAGTGGGTGAGCAGGGGTTATCTAAAGTGTGTATCCCCCTTACCCTGACTAGAAGCAAGGGTCCCTATTTGAACAAAGGTACCTACCTCTGCCAACTAGAGACCCCCATTTCTAACAATACCTATATCACAAAAGTTAAAAAGCCATACAATAAAGCAGGGAAGGCAGTAAATCTTGGCTCCAATTTACCATTATGCGCGGAAGATGGCAAGCATATGGCAATAATGGAGTTAAAATGTGTATCACTGAGCGTGTAGGACTTTCAATGTTTCCTCACTAATTTGGTGGAATGACAAATTGATGTAATAGGCAATATCACAATTGTATATTTTTTGATAGGACGTGTAGTTATTTAGTGGAAATGTGATATTGGCAAAATGATGCTTATATTTGTTGGTATGCTGAAATGCTGTAGCATTAATGAACCCGAAGCAAACTCCAACTCAAATTCTGCTGGTGTGAGTCATCCTTAGTGGCCCAAAGTATTAATAATATCTCACAGCAATGTCCCAAAGAGCATAATTTTAAATAAACAATTTGTGTCACTGTGTCATTCATATAATACTACAGATCAATGAATTGCATAAATAAATTAAATTTAAAGAAATGACAAGCAATAATCCCAATAGATATATATATATTATCTACTGGCTAGATAGTTATAGTTAGGACCTATTTTCCATAGGAAATCCGCAACATTCTATTTGCAATAACGCTGGCGCCGGTTGACGAATCTTCGCGAAAGCTTCCAACTTGTTGGGGTGCTCCGGTCCACTCCTATCCTGAAAGTCTCAGGGTGATTCGTCAAGCGGGGGCCGAGAAAAAAGGGGGTCCCAAAACGTGTTTTCCCCATTCATTTTTCCATAGGAACCTTTAGTCGCAGCTACAGCCCGAACTGCTGAACGGAATTACACCAAATTTGCCAAAAAGGTAGCCCTTGGTTCAGGGTCGTGCCTTTTGCTTAAATGGTGTAAATCCGTTCAGTAGTTCCTGAGAAAATCAAAAATAAAATCACATATATATCTATGGCCGCATAGGGTCCGCGCACCCTCCCGATCACGAGCTGTATGCTAATTGGCTGTCAACACTCCAAATCAGGAAGTGTTGGCAGCCATCTTGTTCCTCGGTAGAACCGAGGAACAAGAAAGCAGTAAAAAAAGTGCGCAAAACGCAAAAAGGGGGCAGGGTAGAAACACCCTGACCCCCTAGGCCTGCTCAGGGCCAAAAAAAAAATATATATATTTTTTAAAAATCGGCAAAAAACGCGCTGGGTGCGCGGATCCTGCCGATAAAAAAAAAAGGAAGGGCGGGCTCCCGCGCTTCGTTCTTAATTGGCCCCCCGGTGGGCCAAGTCCCGGGGGCATGCGGGGGTTTATCATATTTATGATGGGGGCCTCTAAGGCCCCCAAGCCCGGGGACTGCCACCCCCGGGGCTTTACAAAAAATGGTGCGGGAGGGCTCTCGGCCCTCCCTGCAGCCCTGGGGACCGCCACCCCGGGGCTACTTTTTTTTTAATACTATTACCTGTGTGGGGGGCTCCAGCCCCCACACGCCCGGAGACCGCCACCTCCCCGGGGCTGTGCAAGTGATGGGAGGGGGCCGCGCGGCCCCCTCCTGGAGTCCTTGATGGCCCTGGGGACCGCCACCCCCCATGGCCGGCTCCTGCAGTGTCCCGGGGTGCCTACCCCCGGGACACTGTAGTTTGCTATGACAGGACGGGAGCCTCATGGCTCCCGTCCTGACATAGCAAACTGCTTTGGTTTTGGAGAGAGAGCAGGAAACCTGCTCTCTCTTCCAAAAACCAAAGCAAATTGCTTTTCCACACGGGGAGCTGCATCTTAGCAGCTCCCCATGTGGAAAAGCAATGCCGGCTCCCGAGGGACGCGGGGAGCCGGCGGGACCGTGGGGGTATTGGGGACCCCCCCACGGGCCCCAACGGAGAGGGCCAGCCCCGGGGGATGGGGTCCCCGGGGCTACAAGTGGCCCAGGAGGGGGGCCACGCGGCCCCCCTCCCCAAAATGAAATAAAAAAAAATAATGAAAAAAAAAAAAAAAAGGCCGGCCCCGGGGGATGGGGGCCCCGGGGCCATAAGTGGCCTGAGGAGGGGGGCGATGCAGCCCCCCTACATAGGTTTTTTGGGGAAAAAAAAGGCCAAGCCCCGGGGGATGGGGCCCCCGGGGCCGATTAAGGCCTGGGGAGGGGGGCCATGCGGCCCCATTCCAAATTTTTCATTTAAAAAAAATATATTAGGGGGCAGGCCCTGGGGGATGGGGTCCCCAGGGCCAAAAAATTAGAAAAAGAAGGGGGGCCACACAGCCCCCTTCTTAAATTTTTTTTTTTTTTTAAATACCGGCTTCGCGCTGGAGGCTACGCCCCCTCCTTGGAGCACTCTGTAAACACGCCCCCTGGCGCGTTTGCAGAAGGGGAACGAATTCCCCTTGAATACTGGGGGTCCCTGGGGGCCAACTAGCCCACCAGGAACCTCCAGTATGCGCCAGGGGGCTGCATTGCAGAGAGGTGTTCTGAGGCCATGCCCCTTTTACACCTCTCTGCAACGCAGCTCTGTGGCGCTTAATGGAGGTAGCTGGTGGGCTAGTTGCACCCCAGGGACCCTCAGGATTCAAGGGGAGTTAATCCCCGACTTAAAACACGCCACGGGCGCGTTTGCACAGTGGTGAAGGGAGGGCGGGGCTTCAGGTGACATGTGTGCAAACAGGCCCCGTGGCGCGTTTTAAGATGGGGAATTAAATCCCCTTCAATCCTGAGGGTCCCTGGGGGCCAACTACCCCACCAGGTACGTCCAGAAGCGCCACAGAGCTGCGTTGCAGAGAGGTGCAAAGGGGGTGGCCTCTGAACACCTCTCTGCAACGCAGCTCTCTGGCGCATACTGGAGGTATCTGGTGGGCTAGTTGGCCCCTAGGGACCCTCGGGATTGAGGAGGAATTAATTCTCCAACTTAAAACGCGCCACAGGGCGTGTTTGCAGACATGTCACCTCAGGCCCCACCCCCTTCCTTCACCATTGTGCAAATATTCCTCTAAAATCAGCTGAAATACGAATTCCGATTTACTCACCTGTTATCAGGAGAGACCTCAGTGCTGCATCTTTGAGCCCAGTACTGATCCTGAAAAGTAATTTTAACCGTACTTACCAGTAACTTGAATTTCCTTCCATAGGCTAACATTGCCTGCTTTTGGCTGAAAAAGTTTCCAAGTGTCGATTTTTGAAACATACAAATATTCCTCTAAAATCAGCAGAACTACGAATTCCGATTTACTCACCTGTTATCAGGAGAGACCTCAGTGCTGCATCTTTGAGACCAGTACTGATCCTGAAAAGTAATTCTAACCGTACTTACTAGTAACTTGATTTTCCTTCCATAGGCTAACATTGACTGGTTTCACTTGGAAATTCTTCTAAGTGTGGAGTTTTGGAACTTTATAATATTCCTCTAAAATCAGCCGGACTACGAATTCCGATTTACTCACCTGTTATCAGGAGAGAACCCAGGGCTGCATCTTTTAGCCCAGCACTGACCCTGAAAAGTAATTCTAACCGTACTTACCAGTAACTTGTATTTCCTTCCATAGGAATCCATTGTCTGGTTTTCAGCAGAAAAGTTTCAAAGTATCGATTTTCACAAACTACAAATATTCCTTAAAAATTGCCTGTATGACTTAAACGCATTCTTTCAACTGTTTACAGGAGATGCACCAGTGCTGGATCCAGGATCCACCACTGAGTAAGAAAAAGTAACGATAACACTACTTACCTGCTAAGTGAATTTCCTCCCATAGGATAACATTGGTGATTCTATGTGAAAAAGTTTCTGTGTCAACTTTTAAAATACAATAATATTCCTTAAAAATCACTACTGTAACCAAAACGCTTTTACTCAACTGTTTACAGGAGATGTCCCAGGACTGAATCTAGGATCCAGTCCTGTGGTTAGAAAAGTAATCCATAAAGTAACTAATTGCATTTAACTAGAAATTCACATTGAGCTCAATGTTGCATTGTGTTTGAAATTGTGTTGCCCATTGCAACAACTGTAACTACTGTACTTAAAAGTATATTGCCTATTTGCAAAGTATTTAAACTAAAGTAATTCATTCTGAGAAAGTATATTTTGTAATGTAATGTATAATGTAATTATAATGTAATTTAAAAAATAAAATATCTAAAAATAAATAGTTTAAAAAAATGTAGTAAATCAATATCAAAAAAATAAATATAACAATTAATACATTTAAAAATTGTCATTTACAAAACCTTTGAAATTCACTGAAAAAAACCATAGGTTTGAGGCACATTACAGTTAGGAATTAGCATTTAAAAAACCTTTGAAATTCACTGAAAAAACCATAGGTTTCAGGCACGTTATAGTTAGAAATTAGCATTTAAAAACCTTACAAATTCACTGAAAAAACCATAGGTTTTAGGGACAGTTCTAGTTAGTTGGACATTGCACTCGTACAAAACCCGTAAAATTCCCCCGTTATTGTTAGTTCAGCTAACTATAACTCGCGCCCCGCAATGCACTGCTGATGACGTCACATATTACATCACTCATGACATGGTCAGTGACATCACTGATGACATCACTGATGACATCTCAAATGACATCACTGATGACATCACTGATGACATCATCCACGTGATAATCTGATGCACCTCCTCACACCCTAATATAACCTTTGATACACCCACTCTAAATTACAGACTGCCATTCGCAAAACCATAGACACTCCAACACCAATAACTACATACCCACTCACTGATTCTTAGGTCTACACACACATCCACTCACTCACCCGTACAGTCACTCATACTTACGGTCACTCAGTACAAGACTATCATATGCACTCATACTCCTATATAGACACTCAAACACTGCCACTCATCCATAGAGGTACTCACACACCTAGTCAGTCATGCAAATAATTAAACACACTGCCATTTACACACCTATACAGTTATACACACACCAGCTCACTTACTCATACAAATACTAGCACATTCTTACGCTCTTATACAATCACTGATACAAGCACACACTCATCCATACAGTCACTCTCACAATCACACACTCTTGCTTATAGCTATTTATATACTCCAACACACATATATACTGCCTTTCACATATGTAGTTACTCACACATGTACCACTGGGACATACATTCACACACTAACACACTCTTACACACACTTACCCACCCATACAGTCTATCACAGATACACTCTTGAAACCATCCACCCAGTGAATCACCCACTCACACATCTATGCACAGAGTCACACACACCCCACCCACACAAACACTCAGGCACCCATACAGATACTCAGACAACCAATCAATAACTCATATAGACACTCATGTAGCTATTCACAAACCCATGCAGCCACTTACACAGCAACAGACAGACGGATACAGACATTCACCCAGTTTAATCACTAACCCATGCATTCAGTAAGATACGTTTAATCACTCACTTATAGAGTTAGTCACGCACCTACTAAATCATCCATACAGACACTTATACACCCACTCATTCTTCAATATGCCTTTCCCTATATATATTAAAAATATTTAAACTTTACAGAAACACACAGTCACTGGATGATGTCATCAGTGATGTCATTTGAGATGTCATCAGTGATGTCATCAGTGATGTCACTGACCATGTCATGAGTGATGTAATATGTGACGTCATCAGCAGTGCATTGCGGGGGCGTGAGTTATAGTTAGCTGAACTAACTATAACGGGGGAATTTTACGGGTTTTGTACGAGTGCAATGTCCAACTAACTAGAACTGTCCCTAAAACCTATGGTTTTTTCAGTGAATTTGTAAGGTTTTTTAATTGCTAATTTCTAACTATAACGTGCCTGAAACCTATGGTTTTTTCAGTGAATATATATATATATATATATATATATATATATATATATATATATATATATATATATATAATATATATTAATATATATATATTTTGGTGTGTGTATATATATATATATATATATATATATGCCACAGGAGATTCTTGACTGGAAAGAATCGGAGGAACACAGCGGGGAATACTGGAAGAATCTTTATTGTCACAAGAGCAATGGCATGTTGCGTTTCGGTCTGTGCCTTCATCAGATGCCTGCTCCAACACAGCTCTCACGCCAGAACACTCACATTTGTAATCCCAATCGTTCCGCCATAGGTGGTTATTCAGGTGGGCGGAGTCAAAGTCCCAAACAGTACTGCAGCCGCGTTGGCGGACTGCAAGTACCAGCATGCACATCTCACGGCTTGCAGGTAAGTGGCTTTTCGTCAGTCCAAGTATCCTCATAAGGGCCCTGAATTAAAATCGGAACGTGGGTTGTGGTATTAGGCAGAACTGGGCTGGTGAAACAAATATCCTTCCCGGGTCCTCAAGACGCTTCAACCGCACAACTCCACTCTCCTCTTGACCTGGAAACGCAGATACAATGATCCCGGTCCTTCCGTGCAGTCACGGACTGCAATGGGCACCGGTCAATTTGTTGGGAGTGGATGCGGTGGGTCTGAGCTGTCCAATACCTTGGATAAACAAACAAACGCCGAAGCTGTCCTTGAATGCTCTGACCTCTTGGTGAAGCGGGTTACCTCCAGCGCGCCCAGGACTAGCGCGCAATAAATGCCACAGGAGATTCTTGACTGGAAAGAATCGGAGGAACACATCGGGGAATACTGGAAGAATCTTTATTGTCACAAGAGCAATGGCATGACGCGTTTCAGTCTGTGCCTTCATCAGATGCCTGCTCCAACACAGCTCTCATGCCAGAACACTCACATTTGTAATCCCAATCGTTCCGCCATAGGTGGTTATTCAGGTGTGCGGAGTCAAAGTCCCAAACAGTACTGCAGCCGCGTTGGCGGACTGCAAGTACCAGCATGCACCTCTCACGGCTTGCAGGTAAGTGGCTTTTCGTCAGTCCAAGTATCCTTGTAAGGGCCCTGAATTAAAATCGGAACGTGGGTTGTGGTATTAGGCAGAACTGGGCTGGTGAAACAAATATCCTTCCCGGGTCCCCAAGACGCTTCAACCGCACAACTCCACTCTCCTCTTGACCTGGAAACGCAGATACAATGATCCCGGTCCTTCCGTGCAGTCACGGACTGCAATGGGCAGCAGTCAATTTGTTGGGAGTGGATGCGGTGGGTCTGAGCTGTCCAATACCTTGGATAAACAAACAAACACCGAAGCTCTCCTTGAATGCTCTGACCTCTTGGTGAAGCGGGTTACCTCCAGCGCGCCCAGGACTAGTGCGCAATAAATGCCACAGGAGATTCTTGACTGGAAAGAATCGGAAGAACACAGCAGGGAATACTGGAAGAATCTTTATCGTCACAAGAGCAATGGCATGACGCGTTTCGGTCTGTGCCTTCATCAGATGCCTGCTCCAACACAGCTCTCACGCCAGAACACTCACATTTGTAATCCCAATCGTTCCGCCATAGGTGATTATTCAGGTGGGCGGAGTCAAAGTCCCAAACAGTACTGCAGCCGCGTTGGCGGACTGCAAGTACCAGCATGCACCTCTCACGGCTTGCAGGTAAGTGGCTTTTCGTCAGTCCAAGTATCCTCGTAAGGGCCCTGAATTAAAATCGGAACGTGGGTTGTGGTATTATATATCCACAATTCCCAATGCCAGCTCTCATTCCCATGTCTGGACAGAGGCTCAGGAAGACGGTACCACCGCAGTTGGAAGGTTATCACAAGGTCTGTTTATTTTGTTGATTTTTCAAATATATCACCAGCAAAGTGCAAGTGCATGTGGGAACGAATGACCTACGCGTTTCAGCCTTTGGCCTTCGTCTGGGTCATGGAGTCAAAGCGCAGAGTGTCTCTTAAAGGGCTAAGCCCAGCCCACCAATCACATGATCAAAAATATATAAAATCAAGTTTGTTCCATATGGCGTTCACATAGCATTTGAGTGGTATAAAGTCCAAATAAGATACAAATACAGGTTGGGGGTCTCAGGTCACATTAACTAATAAACATTATGTGGGTATAGGTTAAGCCTGGGCGGTGAATTCCGCTCCGCTCGCGGAGTTTGCGAAGTTTCCCGCACTTTGCGTTACGCGGAGCTCGCAGAGTTTTTTTCCTCGCTCGCGTTCACCAACATCAAGTTGGCGAGCGCGAGCAAGGAAAATCCACCTCCTGGCAAGATTTTTCCTCATTCGCGATCGCCAACATCAAGTTGGCGAGAGCGAGAATGGAAAATAAACGTCCCGGTGAGATTTCTCAACGCGGGGGTCAGGTTTCTCATTGCGAGTGGTCGCGTATGCTCGCGGCCGCTCATGTTGAGAAACTGCCCGTTTGCGTTGAGAAAGCTGCCGCTCAAGTAAAAATCTACTCGTGCGGCAGAAAAGGTAAGCTTGCGCTGTGCATGGTGCTGTTCGCAATGATTGCACAGTGCGGACAAGCATCCGGCACTGTGCAATCACCGCGAACGGCATTTTTCTATCGTACTCCACCGCTCGCGGAGCTCTGCGTAGTGCGACAGAGTTTTTTTGCACTTCGCGTAGCTTTGCGTAGTGCAACTCCACGAACTCCGCCCAGGGTTAGTATAGGTACAATTCTATTATAGTGAGTCTGTGAGTTTTGTTGTGTTTATATAAGCACATGGCAAGGGATGTAATATGGACTGCGTTATTGGCAATAGATGTAGCCCTGTTAATTCCTGTTATTGAAGTGGTGAAGTACCTTATCGTGCACAACATAAGCAGTCACACAACAGAAAGAGGTGCATAAATTGGGGGGGAGGTTTTGGATGGACTGCAATGGTTGCACTTCACAAGTCTCTGTCGTATTCACTCGTATGGTAAAGTACCTTGTTATGTACCCCAATATCATATTTTATGTATATGAGTATACTGATAGAATCAGCTATAAGTGGGACTAACACACTCTGTATGCTATTTAAAATTGTAATTTACATTTACATAGTGTATTCTTGCATGATATGGAGACTGCCTATTCAATTATAAACTCAATAATGTGTGATCTTTCTCCTCACTAGAGTGTAGGCTAACAGCTTTGTACTCCCATATATGAGTGAAAGTACATGCCTAACTTCTTCATTTTGAAATGCCTACTCTAAAATGTAAAAGAGTCAATGTAAAAAGATATTAAAATAATTACATGTAAAGTGCAAATGCGATTTTTTATACCATTGTGCAAAATAGTGGCAGATGTTATTGCTGATATCCCTAAAAGAGGGTGCAAATACGATTTACTTTTTACAATTAATTCATTCCTCCATATCAGGTGCAAGTGCAATCTGTTTGAACTCACGTAGTTTTGTCCATAATTCAATCCCCATTCATCAGTTTAAAAAAACTCATGTTTAACATTTACAAACATCCCTAATGAAATCAATAAAACTTATCCAACACTGTGAAAAGTACCCAAGGTTTCCATTTTCTTCTGAAAAGTAATAATGATAATTTCACGTCTAAAGTAGACATATTCAAAATTGATCTGAGACAAAACCTGAATCTATATCATAATGTCTTAGTTTCACTTGCAGTAGAGATCACCTCATTCAGTGAGAGGGAAGAGAAAAAATGTCTGCATCAACAGATATCAGGGTCCCTACTGGTTCCTACTGTTGATTAGGAGAAGTTGTAAAAAGGGGGAATCATAAAAAAGTGTGCAATTCCACATCCACATTGAGGCCCCATGGGATCTCTGTTCCAATTATAAAGATCCATCTGGATTCTGCTTTCCTCAAGCTTAGTTCACGATTGCCACCGCTGATCTTTGAGGGAACATGCTCAATACCAAAGAAAGAGAGTTGGTTGAGATCACCTCATGGTCCTTCCAAATATGCTTGGCCATGGCGTATGTGTAGTCCTTGTTAGTGATGGCTCTTATTTGTTGTAGGATGCGCAATTTCAAATTATTGATAGTACTTCCAATATAGCGTTTCCCACACTTACATTGTAGGACATACACCAAATGAGTTGTCTCACATAGTATCCTCTCCCTGATTATTTTCCTATCCCCGTTGAGAGTTGTTACTTCTTTACAGTTCTGTCCATACTGACACGCCTTGCTTTTCTGACACTTGAAAAAGCCCTTAGTTCTCAGCCAATCAAAACCACCTTCAGCTTGTCAAGAACTTTGAAAGTAACTACGTGTCAGTAGATCTGCTAGGGACGGTGCTTTTCTGTATGTTATGTATACAGCAAGTAACCCTGGAGTTAACAGTGACCAGATAGGCGACGCCCGAAAGCATCCAACTGCAACCTTGACCGTTTAGCATCAAGTAACTCCCATTCGAGAGCAGCTGGAAAACCGGCGTGATCATGGCCGCTGGGGTCCCTGACATGTGACAAGATAGATTCGCTACTGAACCACTACATGCTCCGTGCAGAGAAATATCCTGGCACATGAGAGAACCGCTTAAAGTGTTCTTGCAGTTTGTACCACTCAGATACACTTCTCTATCCCCATTCCGGCATCGATATCTATATGGTAACTCCCAAGTTTCCTTAATGTAACCCTTACCCATTTTTTCATATTTGCCTGCCTGCCTTTGCTCAAGGCAATATTTAAACTGAAACGTAGTGACCGGCAGAGTGATTTGGCCATGAATTAGTCATTCAGTTGATGGTAATTCGGCTACAGTGAATGGTAACCTTTCCAGTTTCTCAATGCGCAGCATTGTATATTTGGCTCCCCTTTGTGCCATCTCTGTCTGTTTATCAGTTAGATTGTATTCTGAAAACAGAGACGTGGTGTTTATAAAATGCCAGGGCACATAGCCTGCACGCAAAGATTGCAGTGTCCAGCTTAACATCACAATAGAACGTAACTGAGATTGCCCGTGTTGTAACAAGGCCAGATCTTGTTCTAATATGTCAATTGCCGAAGATACAATGTTGCCTAAGGAGTTAATCCTGGAGGTGAAAGTTGTTAACCCATTATCCACTACAGCTAATGCCTTCTCTAGGTTAATACGGTCTATTTCCTGTATTCTTTCTGCGGCCTCCTGTTGGGATATTTTCCAGTTTTCATTATAATAGGCATAAATGCCAGCATATATGAAACGTTTCTGACTTGTTTTCCTTGGGCCTGACAAGAAATCCCTAAGGTCCACATCAGGTTTGAGTAAGGTCAAGTGATGTTTTACTTCTGTGAGTGTTGAGGTCTCTAGCCAATCAGGGCACAACTTCCCAACACTATAGGATGTCAATACCCCTGGGTGTTGTCTCTGTACATAGCGTGTATCTGGCCTACTGATACTAAACCCCTCGGTTATACCTAGGAATCTCTGTTGACATGTGTTTGTGTCAATGGGCCAAATCAGACATTCTATCCAATTGGGATCTGACCTGTTGTACTGGAGAATGTCAACTAATCCTACCCCTTGTGTAGTTGAATTCTGCCCCCCACCCATCTGTGATGGTGTAGGAAACCCGGGTGAGTTCAGTTCCTTATTCTTGGCTAGTCCAAGACAGGATGTCTGTTGCACAGTGTCATTTAGAAATATCATTTGCTGTGGAATGAGGCATGCTCTAAAAAGCGCTTCTGTTCCCTGGACTTGCCAGTCCCTAGAACCCCAGATTGATTTTAAATCTATAGTGTCCTTCCATAGGTCGAAACCCTGTGTAGACAACTGGGCCATAAAGGAAGCAGAGTAAATCTGTTTGGTGTTAGTCAACATAATTTTCTGTGCTGATGTTGTTGCCACTTTGTAATAAAATGACTTTGGGTCAGATGTATTAAACCCTGAAAAGTATGTGAATTTCTGTGCAAAAGTTTGCGAACTACCTTTTGGAGGTGTTGGGCAGTGTTCCCACTGGTGGTATTCAAACACATTTCTAGGTGTCATAGATTTGTGCAAGAAATGATGACCATAATGTTGGTAACAGTACAATGTATCATAGTCTGAAGTACCTTCTAACATTTCATTGTTCAAAAATGCTGCAGGTTTTCCAAATCAGACATCATATTATTTACAGTTGCAGTGTCCCAATCATCAGAAAATGTACTGGAGGTAATGATATCACTTAAAGAAATTTTAAATACATGTTTAAGCTTTAAAAGTTCAGTCGGACCGAATATATCGAAATCAATCTTGTCCCATACTATACCGTCCAGTATAGGAACTGCTGTGATCTTCACTGAAGACAAGTTTCTTGGTTCACAATGTGAAGACTGGTGTGGTTTTAAAATCAAATTGACTCTTTGGGCTGTAGAGCTCTGCTGGAGATATCGTCCATTAATAATCATACTAAAAGTTATAGTTAAACCTAGCCAGAAAAGAAAAAATAGAATCCCAGTGATATACCATAGCTCTATCCAAGGTGACACCAGGTAAGTCTTTCTAAAAAAGTTCAAAAAGTCAATGAGTTTCTGTTTGTGTGATTTTTTGGCTGGCGTCGTTTCCGGCTCGCTTGGATCCAGTGAAAACGTATCAAAGTTCATGAAATAGCCAGAAGCAGTTCGATTAATTGTTGGAATTGCATCGGGATTTGTTGAAATTGGATTTTGCTCTTGACGAGGCATATTGACGTAGACGTCTGTAGTCGGTCTTATTGCAACTTGGTTGTTAAGTTGATTTTCTTCTTGTTGAAGTGGAACGAGTTCCATAGCATTGTTGCTTAGTCCTTCATTCCATACAGGTCGCTCTTCAAACATGATGAGTCTTTCTGTTTGAACTTCTTGGATTGTAGCGAGAGGAGGGCGTCTGCTACTGTGGAGTCCACGAGGCCTACTGTTTAGTATCGGCCACATAGTGTGGTTTGATTAAGTCGATTGAGACAAATCTTTTCTCCTTTTTCCCGGCAAGAGGCGGCAGAAGTACAGTTCTTGTGCCTTGGATTGCTAGGACCGGTACAGCTGTTCTGTATGATGGCCCAAATTCTTTCTTGTCTGCAATCTTTTCTCTGACCAGATTCCCGACTTTTGGGATCCAGACAGGTCTTGCCGTTACTGCCTTGACCTCCTCAGTGGCGGTCTGTTTTAAGTGGACGTTGCTTTGTTGTGTCCTGGACTCATTTAGATCCTGTAAAACAGCCAAACGATCATGGATATCAACTGGTTTTTCATCCGCCACTGTGCCTTCACAATCAAGATCAGGTACCCACATTTTTGTCCCAAATAGGACCACGTAAGGAGTGACACCCCCTAGAGAGCTTCTTGGCTGATTGTTTAGGGCTCTTTGTACCCCATATAAGTGATCGACCCATCTACCGCTCTTGCCTAATACCCTAGCTGTTAAAGATTGCTTTAAGTCACGGTTTTTCCTCTCCACAACAGAATTTACCTCAGGATGGTACGGAGAGGAGTACCGCAATGCTACGCCCATTCCCTCCATGGCCTCTTTGTAAGCCCGAGAGCTAAACGCCGGGCCACGGTCAGAATGTAACGTGCCAACTGCGTATGTGCCGATAAAGACTCACAAATCTTTTATAACAGTTCGAGCGTCAGCACAGCGCTGAGGCCAAACCCATAGGAATCTAGAGCAGGAATCCACTGCAACCATGATATATTTCTTGGCCCCATCCGATTGTAGGGGTCCGCAGTGATCCAAATAAGCACATGCGAGAGGTTTGTCTGATTTTAGTAATGGTGTCTGCGCTGGGCGTGCTACGGTGGAGCCTTTCATCTGACATAGTCTTTGGTCTGCTTTGTTAACCCAGGCCACCAGTAGCGCTGTTTCAGTAAAGAAATAGTCGCTGTAACGCCTGTATGTGCAGAACCCAAACCCTCGTGTGCTGCTAGAATTAAGCCTTGCCTACGATCCATATTTGGTATTACTCTATCCCCCACTCCAGGAATCTGAGCATATGGAATGTTTTGTGCATCTAACTTGTAGGAGTACTTGAGTGGAAATTTCTTTGGTACTGCTGTGCTGCCTTTGCCTGAAGCAATGACAGCTACCATAATCTCGCCGTCTATTCTTGTTGTTGAACGAGTGATTGCAGCTACGGACGCTGTGCGTACAGCCCCCTTTGCGGCTTCATCAGCCAATGAATTCCCTTCAACGTGAACGCCATCACGCTGATGACTCAGTGTATGTATCACGTGAGCCCTTGGTAGTTTGTTTCTCAACTCCACTACCTGTTCCCATACCATTTTATGCTTAATTGTGCCACCTTTCGCGTCTTTAAACCCGTTTAGTTCCCAATGATGTAAATATTCATTGTACGACTGTACACAGTAAAAGGAATCACACACAATTAGTGTGGGGAATTCGTGTTCCGTATTTACGAGTGCCAGTATCAGTGCTTTTAATTCTGCCAACTGAGCCGTGCAGTCTCCTAGAGATTGCGTTTTAGTGCAACTTGGATGGAATTTTCCACCGCGCATGCGACCTTTAACGATTGCACACGCTGCGCTGTAAGCTTGCTTACTCCCTATGGCCGGTTGAGCAGATCCGTCAGTGTAAATAATGTATTCATACTGATCTAGAGGCAAAATCTCATTTGGAAGAGGATATTCTTGTTCGTATTGCAGAAATGCTTGTTTTTTTAAACTTCGATCAAATCTGTATTCAACATCCGTTGCAATAAGAGAATTAGCCATTGTATCCATCTGGGATGTAAGGCTTTCGCATTTGGAATGCTAGCCTTTGCAACAGCCTCTAAGGCTGGTACTGGGGTCATGACTATTAGGCGCTTACCCTGAGCCAGAGCTCTTTCTCTTGCTACAGTGGTCTGCACTGCTGTCAGGATTTTTTCTGTTGAAGTGAAACGCATCTCTGCGTTTGTGTACAGGTGTGATTTGTATGCGATTGGTACTGTTTCGCCTTCATTGAAAGTTAAATAAGTGTACCCGCATTGACCAGCTATTACTCGGATCACTAGGTTGCGTAAGTTTACACGTGTCTGTAAATGTTTTGAAGCTATCATGTCTTCCTGTAGTGAACGTAGGATGTTTGTATGTTCCTGTGTCCATTGTCTGACTGAAAAATCAGGTTTTATTAAGTCGTAGAATGGTTTTACTCTTTCTGCGTAATCCAAAATGTATGTTCGACCAAAATTTAGGAATCTCAGAATTGATTGTAAATTCTTTAATGATTTTGGAGGTTGGATCAGCGCACACTTTTGTAAAAAGTTAGCTGCTAGGCTTTTTCCTTCACTTGACAGCTCATACCCTAAGAACAGGACATTGAGAGGGGTAATTTTAGATTTTTTAAATTAAATTTATAGCCCTCAGAGGCGAATCCCATAATAATGGTGCTCACCCTGGTCAAGTGCCTCGGTAAGTCATCATCCGTCAGATAAATATCATCCACATAGGACAATGCTTCTTCATCCAAATTTTGGAGTAACTCTGTTACCCTTGCTGAAAACAACCCTGGACTATTCTTATACCCTTGGGGGAGTCGACAAAATTGCCGCTGGGACCCTAGCGCTGAGAATGCGGTCAAATACCTGCTTTCAGGCGCTATATTTTGGCAGAAAAATCCATTTGAGATATCAAGTGTTGTTTTGTATTTTTGTCGCACTATGTTATTCATTAATGCGGCACTGTGTGCATTTTGAACTGCAATTGTCTTTGTGCAAGTGTTTAAATGTCTGTAATCTAAAACTAAACGATATGTGTTGTCAGGTTTTGATACGGGGAACAAAGGATTGTTCATAGGTGAAGTGCAATTTTCTATCACACCCTGGTATTCTAGTTGATCTAGGATCTCCCTGACTTGTTTTTTAGCTTCCTGCTTTATAGGGTATTGCCTTTGAGCATTTGGGGAAACTTTTAACGGGATCACGTGGTGGGTTGAATCCTCATCCCAACCAGCATGATTTTTGTACAATGCTGGAGCTAGGGCAACCGCCCACTTCTGCGCATATGCATGTTTTAAATGTATGGGAATGAGGTCGGAAAATGCTGAAAAAATTACCTTTTCTCCCTTAGGGCACTCCATGACGAATGCTGGCGGCCAGTCTTGCTCTGCTAATAGGATGTCATATCCAGATGACAGATTTTTCCAAAATAGACCTTTAACTTTCCTGGGCTTGTCCCCCTCCATCCGGAGTGTTATCTCATGTAACTTATGTGGGACACTTACCCGAGTATCAGGTGTTTCCACCATGATATACTCACTCAACTCCGCTGTCACCAGAAATTCCTTCAAGTTCTGGTGAGCTATTGTTACTTCTGCAGCGCTGTCTAGCATCGGCAGAGCCCTTTCCCCGTTCAGAAGCTGTGTCCTCAGAATTCTGGGCATGTCTGATCTTGAGACCTGCTACCTTCTTCTTTTTGAACTGAGGTTTTTGTTTATCTTCTTTTTTAGGTGCATTGTCCGCAGCGCGTTGCATGTCTCTGGACTTTGTATGCTCCTCTTGTCTGTGTTCTGACCGTCTTTCCCTCTCTGAGTTTTTTAATGAACCCTGAAAGGAACGAGAGGAACGTGTATCAGTATCCTGATACCTGTCAGGTTTTTTAATATTATCCCTATTCCTGAGGTTATACCTCCTTTTAGAGGGCTCCTGTTGAGGAGACCTACCTCTGGAATGAGATCTGCTGTCTTTAGACTTTTGTTGTTTTTTATTTTCCCACTTCTTTTTAGAAGAAGTAGGTGTCTGCTTTGTAGTGTCCTTTTCAGGACTGCCCACCAGTTGTGGTTTTAATGCTTTCCCACCTAGACTGTCTCTGCCTAGTTCTGCATATGCAGTTTCAATTATTTTGGGTAGTTCATGTTGTCGATCTACTGGACTGAACTCCCTTAGGCGTTGGCGAATCGCCACTGAAGCTGCTTCCCCCTTAATGTTAGCTAGTATTATGGCTGAAACCTGTTCGTAGTTACCTAGTAACTTCATCCCTAAGCTAAGGGCAGGCTCTGCTCCGTACTCATTTTGTATCTGTCTCAATACGTCAGGTACTACTGCTAATGACGGGATACCATTCGTTCTGGTATATATGGCAGCAAAGACCGTACCCCAAGAGGTGCAGTCCTCTATTTGAGGTGTGATCCCCATGGGCAAGCAGATTGTTAGTATTCTGTGTTTATCACACGTGGTAGTATTCGGGAATACCGCCTATAGCTGGGTTATTTTCGGAGCTATCCAGAATGGTATTTGTTCGCGTTTTGCGGGCATTTTGCCCATTACCGCGTGTAATGTTTGAGGAGTAATTTTATTTCCTGTACCCTGAGCTGGAGTACTATTTGCTGCACCTGGTGCAGGTTGGATTGTTAAAGTCCTAATGACAAATTGTGTCAGGTTTCTGTAGATTTTAATTAAATCTGTGTGTTGTATGAGTAAGTCTGGCTGTGGCATTGGGCCAATGTCAGGATGCGGTGTGTAAGCCGCTAGTATCGGCCATGTGGCTCCGTCTCCTCCTAGTGGGCCTAATCTTACTCTTCCTCACACGTGGGGTAGGGCGCCATTAAATCAGTAATAATGTTCCTGGTAAGTGAGTGGAATCTCTATGTCCTCAAATGGACAATATTCCTGTTGTGCATCTCCTTCTATATAGTAGTGAAATGTCTTTGTTATTGTATTTGCTGCTGGGAATGTAACCCATGAATAGAATACCTCTGTTTTGTTTGATTCATGTGCCTCAATCACGAAAACTACCATGCCACCACTAGCTTGTAAACCATTTTCTAATAGTCTTAGGGTGACTGTCATTATGAATTTTGGTGCAATCTGTATTGCATCCGCAGGATCTTCTCCTTCTTCTGAAAAATTCAGTTCAACTCTGTTCTCCCTTACCTCGTTATTAGTCATGTTGTAGTGTAGTTCCTATTTCCCTAATAGGCTCTGCGCATTGGAATAATATACCCTATAGGCTTGACATAGGACTGAGGTCGGTATGTCCCTATCGAGTATATTAAACTTAATTACTTTTGTGCCAGTTAGCTCACAGGCCACTAGAAACTCCTTGAGAACAAGAAGGGAGTAGTTTCTGGCAACCGCATAAACATGACTACTTTGTTTCCCTTTAGAATCGGAACACGTCTCAGAATCGTGGAAACAATAGATAACAGTTTCACTCAGTTATTCGTGCATGCTTAGTTTCCGCAGAGTTACACAGAAAGAAAAGACGGGCGTTTCAATAAAAAGGTTTGATTGAACAGTCTTGTTTCTCGTGTAAGAGATATGTGCTGTTATGATCACAAGACAGTATGCAAGATAAATAATGTACAGCGTAAGCAGTAGAAATAAATAATATTGCGCTAGCATTATCTTTTAGCATATATTCACGTACATAAATAACATGAGCTAAAAATGCGAGTACTCATACGATGCGTCTCTAAGCTAGTTCTAACGCAATGTACCTAACCTAGTCTAGGTGTAGGGAAAGGTAAGAAGTAGGTGGAGTATTCTGTAGTATGGTATACTAAGAGTATGTTAAGTCTAGTATGCCAAGAGTCCCTCTAGGTTCTAGTCAGCTCCATACCTTGAGAATGAGAGAGGTGGGAATCTCTTGCCAGATCTGGAACTCTAACACCCCGCGAAGGGAGTCAGAACACTGGAAGCTGGATTCTTCTGCGAGCAGGAATGACAGCATCTTCTCAGTGCGTCAGGCCGGGATACGGGCTCCTCTGAAGTCGAGGTCTCCTCTAACTTGCTTGGGCAAGGGAAGGTATATTTATACCTGGTAGGTGTCTTGGAATGTTAGCATTGACGTGAAGTCGGACAAAGAAAGACATCAGGAATGAACCCCTAAGGTATAACGGTTCATACATAATAGATGAGTTCTTAGAGAAATCAATAATCCTGTGCTAGGGGAACTCCCGAGAGCTTAAGGGTCTGGTTTCTAAGAACACGTTGTGACGTTAGGGTGGACGGATGTCGGTGACCATGCCTGTATTTGGAGTGCACGGCTAATGCCTAAATAAGGACTGGGATTCTATGCCTATATAAGGGCAATGCGAATTGTGCCTATATAAGGACATGTCTCAGGAAAACCTATATACGGACACCTAAAGCGGAATACAACACCCACTCCACTTTCGAATGAACGATAATACTAAATGCTAAACATTAAATGCTAAACATTAAATTTGAGTACCACATGTTGCTAAAAACATTTCTAAAAGCATATTAAAAGAAGTTTAAAATAAACTGTTGAATGCAATAGGTACTGTACATTTAAAGCATCGTTTTCATTCTAAGCATATAATTGAAATAAATGCAACATGAATGAATAAACAGAAATATATGCATATGATGAAACGGTTGACAAGTTTCCAAAAATCAAAGCCATTGCATATCATGGCATTAAATGAAATGTTAGACAAGTAAGGTGACAATGTGTCCCTGGAAGAATTCAAAGAAGTCCGTTTTATAAGAATAGTTCTACTGTAAGCAGATTGTTTTGCCATGTATTAAAAAGAAAAAGTTCAATTCTGGGAAAAGTTCTAAGTTTGAAAAATATGAAGGCCAAATTTCATTGCTTCCCTGGTACACTGTGAGCCGAATCAAAGTCAGTGTATGGGTCTGGCATAAACATGAGATCATCTATTTCCGTAGCCAAAATATCGTCTACCGAAGTTGGTGACATTTGGAACACCTCATTCAGAAGGTTAATCGCACAGAGATGAGAAACATCGCCTTCAGCAGAAGATGCTGCAGCAATGTTCGCGTCCGTTGTTACCTGTGTGCCTGTTGATCCATCTCGTACCTCAGCAGCTGCAGGAAGCGTCTGTGAGATCTCAATGAATGCCATCATCAGGATTGGTAGCCTCTGGGGACAACACAGAGCATGGGCCGTTATCGGGTCCAGCAGAGTATCGATATCCGTTGGCATGACTGATGGGAGTGTTAGACAGGTGTCTAGCACGCATTCTTCACCGCAAAGCAGGCAGCGTAGAACAGGTAAGATGCAATCTTGCCAGATTGGTCTGAATGACAGGAACCACGTTGTATTAAGTTCCCGTAGATGAGGCATGCCCAAAAGCTGTACTATACGCTCACAGCACTTTCGTTCAAGGAGAGCTTTCTCCACATCGCTCGGAGTGATGTTGACGAATAGGCTTGCCATAGCTTAGTAGTAGGAATCGAAATAGGATTCCTGCAACAAGTGCTAGAATTAATGGCACACCACCAAACACCGAATGTGCGAAGTTTGGGATGATTCCGAGGACTGCCTGGAAAGGTGCTAATAGTCCCGAACAGATGGTCTTAAATACATGTACAATTCCGCTCGTATTAGACATGTTAAAGATACGTCCCATCATTTCTACGAAATGTATAGGGCAGTTTGTACGAATTAAAGCCTGTATCTCAGCCGAAGTCCTTGCAACTTGTAAATCATAGATTTCTTTGGCCGAGGTCAGAGGCACTGTTTGTTGTATAAGCATGGCTTTCATTCTGCTTAAAGTATCAAATCGTATAAAAGAAACATTCAATGAAGGCCATAAAGGCGACTCCCTGACTGTGTCTATTGGGGGGAACAATACTTGCATACAGCAAGTGACCCTGGAGTCCACCGTTACTAGATATGGGATGCCTGGCAACATGCCACAGCAACTCTGATCATTCAACATGAGGTAACTCCCGTTAGAAAGTTGGCCAAACGTTGGATTAATCACAGTAGCTGGTGTACCCTGCTGGTGGCAGGACAAATTTGCCACAGAACCATTACAAGCCCCGTGTAAAGAGATGTCCTGACAAATGAGCGAACCGCTTAGTGAGGTTTCACAGTGTGTACCGCTTAGAAACACTTCACGATCCCCACTCCAACATCTATATTCGTAAGGTAAAGTCCAGGATGTCTTAATGTATTCTTTACCCAACCTTTCATATTTGCCTGCTTGCATTTGTTTGAGGCAATACTGAAACTGAAAAGTAGTGACAGGCAGAGTGATTTTGCCATGAATAAGCCATTCTGTAGCTGGTTTTTCTGCCACTGTGAATGGTAATTTTTCCAGTTTTTCAATGCTCAGCACTGTATACTTTGCTCCTCTTTGTGCCAGTTCAATCTGTTTATCAGTTAGATTGTATTCTGCAAACAGAGCCGACGTGTTGATAAAACGCCAAGGCACATAGCCCGCATGCAAAGATTGCAGCGTCCAGCTTAATAACATAATAGAATGTAACTGAGATTGGCCTTGTTGTAACATGGCTAAATCTTGTTCCAGTATGTCAATAGCAGAGGATACAATGTTGTCCAATTAATAAATTCTGGATGACAAAGTTGTTAACCCATTGTCGACCACAGTGAGAGTTTTCTCTAAGTTAATACGATCAAGTTCACGTATTCGTTCTGAGGCCCCTGCCTGTGAAACCTTCCATGCTTCATTATAAGCAGCATAGATGCCGGCATATATGAAACGTTTTTGATGCGGTTTTCTTGGTCCAAGCAAGAATTTTCCTAAGGCCTGCGTCTTCTTTAAGTAAAGATAAGTGTTGTTTCACATCCTTAAGTGTAGATTTTTGCAGCCAATCGAGGCATAATTTTCCTACACTGTATGTTGTTACTACCCCCGGATGTTGTCTTTGGACGTATCGTGGGTCTGGCCTATGGATAGTAAACCCCTGTGTTTTATTCAGGAATCTTTCTTGACAGATGTTTGTGTCTGTGGACCAGATCAACCATTTTCTCCAATCAGGATTTGTTCTGTTGATTTGTAGTATTGTGTCAACTGTAACCGCTGCCTGTGTATTGTTATTACTGGCAGGTGTTGGTACAGAAGGTGTTTTCATGTCTTTGATCTTGGCTAAACCAAGGCAAGACGTTTGTTGCACAGTGTCATTCAAAAACATTATTTGCTGAGGGATGATACAGGCTCTAAACAAAGCTTCTATCCCCTGCACTTGCCAATCTTTAGTACCCCAGACAGATTTTGTGTCTATTGTGTCTTTCCACAAGTCGAAACCATGTCTAGACAGTTGGGCAATAAATGCTGCAGAGTAAATCTGTTTTGTATTAGTTAACATAATTTTCAGTCCTGTTCTGTTTACATTTTTATAGTAAAATGTTTCCGGATCAGATGTATTGTATCCTGAAAAATATGGAAACTTTTTAGCAAACGTTTTTGAACAACCTTTTGGTGGTGTAGGACAATGCTCCCATTGGTTAAACATAAACACATTTCTAGGTGTTGCAGATTTATGCAAAAAATGATGACCATAGTGGTTATAGCAATACAGCTGTTCATAGTCTGATGAACCCTCTAAATATTCATTATTAGAAAATGCAGCAGACCTTTCTAGATCAAACATCATATCATTTACAGTTTCAAAGTCCCAATCATCAGAATAGGTACTGAATGAAATAAAATCACTTAGTGAAATCTTAAATAAATGTGGAATGTTCAAAAGTTCCGTAGGGCTGAAGATATCGAAATCTGTTTTGTCCCACACTATACCATCCTGTATAGGAACGGCTGTGATGTTCACTGCTGACAAGTCTCTTGCTTCACGATGGGATGACTTGTGTGGTTTTAAAAGTAAGTTCACATCTTTACTTTCAATGTCCAAATGGATGTATCTGCCATTTATAAGCATGCTCATAGTCATAACCAAAGCTAGCCAAAGCAGAAAGAAAAATATTCCAGAAATAATCCACAGTTCAATCCATGGTGAAACCAGATAAGTCTATTTCAGGAAATGAAAAAAGTCTTGTACTTGCTGTTTAAGAGTTTTTGATGCTGGTGTCGTTTCATGCTCACTTAGATCCTCAGAAAACGTATCAAAATTAATGAAATAGCCAGAAGCAGTTCTGTCAATTGTTGGAATTGCATCAGGATTTGTCGAAATCGCTGGAACCAGTTGATCACTTGTTACATTGGTGTAGACAGGTGTATTTGGACGAACTGTTACTTGAGTTTCAAGAGGGATGAGATCCATAGCATTGTTGCTCAGTCCTTCATCTGTTACTGCTGAATTCTCGATGGTTATCAGTCTTTCAGTCTGAACCTCTTGGATAGTAGCGAGAGGAGTGCGTCTGCTACTAGGTCGGAGTCCATGAGGCCTACTATTTAGTATTGGCCACATACTGTGGTTTGATGAGGTCGATTGACACAAATCTTTTCTCCTTTTATCCAGCAAGGGGCGGCAGAAGTACTGTTCTTGTTCCGTTTATGCCTAGGACAGGTACTGGTTGTCTGTAAGAAGGTCCAAATTACTTCTTGTCCGCAATCTTCTCTCTGACTAGATCCCCAACTTTTGGAATCCAGACAGGCCTTGCTGGGACTGCTGGTTTTTCCCCAGTGGTGGTTGGCTGCAGGAACACGTTGCTTTGTTTCGATCTTAGTTCATTTAGATCCTGTAAAACAGCCAAACGATCTTTGATATCAAAGGGTTTATTTTCCACCACTGTGCCTTTACAGTCGAGATAAGGAACCCACATTCTTGTCCCAAATAGGACCTCATATGGAGTGACCCACCCTAGAGAACTTCTTGGCAAATTATTTAATGAGCGTTGGACCCCATAAAGATGTTTGACCCACCCATCACCCGAACCTAATACCCTAGCTGTTATAGACTGCTTTATGTCCCGGTTTTTCCTTTCCACAACAGAATTTCCCTCAGGATGAAACGGAGAGGAGTATCGCAATGCAACGCCCAGACTGGCCATCGCTTCTTTGTAAGCCCGAGAGCTAAACGCAGGGCCCTGGTCAGAATGTAGCGTGCCTATTGCGTATGTGCCGATAAAGACCCGCAAATCTTTTATAACAGTTCGAGCGTCAGCCGAGCGCTGAGGCCATATCCATAGGAACCTAAAGCATGAATCCACTGTGACCATCATATATTTATAGTTACCGTCCCTTTGCAAGGGACCGCAGTGGTCCTGGTAAACACAAGTTAATGGTTTGTCTGAAATTAACAAGGGTGTCTGCGCAGGACGTTTCACTGTGGAGACTTTCATCTGTTGGCATATTTCACATTCCAGAACATAGTTCTTGGTCTGTTTCCTAATGCCAGGCCACCAATATCTGTGTTTCAGTAAAGATACTGTTGCAGAAATACCTGCATGGGCAGAGGCTATCCCTTCATGTGCTGCTAGGATTAGTCCTAATCTACGTTCCTTGTTTGGAATTACCCTATCCCCCACTCCAGGGATTCGAGCAAAAGGAACGTTGTTTGCATCAATTACATAAGAGTACTTGAGTGGAAACTTTTTTGGTAACGCTGCACCACTGCCTTTGCTCGTAGCATTGACAGCCAACAATATCTCACTGTCTATTCTCGTTTATGAACGAGTGATCGCAGCTACGGAAGCCGTCTGAACAGCCCCCTTTGCGGCTTCGTCAGCCAATGAATTCCCTGCAACGTGAACGCCATCACGTTGATGACTCAGCGTGTGTTTCACGTGATCCTTTGGTAGTTCGTTTTTTAACTGAACTACTTGTTCCCAAAGCGTTTTATGCTTTATTGTGCCCCGTTTTGCATCTTTGAACCCATTTTCAAGCCAATTTTGTATATATTCATTATACGACTGCACACAGTAGAAAGAATCGCACACTATTAGTGTGGGGAATTCGCGATCTGTACTTTCAAGTGCCAGTTTGAATGCTTGTAGTTCAGCTCGCTGAGCTGTACAATCTCCTAGAGATTGAGTTTTAGTGACCATTGGTCTGAAGTTACCATCTTGCATGCAACCTTTAACGATTGCGCACTGTAGGAGAGTAGGATCTGCTTCACATGGGTACCCCCACTTTTTGCTGATGTTTCACTGTTTTTCGACTTTAGTCTGGCTGGGGCCCTGCTAATCAGAACCCCAGCCTAGCTGCTTCCTCTCTAAAATGGTTTCCATGTGCCTTAGGCACATCTCTGATTGGAATCTGGAGTGCCCTTATAAGTCCCTAGTATATGGTATACTATGTACCCAGGGCATAGGTACCTTAGAGGCCTACCAGGGGCTGCAGCATGTATTGTGCCACCCCTGGAAGGCCATCCAAAATGACACCACAGGTCTGCTACTGCAGCCTGGGTAAGGTGGTGCATTCACCCCTTACAGTGGTATAGGCTACCTATATCACAACAATTGCACACACATATAAACCTATAAGTCACTCCTCTGGCAGGCCTTACCAATCCTGAAGGCAGAGTGCTTGGTTCTTATGTGAGAGGGTGCCCCTGCATGAGCAGAGCCCCTCTACAGCGTTCGGAGTCCCTCCTCTGATGCTGTTTGTGGTACAGCCTGACCATATACTCTTAAGTGCATTATATCCTCGCGGTACAATGCTAACTTTGGACTGGCTGCACCAAAACATGTTGTGTTTGGTGTCAAACATCTTGGAATACTACCCCCCGCCAGTCCTGGCAGCGGGGGAAGCATTCCACCCTTCTAGAGGGAGAGACATGTACACACCAGGCTACCCGGTAACTTCTTTCCAGAGCCCTGGCATCACAAAATGGATGCCGCTGCCACAGACACGGGTCTGGCCTCCTGCTGCTGACTGAAACTCTGGCAGGGGAGGCCTGGACAATAGGTTTCCTGTCACAGGGAGGTGTAACCACCTCCCCAGACAGGATAATGTGTATTGGGGCTGGGCGGGAGCACTCTCTGGTGCTCAGAAGTCCTCCACTGGGGGCACACTTGGTGTCCCTGTGCATATGCCAGTTCAAACCGGTTGCAGGGGCTACCTGCCCCTGCTCTGGTGTGAAACTGGACAAAGGGAATGGGTGTAACCACCCCTCTTCCCTGACCCTCCCATAGGTGAGTCCCCAGAGTATGTCCAACCCCCTAACTTAGTATAAGTATGGGACCCCAGTCCTTAGGACTTTAGATTACCCTGGACGAAACTCTGACACTGAATCCTGGACCTTCGACGCTCTACCTGAAGATTAGAGGACTGAAGAATCTCCCTTGGGGTCAAGGAGTGACTCCCCTGCTTGGCAGGCACCTAAGAAGCAATTGTCCGGTCTGCATCGCTGAAGCTCCCGCCGGACGCCGAAGTCTTTGCATCACCAGAGGTGGATTTCCAGACTTCCCCGAGGTTGCCCTGAGTTCCCAGCAAAGCTGAGGCCCGTAGCTGTCGTGGGTAATGTGGAACCTTGATCCCTGGACACTGAAAACTTTTGCAAGTGCATCCTGTTCCTGGGATCCCACGAAGTTGTGCTTTGGGCTCCGAGTAGCCCCCTCCTCCAGCACCAACTGCACCAAAGATCACTGGCCTCCACTCTACGAGTGTCCTGTGAGCCAGCTCCAAGTGCGTCCACTTGAGGCTCCTTCGTGGTCGCTAGTCCGTTGGCTAGTGGGCCCTCCCGAAGGCAACTCTTCTTCTGATTGGGCTTCCCTGGTTGCTAATGACGTGCCCTGACTTACCCTCACTGGGTGAGTCCCTCAGACCTTGCTGGTCTGTACCACCATCCTTTTTCTATTTCCATGAGACTTGCCGTTGCCAAGGCTTGTTGGGTTCAATCCGGTCGCCGACACCCCTGCAATCGACAAACTTTGTGGGACAGCTGGAATCCAGCTCCTGGTTGTCGTCAACGCCTCCTGGACCTCATGGCTAAAGAGTCAAGACAACCGTCAACCTACCTGAAGCACCCGACATCGGTGGGCATCTGCTCATCGTCTTCCTGGTCACTGGCTAGTGACCCAGACTCTGTCCCCTCTGCTTTCAGGTTCTTCAGATCTTCGATCCACCTTTGGATCCACCCAAACACTTTCGACTTGGTCGCCAGCAGCACTTTGCAGCAGATCGCCATTGAAAACAACGACGAAACCCGACCCCAAAAGACACCTATGCACCCGGCTTCCCTGGGTGAGGTAACTCGAGTACTCCGGTGCTCCCATGGGTATAGACTCTAGAATGACCTAGTTCTAAAGGGGTTTGCTCCAAGTCCTCCTCTAAGTGTCCTTTTTCTCTAAAACTCCAACCGCGACATTCCCCATTGAAGTCAACGGCGGCTCCACGGCTGTGTTCTCACACTGCACGCGTCCCCCGTGGGTCCCCTGTGTCACTACCTTGGGTGGTTCCTTGAGGGCCAAGCACTTCTACAGGCACTAGGCACTGTGTCTAGCTCAGTCGTGGTTCTTATACCACTTTATTGGTATATGGTTAGGTACGCCCCTAGGGCTCAAACGTGTATTTGTGCTATTACTGTTGATAACTGACTTGTAACTTATGTACTTCGAACTCTAGCCTCATAAAGAGACTAGAGGGGTGTGTTTAAGACTAAATACATATATTTTAAATATATACCTGGTGTGGTCCTCTTTCATTTGGTCACTCAAGAGATTATAGACTGGTAAAACAAGCTGCTTTACATTCCTTCAAGACTTAGCCTGAAGGCTGCTCTCCATAGCTACCACTAGGATAGCTTTCAATAAAGGTTGTCTTTAACCTATCTCCAATAAGGGGTTGTTTGGACTGGTACAAGGTGCCCACTATAATTAGTGGACAGCATATACCAGGCCAACTTCTCACGATTGGTGTGCAGCGTGTGGGATTCCAGCTTGCTATTGTTTTACCAGATAATCTCAATTGAATTGATCAACTGAAAACCACTAAGGGTACCTTAGGTACATATAAATCAAGCTTAGGATACAGTAAGTTCTACTGAACTTAGAGTTGTGTGTTAAGGGATAGCACACCCTTTCTACAACTCAAGAGAGTTTAGTAGGCCACACTAGAGTAGGTAGTGCATACACCACACCACACTAGTAATGTCTTTAGGGCCAGGAACCAGTGGGTCCCAGCCAGAAGCCAATGGGCTTCTTCCCTCCAAGTATGATAATCTCCCATTCTTGGAATTGAGAGCATTAAGCACTGCTAGGAAACTAAAGACAGGCAAAAGTGCCAACACCCAACGCCTCATAGAGGTACTCCTGCTGGATGATCTCAGAAGACTACCAGGGTCTGAAGGGGTAGGCAGAGAGGGTGGGGCAGAAGATGAGGAAGGGGCCAGGGGTGAAATCACCCAGGACCCAACCTCTGAAACTGGCCAGGAAGGTGACAATGACCTTGACCTGGCAAATCCAGCTCCTCCTGTGGATGAGCAGGAGGATCAGAATGACCTCCCCTTTGTCCCCCCAGGAAGAATTGTGAGTGTGCCCAGAAGGCCTAGATCTCCTTCTCAGGAGTCTAACCACTCTGACACCTCAATAGGGACCTCTGTTTCCTCTCATAGGAGGGAATCCTCTCATGAAAGGAAAGAGAGACTGCTCAAGTATGGAGAAGCTCAGTTGAGAATCAGAAGAGAGCAGTTGGCTATAGACAGGGAGTCCCTAGAGCTTGAAAGGCAAAGAAAAAGATGGGACTAGAGTCCCATGGTGGCAGCAATTTTCCCAGAGATAGGGAAAGGTCTTATGACCATAGAAACCTGAGCAAGATTGTCCCTCCCTACCAGAGTGGGGATGACATCCACAAATGGATAACTGCACTGGAGAGGGCCTGTAAAGTACAGAGGGTCCCTCAGGAGCAGTGGGCAGCAATCTTATGGCTCTCCTTTGCAGACAAAGATAGAGATAAGCTCCTCACTGTTAGAGAGGAGGATGCTGAGAATTACAAAGTCTTGAAGAGTGCTCTGGTTGATGGGTTTGGCCTAACAACTGAACAATACAGGTTAAACTTCAGAGATACCCAAAAAGCACAGACTCAAGACTGGGTGGACTATGTGGATTGTTCTGCTAAGGCTCTGGAAGGTTGGTTGATGGGCAGTAAGGTATGTGACTTCACAGGATTGTACAATCTTATCATGAGGGAGCAGATTCTTAATAACTGTCAAAATCAGCTGTTGCATCAGTACCTGGTGGACTCTGATCTGACCTCTCCCCAAGAATTGGGAAAGAAGGCAGACAAATGGGTCAGAACCAGGGTGAGGCAGAAGGTACAGAACCAAGGTGGTGACCCAAAGAAGCAAGATTCTAAGAACTCTGATAAGGGTGGGGAGAAGGGTAAAGACCAGAAGTCTTCACAAGGCTCCCAAAAATCTTCTTCAGGTGGGGATTCACAGTCTAACAAGGGAAAAGGCCAAAAGAAACCATGGTGCAAAGTCTGTAAGCAAAAGACACACTGGACCAGTGATTGCACCAAGTCCAAAGACTCTATTCCAGCCCCCACCAATGCCCCTAAGGCACCTGTTCCCCCTAGTGCAGTTACAAATGGTGGTGGGAGTACACAGGCCAAGGGTTTAGTAGGGTTGACCCTGGGTAATGAGATGAGCTCTGGCCTAGTCAGAGAACTCAATCAGGCTGTCCTAGTCTGTGATGGAGGCATGGATGTGACCTCCTCTGTGAGTCCCAGTAATCTGGGCAAGTACAGGCAACAGCCCTTAATCAATGGAAAAGAGGCTTTGGCATTTAGGGACACAGGGGCACGTGTCACCATGGTGACACAAGACCTTGTGGATCCTGGGCAGATTATACTTGGTGAAATGTACCAAGTGACCAATGCTAGCAATGTCAGAACAGACCATACTCTGGCAGTTGTTAACTTCTCCTGGGGAGGGGTAACTGGCCTTAAGAAGGTTGTGGTGAGTGCAGACCTACCAGTGGAATGCTTGCTTGGCAATGATCTTGAAACTTCAGCTTGGTCAGAAGTGGAGCTCAGGAACCATGCAGAAATGCTGGGGATCCCTGCAGATGTGTTTGCTGTGACCAGGTCACAGGCCAACATGTCTAACACTGAACAGGCCTTGGATTCTGAAATAATGGACCAAGTGCCATCCAAGAGGAGGAGTAGTAGGGTAAAGGCAGTGCCTTCCCCCTTGGCTCAGAAGGAAGATCAGTCTCTTCAGGGAGATGATCTCAGTCCTGAAGAAAGAACTGTCCCAGAGGAGCTTGAGCCTGATCAGGTTGAGTTCTTAGGGACAGGGGGCCCTTCCAGGGCAGATCTGAGCCAGGAGCAGCAGAGCTGCCCCTCTCTTGAACCCCTCAGACAGCAAGCTGCTGCTGAGGCTGCGGGAAAAGCTAGTGGTCCCCATACTGTGTATTGGGATGATGGACTCTTGTACTCAGAGTGTAGAGACCCCAAGCCTGGTGCCACCAGGAGGTTGGTTATACCTCTGAAGTTCAGGGGCTTCCTATTGACCCTAGCCCATGGCATTCCTTTAGCAGGTCACCTGGGCCAGAACAAGACTTGGGACAGAATTGTCCCTCACTTTCACTGGCCCCACATGTCTGAAGACACCAAGGAGTTTTGTCGCTCCTGTGTAACCTGCCAAGCCAGTGGGAAGGTAGGTGGCACCCCAAAGGCCCCCCTGATACCACTACCTGTGGTGGGGGTTCCCTTTGAGAGAGTGGGGATTGATATTGTTGATCCCATGGATCCCCAAACAGCATCTGGGCACAGGTTTATCCTGGTGGTAGTGGATCATGCCACCAGGTACCCAGAGGCTATTCCCCTTAGGACCACTACAGCACCTGTGGTGGCAAGAGCCCTCCTGGGAATTTTCTCAAGAGTGGGCTTCCCTAAGGAGGTTGTATCAGACAGGGGTGCAAACTTTATGTCTGGATACTTGAAAGCAATGTGGAAGGAGTGTGGAGTGACTTACAAGTTCACCACACCCTATCACCCACAATGCAATGGTTTAGTTGAGAGATTCAACAAAACCTTAAAGGGCATGATAAAAGGGCTCCCAGAAAAGCTCAGGCGAAGATGGGACATACTCTTGCCCTGCCTTTTATTTGCATACAGGGAGGTGCCTCAAAAGGGGTTGGCTACAGCCCTTTTGAACTTTTGTTTGGTCACCCTGTCAGGGGTCCATTGTGCTTGGTGAAGGAAGGATGGGAGTTACCTCTCAAGCCCCCAAAGCAAGACATAGTGGACTATGTACTTGGTCTCCGCTCCAGGATGGCTGAATACATGAAAAAGGCAACTAAAAACCTTGAGGCTAGCCAGGAACTGCAAAAAGCCTGGCATGACCAAAGGCTGTACTGACTGTTTACCAGCCAGGACAGAAGGTGTGGGTGCTGGAGCCAGTGGCCCCAGCAGCTCTCCAAGACAAGTGGAGTGGACCCCATACCATTGTTGAACAGAAGGGTGAGGTTACCTACTTAGTAGACCTAGGAACACCCAGGAGTCCCCACAGGGTTCTCCATGTCAACAGAATAAAACCATATGTGGACAGGGCAGACATGGGCTTGCTCATGGCTACTGATGAGGGACAGGAGGAAGAGAGTGACCCACTCCCTGACCTGCTCTCACAGAACCCTGATGATGGGTCAGTGGATGGTGTAGCCTTGGCAGGCAGCATCACTGCTCAGCAGCAAACTGATTGTAGACAAGTGCTCAATCAGTACAGACATATGTTCTCTCTGACTCCAAGTTAGACCACCTGGTGCACTCATGAAGTGGACACTGGGGACAGTCTGCCTATTAAAAATAAGATTTATAGGCAACCTGACCATGTCAGGGACTGTATCAGGACAGAAGTCCAGAAGATGTTGGATTTGGGAGTTATTGAACCCTCGGATAGCCCTTGGGCTAGTCCAGTGGTCCTTGTGCCTAAACCTCACA
The DNA here is from genome assembly GCA_963921515.1 of Calotriton arnoldi. Classification (NCBI taxonomy): domain Eukaryota; kingdom Metazoa; phylum Chordata; class Amphibia; order Caudata; family Salamandridae; genus Calotriton; species Calotriton arnoldi. The sequence goes on from CAWUFW010007425.1 coordinate 494,041, forward strand.
CCAGTGGTGGGAAAAGAGAGATGAGGTTTTGTGAGGACTACAGGGGTCTCAATGCAGTCACTAGGACTGATGCCCATCCAATACCCAGGGCAGATGAGCTAATAGACACTTTGGCCTCAGCCAAGTATCTAAGCACATTTGACCTAACAGCTGGCTACTGGCAGATCAGGCTAGCTGATGATGCAAAGCCAAAGACAGCATTCTCAACCCCTAGTGGGCATTATCAATTTGTGGTAATGCCCTTTGGTCTGAAGAATGCACCTGCCACTTTTCAGAGGTTGGTGAATACAGTCCTTACAGGTCTGGAAGCCTATAGTGCAGCATATCTAGATGATATTGCTGTCTTTAGCTCCACCTGGGAGGATCACCTGGTCCACCTCAGAAATGTTTTGCAGGCCCTGCAGAAAGCAGGCCTAACTATCAAGGCCACAAAGTGCCAGATAGGGCAGAGTCAGGTTGTGTACCTGGGCCACCTTGTGGGTGGAGGCCAGGTTCAACCATTGCAGAGCAAGATCCAGACCATCATGGACTGGACTGCTCCAACTACCCAGACTCAGGTGAGAGCCTTTTTAGGCCTGACTGGGTACTATAGGAGATTTGTCAAGGGGTATGGATCAATAGTGACACCCCTGAATGACTTAACTTCCAAGAAAATGCCCAAAAAGGTTCAGTGGACAGTTAGCTGTCAAAAGGCATTTGATGACCTGAAGCAGGCCATGTGCACTGCTCCCATTCTACAGAGTCCTGATTACTCCAAGAGGTTCATTGTCCAAACAGATGCATCTGAATTGGTGGTAGGGGCTGTACTGTCACAATTGAATGATGAAGGTCAGGATCAGCCAGTAGCTTTTATTAGCAGAAGGCTGACCCCTAGAGAGAAACGTTGGTCAGCCATAGAGAGGGAGGCCTTTGCTGTGGTTTGGGCTCTGAAGAAGTTGAGGCCATATTTGTTTGGTACTCACTTCCTTGTTCAAACAGACCACAAGCCCCTCCTACGGCTAAAACAAATGAAGGGTGAAAACCCCAAACTGCTTAGGTGGTCCATTTCCCTACAGGGGATGGACTTTACAGTGGAACATAGACCTGGGAGTAACCATGCCAATGCAGATGGACTCTCTAGGTACTTCCACTTAGAACACGAAGACTCAACTGGTCAAGGTTAGTTTAATGTCCCTACGTTTGGGAGGGGGTTGTGTAGGAGAGTAGGATCTGCTCCACATGGGTACCCCCACTTTTTGCTGATGCTTCACTGTTTTTCGACTTTAGTCTGGCTGAGGCCCTGCTAATCAGAACCCCAGCCTAGCTGCTTCCTCTCTAAAATGGTTTCCATGTGCCTTAGGCACATCTCTGATTGGAATCTGGAGTGCCCTTATAAGTCCCTAGTATATGGTATACTATGTACCCAGGGCATAGGTACCTTAGAGGCCTACCAGGGGCGAAATTCGTTTTATTTATTTAAATGTTTACTTACCTGTATTCGGCCGTAATCCATGGTTTACTACCCCCCACCCTCCCCCTCCCCACCCCACATCACCGCCTGGCCGGCACTCCTACCACGGACCGCTACTGCACACATACCTCACTCGCAACACCATCCACATCTTAAAACTAGACAGACTACACTTCAAATTTCAAACAGACATTGAAAATTATGCGGCATATATTTGAACTGTAGCTTTCCACAGACTCACAAAAATTAGTGCAATAACTAATCTCTCTACAAACATGTGTTAAACCTCACTTTTGTGCTGAAGCTTTACCATTCCTCAACTACTTAGAGTGTTACACCTAGCCAAAAATAAAGCAGAAACTCTTCACATGTCTCAACTGTAAGTCTCACCATATTCCTGAAAGCATGCATGCATATGTCTGTACCTTTTGGTAACAGCATCATATATAAAAAAACATACAAATAGATACATACATGTGTTTTATACATCTACCATCTTTAGATACATAACACACATCACAATATATCTCCTAGTAAAGACTTTCTTCAATCACAACACTATCCACAACTCAAAACTTCACAGAACACACTTTCCATTGTGTGGCACATTTCAAATGTACCTCTCTACAGACTTATAAAAAGTATCCTAACCACTAATAGCTTATGTAAACATGTTTTAAACCACATTTTTGTGCTACAACTTTACCATTCTACAACTACTCACACTCTTGAGCTTAGCCACATACAAAGCAAAAACACCTCTTTGTTATACATCATGCATCTTAAAATGTATAACACATATCAAAATACATATACAACTACGGACATACTTCAATTACAACTCCATCACTCCTTAAAACTTGACAGACTGCATATCCAATTTGAAAGCGACACCTAAAATTATGTGGTATACTTCAATTCTAGATTTCCAAACACTAATACAAACTTCCATAATCATTAATGCATCTTCCAATATACACATATTACTATACACAATCTATTTCAAACCACATTTAACTACAATACACATCTCTAAATTTAATAAAATATTAAAAACATCACAGTTCTTCAATAATTTTTATAGTTTGAAAATAAGACTAATGTATAATACACCTCACAAATATATAACTCACCTTCCAAATATTTTTGTAGAATATGCAATATCAGAAACTCATAAAAGATTTTCTTATGCACACATTCAATGTAATGCACCACGCTCAACAAGGTAAAACCAGTAATGGCAAAGTTTCCCTCTCTTTCTCCACTGAAATAAATGTAAGTAGCAAATCACATTGCTTCCTACATTATTTCAAATTTTAAAACACATTTCTATTGGTTAGACATATTAACCCTTACCAACTGACTTCTAAAAGTGCCCAAACTGATTCTGCAATTTTTTAGAGTCGCGACTCCACCGTGCACCATCGCGATGGATCCGCGAATCCACATGGGAGTTCAAAAATATATTACTATTGATAATAACACTATTTTTTAACAACACACCACTTTTAAACACAATACTGACTTGGAAAATCTTACTTTATTATAACATATTACTTATATATAAATTAGAATTCCATATTTTAAAACCACAGTTAACATACAACCCTTCCCTCATACTGCTTAATCCCAGTTTCCATAGTAACAGTTTTTGCAACATTCAACTGAACAAGCAGGTCACAAGTTTACCATATTTTCAAGTTCAGCACACAAGGTTACAAATGCAAACAGAGGGTGTGGTTGACTTTTGCAAAATATTACCTTATCCTATCTACTGTACCTTTGAAACATTTTTAAATAACCAATAAGAAACATGCTTTATAAAGAAAGTAACATGCACCCTATTTTTGATTATACAATGTTCAGAAACAGCCAATCAATTCTCTACTTTTTAAAAAACAGCATCTTGTCCACCATTTTAGATACCTCTCATTCTACCAACTGACTGCCTCAGCTACAGACATCTTTTCATTACTTCCAGACATCCCTTCAAGATGCTTACAGTATGGATTGTTGGACACAGCTATGTTTTCTGGTGCAAAAGGTATGCTGAACACAGAGGTATTGACAAAGACTTAGCTTTACAAAATGTGGATATTAAATGGATTGCACAGAGAGGATTCAAGTGGCACCAATTGATGCCTTTGGTTAAAACCTTTTTGCATCTCCAACCCAAGGGCCTCATGATTGTGCACTGTGGTGGCAATGACCTAGGCACATTGACTGGGGTAGTGCTGGAAATGCTAATGAAGGACACCTTTTCACAATTGATGTTGCTTTCGCCTCAAACTGTCTTTGTATACTCTAATATATGCCAAAGACAGAAATGGAAGTGGTCAAATCAATTCTGTCCACAGATTGAGAAAGCTAGGAAGAATGTCAATAAAGCTGTTTCTGCTTACCTCAGAGACCATAGGATGGGCTCCATCTATAACAACAAAAAAATATGTTTTGATATGGATGACATCTACAGAAGTGATGGAGTACACTTCACAGATCAAGGAAACAGAGTCTTTCTCAACAACCTAAAGCTGTGCATACGCACTTACATATAGCTACAACAAACTCATAATGAAAACAAGGGCTCTTTTTAGAGCCACCCTATAACACAATAGTGAATCAATTTTTTTTTTAAACGTACATATTTTTTATTTTTTTTGTGGGTTCGCGCACCCATCGCGCATCTGCAAAAGCATGAATTCAATGTACTACAACACAATACACTTTTCAGGTTTAACTATTAATTTTTAATTTTATATATTTTTACTAACTCTATCAATTTTAATCTTATCATTAACTTCAACCACACTACCTCTTTAAAACAACTTCACAAATACAACACTACCTTCTAAATTTATATACTACTAAATTATTTATTTGAGGTGGATTGGCGAATCCAACGCGACGTTACACGGGGGGCGGGCTGCGCTGAGAGCAGAGTTGGAGTCGCTACTCCAAAATAGAAAGAAAAAAACCTGCCCCATTTCCATTATTGGGTATTCGCCCAGGGGACCCCATCCCCCGGGGAATTACCTCTATTATTATTTTTTTTAAATAAGGGACAGGGGCCACATATCCCCCTTCCCTGCGCTGCTATTGGCCCGGGGGTCCCCATCCCCCGGGGCCTGGCCAGCAGTTTTTAAAAAAATATTGGAGGGGGCCATGTGGCCCCCCTCCTGAGGCCAATAATGGCCCGAGGAGCCTATCCCCATGGCATTGCCTCTTTTTTATTTTTTTAAAAAATTAAAGAGTACGGGAGGGGGGCTGCATGGCCCCCTTTCCCTTGGCTACTTCTGGCCCCGGGGTCCCCATCCCCCAGGGCCTGGCCTTACGTTGGGGACCGCAGGGGGAGCCCCAATGCCCCCGCGGTCCCAGCCAGTTCCCCACCTCCTGCGGGAGCCGGCATTGCTTTTGGACAAGGGGTGCTGCTGACATGCATGATACTGCTCAGGCTATAATAATAGCTCTGAGGTAATCAATTTTATCCAGTGCACAAAATTGCACCCATCATTTCACAGTCCTAATACTTAAACCGCTAGACTATAAAAATAGCTCTAGAAAGAGTACCCACCACAGTCTGGGTATGCAGGCTATCTAGAGGGGATTGAATTCCTCCAGATATTTTTCATATCTTCACCAGAGTAGAAAACAACAAGAAGATGGAAGAAGAATATCACCGATGAAAATGAAACAATGGGTGCGATTTTGTGCACTGGATAAAATTGATTATCTCAGAACTATTGTTATAGCCTGAGAAGTATCATGAGATATGCTCTTTTGATGAGTGGATGTATATGAGCTATGGGATTGCAGAGAAACACCCCCTGGTGAATGAATGAGTATGAGTTGTGAGATTGCAGAAAATCACCTGGACAGAGCCAAGAGTCTAATATGGGCGTGTTTGTCTTTTTTTAATTAATGTACTTGATAAAATGTATTGTAAAGAATATATATAATGATTATCATTTTGAGAGGGAATTTGATGTTTACAAAAATTGAAATTTAATTGTTTTATGTATCTTTTATATAGACAAAAAAGTGCTAGGAAACACTTCTCTGTTAAGCATGAAGAAGGTGGTTGGACCTGTTTATACCACCGAAACGCGCCACTTCTTGGTCTTTATAAATCATTTAACCACAAGGGTTCTTTCAGATAGAATAAGAGAACAATATCACTAAACGTTGAACCAATTATGACTGTTGGTTTTGTCGTCGTATAAACTGATTTGCATTGTAACTTTTCCATGTATTTTGTCTTATACTTTGTCCAGTAATTCGAAATTCTTGATGAACTTGTAATTTTAACATTGAGTGTAGGGCTATTTAAAAAAAAAAAAATTTAAATTGTTTTTAACTTCATTGCATAGATTGATTAAATAAACATTTCCATATTGGTTTTTTGGCTACTGCTACAATCTTTTGATGATTGGTTATTTCGACTGAATGTTATGTGTGAACATTGTGGTATGCAATATAGGGGTGGGCGGAATTTGCATAGTCGCGCTCCGCAAAGCTCCGCGAAACGGTAAAAAATCTCCGCAAGCACGCAAAAGTTCCGCTAACACGCGGAATTGCTTGTTCCGCCCGTTCGCGATGCTTTTTTCCTGTACGCGAATGCTGTTTGCGTGCTCGGGGAGAAATATCTCGGGAACAGGCATTTTGAAAGCGCGAACAAGCAAAAAACTCAGCGAAGCCACGGATCGCAGAATTTTTGGCAATTCCGCGTTCACCGCGGAACGCGAAATTACCCAAATTCCACAAATTCCGTGAGCGGAACGGAATTTACCGCCCAGGCCTAATGCTATTGAGGAATCCCGAAGGGAATTTAATTTTAGACTTAGGGGCCGATTCCGATTCGGGTCGGAAATCTCTCCGACCGAGCCGGACCCGGAGAGATTTCCGACCGAATCGGACCCTAGCAGCCCGACCGAATGAGTACGATGCGCACGTATGCCATCGGACTTGAGTCGGTCGGACTCCCATTGAAGTCAATGGGAGCCTGTCGTACAACGCGTACGCGGGCTCCCATTGACTCAATGGGTGCGAGGCGGACAAGGGCGCCCCCTACAGTGTGTATGCGGCGAAGCGACTCACGCCATACACGCACAGGTAGGGGGGACCCATGGGTCCCCCCTGTGTGCGACTCGCGCGGCTACGCGTACAGGGGGGTCCGACATGGACCCCCAAAGTACGGCTCCGACTGCTTCTTCGAGCCGGACGGCGCGAGTCGGTCGGACTGCTCGCGGCGCGCATCATACTTGCCCGGCCGGGGAACATCTCCATTGCGAGGTGCGCAGCGCATCCGTGCGAGTCGGTCGGTGCGGTTGGGATGGGCGTACGAGTCGGTCGGCGAATTTGCACGCGCTCGCATCGTACTCGTTCGCCCGGACGCACGTACGAATCGGTCGGGAATAAGGGCTCCGAATCGGATCCGGTTCAGCCGAATCCGATTCGGTGCCCTACCGGCCAAGATCGGAATCGGCCCCTTAGTGTCAATTTGGTGTCCTGTCCCTTTGGTGAGTAGGACCCCTCTCTTTTATTTGAGATTCCGAGTACGGTCTTCGTGACTGGAGAGTTAGGGCCTGTGCCCTTAGTTTGCGTATTTAACGTGTTATCCACTCCAGCTGGTCTAAGCGGATGGATCAATTTAAAACTTTTGGTTTTAATGATGATCAATATAATAGGATCATCAATACTAAAAAAGGTAATAGATTCACTGAAATCACCAGCAAATGTGAAAAATGGGGCACCTTATTAAACCTCAAGAAAAAACTAATTAGAACTGAGGCCCATGCAGATTTTTTGATTGAATATGTCAAATCAGGGGTGATACCAATTGGTTTACAGATACGTAACGAACCCGGTGTATTTGTTGAACATAAAACATTTCTTGAAACTTGGTCCCAAATTTCCAATCACTGCAGCTGCGACTGGATGCTTCTAATAATAGAAACGGCCCAAGAAATAATTATTATAGAGAAGGAAGCCATAGAAAAATTGGAAGCTGAACTTAAGGATAAAACAGCCCTTGATGAGGCCAAATTAAAACTTGAGGAGATTAGCAAAGATGTTGATAGTTATAAAGATTACCTAATAAATAAAGAGACCAATAAGTTAAAAAAAAGATATAGGTAGATTTGAACTAGCTTATACCTTTTTAAAATAAAACTAATATGATCAGAAAAATGAGCAAGGCTGGGATAGGAACTCCTTTAAGAGACCTAGATGTGCACGAGGTGGCAGAAAAGAAGTCACGTTTTCTGATACCTCTGGATCCAGCAGCGAAGAGGAACATGGGCATAGAGAGGAACAGAACGGTAGAGGGCCCAATGATGAATATGGTGTTTTTTTAGAACAAAAAAACATGAGAGGGAGGTTCAATGGAAACCAAATGAGGGGACAACCTGCCCGCAGTCAACCTCCTCAGGAGTACATACGGACCAGGAGCCAGAGATACTGGCGCTAGATAAAATACCAATCATTCATTTATCTAATAGAATCCTGAATAAATAGGAAATAGAAGTGTTAGGGAGAGGGTTCAGTTTTGTCCCTACTGCTAGTGTCAATAGGTTTCAATTAGAGAAGGATCTAAGATTGTTTTTTAGGAAGATTAGACTTAAAAGGTTTTTTGAAAATGGACCACTTAGAGAGTCAGACAATAGAACTGACTTCAAACCGAGATCAACGTTCACCCCCTCTATAGCACAGGTGGGCAAGAATATAGACACATTTGAAAAAGCAGAAGAAATAGGTATCCAAAACATTATTAAAGATGAATATCCAAAAGCACAGAATTTAAGCAGAAGCCAAAGAATAGCTATCAGTACTTTGAAGGAAGACATATCTATTACTATTAAACCCGCCGACAAGGGCGGCAGAGTTGTGGTTTTTGATACAACTGATTATGAAAATAGGGTTTTAAAATTGCTACAAGTGTCTGCCCATTATGAAAAGGTACATGAAAGGGAACTTATGGCTCTAACTAACAGATGTGGAGATCTTTTAAATGAGGCAAAAGAGCAGAATTGGATCTGCGAGGGCGAGTTTAGATTTTTAAATAATCAGAATCCTAAGATTCCGGCTTAATATGGGTTGCCAAAAAGCCATAAGGACAGTTCCGATCCCCCGATGCGGCCCATTGTGAGCTGCTTGGGTTCGTTGCTCGAACCCTTAAGCAAATATGTTGACTTTTTCTTAAAGCCCCTTGTTAATAAATTGAAATCCTATGTTAGGGATTCCTCCCATATTATTAGCCTGATTGAGAACAAACCGTTTGTGAGGGAGACTCAGTGTCTAGTAACCCTGGACATTGAGTCTCTTTACACAAACATACCACAGCAAACTACAGTTGAGGTTATCCCAAAAATTCTTGACAATATAACAATTGAAGGAGCTAATAAAGACTTTATAGTACGATGCACAAATATGGTGCTTATGAATAACATTTTTGTATTTAAGGATCAACTCTATCGCCAAAAGAAAGGGACCAGCATGGGGGCAACCTGTGCCCCCAGTCTGGCATGCTTATATGTTGGCAATTTTGAGGAACGCCATATATAACGAACTGGCAACTTTCTATGAAAATGTACTTGAGTGGCATCGGTTTATAGTCGATGTCTTTTTTATATGGGACGGTCCTACGGATCTTCTTGATGAGTTTCTAATTTGGTTAAATTTGGGAGATGAGAATTTGAAATTTACTGCCTATCAGAGCAAGGACAGGGTGGATTATTTGGATATCACAATTAAAGCGGAAAGGGGGAAACTGGCGGTGGAGTTATTCACTAAGCCGATGGCAAAGAATACTTTGCTCTACTACTCCAGTTTCCACCCTAAGTCACAAAAGGATAATATCCCTTTTCGTCAGTTTCTTCGCTTGTGGAGAAATTGCACAGAACTGAATGACTTCTACAAACATTCAGAAGTACTGAAAACAAAACTAAAAGATAGAGGATACCCAAAAAAACTCATAACCCATTCGTTTAAACGAGCTAGGTTTTACGATTGAGATGCTATGCTGAATAAATCAAAAAAGGAACAAGAAATGTCCAGAGTTGTTTTTGTTACTCAGTTTTTTGGTATCAGCAATAAAATAAAAAATGTAGTAAATAAACACTGGAACATTCTTAATGATGAAGAAGATACTAAATTAGAAAAACCCTTGTTTGCCTATAAGAAGAATACAAATTTACGTAACCAGTTGGTTCACACATACAGAGAAGAACCGAGAAATAGGCAGAAAACATTGGACAACACTGTGGCTAAAGGCAACATGCAGTGTGGCAATTGCCTGATGTGTGCCCAATGTATTGTGGCTAAGGAGGTGACCCATAATGGAAGAACTATAGTAACCCATACTTTGAACAATTGTCGCAGCAGAAATGTTATATACCTGTTGCGATGCCCATGTGGCTTAGCCTACGTGGGAGAAACTGGTTGAGAACTTAGGGTTAGATTGGCAGAACATAAATCAGCTATTAAAACTAAAAAACTTAATTCCCCGCTAGTGTCTCATTTTTTGGAGTGTGGACATAGAGAGACAGACTTTACGTGGTATATTTTAGAGAGAGTCTATATAAACAAGAGAGGTGGCAATATGGAGGAGAAGCGCAAATCAAGAGAACAATGGTATATTTCTGTCCTCAATACTATAAGACAGGGTCTCAACTCAAGAGAAGAATGGGAAAAATTGGTGGGATAACCTCACTGTACTAAATGTAATACATTGTGGTACATTAAGCTGAGAGAGATTAAAAATGCCCTTGATTGTTTAGACTACTGCTAACTAGGGGTGGGCGGAATTTGCATAGTTGCGCTACGCAAACTTCCGTGAAACAGTAAAAAATCTCTGCGAGCATGCGGAAATTCCGCGAACACGCAGAATTGCTTGCCCCGCCTGTTCGCGATGTGTTTTTGCGTGCTCGCGGGGAAATATGTCGCTAACTTGCCCATGCGGTCGCTAATGGGCGTGGCCATCTTGTTTTTCACTTGTCCCGCCCGTTCGCGATGCTTATTTCCTGTTTTGGGTCGCGTATTGCGTGCTCCCGCCCATTCGCGAAGAGTATTTCCTGTTCGGGAAAGCGTATTACGTGTTTGCGATGCTTTTTGCGTGTTCGGGAGGGAAATATCGTGCAAACTTGCCCGTTGTAGTCGCAATGGGCGCGGCCATCTTGTTTTTCACTCTATTGCTATGGTTCTGGGCCTGCTTTTCTATCCTCCCTCTATCTTTGCAATCCTTTGTTTCTGTACACTTTTTAAAAATCTTTTTTATTTATTATCTATCTCTCTATTTTCCTGATTCTATATTTTGACTTTTTTTCTACTTTTTGTGACTTTTTCTAGTACTTTTTCACTCTTTTTCTATAACTTGCTTTTTTCATTTTTTTTACTTACTTTTCGAATTCCTCCCTTTTCTTTTCCGCCCCCCCCCCCGAGTCCCAGAACCATGGCCAAGGGTGTGGGCAAGGCTGCTCACAGCCGCGACCGTCTTCCCTGCGGAAGGTGGCGCCCAGGCGGGGTGCAGGCACGGGCCTTATTTTGTGAGCCGGGGGTGGCCGCACTTCTTTTTTTTGTCCAGCGCCACCTCCCCTTAACCCTGTCAGCAGGCGGCAGGCCTGGGTCCGGGTACGGGCTCCGGGAGCGTCGCCAGTGGTGGGGAAAGGTGCACCGGGCAGTGTTTCGCTGCTCTGGTGTCCGGCGCACCGATACCCAGCTGATGCACCGGTGGTCCGATATCCTGGACCGGGAGCAGGACCTGCTGGACCTGCTAGGAGTGGAGGTCCCGGGTTTGGTGAGTAGCTATTTAATATTACTACTTTGTGTTCTTCTGCTCTGTGTTATATATTGCGAATATATTATTTTCTCAGAAGAGCAAGAATGCTGCTGCTTACATTGTAGGTAAATTACATTTAAAAATCTTCTGTGATTGTTATGACACAGGTGCTCGGCGCTACTAATCTTACTTGTTTGCAACTTTGTGCTCGCTTGGCATGATTATGTAAGAGTTACTTTAGAGAACTTAAGTTAGGTAATGCTAGAGAGACTCTAGTCCTTCCTTTGTCCTCCTGCCACTAAGAAGAGATAGTGGTGGATTGATAGGTTTAGTTACTTATTAGTAGGTAATTTTTTAGTGGTCTGCGTGACGCATCCTCTGTCATGTCACGTGTTGCTGAGTGCTGCTTACCCCAGTCCTTAGTAGAACCTTTTGTAGTTTGTTTAGTGAGTGGTAATAGGCTTATCACTAGCAGAACATCAGCAGGAACCAACCAACAATTTGGTGTATGCAAAAATGTATGCATGTGTCCTCCATCTATGTATTTTTGAGGACTAAAATAAATGGAAATGCAGACTTAGTGAACAATTGGCCCGTCTGGAATAGGTGGGCTAGGTCAGGTGGTACTTAGGCTTAGTTAGTATTTTGGAATCAGAATGGAACACTGGAATAGTGTTCATAAATAATAACAAGACGGACCGCGAATCCCGCAATACTAGTCGACCAGATTTAGATAGGTCAATTTTATTGCAATTGTGGTTTCCATAAATGTTTTTTTGAGCATTTTTGAGAATATTTTATTTGTTTCACATCAATTATCCATGTTTGTCTCTTTCTTTCTTACATCTTTCATGATCAACACCCAGGGGCAGGAAGACGGGGTCGGGGTCGGTGTCGGCGGGAGCTGGAGAAGATGCCTCCTAGGTCCATGAACGCTCCTCTACCGAGGGCTCTGCTGCTGGTCCCAGTAAGTCCTCCTGTTGTTAATATTAATAATTATACTTCCCTAACTTTTACTGCACCTTATTTTTTCCGAACTATTATTTCGATTTCCTAATTCAATTTTTTACAAAATCTTCTTCAATCTAGACAATCAGTTTCTAAATTCTTGTTATCCCTGCCTCTAACTGCCTCTGCTATGATTCTACTACTACTACTATTAGTCTGTCTGTAGCTAAGCTTGCCCGGGTGACCACTCTTTATTTAAAAGGTTTAAAACTCTGATTCACCAATCGCTCTAGCCACTGAGTCCAGTCCTTTGGGTTGTCCTCTTCTAGTCTTCTTAATCTTGAGGCTTTTCGAAAATTCCCACCAACAAAATGCCCAACCAGATATTTAACTATTTTTGATAGGATAGGACATACTACTACTGTTGTAGGGATTCTGCACATACAGAACTATGCACAAGAAAATAGGACGTTGGTGATAGGAGGTTGGACCTTCCTCACACCTCACCCACAATCCCCTGACCGACTAGCTATAGTGTCTCATTAGCTCCCCGAACCCCCTGAAGATACCCAATGATTAGACAACCCAGAACATAACACTACACTCCCGACCTCTCAGAGTTGTGGAAGCAATGCACACCCTTTCGCTCATTCACTCGTTTAAGTCCACACCAAATACCACAGAGTCTTTGTAAGTTCAAAAGGTTTATTTTCAACTAACAAGCTCTGTACGTTGTTCTATAATGCAGTATACGAGCCAGCACCAACAGCAAAATGCATAAGATTAAAACAATAAACATTGTTACAACTACAAGTCCATAGAAGACAAAAGGGGAATCATGATAACTGAACAGTGGTTGAAGAACCACCCTCCCTTGGTAGGAATATAGTTTATATAACATTATAAATGAAGATCTCTGAGCGAATTCTGGGGGACCCCTCACCTTAGAAGAACCTAGAAGTACTGGTTACATCATAAGCTCTGCCAAGCTCTGGTTCGTAGAAGGGAATCTTCTGTTTGTTATGAGAAAAATGGTGCGCATTAGAATATTGCAAGCATTTCTCAGTCGTGCCAAAAAGTGTAGCATGTTATGGCTAAGCAATACGGACTGACCACCAGAACTCCATAACAAAGTGGCTTGTTTTTCAACCGTGTACACTGCGCTCAGACAGTAGCAGTATGAGCTCATGTGGGCTCAAAGGCGTCTTACACAACAAGCTGCGAAGTAATGTGCGCAAAAATAAATGACACAAAGCTAAAATGGTTGCGCGGCTCAGGCTAACTTAGCAAAGAGACTAGCATGACCCTAGTGACCATATAACACTACTACTGTCTACTCCACTCTAGTAGTACCAGATTTGTACTAGTGATGTCTGTTGTATATGTATGTATTAACTTTTTTTTCAATCTTGCTAGTGAAAAAGAATAAATAGGGGGAGGTGTATATGGCATCTAAAAAATGTGTCATGTTTTTTCTAGGTGTACTACCAACCACCAGTGCCGGGGCCAGCGGCGATGGCGACACAGCCATTTCAGAGGGAGCAGGAGATGCGGCAGCTGCAGGAGCAGCAGGGGGTGAGACAGCAGCAGTGGCGGGCAGTGGTAAGTTATCCTTACTTATTGACATTACACTCGCTGCAAGGGTGTACACTGTACTGTTGAGACTTAGTAAGTAAGAAGTTGTTGTGAACAACGGTTGAAGAAGACACCCTTTACTTAGCATTAGCAATAGCATTCGCGGCAGGAGTTGAGTAACCAATGGCCTCTTTTATCTGACCTCAACTCAGCTGTGAAAGTTTTATGGAGAAGACTAAAAGTCAGATCAGATGACCTTTATGGATGTGTTGAACGAAAAGGGAAAGAAGGGTGGAAGGAGAAGGATGGACGAGATGTAATATTATTTACGACTGGCAGAAAAGGATACGTGGGATGCATGCATAGGTGGCTGATAGGAATCAGATGCATGGGTGGTTGAAGGATGGGTGGAAGGTGAAAGAAAAGATGCCTGCCTGGATGGGTGAAACTGTATGGGTGGATAACAAGAATCCTCAGTGGTGTTTGGGTCAAGCTCAAAGCCAAGGCAAGCGAGGAAGGAAGGACACATGGGTGGTGGTTTATAAAAAAAGAATAAATGTTTGTTGCTGGTGAAACAAACTAAGGTTTGTTGAGAGATTAAGAAGAATGATAGACGTTCACTTTGAATGGATGGATGCCTGGATGGTATTCATCATAGATAGAATAGGTGGAGGAGACTGTCACTGGCTGAAGAGTCTTAGTTTGAAGAGAATGTAAAAGAAACCGGGCCAGAGTAGTAAAGCTGAGGAGAATATAAGTTGTATTTTCACTCAGAATACTCCCTTGACTCACAGTAGTTTGCAAGCACAGCATATATATTGTGTATGTATGTAGTTATCAAGCGCCTTCCTCCGACTCCGAGGACCACTCCCTACCTATGTTAATTTATTTTCGACTGTGTCAGCCAGCCTGCCATGGGTGGCCTATCGGCTGGTTACACAATCAATCAAAACAAAGAACCTCATGTCGTCCCATATATAAGCAATGAGCATTGGAACAGATATCATCTGCCTTTTTGTAGTAGTCAGGGCAGGGTGGAAGTGAAATTGAGCAGTTGCCCTTGATGTAACAGAGTATGGCCAGTACCACCTGTAATAGAAAAATACCAGCTTCCCCACCTGCAGTCAGTAGTAAATAAAACTAATGTGAGTCTGCATCATGACTCGAGTATGTTTGTCTTGGGTGCAAGCTGACTGAGCTGGCACGCCGGCTACAACAAGGTTACGTAATTTCGCTAAACAAGAGAGAAGAAGAAGACTGGTGTACTGTGTACTCGAGTCCATAGTGCTAGTATAATACCTGAAACTCCCACAAATGTTAGAGGCCGAGGAAGTGGGAGGATAGATACATACCACAAATGTTATGTCCTGTGCTTGCTAGTGCTACTGTGCCACTATGTGTTGAATTAATTTTGTGTTACTGTTTTGCTAAGAGTATTGGTTTCAATAGTCTTTTTTTCTTTCTTGATATAGCTCCTCCTTCCAAAGCAAAACCAACCAGGAAGGAGTTGGCAGCCATGGCCCGGCGCCGGAAGCTGGAGGCCATCTGTAAAGAGTACCGGCGGCTGGTGGTTCTGGCGGAGGAGGAGGAGGAGGCGGCAGTAGCTGCAGCCTCCTCCAATGCCCCAGGCCCCAGCCAGGCCCCTACAGTGGTACGGCGCCGCGGTCAGGCAGCCGCCCGCTGACGTTCTACATCCAGCACTGCTGCCCCCCCTGTGGATGCACCTGCAGGGCATATGTGCGCCGCATGCTCCTCCGGAATGCACGTCTAGAGGAGCAGGTAGAGGAGCTACAGAGGAGGATCAAGGTCCTGGAGAAGGACAACATCTGAAGAGCCCACCGACAACATTAAGAGTTTAAGACCCTGTTGGATTGCCCCTTTTTTTATCCTTTTTTTGGTGGGTGGGAATTGGGCGTTGGGGTTTATGGACATTTTGGACATTGGTTGGACTTTCTCGTTTTGGAAATTGGTTGGGGTTAGGGAGAGGGCTGGGTCGGGTGTTGTGGGATTTTTTTACATAGTTTATTTTTGTTAGGGTATTAAATTATATTTATACTTAAACATAGCATACGTTATTAATGTTTTGTTGGGGGGGGTTACTGTTTTACGTCACATGGTTTCCTTGCTGCTGCAGGGCCGCAGCCAGTGTTTGATTTAAATAATCTGCTGAATTTGTAACAGACAAACAGATAGATGCGGTACCCCTCACTGAGTGACTTGTCCTACTAGTACTGTCAGTCTCTCCTCCTAGTCCATTATTATACCTCCCCCAAACTTCTTATCTTACCTGTGATTGATGCTTAAGTTAGGCACATCGATGGCTAAATGGCGATGATGGTTTTGTTTCCCAAGAGAATGGAGATGCCATGGTTGTGGTGGTAGTAGTAGACACTGGCAGTAGCATTTGCAAAAAAAGAAATCGAGACAGTCAGTTGCCTGAGACTCTGGGAGGAGTAGTAGAATGAAGTAAATAAAACATAATGGTGGTGGGGATAGCCTAGTACAACAAGTTACAAACTGTAGTTGTGTTGAGTCACTCAACTAGGCCTACACTCGACACAAGCGTAACCTTTAGTGCTGTGTGTAGTAGGATGACAAATACAATCGATGCCGGCAATTAATGATGATGGTTTAGGTTCCTTTGGTAAAAAAATTACCTTGCAAGTATACTGATCATGGGTGGGCAAGCAGAAGAAGATCCTAGCCCTGCCTTGAAATTGAATTAGTGTTGCTTTCGCCACATCCGCCCCAGCAGACGTGTGATCAATTATTGGTGTACATTTAATTTAGTCACACCTCAATAAATCACACAGCCCGGGGGAAGAGGGTTAGGGTTTGATGAATGGTTGGGAAAGGGGGTTTGGGGAAAGGTTTGACAAAGAAAAACAGTACGCATGGACAAACAACAAAACACAATCTTGGCAGACGACCATATCCATAAATCTGTTAAGGGAGAAAAAGGAAATGCATGCACGATGATGATAACTTGATGGTTAATGATAAGTAGTACTTACTAACTACTACTAGACAATTAGACAGTACAGGGCAGCAGCATATTATGCAATTTGCCTTGCCTGTCTGCCCTCAGAGAGACCTGAATTACATACAGTTTCTGTTCTGTTGTACCGGGCTTACTTTTAAAGATAGCAAAGAAAATTCAAAAATAGCTGTAGGGATGAATTATAAGGAGAGAGCAAACATAATAATAACAACAACACACAGTAGTAATGATTGAAGACAAAAAATGAATCAAATTATTTAAAAGATGATGAAAGTTGATACTGTTACTGTATGTTATCCTGGTCAAAATGGGGAGTTGAATCTCAGCATTCATCTTGGTCCTCCCTTCCATGGACGCTCCGTCCATCAATCTTGGGTGATGCCACTGCCTGCCTGGCAGATGTAGATTCATTGGTAAGGTAAGTGCGAGTTGTTTTTCCCAGGATAGCACAGGGTAAGGGCCGGCCTGTAATTGTAGATGGAAAAACAAAAGGGATATTGAAAAATCAAGTAGAAAAAAAATGCATAAATTATGGTGGAGTGCAACAAGAACACTTTCAGAGGCGGCATGGATACATCATGTCTACTCTAGTCTGTTTCCAGCATTAACCTACAACAACAACAACAGGACAGAGCAGGCCCACGGCACCTGTGACCCATCCTCCATTTAGCGTACATTTTTTGACAGAGGCAGACAAAGCACATATACAGCAACATAGCATTTTACAAATTAAGTGACTAAATCAATGCACCGCTGTCAGTCATACCACTACACTCGATTCCACCACTACACAGACATGTAGGTCTGCTGTGGTTGTTGTTGACTTGTTTACCTTTTATGCCACTCATGAAACGCCCTGACTTATTCCATCAATCATCTCCGATCCTACTGAGTGACTGCGAAGATATTATGTCACTGTGGTCATCATCATGGTGTTGTCCAACTCAGTGTGCAGTGTACAGATTGAGTCCCCTTTCCATATTCAAAATGCAATGGATCGGCCTGCAGTAGAAGTACAAATTTGTTATTAAAAAACAAGAAGGGAAACATTGCCTTGAGTTACTTTTAGTGTGTAGATTAGATAATAGTACACAATGAATTAACTTCATGCACAACAAACAGCAACAACACAAATCACTCAGTCAGCGTCCAATGCATGGCATCATTCATTACCTGTTCCTTCTCATCTTTAGTTAATGGGCAGTCTCTCTCGGCTCGGAAAGGAAGATAGCTATAGTAGTCATCAACATGTTCCACTTCTTTTGGAGGGACTCAACGAGGCAAGATTTTCTTTTTTCTTCTATTATGCCACATCCAATCATCATCTGGCTTGAGGGCAATGGATTTAGGGCGATTCAGGAGGATGGAGGAGCAGGACTCGGAGGAGTGGACTGAAATGCAGACAGCTGAAACTCATATATGGCAATAAAAAGACTAGAAGACGGTGGTGATGGATTTGTTGTGATTCGAAGTTTCGAACCAGAAAGACAGACACACAAATAAAAGTAAATAAGGGAGGAAGACAGTAAGAAGTGCAAGCCTAGTTGTCAGGGAAGTATAGCTCGTCCTCAAACTCTGGGGGTTCAACCAGAAGTAGGTAATCATCATCTAACACACTACTTCTGTCACCTGAGCCGCTGTCCTCATCTTCCTGCGTTGATTCATGTATTGTGTAATTTGGTGATATAAAGTGCTGATTCATTTTGATCATGGTTAACCTCTCCACGTTTTTGGGCGAGAGACTGGCCCTTTTCACTGTTACAATGGAACCAGCAGCACTGAAAACACGTTCAGAAGAGACACTTGCGACAGGGCAAGCCAGATAGTTTATCGCCAGCCTGCTGAGCACTGGCCATTGGCCCCTTTTCCCATACCAATACCGCAATGGGTTTTGATCAATGTAGACCTCTGTTGGGTCATCCAGATAGGCCTGGACCATCTGCTCAATGTTCAGGGGTGCTACACTTTGTTCGGCCTCTTTTGTCTGTGCATCAGCACTGGACCTAGCAAGTCCTTGCTGTAAATACCAATCCTTTGCCATTTTTACTGGGGCTGATGATCCGGTTCTTTCTGTTGTCGATAGTGTTGGTGACAGCTCTGAGCCAAACGCACTGCCCTCAGGCTCTGAAGTTGAACTTGACGCCGGATGCCCTGCTGCAGTACTTGTTGTGGGTTTGAGTAGCGGGCCTTTAATTACCAGCCGTTCATTTTCCAAATTACTGGCTGCCTCAGCTATCCAAGTTTTGTACCGGGCAACATCCACTTCTGAAAAAGGAAGTAATGTCTTACTGTTCAGTGCCGATTTGTACCGTGGATCCAGAATTGTGGCACAAATGTAATGTTCTTGGGACAAAATCTTAGTTTGCACCCTTGTATTTTCAGCTAAGCGACGGGATAAGCTCTCCACCAACTCATATGCTTCTTTTTTTCCTCCACACCTATGTACGCTTCAGACACCTCCTTCAACTGTTGCTCTAGCATGTGCAACAATGGGATAGCTTGGCCCATAGTACAGTCCTCCTTGCTGACTTCACGTGTGAAGACCTCGAAAGGAAGAAGCATGTCTGTCAGGCATTTAACTAGGCACCATTGGTCCATCTGAAGGGTCATGCCTTTCACAGTAGCATCCCCTCTTTGCATGACATATTCATTGATTGGTCTGTACTGCTCAAACAGACGGTCAAGCATGTAATAAGTTGAGTTCCAACGTGTTGCCACCTCCTGGATGAGTGCTTTGACTGGCATTCTATAGTCACGTTGAATGATCCTCAGCTGCTTCCGGGCTTTAAAAGAATGGCTGAAATGAGTGCATATTCTTCGGCAGGTGGTCAGTAAGTTGCTGACTATGGCTTCTTTTTTCAGAAAGTCTTGAACTATAATGTTAATGCAGTGCGCCAAACACGGGACCCTGAAATAAGCACCATCCTCCATGGCCTTAAGTACATTACTGCCTTTATCCGTGGCAAAAAAACCAATGTTAAGCCCTCTTGGGCGCAGCCATTCAAAGACCTTGCTGTTAAACTCTCCCAAAATGTTTGCAGCAGTATGAGATTTCTCCATGGCGAACATGGCTACAGTTGCATGTTTCCGAGTAGCATTAAAAATCTCAGCTATGTCAACAGCACCTACTTCAGATAGCTTTTCTCTAACCCCCACAAAAGAGACCCAGTGTGCAGCGATGCACATGTATTCAGTGGCTTGGCAACTGGTCCACATGTCTGTTGTCAGGTGGATATTGTGAACAGCACTCTGCTGCAAAGCTTGTCCAAGCAATTCCAGCACATCGTGATGTAGGCCTGGAACAGCAACTCTGGCGAAATAGGTCCGGCTGGGAACCTTGCATTTAGGGCAGATGGCTGACACATATTCAAGGAATCCCACCCCTTCCACAAATGAAAAAGGGAGAAGGTCCAGCGCTAACATTTTAGCCAGCTTCGCATTGTACAACCGTGCCGTTGGGTGGTTGCGTTGGTACTGCCCCTCTGACCTAAGCATGCTCTCAATGGTAGGCTGGATTATTTTCCTTTGTGGTGCAGCTGTCTTCTTGAACCCAGTTAGGCTCAACGACGCACTGCTTTTCATTGCAGTACTCGGTTGCCTTGGTGTCTCAGTCTGACTCTGACTCTTCTTACTACGGTGCCACTGAGATGTTGCTGAGGATGTGGGCGGTACCACCACACTGCTGGGGACAGGGCTAGAAATGTCTCCCTCTTGTTGACCTTCCACCGCGATCATATCTTCTTCTACTTCTTCATCACCACCAACAGCAATGGGTGCAGTTTTACTTTTTTGTAAGCGAAGTAGGTGAGCCTCCCACTGGATGATGTGGTGTTTTTTGAGATGACTTGTTTGGCCTCCGGTACTATAGTTTGTACCAAGCTCACCCCGCCTAACAGCGTGTCGACAAATTGAGCATATAGCAATGTTCTCCTCCTTACTGCTAACCGAAAAGAAGTCCCAAACTGGGGAGGAGAACTTTCTGGCGCTGCTGGAGGTGCCACTTTCAATACCAGATGAACTGGAGGGTGTGCCTGGAATTTGACTCTATGCAGTTACAGTACCACTACCTACTGAAGTGGTGGTTGAGCTGGATGTAGGTCCCTGCCGGGCCTTTACAAATGCAAATATGGAAGCTGGAGGTCGTGCTGGTGTTACCTGTGTTGGTGGTATCTGTGCTACATCCCTCGCAGCGATTTAGGATAGGGTAATAATGTTGGTCTCCATCTCCTCTGGGCTGGGAGTGATGTTCATGATGACTGGCTCATCATCATCATCCCCCTCTTCTACATCTACCTCCATAACTCTAAGGCTTTCTGGAACCTTCCTTTTCACTAGCCATGTCTTGTGGCGTGCATCACTCTCAGACTGAGCTGGTGGCTTCCAAGTGGCATTTCGATCATCAGAAGCAGGGCTTGAAGAAGAAGTTGATGGACTAACCCTCCTTTTCCTTGCTGGGGGTCTGGAAGACAATGGATCTTCTGAAACAGTGGCTTGCTCTTCTTTGTCTGCAGGAAGCTCGATTTCCTGAACTGCCCCTACTTCAGGAGGAACAACTACTATTGTGGGCTGTTGTTGCGGCTGTTCTTGCGGCTGTCCTTGCGGCTGCTGCTGCGGCTGTTCTTGCAGCTGCTGCTGCGGCTATTGCTGCTGCTGTTGTTGCCCACTTATCTGCTGAGTTTCCGTCTGCGTTGATTGGGTACTACTTTGCGATAATGACATTTCAACATTACTGCTCGTTAGTAGACTGGTTACCTCTGCAACACTCATGGGCTTGGGCATAGGTTGGTGGGGCTGGCCCGCTGATGCAGAGGTGCTGCTCTCAGCTTGGTCCCCGGACAACGCTGCTGCAGGCATAATTTTTTGTTTCCCCAAAAACATTTGGGGCGGCACACCAGTCTTGGTAAGTGCCACTTCCTTCTTCTGTTCCTTCTTCTCACTGACAACTTTCTTGGTACTGGAGGACCTGTTACCTTTCTTTGGGGCCTTCTTCTTCAGATGTCAGCAGGACGCAGGTGCACAAGTTGCAGAGATGTCTGTGGTCACACGTGGACGTGACGTGGTGCACAGCAGAACTTCTGTCTGGCAGTACAACGGGTGATGATGACACCTCCTCCTCTGTCTTTTTGTGCACCTAAAAGCAAAGAAGCCAGGAGAAGAACATCAGTGAAATGTTGCATTTGTTGTTGTGGTTCAATTACTACTAGTACAAACAAACAAATAAAATATATAACTTAGTGTAGCCATTTGTGAGGCTTTGTCAACAAGGGCTTTCATGGTATACTGTGTACACTCTCAGGAAGCATAGGAAAGAAGAACAACAACAACAAAAATACAAATGTAATGGAAGTGGACCCTGTTGCACATTACATTATTTGCTCATCACATCATTCAGGGAGCTGCAGCTGGCAAAGGGGATGGATGGAAGCAGTAAGCCAAGAGGAAAACCATGCAGGCCTATATGGCAAAAGCAGCACACTTATAACTCCCACCAGAAATGGCCGCCAGCCACATGGACACTCACAAATCACAAGCAACAAGCAGGAGGCCTGGAAAACAATGTACTGAAAAAGGCCTATAATAGCCAGGCAAAGGATGCATGCTAAACCACACTGCTTTGCCTTTAATGCAATAAAATGCAAAAACGAAAATCCACAGGGCTAAACAAGGTCTGCAAGGTACACAACACACCACACACAACAAAGGCATTTATTTAACACACACCCAAAAACTGAAATACCCCCAAAAATACACATTTTGCAATTCAATCCAATGCCATCCATGCCCTAAATGATGTTTAAATTCAACAGAACACACAGAAACAGTTGTTTCATGCACCCGTGACTACCTCTGAGCCTACTGGATGAAAGGCCTGTTGGCAGACTAGGCCACAAGCTTGCAGGCCTATGGCAAAAGCACACTACCGGGCTTCAAAATGGCCACCAGCCACATGGCCAGGCCCACAACTACAAGAAACTGAAAACAGACAATGCAGGCCCATGGCAAAAAGCACACTGCCTGGCTTCAAAATGGCCGCCAGCCTCATGGCCAAGCCCACAACAACAAGAAGCCTAGGCCACAAAGGAAACACATGCAGGCCTATATGGCAAAAGCAGCACACTTATAACTCCCACCAGAAATGGCCACCAGCCACATGGACACTCACAAATCACAAGCAACAAGCAGGAGGCCTGGAAAACAATGTACTGAAAAAGGCCTATAATAGCCAGGCAAAGGATGCATGCTAAACCACACGGCTTTGCCTTTGCCTTTAATGCAATAAATTGCAAAAACGAAAATCCACAGGGCTAAACAAGGTCTACAAGGTACACAACACACCACACACAACAAAGGCATTTATTTAACACACACCCAAAAACTGAAATACACCCAAAATACACATTTTGCAATTCAATCCAATGCCATCCATGCCCTAAATGATGTTTGAAATAAATTCAACACACACCAAAGGAACAGTTGTTTTATCATGCACCCACCCATGACTAGCTCTGGGCCTACTGGCTACCCACAACAATTTTTTTTTTTTAAATGATGAAAAGTACCAAAATTGTAGTTGCAGCAACTGCAATGCCCCAATCAAACAAACAACAACACCAACTTACTTGTAAAATCTCAAATCCAAAAGTCCTAAAATCCAATGATAATGATGCAGCAGATCCAAAGAGTGATCCTTCCAGCTCAAAATCCAAATGAAAAATGAACAGGAGATGGACAAAGCACTGGGAGGAGCCTGCTAGACAGGAACAGGAAGTTGGAGACTCTGTGGCACTTCCTCCCTTTCCCAAAAAAAAGTTTTTTAAAAAAAGGACTCCTTGCACAAAAAAGGACAGCCAAATGTCAATCTGAGGAGTATTTTTCATCCAAATCATCATTTTATAGAAGGTTTTATGCTGCTCGAGATATTATTCTTCTCCAGATTGAAAATTTTGCGTGTTCGGGATCGCGAGCTTCACCAAACTTCCGGCGGATGTCCGATGGCGCGTCCGAATGATGTGTTCGCGATCGCATGTTCTCTCTCACGGTGTCCGATGGCACGGCGAATGACGTGTTCGCGATCGCACACTCTCACGGGATTGCGCGGCCGGCTACCAAAATCTCGTGGCGCACGCGAACGGATAGGAAAACTCGTCGGCGAACGCAGGGATCCCGGTAAGTCGCTACCTCGTGCGCGAGAACACATTTTTAAAGCGCGAACAAGAAAATAATTCCGCTACGCTGCGGATCGCGGAATTTTCGGCAATTCCGCGTTCTACGCGGAACGCGAAATTGCCTAAATTCCGCAAATTCCACGAGCGGAGCTGAATTTACCGCCCAGGCCTACTGCTAACCTATATGGTTTAGTAATTCAATTAGCCATGCAATAACCATTATGAAAAACTGTGTAATAACCATTGGGCAAAATCGATTATTCATAAGGCAGCAGATGTAAATGAGATGAGATAGGGAACGGTGATATTTTAGGCACACTTTATATCTTATGCGAGCAAGAATGGATGAATAATGGTAGGGTGTCCACTAGATAAAAATATTGTTATAAATAATCTGATAGTCTTACCAATGGTATTATCCATTCAAATGAATTGCGATATATTCATATTAGGCATTTGGCTCTGGCCTATGTAGGGTTTTGTTAATCAACCTATTTTAAGATGGCAACTGCAAATTAGGCTTTGCCGTCATCTAAGTTTATAAACAGTGGGAAGTATAGAGGCCTGGACTTCCTTCATGTAAAGATGGCGGCCACGGGCGAAGAGCCTGAGTCCTATTTCTATTGCTAATACCCAAATCTGGCGGGCTTCAATTGAAGCTGGCGGGTATTTATAACGGCCTGAGGACACGGACAAAATGATGAAGGAAAACGGAGCTCGCACAGAGATTTTTTAGTCCTGGTAAGTTCAAAAATGGCAGAATATTCCTTGAAACATGCAGGCAGCGGGTGTAAGATAAAGAAGGGCCCCAATCTGCATTTTTGAGGGGGTTACAATATTGTTTCTGAACCTCATTCAATGTGAAGAGGTTCTCATGCTTAGATTTTTGGCAAGAAGGTTGTGCCCAATTTCATTTAAATGCAAATAGAAAAAAAAATTCCCCCGAAGATTGTAAAAAGTACGTGCTTTGATTTAATCGGCACATAGCTCTTTGGGATAAGGGCCATTACAAGAGCCACTATTATTTTTAATTTGACAATATAAACTACAAAACGGAAGGGATAATACAAGTTTAGATTGTTGTTTGACTTGTAGGCACTCCGGTTCCAGAATCTTTGTGAGTGACTACAATTGAAGCAGTAGCGCAACATTAGGAACGAACCTACCTTTTAAATCAAGCGGACCATCCAGATTGTATAAGGCGCCTGTGAGCACTAATTAACCCCTTCGGTGCTTATGACGAGCTGGACTCGTCATGGCACACAGTGCTCGTGTGCTCATGACGAGTCCAGCTCGTCATAAGACCACCCACGGGGGAAGCGCTGGCGCTCCCCCCGTGGGAATCCGATCGTCGGGTTTTTTTGGGGGAAGGCAGGGGAAGGACTTCCCCTGCCTCCCCCTGCCTCCCCCCGCCCCACCCCCGCCCTCCCCATCAATGACGTCAGCGCACGAGGCGCACTGACATCATTGAGGGTTTCCCTTTCTTCCCCGACGCGCTGGAAGCCATTTGCTTCCAGCGCGTCGGGGAAATAAGGTGAGTTTTGGCTCGGGGAGGGGGTTTGATTCGAAAAGAGACATCGAGGGAAAGGAAAGGGTTTTCCTTTCCCCGATGCCTCTTTTGTGCATTCCTGCTGCAC
The DNA here is from genome assembly GCA_963921515.1 of Calotriton arnoldi. NCBI lineage: Eukaryota > Metazoa > Chordata > Amphibia > Caudata > Salamandridae > Calotriton > Calotriton arnoldi. The sequence continues at coordinate 519,590 of CAWUFW010007425.1, forward strand.
GATCATGTGATCGTGCAGCAGGAATGCTCACGAGGGAGGGAGGGCGCACTTCTCCTGCAGAATTCGTGAGCGTGGAGATGTGCCTTCTCTCCATTTACACCCTGAAAAGTTAGCTGTAATACTTGATGGAGGTCTTTGCATCCTTGAATTTCTCGAGCGCAATGCTCGTGTAGTTCCTGTGACCAGGAGGTTCCTTCTCCTCGTCTGCCGCTGTGATCCTGCTCTGACCCTTTATAAACAAGAGGCATGTGAACGGGCCTAGAAGCCCCGCTCGTTTGGCCCCGCCACACATACACTAGCGGTATGCAACGTATGCCCGCCCTTTCCCCACTATGATGGACAGCTTACTCAAAGGATCCCGGTGCTTTCGGCGCGGTGGCAAAGTTACAGACACACAGGTCACTGGAGACAATTGTTCTGGTCCTTTACGCAGCTGTAGTGTAGGAAAGGCACTATACATTTACCCAACGAGGTCGCACTTACTGATTAGCCAGTAGAAAGTACTCCAGTTGAGTAGAGGTATTGCACAAAACGGTGGCATCTTCGTGTATAAATATGCAGGGCAGATGTGCCTTCTCTCCATTTCCAACGTGAAAAGTTAGCTGTAATCCTTGATGGAGGTCTTTGCATCCTTCATTTTCTCGAGCGCAATTCTCGTGTAGAATTCGTGAGCGTGGAGATGTGCCTTCTCTCCATTTACACCCTGAAAAGTTAGCTGTAATCCTTGATGGAGGTCTTTGCATCCTTGAATTTCTCGAGCGCAATGCTCGTGTAGTTCCTGTGACCAGGAGGTTCCTTCTCCTCGTCTGCCGCTGAGATCCTGCTCTGACCCTTTATAAACAAGAGGCATGTGAACGGGCCTAGAAGCCCCGCTCGTTTGGCCCCGCCACACATACACTAGCGGTATGCAACGTATGCCCGCCCTTTCCCCACTATGATGGACAGCTTACTCAAAGGACCCCGGCGCTGTCGGTGCGGTGGCAAAGTTACAGACACACAGGTCACTGGAGACAATTCTTCTGGTCCTTTACGCAGCTGTAGTGTAGGAAAGGCACTATACATTTACCCAACGAGGTAGCACTTACTGATTAGCCAGTAGAAAGTACTCCAGTTGAGTAGAGGTATTGCACAAAACGGTGGCATCTTCGTGGATAAATATGCAGGGCAGATGTGCCTTCTCTCCATTTCCAACGTGAAAAGTTAGCTGTAATCCTTGATGGAGGTCTTTGCATCCTTCATTTTCTCGAGCGCAATTCTCGTGTAGAATTCGTGAGCGTGGAGATGTGCCTTCTCTCCATTTACACCCTGAAAAGTTAGCTGTAATCCTTGATGGAGGTCTTTGCATCCTTGAATTTCTCGAGCGCAATGCTCGTGTAGTTCCTGTGACCAGGAGGTTCCTTCTCCTCGTCTGCCGCTGAGATCCTGCTCTGACCCTTTATAAACAAGAGGCATGTGAACGGGCCTAGAAGCCCCGCTCGTTTGGCCCCGCCACACATACACTAGCGGTATGCAACGTATGCCCGCCCTTTCCCCACTATGATGGACAGCTTACTCAAAGGACCCCGGCGCTTTCGGCGCGGTGGCAAAGTTACAGACACACAGGTCACTGGAGACAATTCTTCTGGTCCTTTACGCAGCTGTAGTGTAGGAAAGGCACTATACATTTACCCAACGAGGTAGCACTTACTGATTAGCCAGTAGAAAGTACTCCAGTTGAGTAGAGGTATTGCACAAAACGGTGGCATCTTCGTGGATAAATATGCAGGGCAGATGTGCCTTCTCTCCATTTCCAACGTGAAAAGTTAGCTGTAATCCTTGATGGAGGGCTTTGCATCCTTCATTTTCTCGAGCGCAATTCTCGTGTAGAATTCGTGAGCGTGGAGATATGCCTTCTCTCCATTTACACCCTGAAAAGTTAGCTGTAATACTTGATGGAGGTCTTTGCATCCTTGAATTTCTTGAGCGCAATGCTCGTGTAGTTCCTGTGACCAGGAGGTTCCTTCTCCTTGTCTGCCGCTGCGATCCTGCTCTGACCCTTTATAAACAAGAGGCATGTGAACGGGCCTAGAAGCCCCGCTCGTTTGGCCCCGCCACACATACACTAGCGGTATGCAACGTATGCCCGCCCTTTCCCCACTATGATGGACAGCTTACTCAAAGGACCCCGGCGCTGTCGGCGCGGTGGCAAAGTTACAGACACACAGGTCACTGGAGACAATTCTTCTGGTCCTTTACGCAGCTGTAGTGTAGGAAAGGCACTATACATTTACCCAACGAGGTAGCACTTACTGATTAGCCAGTAGAAAGTACTCCAGTTGAGTAGAGGTATTGCACAAAACGGTGGCATCTTCGTGGATAAATATGCAGGGCAGATGTGCCTTCTCTCCATTTCCAACGTGAAAAGTTAGCTGTAATCCTTGATGGAGGTCTTTGCATCCTTCATTTTCTCGAGCGCAATTCTCATGTAGAATTCGTGAGCGTGGAGATGTGCCTTCTCTCCATTTACACCCTGAAAAGTTAGCTGTAATCCTTGATGGAGGTCTTTGCATCCTTGAATTTCTCGAGCGCAACGCTCGTGTAGTTCCCTTGACCAGGAGGTTCCTTCTCCTCGTCTGCCGCTGAGATCCTGCTCTGACCCTTTATCCCCTTCGGTGCTTATGACGAGCTGGACTCGTCATGGCACACAGTGCTCGTGTGCTCATGACGAGTCCAGCTCGTCATAAGCACCACCCACGGGGGAAGCGCTGGCGCTCCCCCGTGGGAATCCGATCGTTAGGTTTTTTTTTTGGGGAGGCAGGGGAAGGGCTTCCCTGCCTCCCCTCGCCCCATCAATGACGTCAGCGCGCGAGGTGCGCTGACATCATTGAGGGTTTCCCTTTCTTCCCCGACGCGCTGGAAGCCATTTGCTTCCAGCGCGTCGAGAAATCAGGTGATGTTTGGCTCGGGGAGGGGGGTTTGTATCAAAAGAGGCATTGAGGGAAAGGAAAGGGTTTTCCTTTCCCCGATGCCTCTTTGTGCATTCCTGCTGCACGATCATGTGATCGTGTAGCAGGAATGCCCACTAGGCACCAGGGTTTTTTTTAATTTTTGTGTTGGGGAGTGGCCAAAAGGGCAAGGGTTGCTCCCCTTTTACGGGTGTGAATATTTTATTTATACTGTTAGGCCCACCTACCCCTTAGCTTGGCTGGTGGATTGTGTGTGGACTGGTGCATTATTTGCATATGTGATTGTAATGGTTTTTTTCTCCTTTTTATTCTAGTGTAAAGCTTTTTGATTCCTGTTTGCGGTTTCGGCAGTTGTGGTTCTGCAGTTTTGCGTAATTGCATTTATTTGGTAAGAAAAATATTTTTGTTGTGTGTACTCCAAATGAGTATTATTGTCATGCATGAATGAATTTTTTGTAAGTGGTGCCATAATGGCAGCATATTTGTTAGTGTTCAGAGCATGAAATTCTTTGTGATGTTTTGCATTGTCTTATGTGTAATTTTTTTCTTCTTCTTTTTTAGTGGGATATTGTTGATCCTTACTGTGTCTGTGCAGAGTAGGTGGTGGTGAGTCTAGCTGCTTCTGTCACGTGAGTGGTATAGTGTTGGAGTATATAGGTCTTTGTGATAAAGCTACATTTTGTTTATTTCTTTTTTTTACAAAGGGTTTGTTGTTGTTGACTTGTTTGACAAGTAACCTTTATTAGTAAGCATTATGGCTAGCCGTAGAATTACTGCTCAGCAGGTGGTTGGTTTGCTTCTTGAATCTTCCTCTGAGCAGGATTATGAGACTGACAGTGCGTCTGAGGGAGAGGAGGGAGGAAGATTCAGGCAGTGAGTTTTCTCTCCACATGGAATCATCGGATGATGAAGGTACTCTCAGTGCAGATGAAGTGCCTGATTTAGAGGAGGATACTACTGTGCCAATGGTGCAAGAGGCATCTGGATTGCAGACTGGGGCTGCTAGGCTTCCTACTGGAAGTGCTGGACTCTGGGTTGATCCAAACATGGTGCAGCCAGGTGTTGCCTGCCTTTAGTGGTTATGCAGGGTGTAGAGTGGATTGTGAACATTATTTGCCTATACAGTATTTTCAGTTGTTTATGGATGATGTATTTTTGGGTGAGATTGTTGAGCAGACTAATTTGTATGCTGAACAGTTTTTGAGGGACAACAGTGCGAGACTTAGGCCCCATTCTAGAGCTACCCGGTGGAGTCCCACAAATCTGGAAGAGATGAAGAAGTTTTTGGGTTTTACTTTTTTGATGGGTTTGATAAGGAAGCCGTCCATGGGTTCATATTGGTCTACCAGTCCCTTGATGGCAACGGCCATATTTCCTGCAGTTATGACTCGTGATCGGTATTTACTTTTGCTTCGGATGCTGCATTTTGTTGATAATGGTTTGGCGTTGCCATGAGATCACCCTGAATGTGACCGTCTTTTTAAGATTCGGCCTGTTCTTGATCATTTTGTAGATCGATTTTCAGAGATCTATACTCCAGGAAAGAAATATCTATTGATGAGTCTTTGGTCCTGTTCAAGGGCCGTTTGGTTTTTAGGCAGTACATTCCTAGCAAGAGGGCACGCTATGGAATTAAGCTGTATATGTTGTCTGAGAGTAGGACAGGATATGTTTTTAATTTGCGTGTGTACACTGGTAGGGATTCCACTATTGACCCCCCTAGTTGTCCGTCCACTTTTGGAGTAACAGAGAAAATTGTGTGGGATCTTGCTAGAGGACTGTTTAACAGAGGCCACCATTTGTACCTTAATAACTTCTACACTGCTGTGCAATTGTTTAAGGAATTGTTCAAAGTGGACACTTTTGCTTGTGGCACAATCCGCTCTAACCGTAAAGGTTATCCAAAAGAGCTTGTTTGCAAAAAACTTCAGAGGGGACAGTGCAGTGCCTTGCGTAGTGAGGAACTGCTAGCTGTGAAATTTGTGGACAGGAGGGATGTGTACATGCTGACTACCATCCATGATGAGAGTACTTCACCTGTGGCTGTTTGGGGTCAGATTGCTGAAGTGCGCAAACCTGTGTGCATTTTAGACTACAATAAGCACATGGGTGGTGTTGATAGAGTAGATCAGAGGTTGGAACCTTACACTGCTATTCGTAAGTCTTACATTTGGTATAAGAAGTTGGCCATCCATCTCTTCAATTTAGCAACTTTCAATGCTTTTGTTGTGTTCAAGGAGTGTTCTCCTGCGTCAAAGTTGACTTTTGTTCAGTTTCAGGAGTCTGTCATAGGCAGCCTTGTTGTTGTGGAACAGGCAAGTGTTCCTAGAGTTGGAGTGGTGGAGGATGTGGCTCGATTGAAAGATCGCCACTTTCCTGATCACATTCCTCCTACACTCTCAAAAGACTTTCCCACTAGGAGATGTAGAGTCTGTTGGCGAAGAGGTACGCGGAAGGAGACTCGTATGTACTGCCCTGAGTGTCCTTCTAACCCTGGGCTGTGTGTGCCTGCTTGTTATAGAGCGTACCACAAGCAAAAGAATTAGTGGTAAAGTGAACTGCCTGGTCTGTAATGTTTAAGAATTGTTGTTCTGTTTCAAGGTTGGCATTAGTGCAATGTATTTAGTTTCTGATTTTGTGTTAGTAGATTTGTATCTATTTGCAATTTGTTTGTGTTTTCTTTTTTGTATAAAAAAATCCTAAATGTGATGGTGGTGTGTGTAGGCTGGTGCTTGGCTGGCGGTGTGCGTGGAGTGGCGCTTTGCTGGCGGTGTGCGGGGAGTGGCTCTTGGCTGGCGGTGTGCGTGGAGTGGTGCTTGGCTGGCGGTGTGCGTGGAGTGGCGCTAGGCTGGCGGTGTGCGTGGAGTGGCGCTAGGCTGGCGGTGTGCATGGAGTGGCACTAGGATGGTGGTGTGCGTGGAGTGGCGCTTGGCTGGTGGTGTGCGTGGAGTGGCGCTAGGCTGGCGGTGTGCGTAGAGTGGCGCTAGGCTGGCGGTGTGCATGGAGTGGCGCTAGGCTGGCGGTGTGCGTGGAGTGGCGCTTGGCTGGCGGTGTGCGTGGACTGGCGCTCGGCTGGCAGTGTGTGAGTAGTGACTTGCTGCTGGTCACTACACACACTGCTAGCCGAGCGACACTCCACGCAATCCATCAGCTTGTGTGGTTGCTGTGTTAGGAATGTGGGCGTGTGAAAGTGATGGGCCCTTGAATGGCGCTGTCTGCTGGTGTGAGTGTTGTAATGTGATGGGCCCGCGGCTGGTGGTGTGAATGGTTTTGTATTTGTCACAAGTATGAAAGGTGTATGAATGGCCTGTAAAGAGGTTGGTGCCTTGTCGTGGCTTTACAGCTCACGAGCTGTGAGTCAATGGTTCAGTTTCTCGTCCTTTCAATTATTAACAGTGCATTTCATTTTTGTGACATCACTTGTTAATACAATTGTATATACTGAACCATCACTCACCCTCGTGCCAAATCCAACCAGTATGTGTGTGTGTGCTTGAGGATTAGATGGCTGTGCAGTAATATTTATTTTTTGTCTTTCTCAAGCAGGGTGTACCTTGTCCCTTTTTGTGAATGTTGTAATGTGTTTGTTTCGTGCCTGGGGGTGTGAATGGTCTTGTGTGTATCACGTATGAAAGGTGTGTGAATGGCCTGTAAAGCGGTTGGGGCCTTGACGTGGCTTTACAGCTCACGAGCTGCGAGTCACTGGTTCCGTTTTTGTCCTTTCAATTATTGACAGTGCATTTCATTTTTGTGAAATCTCTTGTTAATAAAATTGTATATACTGAACCATCACTTGCCCTCGTGCCAAATCCAACCAGTATGTGTGTGTGCTTGAGGAATAGATGGCTGTGCAGTAATCTTTGTCTTTTTAGTCTGTCTGCCAAGGTGTACATTCCGTCTAAGAATAACCTACCAACTGTAGATATTGTCGTAAACGAAACACCCATGGGAGTACATGGTGATATCTCTCTTGTGGATCCCAACAAGTTATGGTACCCACAATGTCCTGCAAACCTCAAAATGTCTGTCACATTTTCCTTGCAATATTGTGCCAAAATTTTCATGCTGCAGAAATAAACAACACATTATCTCAAAATGACCTGGTTTTGCAAGGGGGTCACCTGGGTTTTTGGCCCGGGGCTCGGCGGCCACATAGGGAAACCTACCAAACCCACACATTTCTGAAAAGTAGACACCCGGGGGCTTCAGGGAGGTATGGCTTGCGTGGATCCCCCAACGTTTCCTTACCCAGAATCCCCTGCAAACCTCACTTTTAGCTGAAAAAATCTCTTTTTTCACACATTTTTGTGTGGGTAAAGTGTGGCATCACTGGCCTCACACAAATTTCCTACCACCCAGCGTTCCCCCAGGTCTCCCGATAAAAATGGTGCCTCACTTGTGTGGGAGGCCCAAGTACCCGCGACAGGCAAGGGCCCACAACGTATTGAGGCGACCTCAAAATGGCCTTTCACAAAACCACCTGGTTTTGCAAGGGGGAGTCACCTGGGTTTTTGGCCCAGTGCTCGGCGGCCATCTAGGGAAACCTACCAAACCCACACATTTCTGAAAAGTAGACACCCGGGGGCTTCCAGGGAGGTATGGCTTGCGTGGATCCCCCAACGTTTCCTTACCCAGAATCCCCTGCAAACCTCACTTTTAGCTGAAAAAATCACTTTTTTCACACATTTTTGTGTGGGAAAGTGTGGCATCACTGGCCTCACACAAATTTCCTACCACCCAGCGTTCCCCCAGGTCTCCCGATAAAAATGGTGCCTCACTTGTGTGGGAGGCCCAAGTACCCGCGACAGGCAAGGGCCCACAACGTATTGAGGCGACCTCAAAATGGCCTTTCACAAAACCACCTGGTTTTGCAAGGGGAGTCACCTGGGTTTTTGGCCCAATGCTCGGCGGCCATCTAGGGAAACCTACCAAACCCACACATTTCTGAAAAGTAGACACCCGGGGGCTTCCAGGGAGGTATGGCTTGCGTGGATCCCCCAACGTTTCCTTACCCAGAATCCCCTGCAAACCTCACTTTTAGCTGAAAAAATCACTTTTTTCACACATTTTTGTGTGGGAAAGTGTGGCATCACTGGCCTCACACAAATTTCCTACCACCTAGCGTTCCCCCAGGTCTCCCGATAAAAATGGTGCCTCACTTGTGTGGGAGGCCCAAGTACCCGCGACAGGCAAGGGCCCACAACGTATTGAGGCGACCTCAAAATGGCCTTTCACAAAACCACCTGGTTTTGCAAGGGGAGTCACCTGGGTTTTTGGCCCAGTGCTCGGCGGCCATCTAGGGAAACCTACCAAACCCACACATTTCTGAAAAGTAGACACCCGGGGCTTCCAGGGAGGTATGGCTTGCGTGGATCCCCCAACGTTTCCTTACCCAGAATCCCCTGCAAACCTCACTTTTAGCTGAAAAAATCACTTTTTTCACACATTTTTGTGTGGGAAAGTGTGGCATCACTGGCCTCACACAAATTTCCTACCACCCAGCGTTCCCCCAGGTCTCCCGATAAAAATGGTGCCTCACTTGTGTGGGAGGCCCAAGTACCCGCGACAGGCAAGGGCCCACAACGTATTGAGGCGACCTCAAAATGGCCTTTCACAAAACCACCTGGTTTTGCAAGGGGAGTCACCTGGGTTTTTGGCCCAATGCTCGGCGGCCATCTAGGGAAACCTACCAAACCCACACATTTCTGAAAAGTAGACACCCGGGGGCTTCCAGGGAGGTATGGCTTGCGTGGATCCCCCAACGTTTCCTTACCCAGAATCCCCTGCAAACCTCACTTTTAGCTGAAAAAATCACTTTTTTCACACATTTTTGTGTGGGAAAGTGTGGCATCACTGGCCTCACACAAATTTCCTACCACCCAGCGTTCCCCCAGGTCTCCCGATAAAAATGGTGCCTCACTTGTGTGGGAGGCCCAAGTACCCGCGACAGGCAGGGCCCACAACGTATTGAGGCGACCTCAAAATGGCCTTTCACAAAACCACCTGGTTTTGCAAGAGGTCACCTGGGTTTTGGCCCAGTGCTCGGCGGCCATCTAGAGAAACCTACCAAACCCACACATTTCTGAAAAGTAGACACCCGGGGGCTTCCAGGGAGGTATGGCTTGCGTGGATCCCCCAACGTTTCCTTACCCAGAATCCCTGCAAACCTCACTTTTAGCTGAAAAAATCACTTTTTCACACATTTTTGTGTGGGAAAGTGTGGCATCACTGGCCTCACACAAATTTCCTACCACCCAGCGTTCCCCAGGTCTCCCGATAAAAATGGTGCCTCACTTGTGTGGGAGGCCCAAGTACCCGAAACAGGCAAGGGCCCACAACGTATTGAGGCGACCTCAAAATGGCCTTTCACAAAACCACCTGGTTTTGCAAGGGAGTCACCTGGGTTTTGGCCCAGTGCTCGGCGGCCATCTAGGGAAACCTACCAAACCCACACATTTCTGAAAAGTAGACACCCGGGGGCTTCCAGGGAGGTATGGCTTGCGTGGATCCCCCAACGTTTCCTTACCCAGAATCCCTGCAAACCTCACTTTTAGCTGAAAAAATCACTTTTTCACACATTTTTGTGTGGGAAAGTGTGGCATCACTGGCCTCACACACATTTCCTACCACCCAGCGTTCCCCCAGGTCTCCCGATAAAAATGGTGCCTCACTTGTGTGGGAGGCCAAAGTACCCGCGACAGGCAAGGGCCCACAACGTATTGAGGCGACCTCAAAATGGCCTTTCACAAAACCACCTGGTTTTGCAAGGGAGTCACCTGGGTTTTTGGCCCAGTGCTCGGCGGCCATCTAGGGAAACCTACCAAACCCACACATTTCTGAAAAGTAGACACCCGGGGGCTTCCAGGGAGGTATGGCTTGCGTGGATCCCCAACGTTTCCTTACCCAGAATTCCCTGCAAACCTCAATTTTAGCTGAAAAAATCACTTTTTTCACACATTTTTGTGTGGGAAAGTGTGGCATCACTGGCCTCACACAAATTTCCTACCACCCAGCGTTCCCCCAGGTCTCCCGATAAAAATGGTGCTTCACTTGTGTGGGAGGCCCAAGTACCCGCGACAGGCAAGGGCCCACAACGTATTGAGGCGACCTCAAAATGGCCTTTCACAAAACCACCTGGTTTTGCAAGAGAGTCACCTGGGTTTTGGCCCAGTGCTCGGCGGCCATCTAGGGAAACCTACCAAACCCACACATTTCTGAAAAGTAGACACCCGGGGGCTTCCAGGGAGGTATGGCTTGCGTGGATCCCCCAACGTTTCCTTACCCAGAATTCCCTGCAAACCTCAATTTTAGCTGAAAAATCACTTTTTTCACACATTTTTGTGTGGGAAAGTGTGGCATCACTGGCCTCACACAAATTTCCTACCACCCAGCGTTCCCCCAGGTCTCCCGATAAAAATGGTGCTTCACTTGTGTGGGAGGCCCAAGTACCCGCGACAGGCAGGGCCCACAACGTATTGAGGCGACCTCAAAATGGCCTTTCACAAAACCACCTGGTTTTGCAAGGGAGTCACCTGGGTTTTTGGCCCAGTGCTCGGCGGCCATCTAGGGAAACCTACCAAACCCACACATTTCTGAAAAGTAGACACCCGGGGGCTTCCAGGGAGGTATGGCTTGCGTGGATCCCCCAACGTTTCCTTACCCAGAATTCCCTGCAAACCTCAATTTTAGCTGAAAAAATCACTTTTTTCACACATTTTTGTGTGGGAAAGTGTGGCATCACTGGCCTCACACAAATTTCCTACCACCCAGCGTTCCCCCAGGTCTCCCGATAAAAATGGTGCTTCACTTGTGTGGGAGGCCCAAGTACCCGCGACAGGCAAGGGCCCAAAACATTTTTTGATAGGCAATGTTGATGTTGCCTCAAAACGTTTTGTGTCCTTGCATGTCGCGAGTACTTGGGCCTCCCACCAAGTGAGGCACCATTTTTATCGAGAGACCTGGAGAACGCTGGGTGGTAGGAAATTTGTGTGAGGCCAGTGATGCCACACTTTCCCACACAAAAATGTGTGAAAAAAGTGATTGTTTCAGCTAAAGTTGAGGTTTGCAGGGATCTGGGTAGGCGTTGGGAGATCCACGCAAGCCATACCTCCCTGGAAGCCCCAGGTGTCTACTTTTCAGAAATGTGTGGGTTTGGTAGGTTTCCTAGATGGCCGCCGAGCACGGGCCAAGACCCAGGTGACTCTCTTGCAAAACCAGGTGGTTTTGAGATAGGCAATTTTGAGGTCGCCTCACTCGTTGTGGGCCCTTGCCTGTCACGGTACTTGGGCCTCCCACACAAGTGAGGCACCATTTTTATCGGGAGACCTGGGGAGCTGTGGTAGGAAATTTGTGTGAGGCCAGTGATGCCACACTTTCCCACACAAAATGTGTGAAAAAGTGATTTTTTCAGCTAAAATTGAGGTTTGCAGGGATTCTGGGTGGAAACGTTGAGGATCCACGCAAGCCATACCTCCCTGGAAGCCCCGGTGTCTACTTTTCAGAAATGTGTGGGTTTGTAGGTTTCCTAGATGGCCGCCGAGCATAGGCCAAAACCCAGGTGACTCCTTGCAAGACCAGGTGGTTTTGTGAAGGCCATTTTGAGGTCGCTCAATACGTTGTGGGCCCTTGCCTGTTGCGAGTACTGGGCCTCCCACACAAGTGAGGCACCATTTTTATCGGGAGACCTGGGGGAACGCTGAGTGGTAGGAAATTTGTGTGAGGCCAGTGATGCCACACTTTCCCACTACAAATGTGTGAAAAAGTGATTTTCAGCTAAAATTGAGGTTTGCAGAGATTCTGGGTGGAAACGTTGGGAGATCCACGTAAGCCATGCCTCCTGGAAGACCCCGGTGTCTACTTTTCAGAAATGTGTGGGTTTGGTATGTTTCCCTAGATGGCCGCCGAGCACAGGCCAAAAACCCAGGTGACCCCTTGCAAAACCAGGTGGTTTTGTGAAAGGCCATTTTGAGGTCGCCTCAATACGTTGTGAGCCCTTGCCTGTCGCGGGTACTGGGCCTCCCACACAAGTGAGGCACCATTTTTATCGGGAGACCTGGGGGAACGCTGGGTGGTAGGAAATTTGTGTGAGGCCAGTGATGCCACACTTTCCACACAAAATGTGTGAAAAAAGTGATTTTTTCAGCTAAAATTGAGGTTTGCAGGGGATTCTGGGTAGAGAACGTTGGGGGATCCACGCAAGCCATACCTCCCTGGAAGCCCCAGGTGTCTACTTTCAGAAATGTGTGGGTTTGGTAGGTTTCCCTAGATGGCCGCCGAGCACAGAGCCAAAAACCCAGGTGACCCCCTTGCAAAACCAGGTGGTTTTGTGAAAGGCCATTTGAGGTCGCCTCAATGCGTTGTGGGCCCTTGCCTGTCGCTGGTACTTGGGCCTCCCACACAAGTGAGGCACCATTTTATCGGGAGACCTGGAGGAACGCTGGAGTGGTAGGAATTGTGTGAGGCCAGTGATGCCACACTTTCCCACACAAAAATGTGTGAAAAAGTGATTTTTTCAGCTAAAATTGAGGTTTGCAGGGATTCTGGGTAAGGAAACGTTGAGGGATCCACGCAAGCCATACCTCCTGGAAGCCCCCGGGTGTCTACTTTTCAGAAATGTGTGGGTTTGGTAGGTTTCCTAGATGGCCGCCGAGCACGGGGCCAAAAACCCAGGTGACCCCCTTGCAAAACCAGGTGGTTTTGAGATAGGCAATTTTGAGGTCGCCTCACTACGTTGTGGGCCCTTGCCTGTCGCGGGTACTTGGGCCGCCCACACAAGTGAGGCACCATTTTTATCGGGAGACCTGGGGGAACGCTGGGTGGTAGGAAATTTGTGTGAGGCCAGTGATGCCACACTTTCCCACACAAAAATGTGTGAAAAAAGTGATTTTTTCAACTAAAATTGAGGTTTGGAGGGGATTCTGGGTAAGGAAACGTTGGTGGATCCACGCAAGCCATATCTCCCTGGAAGACCCCGGGTGTCTACTTTTCAGAAATGTGTGTGTTTGGTAGGTTTCCCTAGGTGCCGGCAGAGCTAGGGTTCACAAACTACAGCTAGGCACTTTGCCAAAAAAGGGTCATTTTTCACTGCGAAATTGAGGTGTGACCATGTTGCTTTTTTCGCCGTTTCCTGTCGCAGGCACTAGGCCGACCCACACAAGTGAGGTACCATTTTTCTCGTAAGACTTTGGGGAACGCGGGGTGGGTGGAAATTTGTGGATCCACGCAGATTCCAGAACTTTCCACCACAGAAATGTGGGGAAAATGTGGTTTTTTTGACAATTTTTTATGTTTGCAAGGGATTCTGGGTAACAGAACCTGGTGGGAGGCAGTCAAGTCACCCCATCCTGAATTCCCCTGGGTGTCTAGTTTTCAAAAATGTATAGGTTTGCTAGGTTTCCCTAGGTGCCGGCAGAGGTAGGGTTCAAAAACTACAGCTAGGCACTTTGCCAAAAAAGGGTCATTTTTCACTGCGAAATTGAGGTGTGACCACGTTGCGTTTTGCGCCGTTTCCTGTCGCAGGTACTAGGCCGGCCCACACAAGTGAGGTACCATTTTTCTCGTAAGACTTTGGGGAACGCGGGGTGGGTGGAAATTTGTGGATCCACGCAGATTCCAGAACTTTCCACCACAGAAATGTGAGGAAAATGTGTTTTTTTTGACAATTTTTTATGTTTACAAGGGATTCTGGGTAACAGAACCTGGTGGGAGGCAGTCAAGTCACCCCATCCTGGATTCCCCTGGGTGTCTAGTTTTCAAAAATTTATAGGTTTGCTAGGTTTCCCTAGGTGCCGGCAGAGGTAGGGTTCAAAAACTACAGCTAGGCACTTTGCCAAAAAAGGGTCATTTTTCACTGCGAAATTGAGGTGTGACCACGTTGCGTTTTGCGCCGTTTCCTGTCGCAGGCACTAGGCCGACCCACACAAGTGAGGTACCATTTTTCTTGTAAGACGTTGGGGAACGCGGGGTGGGTGGAAATTTGTGGATCCACGCAGATTCCAGAACTTTCCACCACAGAAATGTGGGGAAAATGTGTTTTTTGACAATTTTTTATGTTTGCAAGGGATTCTGGGTAACAGAACCTGGTGGGAGGCAGTCAAGTCACCCCATCCTGGATTCCCCTGGGTGTCTAGTTTTCAAAAATGTATAGGTTTGCTAGGTTTCCCTAGGTGCCGGCAGAGGTAGGGTTCAAAAACTACAGCTAGGCACTTTGCCAAAAAGGGTCATTTTTCACTGCGAAATTGAGGTGTGACCACGTTGCATTTTGCGCCGTTTCCTGTCGCAGGCACTAGGCCGACCCACACAAGTGAGGTACCATTTTTCTCGTAAGACTTGGGGAACGCGGGGTGGGTGGAAATTTGTGGATCCACGCAGATTCCAGAACTTTCCACCACAGAAATGTGGGGAAAATGTGTTTTTTTTGACAATTTTTTATGTTTGCAAGGGATTCTGGGTAACAGAACCTGGTGGGAGGCAGTCAAGTCACCCCATCCTGGATTCCCCTGGGTGTCTAGTTTTCAAAAATGTATAGGTTTGCTAGGTTTCCCTAGGTGCCGGCAGAGGTAGGGTTCAAAAACTACAGCTAGGCACTTTGCCAAAAAAGGGTCATTTTTAACTGCGAAATTGAGGTGTGACCACGTTGCGTTTTGCGCCGTTTCCTGTCGCAGGCACTAGGCCGACCCACACAAGTGAGGTACCATTTTTCTCGTAAGACTTTGGGGAACGCGGGGTGGGTGGAAATTTGTGGATCCACGCAGATTCCAGAACTTTCCACCACAGAAATGTGGGGAAAATGTGGTTTTTTTGACAATTTTTTATGTTTGCAAGGGATTCTGGGTAACAGAACCTGGTGGGAGGCAGTCAAGTCACCCCATCCTGGATTCCCCTGGGTGTCTAGTTTTCAAAAATGTATAGGTTTGCTAGGTTTCCCTAGGTGCCGGCAGAGGTAGGGTTCAAAACTACAGCTAGGCACTTTGCCAAAAAGGGTCATTTTTCACTGCGAAATTGAGGTGTGACCACGTTGCGTTTTGCGCCGTTTCCTGTCGCAGGCACTAGGCCGACCCACACAAGTGAGGTACCATTTTTCTCGCTTTGGGGAACGCGGGTGGGTGGAAATTTGTGGATCCACGCAGATTCCAGAACTTTCCACCACAGAAATGTGGGGAAAATTTGTTTTTTTTGACAATTTTTTATGTTTGCAAGGGATTCTGGGTAACAGAACCTGGTGGGAGGCAGTCAAGTCACCCCATCCTGGATTCCCCTGGGTGTCTAGTTTTCAAAAATGTATAGGTTTGCTAGGTTTCCCTAGGTGCCGGCAGAGGTAGGGTTCAAAAACTACAGCTAGGCACTTTGCCAAAAAAGGGTAATTTTTCACTGCGAAATTGAGGTGTGACCACGTTGGGTTTTGCGCCGTTTCCTGTCGCAGGCACTAGGCCGACCCACACAAGTGAGGTACCATTTTTCTCGTAAGACTTTGGGGAACGCGGGGTGGGTGGAAATTTGTGGATCCATGCAGATTCCAGAACTTTCCACCACAGAAATGTGGGGAAAATGTGGTTTTTTTGACAATTTTTTATGTTTGCAAGGGATTCTGGGTAACAGAACCTGGTGGGAGGCAGTCAAGTCACCCCATCCTGGATTCCCCTGGGTGTCTAGTTTTCAAAAATGTATAGGTTTGCTAGGTTTCCCTAGGTGCCGGCAGAGGTAGGGTTCAAAAACTACAGCTAGGCACTTTGCCAAAAAAGGGTCATTTTTCACTGCGAAATTTAGGTGTGACCACGTTGCGTTTTGCGCCGTTTCCTGTCGCAGGCACTAGGCCGACCCACACAAGTGAGGTACCATTTTTCTCGCTTTGGGGAACGCGGGGTGGGTGGAAATTTGTGGATCCACGCAGATTCCAGAACTTTCCACCACAGAAATGTGGGGAAAATGTGTTTTTTTTGACAATTTTTTATGTTTGCAAGGGATTCTGGGTAACAGAACCTGGTGGGAGGCAGTCAAGTCACCCCATCCTGGATTCCCCTGGGTGTCTAGTTTTCAAAAATGTATAGGTTTTCTAGGTTTCCCTAGGTGCCGGCAGAGGTAGGGTTCAAAAACTACAGCTAGGCACTTTGCAAAAAAAAGGTCATTTTTCACTGCGAAATTGAGGTGTGACCACGTTGCGTTTTGCGCCGTTTCCTGTCGCAGGCACTAGGCCGACCCACACAAGTGATGTACCATTTTTCTCGTAAGACTTTGGGGAACGCGGGGTGGGTGGAAATTTGGGGATCCACGCAGATTCCAGAACTTTCCACCACAGAAATGTGGGGAAAATGTGTTTTTTTGGACAATTTTTTATGTTTGCAAGGGATTCTGGGTAACAGAACCTGGTGGGAGGCAGTCAAGTCACCCCATCCTGGATTCCCCTGGGTGTCTAGTTTTCAAAAATGTATAGGTTTGCTAGGTTTCCCTAGGTGCCGGCAGAGCTAGGGTTCAAAAACTACAGCTAGGCACTTTGCCAAAAAAGGGTCATTTTTCACTGCGAAATTGAGGTGTGACCACGTTGCGTTTTGCGCCGTTTTCTGTCGCAGGCACTAGGCCGACCCACACAAGTGAGGTACCATTTTCTCGTAAGACTTTGGGGAACGCGGGGTGGATGGAAATTTGTGAATCCACGCAGATTCCAGAACTTTCCACCACAGAAATGTGGGGAAAATGTGGTTTTTTGACAATTTTTTATGTTTGCAAGGGATTCTGGGTAACAGAACCTGGTGGGAGGCAGTCAAGTCACCCCATCCTGGATTCCCCTGGGTGTCTAGTTTTCACAAATGTGTAGGTTTGCTAGGTTTCCCTAGGTGCCGGCAGATCTAGGCTTCAAAAACTACAGCTAGGCACTTTGCTAAAAAAGGGTCATTTTTCACTGCGAAATTGAGGTGTGACCACGTTGCGTTTTGCGCCGTTTTCTGTCGCAGGCACTAGGCCGACCCACACAAGTGAGGTACCATTTTTCTCGTTAGACTTTGGGGAACGCGGGGTGGGTGGAAATTTGTGGATCCACGCAGATTCCAGAACTTTCCACCACAGAAATGTGGGGAAAATGTGTTTTTTTGACAATTTTTTATGTTTGCAAGGGATTCTGGGTAACAGAACCTGGTGGGAGGCAGTCAAGTCACCCCGTCCTGGATTCCCCTGGGTGTCTAGTTTTCAAAATTGTATAGGTTTGCTAGGTTTCCCTAGGTGCCGGCAGAGCTAGGGTTCAAAAACTACACCTAGGCACTTTGCAAAAAAGGGTAATTTTTCATTGTGAAAATGTGGTACGTCCACGTTGCATTTTGAGCCATTTCCTGTTGTGGGCACAAGGGCTACCCACACAAGTGAGGTACCATTTTTATCGGGAGACTTAGGGTAACACAGAATTGTAGAGCAACTGTTATTACCTATTGACTTTCGATGCATTTCTGCCTTCCAAATGAAAGACAATGTGTAAAAAATAAGTCATTTTGAAAAATGACCTATAATTCTCATGCTAGTATGGGTACTCCCAATTTCGGAAATGTGCAAATATCTACTGTTTCTAAAATCTACATTTTGTTCCCATTTCAGAAATACATAGGTGTCTTTCATAACAATTTTTCCATGTATACATTTTCCCAAAATAATTGCTATATACCCGGTACTTAAAAAAAAATCATTGCAAGATGTTGCTCAATTATTGGCTCTGGGTTCGTCTGGTTCTTGGTGAACCTACAAGTCCTATATATCCCCACAACCAGAAAGGTCCAGCGGATATAACGGTATATTGCCTTCAAATAGCTGTCATAATTAGAAGAAGTTACAGGTGAAAACGTTGACACAAAGGGCTGTTTTTTTCAACAAATTTTCAATTTTTCCTTTATTTAACTGTTAGTTTCTATAAGGAAAACTTTAAGGATCTACACAAATGACCCCTTGCTGAATTCAGAATGTTATCTACTTTTCATAAATGTATGGCTTTCCAGGATCCATTATTGGTTTCATACCCATTTCTACCATTAACTGGAAGGAGGTTGAAAGGACAAAAAATAGCAAAAATAGGCTATGTCCCAGAAAAATGCAAAAACTGTGTAAAAAAAGTTGGTTTTCTGACAAAAGTCTGCTTGTCCCTGAAAGCTGGGAAGATGGTGATTTCATCCCCACAACCCCTTTTTTGATGCCATTTGCAGGGAAAAATCAAGACGCTTTCATCTGTAGCCCTTTTTTCGCCTTTTTCCAAAAAAACCAAAATGTTGCTGTATTTTGACTAATTTCTGGGTCCCCTCCAGGGGAATCCACAAACCCTGGGTACCTTTACAATCCCCATGATGTTAGAAAAAAAGGACGCAAATTTGGCATGGATACCTTATGTGGTCAAAAAGTTACAGGGGCCTAAGCGCGCACTACCCCAAATAGCCAAAAAAGGCTTAGCACAGGAGGGAAAAGGCCTAGCAGCGAAGGGGTTAAGGTAATTGATTATTAATTGTTTAACCAATACAAATGATAAATTCTTTGAACAGTAGTTACGAAACAATAGAGCAAAAGTATCACTCTGTGATAGATATGTGTTTTTACCTATTTTAGGAAAATAAAATTGGCACATTTCTGCCATTAATTGGCTTTACTCTGTGGACCATACAACCTACAGGACCTACAAAATTAAGGGAAGAGCTACAACATTCTGTGACACATATTTATTGTTACACACTGGGGTATGTAGCATTCTTTAGCTATGTTTATAGCAAGTGCTTAGAGCTACTATAGATTGAAGCACAAGTTTATAACTGCTCTACAACCTTTCTATTTCTGTTAAATCTTAGAAGATTGGTGACATTCTTCTTCCATCTTCTTGTTGTTTTCTACTCTGGTGAAGATATGAAAAATATCTGGAGGAACTCAATCCACGTTAGATAGCCTGCATACCCAGACTGTGGTGGATACTCTTTCTAGAGCTATTTTTATAGTCTAGCGGTTTAAGTATTAGCACTGTGAAACGATGGGTTCGATTTTGTGCACTGGATAAAATTGATTATCTCAGAGCTATTATTATAGCCTGAGCAGTATCATGAGATATGCTCTTTTGATGAGTGGATGTATATGAGCTGTGGGATTGCAGAGAAACACCCCCTGGTGAATGAATGTGTATAAGTTGTGAGATTGCATAAAAATCACCTGGACAGAGCCAAGAGTCTAATATGGGCGTGTTTGTCTTTTTTTAATGAATGTACTTGATGAAATGTATTGTAAAGAATATATATAATGATTATCATTTTGAGAGGGAATTTGATGTTTACAAAAATTGAAATATAATTGTTTTATGTATCTTTTATATAGACAAAAAAGTGCTGGGAAACACTTCTCTGTTAAGCCTGAAGAAGGTGGTTGGACCTGTTTATACCAACGAAACGCGTCGCTTCTTGGTCTTTATAAATCATTTAACCACAAGGGTTCTTTCGGATAGAATAAGAGAACAATATCACTAAACGTTGAACCACTTATGACTGTTGGTTTTGTCATCATATAAACTGATTTGCATTGTAACTTTTCCATGTATGCTGTCTTATACTTGATGAACATGTAATTTTAACATTGAGTGTGGTGCTTGTTTTTAAAAAAAAATTAAAATTGTTTTTAACTTCATTGCATAGATTGATTAACCCCTTAAGTGCGCCCGTCGGCCAACGGCCATCGCGAGCACTACCTCGGTAGTGCTGCGCACGTCCTTTGGCCGACGCGGCTCCGCCCACATAATGGAACGCCCCGCACTGTGGCGAAATTATCGCCGCGGTAAACGGGTTAAATAAACATTTCCATATTGGTTTTTTGGCTACTGCTACAATCTTTTGATGATTGGTTGTTTTGACTGAATGTTGTGTGTGAACATTGTGGTATGCTATTGAGGAATCCCGAAGGGATTAATTTTAGACTTAGTTGGTATTTTACCATTCCAAAGCTGTAATACTGTGGCTGTAGTGGTAAAAAGCTTTTGTAATTTTTTAGCTCAGCGTGGATGTTGCCATGCTAATCCTATGCTTAAAGACTTTGCTGTAAAAATGGTAAAAGGCTTTGTCCCTTCCTAGTTCGGTGTGGATGGCACTGTGGTAATCCTCTGCTTAAAACTATGCTAGAAAAACAGACACCTGAAGTGAGCAGATTCAGAGTGTCGTTGGTGTTGTCGGGTGCTCCAGTAAAAGGAGCTGCTCTCCGACTAAACTTGGGAACTACCAAGAGTTCCTAGCTTCCTGTTTGGAATACATACATGGGTTTATGCCTTAATGCCTTTTATAATGATATGACTTTGTATAATGTGTACATGTGTGTATGTATGTATGTATAAATATATACATATATATTTTTAGATGTGTGTGTATATGTATACATGCATTTAATATTTTATATATTTTTTAAAACATAAAAAACAAAACAAACCTTCCATCTCTGTCTTTCCTTGCACTCTGACTCATCCCAAATCCTTCTGACTGCAAAACAATTCAAACATCCTTTTCAAACACTTATCTCCGTCTATCCAATTCATCCATCTAACCGGCAACATGTCCATCCCTCCCAAAACATCTCTCATCTTCCCTTTAATAATCTACTTCAATTAATCTATCCCAACTTAAAACAATAAAGTAAATGTATGAGATCTCAAGAGCACTAACTTAACCAAGTAATCCTACACCAAAAAGTAAGGATATATTAGTATTCTACTTCCTATTTTCCTCTAACCATTTGTTCTGGCTTATCATGCTATTCACTTCAAACTAATTTAATGCCTTGTCATGGATAGTAAGCACTATATAAATACAATTTACAGTTACAATATATATGGAATAAATTATAGTAAACATGTACTTACATCTATATACTTCATAGTGTACTTAATAGTATTTCGGTAGTCAATATGCTTGCTACAATATTTTCATGGTATAATATTTTTTCAATGGTATTTTGGTGCTACATTTGCAATCCAGGACAGTGATGCTGAAATCCTAAAATGAGTGTCAGTTATTTAATCTAGCTGCATATCTTAAAAAAAAAAACACTGTTAACCATATAATGAACTTGGCTTCGAAAATTTTATGATTCAATGTTTTGTATATAGGGCTATCACCCGAAATAATGGCTTCGAGGAAATGGCCACATGTAACCAGTAGATTATCATCTTTTATTTTATGGATGAGCTCCATTAAATACACTAAACTAGATATATAGTAAATTAGCCATTTAACATGACACATGGATACATGTTCTAGACTTGAAGCCTGACTGCAAATCCCTATAAGGGCTCAACACAGACAAAGTGATGTTCTGTGTTCATAAATGGTGAGCAATAACTGAGTAGAATGTTTGGCTAAATAATTGACTTTGACAGGAGATCCTCAAATAAGAGGACAACTGACCAATTAAAAGACACCATGACCAACTGTATAGGCCAATAAATAGTTGGTCTATAGCAAATAGAAATTAAATGCTGAATTAGTTACATCTCTTGATGAATCTTTTGTAACAAGGGTCAAAATGCAATGATACAATTTAAGTTATCTAAATTTTTTCCTTCACTTTATTATTGGTATTTTATGAGCTGTCTGTTTATTTTTTAATTTGTTGTGGTATCATTGCTACATAAAAGTGCTGTACCTTTCATATTAAGATGTACTGTGTGAAATTAAACGATCCACCTCCTATCCATTTAATATATTTAGAGGCTTATTACGATTTCGGGCGGAGTTGCGTCAGCCTGACACCGTATCGGTCTGTAACCACCCGACCATAGGTCAGCGGTTCCGAACTCTGTATTAGGATGCGACCACCCATAGGATGGTCAGAAACATCCATTTGACAATGGAAGCTTGTGCGGTGGGCAGAAAAGCACAAGCTTCCATTGCAAAAATTGATGTTTTGTAAACATCCCAGCACCTTATGGTGCCTGCCACATGGTGCAGGGATGTTTAAGGGGGCACCAGAGGTGCCCCACAGGCCAGAAAGCTGAGGGCCAGGGGGGAAGGGAGCCCTGCTACGGGCCCACAAAAACACTTTCCGACAGCCTTTCCATGTCAGAAAGGCCGACATGAAATGGCTGTCGGAAACTGTCATCATAATCCCGACGCGGAAGCGAGCCTGGCTTCGCCGTCATTAGGGGATTATTGATGGCTTCTGAAGAACAGACGGGCTCCTTGAGCCCGTCAGAAGTGCTGCCGATGATCCCTCCGCCTGCCACATCATAATGCGGCAGGCAGACCACAATGTTAGATGTCAGGCAGACCACAACTGACGGTCGGACGGTTGCGGTCTGCCCAACATCGTAATCAGGCCCATAGTCTCTTATATTTGCTCATCTTGTCTAGTTATGTTTCAATTGACTAGAGCACATAAACACATTATTTCACACTGGCTGGAAGAATAAATATACTCCTGATTTTATTACATGAAATGCAATATTACTGAATGTTTAGCAAAATGCAGTACGTTTTCTATGTCTCTGGATAGATATTTGAATGTGTGGACTGAAACAAGCAATATTAAAAGGAAAAGAAGAGTAATATCAATCATTTCACCAGCATCCTGCCTATGTCTGATTTACACTGCCACAAACGAATCTCCCCTGACCCACAGAGGCATACTTACATTTCTGCAAAATATCTTAAGTATGCTCATTAAACAACCACAATAGAACTTAAATGAAGCCACATTCAAGTAGAAGCTGTACAGTTAAAACACATTTCTTATTGTACCACAATATATTATACAAACCTACCACTAAATCATTTTATTATTCTATAATAGTGGATGTTTAAATTATGTCCTGCTCAGTGAGCTCTTTGCTCCGTTCACATATTGGCTCATTTGAAAATGACAATATTCAAACAAGAACTCATTACGTGTTAACCAGCCACAAGTAATTTGTACTCAGAAATTAATGGAAATTCATGGAAGTGGGAAATAAAACAAAACTAAAAATTAAGCAATGTCGATTATAGATGGGGTTTGTGTTGATATGTACATGGCCCAGGCTGATCTAAAGAGCAACATAGCTCTGTAGATCAAGGAGAGGAGGGAGATTATTTAAGAATATGTGCCTCAAGCATGGATAAATGGAGTGGTTGTCTCTTCTGTCTTTTTTGAGTTAGCAGTCAGAGGTGGTAGTCTCCTATGTTTGACGGATCTTTCAAGAGACTTACCAAACATAAGTCTGCTACAGTCAGTCAGTGGGTATTTAGAGGGAAGTGTTTTGCCATTGAGCCAATCATGCATGTTGTTGTTGGATTTGAGGTTTGTTCCCCCACATGGAGCTATTCCACCAATGACAAAACATGGAATTGGGCGCATTGTATCTGGAATTTGGTCACATCACCAATCCTTGTGACATTTTTTGATACCTATGTGCGAAACCAAAGTACTCCATGGATTGAAGACTCTCAGGTTCTGATTTCACAAACATTTTGTAGTACGTTTTGTACTTCTACATAGTACTATAAAACGTACTAGAAAATTGTATTTACAAACTACACTTCTAAATTACTACTGCAAAAAAACCACAAAAAAACAGTATTAAGTCCAGCACAACACATGGCCAACCACTGATACTGCAACACCCTCCCATAGAAACTAATGGAGGCAGATAAACCCTCATAGGAAACAATGCAAAATTATGTTAAACCATTTTAAATATTGAAAAATAGAAGTATATTTAATTCAATGTTAAAAGATATCTAAAAATAGTAAATATGTAGTATTTAATATTTTAAAATATGTTAACAACTTTTGGGAATTTAAACATTATTGTAACTTTTTTAATTAGAATATAAATAAATTGCTTTTAATCAGTTGTACACATCACTTTTAATAATTATTAAAGCATAATAAAAAATATATTTAAAATATATTTTTATACTCTATGTGGAAATGTATTAATAAATGTAATCTTCAGAAAAATAATTTTAATTTAATTCAATAGATTTCCGTGAATTAAGAAAAATAATTGAAAATAACGTTTATAGTGCGGCACCATTTTTTTCCTTTGTACAACATTTAAAATAAATATATAGTCCTAATTACATAAATATATATAACAGAAAAATATTTTTAACAATGTTTAGAGTTAAATAAACTTTTTTAAAGTTTATCCCACAAAACAGCAGTACTTTAGAAGTTCATTTGTGAACACCATTTTGTATTAGCTTTTGTAGTACTATTGTAGTACTACAAAACGCAGTTTGTGAATCAGGCCAGGGGGGAAGATGGGCCCTGCTAGGAGCCCCCAAAGTCACTTTCCACCTGCCTTTTCATGGCGGGCGCACCACCATTAAAGGGCAGGCAGAAAGCGACATTGTAATCCCAATGGCAGAGCCGAGACAGGCTCCGGTATCATTTTGGGATTATTATTATTTTATTATTATACTCATTTGTAGGGCGCAACGAATCATCCCCGCCACCCACCAACCACGTACGCAACCTAGGGGTCATCCTCGACCCCACCCTCTCCATGACTAAGCAGGTCAACGCCGTTTCCTCATCCTGCTTCAACATCCTCCGAATGCTCCGCAGGATCTTCAAGTGGATCCCCACCGAAACAAGAAAAACAGTCACCCAGGCCCTCGTCACCAGCAGGCTGAACTACGGAAACGCCCTCTACGCAGGAACGACGGCTAAGCTCCTGAGACGGCTGCAACGCATCCAGAACGCCTCTGCACGTCTTATCCTCGACATCCCCTGACGCAGCCACATCACACCCCACCTGAGAGACCTGCACTGGCTCCCTGTCAACAAGAGGATAACCTTCAAGCTCCTCACCCACGCACATAAAGCACTCCACAACTCCGGACCAGCCTACCTCAACAGACGACTCAGCTTCTACACCCCCACCCGCCAGCTCCGCTCGACCAGCCTCGCCCTCGCCACAGTCCCCCGCATCCGGAAAACGACCGCCGGCGGCAGATCCTTCTCCCACCTCGCCGCCAAGACCTGGAACACCCTCCCCACCAACCTCCGACAGACCCAAGACCTACTGGCCTTCAGAAGACTCCTCAAGACCTGGCTCTTCGATCAGTAGCAGCACCACCCCCCTCTTCCCCCAGCGCCTTGAGACCCTCGCGGGTATGTAGTGCGCTTTATAAGTGACATGATTGATTGATTGATTGATTGATTGATCCCCAGGGGGATCTCTCGGCGCCTGAGAAGAAAACACCCAATGAGCAGAATAATCTTAAAACAGCCAGGTCTTTAGCAATTTCTTGAATCGAGACAGGTCAGCGCAGGTACGGATCTCCTCAGGGAGACTGTTCCAGTGGCTGGGGGCAAGATGAGAAAAGGCCTGACCGCCCATCTTGACCTTCCTAATTCTCCGCGTGCAGAGCAGATTGCGATTACTAGTTCTCAACTGACGCACGGGTCGATACAGTTCAAGTTTCTTCTTAAAATAAGCTGGGCCACTCCCCTGCAGAGACTTAAAAGCCGTACATAACAATTCCGCCTGCCACACCAATTGGCTCTGTGAGCCCGTCAGAAGCAGAGAGGAGTTCCCCCACTGGTTTCCCTTCGACTGCCAGTATAATAATACGGTGGTCAGATGGAAACCTATGATGTCGGGTGGAAAGCCTCTGACGATCTGTCAGATGGCTTACCGCCCGACATCATAATAAAGGCCAAAATGTTCGCATTTAAATAGTACAACATTTTATTTTTCAAAAAGTTACATTGAAAACTTTTGCTCAAAAAATAATTTTGCTATGGGAAACCCACTCATTAAGTCTGTTATTAGTGCCAAAATCAATAACTTAACAAAATAAATTTTTGGTAACATTTATATAAATATTGATTTTGTGTATATTTATTACAAGTACAACTCATAAAAATATTAGGGATGAAAAATATTCCAAAATACCAAATGCATGACTTAAATTCTTTGCAAATACTGATGTTTGTTTTTATGTATTCTGGAGCACAACTGATGTTTGCTAAGAATTATTTGAAGTGTTATGTTTATGCTTACGAAATCTCAGAAAATACTTTTCTGCTGAGCATTATTCTGCCACGTTATCATCATGAAGACCACTGCGGAAGTCCAAGAGGTAGTACTGTACAAAAGTTTAATTTCTGCACATTAATTTGTGAGAATTATGTTTCATTAAAATCAGAATTTGTGGAATATCGTTTTTCACACCATAAAGTAATTGCTCAATTTTTTTCACCAATACATTTTTTGAACAATAAGGTGACATACAGAGCATAGGTTCAGTTTCTTTCTGAACCTTAGGAGTGAATAAGAGGACATGTCGTTCATTGGAAATGAATCCCATAGTCCATGATCCTGAACAGAGAAAGACTGACCCCGTGAAGCCAGCTTGTATTCCAAGAATATTAGTATGATCTTGTTCTTACTGCGCGGCTGTCTATGGGAAACCTGTATTGTGAGTTTGGAAAATAAGTTACAGAGGTACCAACTGGTGCAGCCATTTGCAAACTAAGAATGAGATTTTAAAATTAATGTGTCAGGGACTCAGACCCAGTAGAGGGTCTTGTAGGCTGCTTAAATGCCACTTGTAGCAATGTCATACGGTTCCACCGCAAACTGATATTGAGGGCATTAGAGTAGTTGAGGCACAGTTTCACTGTAGCCCCTCAGTTAGTGCCAGCTCTTAAGGGAAATGAGAAGAAGAATGTGTTTTTCCTTATATTCTTGATGGAAATAGTTTTCCATTGCAGGGTTAACCGGTGCCTTAAGGGAGGCATCAGTGTGACGTTCAGTCTGTCTAGTGACTCTAATTTCATTTCCAAAATTTTGTACAGAATTCCTGAATTTCAGGTTCATCTACTTATTTTCTTTAGGGGATTTTTCAACAATTGTCCAACTAATAAACAAGCTTGTCTTCGGATTGAGACAAGCAGATTAATTATGTTATGTTCTGCAACACATGCAGTTAGCTAGAAAAGAGTGGCATATCAGATTGAAAGTCCCACAACAACTTGCACTCTGTGACAATATGGATGATAAAAGGAGTGAAGATAGGCGTCTGAATTTAAGAAACTACCAGTGGAATTTTTAAGATGGCCGCCTACTGATAAGGCAGCAAGTACCACTCAAAGTGCAAAGGGGCTTAAGAGGCTTGAGGGAAAATTTGCTGGGTTCATTTAAAAAGGGAGTGTGGGATGTGTGGTGTCTTGCGATGTTTTATGACTGAACCCTCTTGGCTCCCAAAGGATTCTGTAGAGCTGTGACGCAGGTGTCAGAGCGCAACACCAAGAAAACTTGTTTTCAAATGATGAGTTTGCTGTGACGCACAGCAGAATAAAGACATGTAATACTAAGCTCTTTGTGTGGCGTGATCATTGGCAGGTACCCAGGATGGGAGGATGCTACAAATAGCAACACGATAGGGGATAAGTAAGCCGAAGAATGACCATGCTTTCCCAGAGAGTTTGCTGTGGTCTGAGCATACGTGGCAAGTGTCACTGTCGAAGAACGGAATTGATGCTTCATGCATGTGGAGTCAAAGCACAACTCCAGCTGCTGTAAAGTAAGTAAAGACAACGGAAGCGTTGCAAAGAATTTACACGTTGATGGTCACAAACCTGCTGGTCAAGCCATATATATAAAGATACCGCGGTACCACGCAAGATAAAGTTGCACATTATATGGAGTGATACTGCAAAATGTGATTATGTACTGATACAGGAAGAAGTGCAGGCTGACAGAATAAGTAAGAAAGAAGTATATTATCACTGCACTTACCAGAACCTTGATGAGCAGACCCTTATGACCTCAGAACCGGGTGAGGAGACCAAAGAAGAAGCACAAGGGTTGTGCTTACTGAGCTGTTCAATACCTGGAGTATCCCACCACCAAAGCTGCCAGGTGACCGCTCAGAACAACTCCAGAGGTCTCCAGCAATGAAGGGCTCCGATGGAGACCAGGGAGAAGGTCACCATTTCCCTGACTGTTCATAACAAGGCCACAGCATTAGAACGAGTGCCGCAGGCTCAAATGAACAGCCGATAGGAGCAGAAAGAGCTCCACCCTCAAGGTCAGCCACTCCCATAACTAGTTACCACGATGCCGCCTTTTTAAAACCACTACCACCTTTCAATACTGCTAAAGAGCAAAATATTGGTGATAGATGGTCTGTGTGGATAGAGATCTTTGATAATTTCATTGATGCACTTGAAGAGATTGAGAACAAAAACATTATCAAGTACCTCAAAAATCTTGCTGGTGTGAAAGATGTCATAAAGAAAATGCTGCAAACTGATGAAGAAATTATATATTTTCAGATTAAAGAAACGCTGATCTCAAATTCAATCTGTACCAAACGTTTATTCTGAAAGATATATTTTCAGTCAAAAACTCCAAAAAGTTGATGAAACCATTGATAAGTTTGTGGAGAGACTTGATATGCTCATCAAACCCTGTAAGTTAAATGAATTTAATGACGAGGAAGCTATGCGACTTAGGGGCCGATTCCGATTTGGGCCGGAAATCTCTCCGACTGAGCCGGACCCGGAGAGATTTCCGACCGAATCGGACCCTAGCAGTCCGACCGAATGAGTACGATGCGCACGTATGCCATCGGACTCGATTCGGTCGGACTCCCATTGAAGTCAATGGGAGCCAGTCGTATGACGCGTACACGGGCTCCCATTGACTCAATGGGCACGACGCGAACAAGGGCGCCCCCTACAGCATGTTCGCGTCGATGTGGGTCGCGCCGTACATGCACGTGTAGGGGGGACCCATGGGTCCCCCCTGTGTGCGACTCGCGTGCCTACGCTTCCAGGGGGGTCTGACACGGACCCCCAAAGTGCGGCTCCGACAGCTCCTTGGAGCCAGACTGCGCGAGTCGGTCGGAGCGGTCGCGATGCGCATCGTACTTACCCGGCCGGGGAATGTCTCCATTGCGCGGTGCGAGTCGTCCCCGTGCGAGTCGGTCGGAGCGGTCGGGTCCTGCGGACGAGTCGGTCGGAGATTTCACGAGCGCACGCATCATACTCGCTCGCCCGGACGCACGTACGATTCGGTCGGGAAACAGGGCTCCGAATCGGATCCGGTAATGCCGAATCCGATTCGGAGCCCTACCGGCCGAGATCGGAATCGGCCCCTTAGAGTTATTGATGGTTGCTTATCATATCCATTCAGACAATGAATGCTGAGAGAAACTCTTAGTCTGGAGTGAGTGTTGATGACTGGCAGAGCTGAGGAGAGAGCTGAAAGACAAGCCACTGACATGGATGCCGAAAGTGCCTAGAATGATTCAATCATGATTAGAAAAAGTAAGTCAAAGAAAAAGACTGAAGGACACAAAGTGCCGTCTACAAGTAAAAGGAAGTTATGTTTTAGATGTGGGCTTTCGTTTCCACATGAAGGTAAATATTCCACCATTGGACAGATATGTAAAGGCTGTCAGAAAGAGAATCATTTTGTGATTGTTTGTAAAGTGAACGAAAAAGCAAGTGTGTCACAGCGTGAAGACAAGATGGCCAACAGAACATTCCAGAGGCAATGTTCGACGCACACCCAAAAAGCCAAGCGGTGACATCAATTGAGGCAAATTGACACTGAACGAAGTCGATTGTCATCAAAATCACGTTTAACATTTCATCCGCCTCAATATCCAATGAAGAAGATTGTTGCGCCATGTCAAAGTTTAACTCAGAGAAACCTTTGAATGTCGGACTGGATGCATGTGAGGAAAAATATCAGTCAAAGAGAAGTTGCCATGCCAAAGTCATACAAATATTGACCAAAAATTGCATTGAAAATAAATGACTGCTTGATACCTTTCATCATCGACAGTGGGGCATCGATAAACATAATGCCTGAAGAAAAATACAATAAACAGTCTCTATTGCCTCGAATTACAACATTTAAAACCAAAGTGTATACTTGGGCTGCATCGATGCCCATAAAAAATTAAGGTTCATTTGCAGTGACATTAAAACACAAGACAACGAAGGTGCAAGCACCCATCCATATGCAACAAGGTGCAGCAGCAAGTGACTGCTCATGTTCAGGACCGCTGCAGATATGGGAGTTATTTCTGTGAATTACACCATGAATGCTTACCACCAAATAGTAAGTCATTTTCCTTCATTGTTTAATCGTTTGGGAAAGCAAAAGACTATGAAAGTAAAGTTACACATTAAGGACGATGTCCGTCCTGTTTCTCAGAGACATTGATCAGTTGCTTTTTATTTACAAGAAGCTGTTGTAAAAGAACTTGAATCATTACTTAAACACGACATTATTGTGCGTTCAACTGGTCCCCCGCCATGGGTTTCTCCCATGTTAGTAGTGCCCAAAAAGGACACTGAAGGAGCTTTGCGCATATGCGTTGCTAAGCGCCATGCAAACAAGGCAATTGAACAAGAACAACATTCAGGTCCTCATAATGCTGACATGAAAACACAATTAAATGATGCAAAGGTTTTCTCTCGGTTATCATTAGTTGTAACTCAAAGGAGATTGAAGGTATATTACAAGCTTTTCTGCACATATCAGCCTGTTTCAATATAAAAGACTCCGTTTTGGTGTGTAATCGGCTGTAGAACTTTTCCAAGATATCATTCGAGGTGTCATACAGCCGGTTGTGAATGCATTACACTACAGATACAAAGATCGCATATTGATTTTCGAAGCTACATAGAAAGAGCATGATAAAGATCTCACCCAAGTATGTTGCTTACTGACTGATGCTGGCTTGACTTTGAATGCAGACAAGTGTGAGTTCCACAAGACAAAGTTAAAATTCTTCAGCCATATCTTTTCTGATGAGGGTATGACACCTGATCCTGCAAAGTACAAGCTCTGTAAAATGCTGATTCCCCGCAAGATGTTTCTATGATATGTTCATTTCTTGGCATGTACAGTTGCTGTTCAAGATGCACACAAGAAATTTCTACCATAAGTGCTCCTTTACAAGAGCTAATGAAGAAAAATGTTTCGTTCAAATAGTCACAAGAATGTGAGAGAAGTTTCAAGAAAATGAAATATGCCATTGAAACTGCTACTGAAATGGCCTATTTCATTCCAAACTTCATACAGAGGTTGTTGCTGATGCTAGCCTCATTGGGTTAGGCGCTATCCTGGCACAGCATAATAGACACCCCCATGCTCAAAGGCACATTGTGGCATATGACAGTAGAAGTTTGTCCCAAACAGAACGTGCTCACTCTCAACCTAAGAAAGAAAGTTTGGCCGTGGTATGGGCTTGTGAACATTTTCATGTAGTCCTGTATGGAAAGCCTTTTACGTTGATAAATTATTATCAAGCTTTATTGATTATATTTCGCAATCCAAAAGCCAAGATGCCTCCTTGCATTGAACGGTGGGGACTCTGATTACATGATTATGATTACACCATTGTACATTGCCCACGGAAGGATTAAAACTCTGCTGACTACTTTTCCAGAGTGCCTATACAAGCTCAAGGTACTCCACCAAAAGACGGCTAAAGCCTACATTAATTTTATTATAAAGTCAAATACGCCAGCTGTCATATCGATAGCCCATATCATCACTGCTACTAGCCATGATAGTGATATGCTGAAGTTGAAAGATATAATTAAACATCAGTTGTGGAACAGACATGCTCAACCCCTCACCAGTGATGGTGAATACCAAAAGTGCAAAAACGTTAAAGATGAACTGTCTATAACTTACAAAGGAGTTATACTGTGGGGGTGAGATTTCTAATTCCAGAGAGTTTGGACATTGTGGTATTTTGCCACCAAGAGAGCTCACCGAGATCGAGTTTGATTTCCCTATTTAGATGAGAGGGTTGAAAAGGAACTCAAGGCCTGTCATCTATATAACTGTCGCTCTACAAACATTACTCAATTTACTCTTACCATGTCAGAACTCCCTAAGCATGCATGGGAGAGAATAGCCATTGATTTCTTTGGTCCACTCGGCAATGGACATTATCTGATGGTAATTGTAAATGAGTACTCTCGATTTCCATTAATAGAGATCTCTCATCCACAACTCATGAACAAGTCATTGAGAGACTTGATGACATTTTTGCAACATGCGACATTCCAGCCATTGTTAAGTCTGATAACGGACCGCCGTTCAACAGTTGAGAATTCAGGGATTTTCGGGGGCATCTGAACGTAAAGCATCAGAAGAGTACACCTTTGTGGCTGCAGGCCAATGGATCAACTTGTTGAAGGTTTTATGACTACTCTTAGGAAAGCAGTACAGCATGCAACTCTTGAAAGGCTCAATTTGAAAACTGTGTTGAATTCCACCCTACGAGAATATCGTTCACACCTCACTCAACCACAGGCGTTTTGTGACTTTGATGTTCGGGAGAGCAATGACAACCAAGTTACCTCCATGAACCAACAAAAGAAAAGAAGATGAGAATGCAACTCTAATGAAGGACTTGGTCAATAAGGAAAAGATGAAAGCCTATGTTGACAATAAGTGACATGCAAAGAACGTTGAAGTTAAGACAGGAGATCTAGTGATCACTCACCAACTGCGAAAGAGAAAATCTGATGCTCCATATGATGCTGCACCTTTCCACGTTGGGTCCACGGAGGGACATGTGGTGACCGCCCTGCATCCTAGGAAGTCTATTACCTGAGACTCTTCTCACTTTCAGCATTTGATTAATCAGTCTTCTGACTGATCCTGAAAACCCAGTGACTGCTGTTCTTTCGTCACCATCTTTAAAGATCTCTGACAGTCTAGATAGATACATTTTGCTGTTTGAAGTTATTTAAAATCACCACAATATAAAAGCAACATACTACCTAAAAGTTATAAAACTGCACAAAACACAAAATAGCTTGTTCAGTTCCTACATTTAGATCTCATAACGGCCATGATTAGCTGGGCATAAGATGAACTCAATTAGCAGGCTAACCCACCAAAGTGCAAGGTGGTGTATTATAGAACATAGTGATTGGGACACACTTCAAGCAAGAGGTTAAAGGGACTGGGAGTTGTGTTAAGATCAAATGAAGAACGAGTGGGGTGACCTACAATGGGCCGGGCGGCTAAAAAGTTAAAAACACTTTCAGAAGCCCTAACACAAATGTTATTCTCCTGCAATTGAGAAGTCCAGTAAAAATGAGTTGGCTACAAGGACTCAGTCCTTATTTAGAGGTTTATTAGGCTTCCAAAACTTTAGTATAGGAATAAATAGCTATTGAAAAAGTGCATGATGCAAGAAAAGTGGCAAGTGTCTCTACAGCAGATTCGGTGAATAAAATGGAATTTTAGCCTCCGATTGAATGAAGTGCCATTGCACCCAACATTGTGACTGTACTCTGCTGGTCTGATTCCTTTTCGGAGTGGGACGGGTGGGTACTCCAAAGCCACCCCCAGGAGATTGAACTTTGGAAAATAACAGGTGCAATATGATTTAGCGGGCAATGCTGCCGCCAGGCCAGATACTAAGGTAAATGTTTATGAGTTCAATAAAATAAGGTGCTACTGTAGCTCCATGCAGAACAAACTTTTTTGGCTTTGATCCGGGTACCTGTTTTTGAAGGTGAGGGTCCGGCGGTCAATTCAGTATCTTCAATGCTTCTCTAAGGAATTTCACACATCTTACTGATATCTGCAGATTCACACCACTCAGATACGCAGTGAAGGCTGTGATACATTGTCTTATGCTCAACTTTTTTAGGGCTGGGCACACACATATTACGTTGGACAGGCTTTTCTTCTTGTAATTACATAGGTGGCAGTTGTGTTCTCTGACAGTGAAGATGACAGCTCCCAGCTTCCAGTAACCAGATCAGATCGAATAATTAAATCGCCAAGAAGGTTGATTGAAGAAATGTGATTATATATATATATTCACTGAAAAAAACACAGGTTTCAGGGACGTTATAGTTAAAAATAGCATTTAAAAAACCTTAGAAATTCACTGAAAAAACCACAGGTTACAGGAACGTTATAGTTAGGCTGACATTTCACTCATACAAAACCAAAGAAATTCAGCTGTTATAGTTAGCTGAGCTAACTATAACTTGTGACCCTGCAATGCACTGCTGATGGCATCACATATTACATCACTCATGACATGGTCAGTGACATCACTGATGACATCATTCAGTGACTGAATGTTTCTAAAAAGTTTAAGAATGTTATATATATATATATATATATACGCCAAGGTGTATTCGAAGAATGAGTGGGTGTATGAGTGTCTGTATGGATGATTTAGTAGGTGCGTGACTGACTGCATAAGTGAGTGATTAAACGTGTCTTAGTGAATGTATGGGTGGGTGACTAATTGGTGTGAATGTGTGTATCAGTCTGTCAGTTGGTGTGTAAGTGGCTGCATGGGTTGGTGAGTAGGTACATGAGTGTCTATATGGGTTATTGATTAGTTGTCTGATTACCTGTATGGGTGCCTGAGTGTCTGTGTGGGTGGGTGAGGGGGTGTGTGACTCCCTGCATGGCTGTATGAGTGGGTGAATCCCTGGGTGTATGGGTTCATGAGTGTGTCTGTGAGGGACTGTATGGGTGAGTGAGTGTGTGTATGGTTGTGTTGGGGAGTGAATGGATGTCTCAGTGGTATATGGGTGAGTAACTGCATATGTGAAAGGCAGTATATGTGAGTGTTGAAGTATATAAATGACTGTATGTGTGAGTGAGTGATTGTGAGAGCGGCTGTATGTGTGAGTGTGTGCTTGTGTCAGTGACTGTATAGGAGAGCAAGTATTTGTTAGTATCTGTATTAGTAGTGAGTGTGTGTGTGTTTCTGTATGGGTGAGTAAGTGGCTGTGTGACTGAGTGTTTGGGTGAGTGAGTAGGTGTGTGAGTAGCTCTATGGGTGACTGATGGTGTATGAGTGGCTATATGGGTGTATGAGTGGATATATCAGCAACTGTATTGGTGAGTGACTGGCTTTATGAGTGCCTGTATGGGTGAGTGAGTGGATGTGTGTGTAGACCTATGAATCAGTGAGTGGGTATGTATGTACTGGTATTGGTGTGTCACTGGTTTCAAGAATGGTAGACTGAAATTTCGAGTGGGTGTATGAAAGGCTACATTGGGGTGTGAGTAAGTGCATCAGAGATTATGTGGATGATGTCATCAGTGATGTCATTTGAGATGTCATCACTTATATCATGAGTGATGTCACTGAACATGTGGTTTTTTCAGTGAATAATATATATATATATATATATATATATATATATATATATATATATATATATATATATATATATATATAAAACCTACTGGCGGTCGCCATTAGGTAGTTATAGTTAGGACCTCGTTTCTATTCAAAACGTGTTTTTAATTTTGCCAATATCTTTGGCGCCGTTTGACGAATCTTCACGAAATCTTCCAGAAAATATGTTCACTTGGGTCAGGTCCTGTCTTGAACGTTTTGGGGTGATTCGTCTAGTGGGGGCTGAGAAAACACGTTTTCCCCATGTTAATTTCCTTAGGAAAAATTGGAACAGGCTACAGCCCGAACTGCTGAACGGAATTACACCAAATTTGGCAAAAAGGTAGGTCTTGGTACAGAAAGCAACCTTTTTTTTTAAATGGTGTAAATCCATTCAGTAGTTGCTGAGAAATTCAAGAAATACAAATATCGATATCTGAGCACCGAGGAGGGTTCGCGGACCCTCCCGGGCACGAGCTTCCCTCTGATTGGCTGCCAACACTCCAAACCAGGAAGTGTTGGCAGCCATCTTGTGACTTGGTAACCAAGTCACAAGAAAAAGGGGGAAAAAAGTGAAAAATGAAGAAAAGGGGGCAGGGAAGAAACAGGCTTGCTCAGGGGGTCCCACAAGGACCCCCAGGGCCCAAAAAAGCATTTTTTTTGTTATAATTTCGGCTGAATTCGCGCTGGGTGTGCGAATCCGGCCAAAATTATAAAAAAAAATGAGCGCGGGCTCCAGCGCTTCGTTTATTAAAAAGCCCCCGGGTGGGCCCGGGGGCAATACTATTTATGGTGTAGGGGCCCATGGGGGCCCCCACAGCCCTGGGGACCGCCACCTCCCCGGGGCTTTATGATTTATGTGCAAGGGGCACGCGGCCCCCCCGCAGCCCCGGGGACCACCACCTCCCCGGGGCTTTCTCAAAATTAGGGTGGGGGGCCTCGCGGGTCCCCCCAAGCCCCAGGGACCGCCACCTCCCCGGGGCTATAATGAATAATTAGTAGGTGGGGCTCGAGACCCCCCACACTGCCCCGGGGAGCACCACCTCCCCGGGGCACTAAATATTCAAATTCGGGGGTCCATTACTGACCCCGGGCCCCGGGGACCACCACCGCCCCGGGGCTTTAGAAATGAAGGGAGAGGGGTCGTGCGGCCCCCCTTCAGGAGCCCTTGATGGCCCTGGGGACCACCACCCCCCAGGGCTGGCTCCTGCAATGTCATGTGGTGCCCACTCCCGGGACATTGCCGTTTGCTATGGCAGCGCGGGAGCACGGCTCCCGCCCTGCCATAGCAAACACTGCTTTGGTTTTTGGATGGCGGGACAATGAGGTCCTCTTGTGTCCTGAGGACCTCAGGACACAAGTGGACTTCATCCCCCGAGCAGCAGTGCTCCAAGAGGTGCGCTTGCAGAGTGGTGTAAAAAGGGGGCGTGGCCTCAGACCACCTCTCTGCTATCCAGCTGTGTGGTGCTTACTGGAGATACCTGGTGGGCTAGTTGGCCCCCAGGGACCCTCAGTATTCAAGGGGACTTAATCCCCCAACTTAGAACGCACCAGGGGGCGTGTTTGCAGAGTGAATGAGAAAGGGGGCATGGCCTTTGTCCACCTCTCAGCAATCCCACTGTGTGGGGCTTACTGGAGGTAAGAGGTAGGCTGGTTGGCCCCTATTGGACCCCCAGCAGTGAAGGGGACTTCAATCCCCATCCAAGAGCCCGCCAGGGAGTGCGTTTATAGAGTGGTGGGCAAAGGGGGTGTGGCCTGCTATGAGTACTTACCAATGCTGCTGTGTGGGACTTACTGGAGGTAATAGGAGGGGTAGTTGGCCCCCACGGATGTCCTTGGGGGCCAACTACCCCTCTTGTTACCTCCAGTAAGTCTCACACAGTGGGATTGTTAAGACGTCTTCGGAGGCCATGTCCCCCTTTCTCTACCACTCTGCAAATGCGCCTCCTGGCAGACTACAGGATGGGGGATGAAGTCCAATTTACTCCTGAGGGAGTTTGGTGGCCAAGAAGCCCTCCTGGTAAGTCCTACGCAGCGGAATTCCTGAGCGCTGGTCGGAGGCTCAGCACCCTTTCTCCACCACTCTGCAAACGTGACTACTACTTAAAGATGCATGTTTCTGCACCTCTGATTTAGAGGTAGTTTTAATCCCCCTGCCCTATTATGTACTAGGGCCTTACAATGGAGGTCATGCCAATCATAGGGGTACCCCAACGCATAGTGTTCACTAGTGTATGTAGGTGTTTTCACTGTATTCTAAGTGTCTTTTAGCATAGCACTGGCTCTAGGCCTGGTTAGTCAGAGTCAGGGACGTTATACTTAGTTGGACATTTCACTCGTACAAAACCAGAGAAATTCAGCCATTATAGTTAGTTCAGTTAACTATAACTCGCGCAACCGCAATGCACTGCTGATGACGTCACATATTACAACATTCATGACATGGTCAGTGACATCACTGATGACATCACTGATGACATCTCAAATGACATCACTGATGACATCATCCACGTGATAATCTGATGCACCTCCTCACACCCTAATAGAACCTTTGATACATCTACTCTACAATACAGACTACCATTTTCGAAATCATAGACACACCAGTACCAGTTACTACATACCCACTCACTGATTCCTAGGTCTACACACGCATCCACTCATTCACCCTTACAGTCACTCATACATGCAGTCACTCATCAGTACTGCACTATCATATACACTCATACACCTATACCGGCACTCACACACCGCCACTCATCCATAGCGTTACTCACACACCTTGTCAGTCATGCAACAAATCAATCACACATCCATTTACTCACCTATACAGTTATACAAACACCACCTCTCTTATTCATACAAATACTAACACATACTTACTCTCTTATACAATCACTGATACAACCACACACTCACCCATACAGCCACTCTCACAATCACTCCCTCTTACATTAAGTTCATTTATATACTCCAACACTCACTTATACTGCCTTTCACATATGTTGTTACTCACACATGTACCACTGAGACATCCATTCACTCACCAATACACCCATACACACACTCACCCACCCATACGGCCCTTCACAGATGCACTGTTGAACCCATAGACCCAGTGACTTACCCACTCACACATCCATGCACAGAGTCACATACCCCCCACTCACCCACACAGACACTCAGGCACCCATACAGATACTCAGACAACCAATTAATAACCCTTATAGACACTCATTTAGCTACTCACCAACCCATGCAACCGCATACACATCAACTGACAGACTGAGACAGACATTTACACAGTTTAGTCACTAACTCATGCATTCACTAAGACACGTTTAATCACTCACTTATACAGACAGTCACGCACTTACTAAATCATCCATTCAAACAATTATACACCCACTTACTCTTCAATACACCTTGGCATATATATATGTATAAAAAATACTTAAACTTTTCAGAAACACTCAGTCACTGGATGATGTCATCAGTGATGTCACTGACCATGTCATGAATGATGTAATATGTGATGTCATCAGCAGTGCATTTTGGGGTGCGCGAGTTATAGTTAGCTGAACTAACTATAACGGGCGAATTTCTCTGGTTTTGTACGAGTGAAATGTCCAACTAACTATAACGTCCCTGAAACCTATGGTTTTTTCAGTGAATATATATATATATATATATATATATATATATATATATATATATATATATATATATATATATATATATATATATATCAAAACCAAGGTCTTTCCCCTTTCTGAAAAAGACGTAAGCCCACACAGGTACTCTGGGATTCCTGCTTTTATTGCAGCAAAACGAACTGCATAATGC
The DNA here is from genome assembly GCA_963921515.1 of Calotriton arnoldi. Taxonomy (NCBI): domain Eukaryota; kingdom Metazoa; phylum Chordata; class Amphibia; order Caudata; family Salamandridae; genus Calotriton; species Calotriton arnoldi. The sequence continues at coordinate 558,504 of CAWUFW010007425.1, forward strand.
ATTTCGGCATGAATTGCCTTCTTCAGATGCCTCTTGTCGCTTTGAAAATCACTGCCCACTTAAGTAGGGAGCGGCTCACTTAGGATTGGTGGAGACACTCCGACACGCTTCAGAGGGAGGGTATTCTAAAACTCGATGCTCCGAGTCTATTCGCTGCAGAAACACACACGTAAGTACTTGCCCAAGTGGGCGGTGTCTGCAGCCACCTTTGAAGCCTGGATGTTGCCGTGGAGAGGAGGCGGGGATCCCAGGCCTTCATCCAGCCGTGAAAATGCCCACAACATGTCGGAACACCCACCACTTCAGTAAGTAAGTGTATTGTCATGTAGTCATAACCCAGCAGTTACCGGCCTGACAACTTGCTGTGGGATGCGGCAGTTCGGCGTTTCCCAATCGCTTTGAGATGAACCAACTTTGTTGCCACTGATATCGCCAAACTCGCGTGGAAGGGGGCTTAAAGGTGCTCGTGGCTGCACCCAACATCAATATATATATATATCCAGGCTCCAAAGAAGGGTACGGGGCACTCACGGGGTTGCTTAAAAAATGCATTTATTCCCTTTAGCAGATGCATTTTGGTGAAGGATTCGCCTTTCTAAATGCTGGAATGCATGATTAAAACATACAACATTGTGCGTTCATTCAAATATTGGGAACATCATCCTCATTGGTGGATTGCTGTGCTTGACACTAAGAGAGGACTACAAACGGTTTTTCTCCAAGATGGCTGCCATACTTAACAATGTTCGTATCTATTATACCACTGATCATCCAGGCTCCAATGCTTCACATCCATCTCACCTCAATAGGTAAGTACGCAATATTTTCAATAGTTACAGCTTGCCGTGATGCTCAATTATTTTGTTCCTGCCACATTCTGACTAAATGCTGCACGTTGCATCCCCTCGCTTGCCACTGGATATTGCACCAAGATGAAAACCGCAGGAGTCGGTCTGATTACCGAGTCCCATGAAATTGTATAATTCACGTCTTTGTTAGACGGTGGGATACTCTTTCAGTGGCGGTTCAGGTAGCACATTTAAATTCAGCTCCAGTTCCACAAAAAGGCTACCGAACTCGCAGCGGGTGCTTCCGTGAGCGTGATGGCAGAATTCGCTCATTTAAATCCAGGCTCCAAAGAAGGGTATGGGTCACTCACGGGGTTGCATAAAACATGCATTTATTCCCTTTAGCAGACCCGTTTAGGCGAAAGATTCGCCTTCCTCAATGATGGAATGCATAATTAAAACATAAAACATTGTGAGTTAATTCAAATATTGGGAACATCATCCTCATTGGTGGATTGCCGTGCTTGACACTAAGAGAGGACTACAAACAGTTTTTCTCCAAGACGGCTGCCATACGTAACAATGTTCGTATCTATTATACCACTGATCATCCAAGCTCTAATGCCTCACATTCATCTCACCTCAATAGGTAAGTATGCGATATAATCAATAGTTACAGCTTGCCCTGATGTTCAATTATTTTGTTCCTGCCACATTCTGGCTAAATGCTGCACGTTGCATCCCCTCGCTTGCCACTTGATATTGCACCAAGATGAAAACGGCAGGAGTCGGTCTCATTACCGAGTTCAATGAATTTGTATAATTCACGTCTTTGTTAGACGGCGGGATACTCTTTCAGTGGCGGTTCAGGTAGCACATTTAAATTCAGCTCCAGTTCCACCAAAAGGCTACCGAACTCGCAGCGGGTGCCTCCGTGAGCGTGATGGCAGAATTCACACATTTAAATCCAGGCTCCAAAGAAGGGTACAGGGCACTCATGGGTTTGCTTAAAACATGCATTTATTCCATTTAGCAGACGCGTTTTGGTGACAGATTCGCCTTCCTCAATGCTGGAATGCATGATTAAAACATACAACATTGTGAGTTCATTCAAATATTGGGAACTTCATCCTCATTGGTGGATTGCCGTGCTTGACACTAAGAGAGGACTACAAACTGTTTTTCTCCAAGACGGCTGCCATACTTAACAATGTTTGTATCTATTATACCACTGATCAACCAGGCTCCAATGCCTCACATCCATCTCACCTCAATGGGTAAGTACGCAATATAATCAATAGTTACAGCTTGCCGTGGTGTCCAATTATTTTGTTCCTGCCACATTCTGGCTAAATGCTGCATCCCCTCGCTTGCCACTGGATATTGCACCAAGATGAAAACTGCAGGTGTCGGTCTGAATACCGAGTTCCATGAATTTGCATAATTCACGTCTTTGTTAGACGGCGGGATACTCTTTCAGTGGCGGTTCAGGTAGCACATTTAAATTCAGCTCCAGTTCCACCAAAAGGCTACCGAACTCGCAGCGGGTGCCTCCGTGAGCGTGATGGCAGAATTCACGCATTTAAATCCAGGCTCCGAAGAAGGGTGCGGGGCACTCACGGGGTTGCTTAAAACATGCATTTATTCCCTTTAACAGACGCGTTTTGGCGAAAGATTCGCCTTCCTCAATGCTGGAATGCATGAATAAAACATACAACATTTTGAGCTCATTCAAATATTGGGAACATCATCCTCATTGGTGGATTGCGGTGCTTGACACTAAGAGAGGACTACAAACAGTTTTTCTCCAAGACGGCTGCCATACTTAACAATGTTCGTATCTATTATACCACTGATCATCCAGGCTCCAATGCCTCACATCCATCTCACCTCAATAGGTAAGTATGTGATATAATCAATAGTTACAGCTTGCCGTGATGTTCAATTATTTTGTTCCTGCCACATTCTGGTTAAATGCTGCACATTGCATCCCCTCGCTTGCCACTGGATATTGCACCAAGATGAAAACCGCAGGAGTCGGTCTGATTACCGAATTTCATGAATTTGTATAATTCACGTCTTTGTTAGACGGCGGGATACTCTTACAGTGGCGGTTCAGGTAGCACATTTAAATTCAGCTCCAGTTCCACCAAAAGGCTACCGAACTCGCAGCGGGTGCCTCTGTGAGCATGATGGCAGAATTCACGCATTTAAATCCAGGCTCCAAAGAAGGGTACGTGTCATTCACGGGGTTGCTTAAAACATGCATTTATTCCCTTTAGCAGACGCGTTTCGGTGAAAGATTCGCCTTCCTCAATGCTGGAATGCATGATTAAAACATACAACATTGAGAGTTCATTCAAATATTGGGAACATCATCCTCATTGGTGGATTGCCGTGCTTGTCACTAAGAGAGGACTACAAACAGTTTTTCTCCAAGATGGCTGCCATACTTAACAAATATATATATTTTTTTTTTTCACAGAAAGAACCGAAGGTTACAGGGATGTTATAGTTAGGAAACAGAATTAAAAAAACCTTAGAAATTCACTGAAAAAAACAAAGGTTCTAGGGACGTCATAGTTTGGCTGACATTTCACTCATAGAAAACCAGAGAAATTCAGCAGTTATGGTTGCCTGACCTAACTATATATCATGCCCCTGCATTGCACTGCTTAGGACCTCACATATTATATCACTCATGACATGGTCAGTGACATCACTGATGACATCACTGATTACTTCTGAAATGACATCACTGATGACATCATCCAGTGATTGTGAGTGTTTTCTAAAATGTACTGACTGTTAAACATATATACTATGGTAACTTGCTGTGGAAGTGCTTGTATGGGTAAGTGAGTGGTTGTATAAGTGGTATATAGAAGAGTGACTGAGTATATAAGAGACTATATAATGAGATAGTAGGCTTTTGAGTTTTTGTATAGGTAAGTGAGTGGGTGTGTCTGTGCATGTATGAGTGAGTGGCTGTGTGAGTATCTATATGGTTGACTGAGTTGGTGTATCAGTGGTTTTAAATGGTGAATGAGAGGGTGCATAAGTGGCTGAATGGGTGTTTGAGCAGATACATAAGTGTCTGAGGGGGCTAGTGACAGGGTACATGAGTGGCTGTCTTGGTGCATCAATGGGTGTGTAAGTGGGTGTACGGATGAGTGAGTGGGTGTATGAGTGACTGTATGTGCGAGCGAATGGGTGTTTGAGTGGTGTATGGGTGAGTAAGTGAGTGTGAGAGAGGTTGTATGGGAAAGTATGTGGTTCTCTCAGTCACTGTATAGGTCAGTGAGTATATGTATTAGTATATGTATAAGTAACTGAGTGGCTGTGTGAGTAATTGTATGGGAGAGTTAGTTGCTGTGTGAGTAAGTGAGTATGGGTAAGTGAGTAGGTGTATGAGTAGGTGTATGGTTAACTCATTTACTGTGCCAGTAGCTGTATGGGTTTATGAGTGGGTGTGTAAGTGTGTCTATGTCTCTATAATTGAATTTGTAACTGGCTGTATTGGTATGTAAGTAGGTGCATGAGTGGCTGTATATGTGAGTTAGTGGTTCCGTTAGTGGCTCTATGGGTGAGTTGATGTGTTACTGGCTGTATGGATGAGTGACAAGATGTGTGAGTGCTTGTATGGGTTCTGTGAATGAGTTTGTTAGTGATTGTGTGGGAGTGGGAGTATGACATGTTTTATGGGGTATAAGTGGGTGTGTCAGTGTTTCTCTGGATGATGTCATCAGTGATATCATTTCAGATGTCATCAGTGATGTCATTTGAGATGCCATCAGTGATGTCATCAGTGATGCCACTGACCATGTCATGAGTGATGTTATATGTGAGGTCATAAGCAGTGCATTGTGGGGGCGTGGGTTATAATTAGCTCAGGTAACTTTAACTGCTGAATTGCTCTGGTTTTGTATGAGTGAAATGTCAGCCTAACTATAACGTTCCCATAACCTTTGCTTTTTTCAGTGAATTTCTAAGGTTTTTAAATGTTAATTCCTAACTATAACATCTTTGTAACCTTTGGTTATTTCCAGTGAATTTCTATGGATTTTTAACCAGTGTTCGCGTTTTCAGAGTGGTGGAGAAAGGGGGTGGGTCCTCTGACCAGCTCTCAGCAATCTGGCTGTCTGGGACTTACTGGAGGTAACAGAAAGGGTTCCTGGCCAAAAGGACCCTAAACATCCAAGGAGATTTCATCCCCCAACTAGCAGTGCGCCAGGAGCTGCGTTTGCAGAGTGATGGAAAAAGGGGGTGTGGCCACCGAATACCTCTCAGCAAACCCACTGTGTGGGACTTGTCAGAGGATATGTGAATGTCTCAGTGGGTCTGTGAGTACATACATGTGTGGGTCTGTCGTGTTGTTCCTTGGAGTCCCCCAGGACCTGCGCGTTTTGGATGACCTAAACTGAGGGCTTGGTGTCCCAACTGCTTCCGGACACTGCCACAGGATATGTCAGCCGTTAGACCAGCTAGCTCTACAGTGCCACTACCACCCCCCTGTATTCTAGAGTGGTGTAGGTAGTCTCTGGCAACCAATGAACATGACAGCCCTGATTCCTCAGGGATCGTGGAAAACAGTAGAGTACTTTTCGCTCAGATACTTGTGCTTGCTTTCTCTCAGAAAACACACAGGATGGCGATTAGGACGTTTCAATAAGTATTTATTGGTCCAGCGACAACCTTGTGTAAAATACATGTGCTGCGACAATCAGGAGACAGAAGCATATGAAAGAGATTGCTAGTACCAAAATAGTGAATAGTAGATACATTTCTACCATAGTGCTAATAAGATGAACAGAAACAGTTCAGATAAAAACAGTAGCACGTGCATATTCCTAAAATGCATGCCCTAACTAATTTTGCTAAAATGTACCTTGCCTAACCTGGATGTGTAGGTGTATGTGTGTATCGCTATGTATATCTGTAGCCAAGAAACCCCTAGGGAAGAACCAGCCCCCTCACCTGATGGTTGGGAATGAAGGACCTCATCTCTACATTGAGGATTACAACCCGCAAGAGATGTCAGACCGCTGCTAGTCGGAGATTCGGCATGCAGGACCCCGTCTCGGCTTGGAAGGAATTCTCCTCTTATTTGTAGGGGGGAGTGTGGGTCTTTTATACTAAATTGGTCACTCCAGGGATTTTTCTAGAATTGATATGTTTTCAAAACAACCATGGATGTTTTGAAAACAATCATAAATGTTTTGAAAACAATCACCGATGCTTTTCTAAACAAGTGTGATCATGCACTGCTGGCTGTTGGCCAAGGATGAAAAAAGTGGTGACCCTTATACAGAATATATCTGCCGTGCCTGGGGATATGTTTATGTACATCAGGTACAGGGATTTTGATAGAATACTTAGAGCCTGGTTTCGAGGAAACAGGAGCAAGCTACTAGGTAAAAGGTCACCTGCTTAGAATCGTTATTGTTGTGTGGATGGGACAATGTATGTAAAAAAGGGGCATATATCGATGAGACTATCCTAAAAGACTTGACACCCACTCCTCATCAAAAGGTGAAGAAGGTCAGCTAGGTAATGATAAAGCTAACGTTATTAAAAGGCATAAAAATCACTTATAATAAAACATACTAAAAAGCATTTTTAAAAGCCTGAAATAATGTCCATTAAAAAAAAAAAAAAAAAATCCCTAAAGAAGCGTTCAAAAGGTCCTCTAAACTTGTACGTATTGTGATTATTGCACTGAGCACCTTGAAAGCCTTGAAGCTCAGTTAGAGCCAAGAAGAGAGAAAAAAATAAAACAAAGTCACACTCGACCTTCAATTTGATAAATGTTTAAAAAGTTGCCAAACAGTTCCCAGCGCAGGAGAGGCCAAATTGAGTATGAATCCTGCGCTGAAGACTCAGCATCGCTGAACAAGGTATCCGCGGGTGGCAGCCCCTCAAGAACTTTCAATATCATATCCAATGAGCGAAGATGGTCATCTCTGGTTCCCACGGCAGCCGCCGGGGAAAAGTTAGATGCCTGCATGCCTGATGCCGATGCCTGTACTTCTGGAGCAGAGCCGATATCCTTTCCAACAGGAGCGGAAACATCCCATGAAGGTTCTAGAAATGCTATCATCAACATGGGAATACGCTGTGGACAACTGCACGTGTGGACCTGCAAAGGCGCCAGTAGTGCTTCTATGTCCGGCGGCGCAACTGATGGAAGTGTCAGACACAGGTCCAACACGCAGACAAATCCGCAGAAGACGCAAACGAACACAGGCAGGACACAGTCTAGCCAGACCGGTCTGAAAGACAGGAACCAATGCTCACTTAGCTCTCGAAGCAGAGGCGTAGTCAGGTAGAACACCATGCGCTCATGACAACGTCATTCCAACAGTGTTCTCTCCATTTCTTGAGGGATTGCGGTGTCCATTGCGAAGCAAGAGTATTAAAATCAGGATGCCTGCCACTGAAAGCAGGACCAATGGAAGCCCTCCAAAAACGCTTCCAAGTACGGAGTGTATGAAGGCTGGAATTACTCCGAAGATAGTCTGAAAGGTGGTTAAGAAACCTGATCCAAGTCGCTTAAATAAGTGTACAATCCCACTTGTACCAGACAGGTTAAAGATATGATGAACCATTCCTCTGAAATGAATTGGGAAGTTCGTACGGACCAGGGCCTGTATCTCTGCTGAAGACCTTGCAACCTGGAGATCAAAGTTCTCTCGGGCTGAAGTTAACGCCACATTTTGTTGAAACAACATGGTTTTCAGTCTGCTCAGTGAAACGAACCATATACTGGAAACATTCAATGAATGCCACAGTGGTGCCTCCCTAACTGTGCGAGCCGGGGGAAACAATACTTGCTTACAGCAAACATCCCTGAAGTTTACTGTGACTAGATAGGTGATGACTGGCAACATTCCACAACAGCCTTGATCATTCAGCACTAAATAACTTCCATTCGAAAGTAATTCAAAAACTAGATGAATCACAGCAGCTGGGGAGCCCTTCAAGTAGCAAGATAAGTTTGCTTTTGACGCATTACACGTTCCATGAAGCGACACTTCTTTGCACACTAAAGACCCACTTCCCACAGTCTTTACCACTTAAGAAAACTTCAGTGTCCTTATTCCTGCACCTATATCTATACAGTAACTCCCATGTTTCCTGTATGTACCCTTCACCCAATGCTTCATACGTGCCTGCTTGGATGTATCTAAGGCAGTATTGGAACTGAAATGTCGTGATTGGCACTGTGATATAGCCATGAATTAACCATTCTGTAGATGGTGACTCTGTATCAGTGAAAGGTAACTTCTCTAATTTCTCAATGAGCAGCATGGTTTGCATCTCTGCGTGCCATAGTCAACTGTGTGCCGGTCAGATTGTAAACCGAGAACAAACTTGTGATGTCAATGTATTTCCATGGCACATGACCTGAACGCAATGATTGCAGCGTCCAGCTTAAAAGCATAATGGAGAGGAATTGAGATTGCCCATGTTGTAGAATAGACAAATCTTGTTCCATTATGTCAATTGCCTAGGACACAATGTTGCCCAGTGAATAAATACGTGAAGAAAGTGTAGTCATACCATTGTCTACCACAGCAAGGGCCTTTTCGAGGTTAATTGGATCAATTTCACGTAATCTCTCAGCAGCATTCTGTTGGGAGACTTTCCACAGTTCATTGTAGATGGCATCTAAGAAGCGTTTCTTAGGCGGTTTCTTGGGACCTAGCAAGAAATCCCTAAGATCCATGTTGTCTGATAGAAGGGACAGGTGTTGTTTCACCTGTTGTATTGTTGAGGTTGTTAGCCATTTTAGTCACAACTTCCCAACACTATAAGAAGTCACTACCCCTGGATTGTCTGTGTGTACATAGCATGGGTCAGGCCTATGGATATTACCTCTGGTGTTACCCTAAATCTCGCTTGACACCTATTTGTGTCGAAAGGCCAAACCAATCATCCCTTCCAATTGGGAGCTGAAGAATTGTATGTACCATTTTGTATCATTGTAACCAGTGCCTCCTCACTAATCAGTGTGTCATTCAATATACCTTCAATAGGTATGGGCGAGGGGATGCGTGGTGTTTTCAGGTCTTTAATTTTTGCAAACCCGTATCAGGTAGTTTGTTGCACTGTTCTGTTCAGGAATATTATCTGTAACAGTGTGAGGCAAGCTCTAAATAAAGACCTCTGTTCCCTGAACCTGCCAATCTTTCGTCCCCAGGTGGATTTTGTGTCTATTGTGTCCCTCTGATAGTTGAAACCTTGTATAGACAGTCGGGAGATGAAAGATGCCGAATATATAAGCTTTGTGTTAGTCAACATCATTTTCTTTCAGTTGCATTCGTCTGTACTAACTTATAGTAGTATGACATTGGGTCTGATGTATTGAACCCTAAAAAGTATGCAAATTTCTGTGTGAATGTGGCAGAACTAGCTTTAGGGGGTGTTGGGCAAAGTTCTCATTGGTGGTAAATGTTTACAACGCGGGGAACACTAGCTCTGTGCAAAAAGTGATGACCATAATGCTGGTAACAAAACATACTATCATAGCCAGGTGTATCTTCATACAGTTCCCTGTAAGAAAATGCAGCAGATTGTTCTAAATCTGAAAGCATAGTATTTACATTATCAATGTCCCAATCATCAGAGAGTGTACTCGGGGTAATGAAGTCATTAATTGAAATTTTGAACATGTCTGGAATGTTCAAATGTTCAGTAGGCCCAAATGCATCATATGAAACTCTATCCCATATTATACCATCCGGTACCGGAATTGCTGAAATGTTCACTAGGGACAAGTCTCTATGTTTACCGTGTGATGACGTATGTGGTTTCAGGATCAAGTTCACAGGTTGTACTGCTGAGCGTTGTGGGAGGTAATTCAGTAATAGGAAAAAGACAGTTACTATACCAATCCAAATTAACAGGAATAGGATCCCTAATGCAAACCAAAGATGCAGCCAAGGTGATGCTAAGTAAGTCTTTTTCTGCCAGAGATAGAATTGTCGAAGTTGTTTATTTTTAGAGATGGGTGGTGTTTGCTCAGGTTCACTTGGATCTGAAGACAAGTCATCAAAGTTGATGAAGTAGCCAGACGCAGTTCGATCTATCTTTGGGAGCTCAGCAGTGTTTGTAGAACTGGCAGTTGCTTCTTGTGAAGGCACGTTGATGTAAAGTTCATTGTTGGGCCGAATTGCAATTTGTATTTCAGTTTCATTTGGATGTTGTTCAATTTCAACAAGTGTAATTCGTACTCCGTCATTGGCTACTCCGGCATCTTGCACAGAGGAGTCTTGAAACGTTATTAGTCTTTCCATCTGAACTTCCTGTATAGTAGCGAGAGGAGCTCTGTGGCTACTCAGGATTCCATCGGCCTGCTGTCGAGAATCGGCCACATAGTGTGATTTGATCAGATCAATGGAGACAAATCTTTTTTCTTTTTTACCAGCAAGAGGCGGGAGAAGTACTGTTTTTGTTCCTTGAACCACCAGGACAGGTACAGGTGTTCTGTAGGATGGCCTAAACTCCTTCTTGTCCACCATCTTTTCTCTGACCAGGTCCTCAACCTTTGGAGCCCAGACAGGTCTTGCCAGAACTGGTTTCACTTCCCCAGTGGCGGTGCATTTTACTTGGATGTTGCTTTGTAATGCCCGGAATTCATTGAGTTCCTGTAAAACAGCCAAACGATCATTAAATTCAAATGGTTTTACATCCGCCCCTGTGCAGGCACAATCGAGGTCAGGTACCCATATTCTTGTCCCAAATAGGATCTCATACGGGGTACGTCCTCCCAAGGATTTTCATGGCATATTATTCAGTGCCCTCTGGAGCCCATATAGGTGATTGACCCAACTACCGCCCGCACCTAATACCCTTGCTGTTATGGACTTTAGGTCCCGGTTTTTCCTCTCCACCACCGAATTTCCCTCGGGATGGTAGGGGGAGGCGTACCGCAAGGCCACGCCCATACTTTACATGGCTTCCTTGTAAGCCCGAGAGCTAAACGCAGGTCCCCGGTCGGAATGTAACGTGCCAATTGCGCATGTCCCGATAAAGACTCGCAAATCCTTTATAACAGTTCGAGCATCAGCTGAGCGCTGAGAACAAACCCATAGAAATCTAGAGCATGAATTGACTGCCACCAAGATATACTTGTAAGCCCTGTCTGAATTTAAGGGGCCTCAGTGATCCAAATAGACCCATGCAAGAGGTCTGTGTGAACTGAGTAATGGTGTTTGTGGTGGGTATGCTACGGTGGAACCTTTCATCTGCTGACAGATGTTGCATAAGACTTTGTTTGTTTAGACAAACTTGGTCACCAGAATCACATCTTCAGTAACAAAACTGTAGCAGTGTCTCCTGCATGTGCAGAGCCGAGACCCTCGTGTGCAGCTAGAATTAAACCTAATCTGCGATCAGTGTTTGGTATAACTCTATCCCCCACTCCTAGAATTTGAGCATACGGTGTGTTTTACGCATTTAATTTATAGGAATATTTGAGTGGAAAGCCCTTTGGAATGGCAGATCCGTTCGTTGAGGCGTTGACAGCTATCAGTATGTCTCTGTCTATCCTCGTGCTAGAACGAGTGATTGCAGCAACGGCAGCAGTTCGCACTGTCGACTTGGCACCTTCATCAGCCGGTGAATTCCCTTCAATGTGTATGCCAACACGCTGGTGACTCAAGGTGTGAATAACTTGAGCCTGTAGCAGGCATGCGTTCAGCTTTGCCACTTGTTCTCATAACAATTTATGCTTAATTGTGCAACCCTTGGAGTCTCTAAACCCATTCTGGCCCCAGTAATGAAGATATTCATTGTAAGACTTCACACAGCAAAACAAATTGCACACTATCAGTGTGGGGAATTCCCGATCCATTTACTGTAGTGCCAATATCAGGGCTTTCAGCTTTGCCAACTACGCAGTTCAATCTCCTAGAGATTGCATAGTCGTATTGCTTGGATGGAACTTGCCGTCCCACATACGTCCCTTCACCATAGCACATGCAGCGCTAAATTGCTCCTTACTTCCTATGGCAGGCTGAGCAGATCCAGCAGTGTGAATGATGTATTCATATTTCTCTAGAGGCAAGATTTCATTCGGCAGAGGGTATTCTTGCTCGTACTGCAGGAATGCTTGCGTTTTCAACGTAGAATCGTATCTGTAATCTACATCTGTGCAATTAGCACATTGTATCCATCGCGGATGTAGTGCTTTCGCATTTGGAATGCTCGCTTTAATAACAGCTTCTAAAGTTGGTACCGGGGTTATGATGATAATGCGTTTCCCCTGCGCTAGTGCTCTTTCTCTCACAACAGCAGTCTGTACCGCGGTCAATATTTTTTCTGTGGCCGCAAATCGCATTTCAGCATTTGTGTATAAATGTGATTTGTATGCAATTGGAACTGCCTCACCTTCATTGAAATTGATGTAGGTATATCCTGATAAACTCGGGATGACCCGGATCACCAAATTAGTGGTATTTACCCGTGGGTGCAAATGTTTAGATGCTATCATGTCAGCCTGTACTGAACGGAGAGTATCTGTGTGTTCTTGCGTCCACTGATGTGGTGTAAAATCAGGTCTGATTAAGTCGTAGAAAGGTTTTACATTTTCCTTGTAATCTAGAATGTATGTTCTGCCAAAATTTAGAAATCCTAAGATGCATTGCAAACCTTTTAGATTCTTTATAGGCCGCAGCAGCGTGCACTTTTCTAAAAAGTTGCCTGCCAGGCTCTTGCCTTCACTTGGCATTTCGTATCCCAGAAATAGAACATTGAGATGGGCAATCTGTGATTTCTTAAATTTAAATTTGAAGCCCAAATTTGCGAATCCAAAAAATATATTGTTCACCCTGCACAATTGTTCAAGTAATTCATCATCAGTCAGATAGATGTCATCTACATAGGACACTGCCTCCTCATTGAATGTTTGTAATATTTCTGACATTCTTGCCGAGAATAGCCCCGGGCTGTTTTTATACCCATGAGGCAAACAACAAAGATTTAGCTGAGTGCCGAGCGCAGAAAATGCTGTCAAAATATGCGCTTTCTGGAGCTATAGTCTGGCAGAAGAATTCATTTGAGATATCTAATGTTGTTTTGTATTTCTTCATCACAATGTTATTAAATAATGCGGCACTGTGTGTATTTTGAACTGCAAATGTTCGTGTGCATGTGTTTAAATGTGGGTAATCTAATACTAGACGATATGAGTTGTCGGGTTTCATTACTGGAAACAAAGGATTATTCATTGGGGATGTGCAAGGTTCAATTACACCTTGGTATTCTAGTTGGTCTAAGATTTCTTTGACCTGTTTCTTTACATTTTTTTTTATAGGATACTGTCTCTGTGGATTTGGAGTAGATTTTAATGGGATATCATGGTGGGTAGACTCCACGTCCCACCCTACATGGTTGCGGTATAATGCAGGAGCTAGCACTAGCGCCCACTCCTGCACATATGAATGTTTTAAAGATTCTGGAACGAAGTTGGAGAAAGCTGGCAAAATGATGTTTTCACCCTTTGGCCACTCCATCACAAATTCTGGCGGCCAATCTCTTTCTGCTAACAGGATGTCATATCCAAATGTCAAATTCTCCCAAAAGAGACCTTTAATTTTTCTTGCTATTCCCCCTCTATCTGTAGTGTGATTTCGTATAGTCTATGCGGGACACTCACTCTGGTATCAGGTATTTCCACCGTGATATGTTAATTCAATACTGCTGTCACCAGAAAATCCTTCAGGTTCTGGCGAGCTATTGTTACTTCTGCCGCACTGTCTAGCATCGTCAGAGCCCATTCCCCATTCAAAAGCTGAGTCCTCAGTAACCTTGGCAGGGCGGGGTATTGCAGTATGCTGCTTGAGGAGTTTCTGCCAACAGAGAGTCAATGGTTAAACAACAAGTTGGGGGTAAGGAGGTGCTTGAAGCAGTGGGTTATGGGTTTCGTAGTTTTGATGGTTTGGATTTGAATAAGCTTGGTTCGATATGATTGGACGACATAAGGGGCGGGGCCACGGTGAACTAGCGATAAGGGAGACGGCAGGAGTGAGGGGAAAACTGCTTGTACGGAAGGAGAGGAAAACATTGGGAACCGATTACATTGAAACAGACGATTAAGGTATGGGAGAATCTGGATGTCATGTTTATTATGGGCATAGGTTAATATGGAGTAATATTGAACACGAGGGGATGGGAAACATTTACTGGTGGTTCCACACGAGAATGTGGAGGCAAAACGGGGATGGCTATGCCGGTTGGAAGAGGCTTGTTTGGGCATACAATTTTAGTGTGCAGGTTTGCGCATAGAGGGAAAAACGCTGATTATGGGGTAGTTGCAAAACATGGCATGAATGTTTATGTATTTTGAATGTATTTTCAATGTGAAAGCACACAGTCCTGAACATTCAATCTAATGGTATTGTTTTAAACTTGTAGTGACCCCTGACGAAGGACTCAGAATAGTCCGAAATGCATTGGGTATCAAAGATCTACTGACTGAGGAATATTTATGTATGCTGCATGTTGCAGAAAAAGGCCTGGATAGGCATATCTGTCGCAGTAGAAACGTTGAAGTACATAAGGACCTCACATGTGACAAGATAAAAGAAATGAGAAACGAAAGATTGGAGTACATGGAATAAAGCTTATTGAACGTGGATCAAAGCGTGTTATAATTGTCCTAAATAATGGCTCAAGCTGTGCGTCTGGAAAGGAGTGTTACTTCGCTCCATCTTTATTGTGTTTATATAGCCTGCGATACTAGGGCAGATCGCACCTCCAGGCTGCACGCTGAAGTGAAAGAACAACAAAATAATTTCAAGAGAGAAATGTTTGAAAAAACTGGTGTGCACTTGACCACTTTTTCTGTGACATGTCTAATCTTTAAGCCAGCTACTTTCTTCTTTTTGAATCGAGGTTTTGCTTTAGGTTGTTCTTCCTGTTTGATAATATAATCTGAAGTGCGATGTGTTTCCCTTTTTATCTTTGGTCGATCTTCAGTCTTTTGTTCTGATCACCCGTCCCTCTCTGAGTTGTTTGATGAACCCTGGAAGGAACGAAAGGAACGTGTATCAGTGTCCTGATACCTATCAGGTTTCCTAATGTTATCCCAATTCCTATGCTTGTGCCTCTTTTCAGAGGACTCCCGTTGGGGAGACCCATCCCTTGATCATGAATTCTTTTCTGAATTATTATTTTTAGAATTTTTGTTTTCCCATTTCTTTTTAGAAGAAGCAGGTGCTTGCTTCAAGTTGTCCTTGTCTGGACTACCCGGCATTTGTGGCTTCCCGGCTTTGGTTCCCAAATTATCTCTACCTAATGCAGCATAGGTTTCTTTGATAATTTTTTGTAATTCTCGCTCCCTATTAATAAGAGCTGCTTCCCTTAGGCAGCTGTGTATTGCCACTGCTGCTGCCTCCCCCTTTATGTTGCTCAGCATGATTGCAGAGACTTGGGCAAAATTACCCATCAGTTTCATTCCCAAGTCCAGTGCAGGTCCTGCCCCGTATTCTTTCTGTATCTGTCTCAACACATCAGGAACAACTGCTAAGGAAGGGGTGCTGTGTACTTTGACGTAAACGGCAGCAAAGATTGTTCCCCAAGTGGTACAATCCTCAATAGAGGGAACCATCCCCATTGGCAAGCAAATTGTTAGCATTCTGTGTTTTTCCTGCGGACCCATATGGGGAAACACTGCTTCCAGCTGGGTAAATTGTTGTGCTATCCAGAACGGAATTTTCTCCCGTTTGGAAGGTATTGTCCATATCACTGATTTTAGTGTCTGCGGGTTAATTGTAGGTATTGCATGATGTGGACCAGCTGGAGCATGTCTAGCAGGTTGGACTGTCAATGGTCGCATGACGACCTGGACAATGTGTCTGTATAACCTGACTATGTCTTTGTATATTGCACAGACTTCATCCACTGGTAGTATATCTACCTCGAGATGTGGAGTGTATGTCACTAAGACCGGCCAGGTCATTCCTTCTATGCTGAGCGGACTGAGTCTCACAACAGAAGTGTGTGGGAGGGCGCCTTTAAACCAGTTTTTTAGCTGCTGGTAAGTTAACGGGACTTCAATGTCTTTGTATGGAATGTATTCATCTGGTGGTTCAACGACAATGTATGTGTGGAACAATTTAGTCTGTGGATCTGCAGGTGGGAACTGAACCCAAGAGTAGAATTCCTCTGATCCGAACACCTTGTGTGCCTCAATCACGAAGGTAACACAGCCACCTGTTGCTGGTACGCTGTGTTCTAAGTTTCATAGATACTGCACGTCTGCAATTCACTGTGATGTTAAGAGCATTTGCAAGTTCATCTTACCCCGAGCTACTCGCGGGGTCAGTCATTTTAGAAGAGAAGAGAAGTTAAGAGGTAGGGTTTTGTACAATGTGGGGAACCTTTTATCCTTACACGCTTGTTAAACCTTCAGCCAATACACAGTGTATATCTGCTCAGCTGATGCGGATTACCTTCCCCACTTCAGACGTCTCTGAAAAGGTGTGAGTAGGGCTTTCTGAGAAAGCACGACTGAACTACTCAGATTTTCACTGTTAATATAAGAACCAAACCAACGTTGGTGGCACCATGTCGAGTAGTTCCTAGGAGTCCCCCAGGACCTCTGCATTTTGGATGACCTAAACTGAGGGTTTGGAGCCCCAACCGCTTCTGGACACCCCCACAGGATATGTCAGCCGTTAGACCATCTAGCACTACAGTGCCACTACCACCCCCTGTATTCTACAGTGGTGTAGGTAGTCTCACCCAGGATGGCGATTAGGACGTTTCAATAAGTATTTATTGGTCCGGCGACAACCTTGTGTAAAACATATGTGCTGCGACAATCAGGAGACAGAAGCATACAAAAGAGATTGCTAGTACCAATATAGTGAATAGTAGATACATTTCTACCATAGTGCTAATAAGATGAACAGAAACAGTTCAGATAAAAACAGTAGCACTTGCATATTCCTAAAATGCGTGCCCTAAGTAATTTTGCTAAAATGTGCCTAGCCTAACCTGGACGTGTAGTTGTATGTGTGTATCGCTATGTGTATCTATAGCCAAGAAACCCCAAGGGAAGAACCAGCCCCCTCACCTGATGGTTGGGGATGAAGGACCCCGTCTCTGCATTCAGGATGACAACCCGCAAGGGATCATCAGAATTGGAGCGATATGGCGCTCCTTGCCCGGCGTACTGCTTACTTAGTGACTGTTCACAAAAATGCTGCAAACTTGTCCTTATTTAATAATCTTTATTCCATGTACTCCAAAGTTCTTTTACACTTTTCTTTCTCAATTCACATGCAAGATGCATATGTTTTCCAATGTTTCTAATGCAACAGATATGCCTATCCAGGCCTTTTTCTGGGGCATGCAGGAATACATAATTCATCCTTGGCAGTTAATCATGTTTTACCCAATGCATTTCGGGCTTCCATAGCCCTTCTTCAGGGGTTCACTACAAAGTTAAAAAAATGCCATTTAGATTTACTGTTCAGACCCATAAACAACCAACTTCATTTTACACTCATTGCATAATGTGAAAACTCCTTCCACGTTTTACAGCCATCCAAAGAACAGCGCTATCCCACTAAAAACGTGTTTAAATGCAACCAAAATGTGCCCAAAGCAGATTCTCCAAACGTTTTCTCCCTTAAATCTTATCACATCCGTGTTCCCATGCGAGATCACACCCATAAAAATACCCCATCAGTTAATGCTCCAAACTGCTTTGAATCCTACCGTGCCCACCACCAAAACCAACTAAACTTACTCATGTGCCTGCATCCTCTATTTCAGTGCACTCGACTTGTAACACTCTCCGTTACTTCTGTGAAAAATATTCTGTTCGCACCTGCTATGTGTCCCTACTCTTTGTAACTTGTGCAACGTAAACACACACTAATGATTAACCAATCACTTCCAAACACCCATTCAAATCCTCAACCCTTAGAAATACAAATCCCATTAATCACCGCTTTTAACACCCCACAAACACACCCACACCTGCTCTTAAACCACTACCTTATGACTACACTTACACAACCACTGTTATCTAAACTCCCCAAGCCTAATAAATCATATACCCCCTTCCAACTGCTGTTCTCAAGCCACCAATTATCTGGTTTTACATTGCGTTCTTACGAACATGACATTTGAATTTAAACATTTTAACAATTTTAAAGTTCTGGCATTTGGTATTCATCGTAAAAAGTCCAAGGTGAAAGATCTGCCGTGGCAATATATTAGATCGTCCATCATGACATGAATTTCCGCTTTATGGATATGATGTTGCTGTGTCACCTTACATGTGAATTCATGTCCGTTTATCTTGTTTCAATCAAGTAATCCTGGGTGCAAACTATCAGCAGGGCAGAACTTGTCAACCAAATGGAATCAATGGATTAGAAAGGTGTGCATTCTATCTCCCTCCTTTTCAGATACAGTCATTAGTTCTGTCCTGCTGATAGTTTGCTGAAGGTTCCCGATGAATAAAATGGTGGCTGCAACTTTCTGTTCAGGTTGAGTCCAGCCAATAAGAGCATTCCCGCTAGTGCGCGGCTCCGCAGTATACCGCAAAATTATCGCAACATCTCCGCAACCATTGTGACCTCTGCAACCATTGTGAAATTGCTGTGAAGTATCTGTGACCAGAGATATCACTATATTGTTCAGTTTTCAGTTTTAATTTCTCAAAAAATACTGAATGGATTTGCACCAAATACCAAAAAGCACAATCTGAATAACTACATCTACCTTTCTGCCAAATTTAGTGTAATTCCGTCCAGCCATTTGAGTTGTAGGTTCAAAACGTGCTCTTATGGCCCCTATTTCTCAGTCCCCACTACACAGATCACTCCCAAACTTTCCGTGATGCACAGAACCTACTTGGAAAATTTCACGCAAATTGGTAAAACAACGTCAAAGTTATAGGCAAGTCTAGAAATGGTTTTCCTATGGAAGCTAAGTCATAACTATAACTACCAACTGGTGACTGCCAGTAGGCAATATAAATATCTAGTTTCCATAGGAAAAACACTTTTTGACTTGCCTATATTTTTGGAGCCAGTTAAAGAATCTTCACAAAATTTTCCTAAAAAATTAGACGTTCACTTCAGCTGCTGTCTGGAAAGTTTCAGGGTGATTCATCAAGCAGGGGCTGAAAAAAAATGGGGGGGGACCAAAACACTTTTTCCCCATGTTAATTCCATGGAGATTTTGAACGTGATTGCAGCCCGAACAACTGAATGGAATTACATTTGGCAGAAAGCTAGCTCTTGGTCCAGAAAGCGTGCTTTTGTGATTTGGTATAAATCCATTCTGTAGTTTTAGAGATATTAACTGAAAACCAGATTTGTATATCTAGGGATACAGATCCTCCTTGGAACCGACAGTACCCGTGCTGAGATCTCCTTGGCTGCCAACACTTCAACTGGGAAGGGTTGGTAGCAATTTTGGTACTCAGAATCGGAAGAGTCCTAACAAAAGACATTAGAAATATAGTAAAGGTGGCAAGATAGGAACACCCTGACCCTCTAGTTCTGGTGGGGGGGCCCCCAGAGACCCCGCCGGGTGGTTAAAAATGATTATTTTATATTTTGCCATGAAATCACTGGTGGATCAGTTAATTTGTGATAAAATTAAAAACAAAAGACAAGCATGTTTTCCCGTGCTTCTTTTCACTTTAGCCCCCGGATGGGCCAGGTCTCAGGGGCATTCAGGCATTTCAAAAATAAGGAAGGGGCACACGGGGCCCCCCTCCTAGGGCTATTATTAGCCCTGGGGACCACCACTGTCCCCGGGGCTTCATTTACATGTGGGAGGGTGGCTGCACGGACCTCCCTCCATTAGGCTCATTGAGCCCCGGGGACAACCACCTTCCTGGGGCTTTATAAAAATAGTAAAGGGGAGCCACACAGACCCAACCCTGGGCCATATATGACCCTGGGGACTGCCACATCCCCGTTCCGGCCCTGTGCCAATTGAAGTAGGGAGCTGTGCAACAATATTGAAAGGCAGCATTATGTCTTTCCCCTGCTGTCCATCTTCCTCTATCCTTCTCCTAGGCTCCCTCCTTCTCTCCTCTCTCACACTCTCAAGCTCTCTTACCCTCCCCTAGTCATATGGTAATGTCCTCTCTTACTATTCCCAGCATTTCTCCTGATAGCCCTCTTTCATTATCCCCGCTCTTCTATCTTTCTTCCCTTTTCTTTCACTCTCTGTGTCCCCCACTCTGTATGTCCGTAGCTCATGTCATTCCCTCTCACTGTATATCTATCTTGGCCTTCTCCTCACTAACAGCCTTGGTAGGTGTATTTTGAAAGATGAATAATGCACCCATAATCAGCACTAATAAAGTTTTGCCAAACAAAGCAGATGAAAGATGACCGAATGACTAAAATATTTTCAAAACCAATAGAAAGAAATCAACAGCTACTATACAATGTAAAACACGCATTGTGATTCCACCCTCTTAATGTCGTGGTGCACATTCAGTAGCTAATTCTCATTGCATATCTTTAGCAAATCTGAGCACCATAGTATGGCTCTCAGTCTGGTTTAGTGTTCCGCGCAGACCAGGCCATCATCACCAACTCCTGTATTGCTTGTGAATGCTCAACCAGAGTCCCGTGTGTTATGTGTAGCAAGTGACGCTTGAGACACTCTTTCCTAATATCATCAATTCTATGAGTGCTGTTTATGATGTCAGCCATTTTCATCAGCAGTTTGTAAAGATCGCAAGACATCAAGCAGATGTAGCCAACAAATTGATACCATTATGAATGAATCCTAGAACAGCAATTCGATCACAAGAGAGTGGTGGGTAGCACTGTGTGGTCTGTGTGGCACCCTTTCAAGGGTCCTGCACTGCACATGTACTTAAAGGCAAAGATGTGACACTCACACACCCACTCACAGATTCACTCAGAGACTCACATACCCACTCACAGCCCCACTCCAGAGACTCACACACCCACTCACAGACTCACTTAGACTCACACGCCCACTCAGAGACTCACTGAGAGACTCACGGACCCACTCAGAGACTCATGCACCCACTCACAGACTTATTCAGACACTGACTCACTGACTAACTCACACACTCATGGAGGCACTCGCAGACCCATTCAGACTCACAGACCCACTTGGACAATCATCCACCCACTTGCAGATCCATACATTGACTCACACACCCACTCACAGACCCATTCAGCCACTTACAGACCCATGCACCAACCTATGCAGCCACTCACACACACACTCTCAAAGGTTATAGGTTATAAAATTAAAAACCTTTGAAATTCACAAGAAAAACCAAAGGTTACAGGGATATTATAGTTAGGATTTAACATTAAAAAACCTTAGAAATTCACGGATAAAAAGGAAAGGTTACAGGGATGTTATAGTTAGGAAATAGAATTTAAAAAAACTGAAAAATTCATTGAAAAAAACCAAAGCTTACAGGGACGTTATAGTTAGGTTCAGATTTCACTCGTACAAAACCAGTGAAATTCAGCAGTTATAGTTACATGAGCTAACTATAACTTTGCAAAGTGAACCTGCACATGAAGTGGACATGGATGGCACAAAGTGATACACGGAAATCAGAAACAACGGCAAAAAGCAATTGCAGTCCACTATTGTGCATGAAAATGAATGAATCAAAAAAGTTATAAGTATATAATTGCATAATAAGTGCATTTTGCAGTTGGAAATTTTGCAAAGGCGTTTCGACCTTTCACATTTTTTCAGGTCACCATCAGGACAAAAGGTGCACGGGAATTATGAGTGCTGCCTAAACAGAACAATGGATAAAGGAAGGAAACAATACTAAAAAAGGGAAAGGAATTAATTAAAGGGTCCAAAAATGACCAATTACTCTAAAAGTTGGAAGAGGGTCATAGTGTATGGTGCCTGTCAATAATCTCAATGGCACTGTATTGAAAGAACTTTCCATTAATGTTTGAAAAAAGGCCACATTAATTATATTTAAAGGTGGCAAAGAAAAGACGGCATCAATGCATATATGAGTCAGGTGATTACTCATAGTTAAGGGCAGGGCTAAGAAGGCATCTGTAATTGGTTCAGCACAAGATACCATCAATTTGAATTAGACTGGAAAAGGAAGGTAGTGGAAGTATATTAATGTAAAGACTAAAAAATGGGGAGGGGGTGTGGGCATCATTTGAAAAGAGTAAAAAGAACATACATGCAGGGAAAAATTCCACTGACAGGGGTAGTGGCGCCATCACCAAAGCGCAAGAATTTGTGTCATTTGGGATAGTATTGTGGAGTATAAACACCGACGGCACCATGATGCAAATTGTCCAGTGTGTGCACCCTCCTGATCAGGAAGCAATCAGAAAGAGTGCCAAAATAGAAAACATAACAATGGAAGGTGATGTGTTGCAGAGTGGCACTGAGAAGGCACCCCTGCTAAGTGGCCAGAGCATGAAGTTTGTGCCCTCCTGCTCAAGGAGCAACAGTAAAAATGCTGAATTAAAAAAACACATAAATGCCTGAAGGAGACGGCAACACAATACTGAAAGAATGAGGGCAGGAAGGGTGATTAAATTATTGAAACATATAGAAATATTCCTGCACAGGTGGTAAAAAAGACCACACAATAAAAAAATGAATTGATAAAAATACGGGAGGGTGATTGTTTTGCAAAAATTATATTCAACAAGTGGTTGAAGGAATAATCACCTTGGAGGATTAACCTATGATAATCCTGCACAATCAATAAAATTCAGCTGAAATAAGCAAGGAATTAACCGTGTCAAAACAGATATAACTGGACTATCCCAATGAAAAGGGGCTTACAATCTACAGAAAGAAAAATCATCTAGCTCAAATAACATACAGCCAATTGAAAAATAGCAGTCAAAAGAGAAAAACTGAATGGTACCAATCACATTGAAGCAATAGTAAATCCTCTATAGTACATTTTTGGCTGTACTAGTGGTACATACCCTCAACATATTTTGCAGTGCAGGAGGCAGAATCAGCCCTCCTGATGGTAACAAAGGAGGCGCAGCACTCCCGCAGCGTGGGACGAACAATGACCAGGGCTGCCAGAGGCCCGCAGATGCTGCAACCCTTCTCCAGGCAGCTGGCTGGGTTGGGACTCGGTCCCCCAGCATACCGTGCAGCGCGGGAGGTGGAGTCAGTCCTCCCGAGGCCGAAAAAGGCAGGGCCAAGGGCGGGCCTGTCTGTGTCCGTCCGTCCTAACTTTACTACTCCTAAACTGACAAAAATCCTAACTTTTAGACTTTCGGTATTCACAGAAGGCCTTTAGGAGTCCTAAAGTTAGGACTACTAACTTCTGTGAATACCGAAATGAGTAAGTTCATTCTGTGAATACCAAAATGAGTAAGTGTATTCTGTGAATACCAAAAAGTACTAACTTTACGTTTTTGACGTAAGTTAGTTCTGTGAATCAGGCCCAATGGGCCCGATTCACAGTCATTTGGTCTAAACTGCGAACAAACGTCCAAGTTTACAACTTTGAGAGTTCACAAAGGGCATTTACGAGTACTATCTTTATGTCCCCACTCAGGCTGAATCTCTGCCCCAAGTGCCGACATAAAGATAGTAAGTCGGAAACTTAGACGTTTGGTCTAAGTTTAGATCAAAAGTCTTAAGTTTATATTTGTGAATCGGGCCCAATGTGCTTAATTCAGAGATGATGCCACATAAACTATCACACAGGGCTTTGAAGGAGGGCAAGTGAATTGGTTTACGCATATTTGGTTGATTTGTACTTCAAATGATATTTAGCAAATACACATAATAATAATAACACACAAGCGCTCTACATTCCCACCAAACATCAAAAGTTAAACATAATTGCTCAAATAAGTACGTGTTATTGGAGTAGCATGATTTATGTTTCATGCCCTCAATGCTCTCAGATTAAAACTAATTAGTCAACAGTACACTAGGGTATCAATAAACTAGAACACAATCTATGCATCAAGCATCTAATAAAAGGCACTCACTGGGGATCTAGTAAAATGGAATCTAATTGTTTCTATTTTTTGCTCAGTAAGAACGGCAACAACTTTGTGTAGTCGTCACGTTGACCTAAATAAAGTAGTTTTTTCATGTAAACCTATTTTACAACAGTAAACCCATACAAATACCGAGTGGTATGGTTTGGAAACGTTTGGGGGTACACATTTAACTCTCACATTACAATTTGATATCAGGGTAGTTCCTGTTGGCCGTTTAGTATATATCTATTCACTCTGAGGTTTTTGGAATCTAGAGAAATTAGTAAATTTGGTTGAATTCATCAGACTTAAAGAGAGACAATAACTTAGACGAGAGACTTGTCCAACCTACCATCAATAACTTACTTTCATGAAACATTGAAGCTTTCAATAGAAACTAGCATTAGCAATGCGAATAGGTCTGACTTTAATGTGCTAACTTGCAAAAACAGCATTCCACAAATTCAACCTCCCTTTTCAATAATAAAAAGTGGAGTGAAAAGGTTCTTTTTGTAGGAACATTTGAAAGGTGCTTTATGTCTTTCAAGAACACAATTTTATTTATTTACTTCATAAATGTGTAGCAATTCAATGAACAATTTACTTTTTCTCGTGATCTTTATATGTAAGATTTATCTGGCTATCATTTCAGATCTGCCTATGCAAATTTCAAGCGAGAGAAAAGGCGAGACTCAAAAAATGTTGTCATAGTACACTGAAAAGTCTTCAGTGGCTGCTATACCAATTAAAACTGAGAGCTGTAAGAAAGTGATAATAATCTGGCAGATCAGAGCTATGCAAAAGCAGTGGGCAAAATAGCAGACTAAGGGCCTGATATACAGTTTAGCAGAGAACAGGGGCACGGTAAACGTCAGGTTTACAGTGTGGATCCTCTGCTGGCTCCACCATTATAAGCCTCCAATCTGCTGTCGGTCCACTAAAGTGCCACCAGTTCACAGTCACACTCATCCCACCCTATTTAGGGCCTACCAATGTGAGGCAGGAAAAATTGAAAAAGGCCCTAGGTCCAGGGAACAAACTCGGTGCGCTTCAGAGGGCATTTATTTCTTGTTTTTCAAAAACTCACACTTTTGGTGATCATTTTTTTAAGGCAAAAAGTTTGTGAAGTGGGCAATATAAAAGGTTTGCCAAGTGGCTGCTTTAAACATGGTGCCCACTTGGCAAACTGTAGATGCACTGAAGGGTGCTGTCGAAGCGGCAGTTCCTATCACAGTGCGTAGATCCCTGACAGTTGAGAAATGATCTCTCAATAAAATGAACAGTCATCTGCCACGACAGCAGAGTCCATGGCCTCCATCACTCTGGTGGTGAGCAGAGCACCCATCAGATTCAGCAGGACTCCCTAACAGTGGTGGCTGGTGAACTTTGAAAGAGGTGTGGCGTAAATGCTAAATATTCAGGTATGAGCGCATCTGTTCCAAAGGAGATTTAAAGGGTTTCTTCACAAAAATAGGGTAAATGTAAATGGTCTGTTTTCCAGGACACTTTATTGCACAAATTAACTCAAATGTCTATTTGGATACTGAATGCTCACACACACATGAAGAGGTCTCACAGTTTCACAAGTGGAGCAATAACCTAGCACAAGAATCCATCGCCCAGTTCCTGCGGGTAAACTGCCACATCACACATCACAAGAACCTTGCCCACCACCCATCTCCCTGGCCTAGTGACATGCAGAAAAATACTCCACATTCATCAAGGCACAGGGCTGTCACCATGACAAAACCTCTGACAGCCCTTCATACACATTGCCCTGCACTGCAATGAGGAGCCTTGATTCTCCTGCTACAACTTCAAACACCTTTAATATAAAGAGTAACAGCACAGTGTTACTAGCATCATGGCAAAGTGCAACAACCAGATTGCTATTTGCAGCAATTTCTTCTTTGAACTGAATGGGCTTTTTGCCAGGGCAAGATCTATCACCTTGCTTTTCTGTATGATGGCCAGGGATGTAGTGCATGAGTACCACATATTGTACCACAAGAGTCTATCATTCCATTTCACCTGTATATTTCTCCTCCATCATTCCTTTCCACCTAATGCAATTCCAGCGCTTTGAAGCACCCTCTGAGCTGACTGGGGCGGACCAAACAACATATCATTTCATGACCTTTCAAGATGCTGCCCTTTTTTTAACTTCCACGGCAAAAGACTTTGAAGTGGCAGAGGCGGAAGGACATTTTTTATTTGCATTTTTTCATAGTGCCTACAATAAATACACTGGAAAAATGCCACTTTTTAGGGCAAACATAAGGACAGGCTTTTAATGTTAATGCACTCAAAGGCCCAGCAGTGTACATTATCAAAAAGGCACAGAACGTCCAATCTTTTAACAGTGAACTTTGGGATGGAGATAGAAGGGTCCTTCCAGATTAGACTGACAGCCCCTAAAGTGAAGTCACAGAGGAGAGCAACATGAAGCCATGGATATACAGACACTCACAACGTATGAGGCCGACCTGCAGCAGTGGAGTACACTCCCCTAACATTTTATAAGGCCTCTCCATAATTTACCAACTGAAAATATTATTTAACTGAAGCTCATGACCACAAAGCTTTAAGAATAAGCATGGCAACGTTAACCTTAATCATTCCGTCCACTGGTTACCAGCGTAATCAATACAGTTGTAATGATATATGTGCTCATTTCTGGCTGATGCATTTAGTATTTTCTGGAGGCTAGCCAGGCAGTTTTCTACACACTGTGTGCATTGCACTGTAATAATCTAACCCAGTGCCATGTATGTGCAGGTCTTCTTCTCTCTTCCGGGAATGGGGATTACCATTAAGTAATTTAAATATCACTCCCAAATAAGGAAGGGCATCCTTTCCACCTTTGCCATAGGGCACACAACAGTGTGAGTTGGGACGTCACCCGCTGTGACATGCGCGCCAATCACTCTTCCACTGAGACCAACCCCAAGAGACCCCACATTGTCTGCCCTTATTTAAAGCCATCCTTTAACCTCGCCCCTCTTCCAGCCCGTCATAAACAAGCAGTTTGTTGCCCTTCTTGATATTTCTGAACCGGCCCAATACTCAGTGCATTTTATCATATTCTGATGTTGTTGACACCAAGGGGCAGACAAGGCTGGTAGCACTAATCCTTCATGAGGCAAACTGTCTGAGGCTTCACCAGTCCTCCAGCCACCCCTCCCCCGCCCAATGAGCGAAGAGAGACCGTACAGAGGCGAAGTAAACACTGCGCAGGCCCCACCACCTCCAGGAAATTGGACAAGGCCATAACACAGTCCAAAAGCTATGATGCCAATCTCATAATTCAGTGGTGTCCTGTTTGTCTGAGGTGAACTCTGATGCAGGAGTAAATCTCCGTAGTTTTATGTGTTAGAAACAAGCAACACATGTACTCCGAGTTGCCATATACTCTGAGCTTTAGCAACACAGTAAAAATGTTACAAAAAGACAAATTAAGTCAAAAAATGCTGCAGAGTGCAATGTTTCCAATACACAATTACGGTGCCTTTATAACAGGATGGAAAATGGACAGGGCACTGAAGATTTTGTCTAGCCTTTACTAAATTCTGCAGGTTAAGGCGCTCTCTTGTGTGATCGCTAAATGGATTTCTTGTGGCTAATGTGCATTAGGTGAAGCTTTGTGTTTTTAAAAACAACTTACATTCCACCTGGGTGGGAAGAATGATTGAAGAGCATCAGACACTCGTTTTTGCGCTCATTTAAGCAAACTAGAATTTGAAACGAGCACAAAAAGAAAGAAAAGGAGCAACAGAAACACGAGCTGACAAGACTGACTTACCCGACTTGTAAGTCTTGCAGCGGCGGCCGGCATGCTCGCGGGAGGGGGGAAGGTTGCGGGGGGGGAGGGGTGGGAATCAAAAAATAAAAATAAAACGTACCTTACTGCCGGGAGTGCCGGGTACCGCGCCGCCTCCGCTCCTGGCCGGTCACGGTGTAATGGTGCAGCGGCAGCCGGGTCCGCGTGTTCCTGCTGCAGGAACAGGAAGCAGCCAGCAGGCAGCTTCCCTCCCCTACCCAAGCCAATCACAATGCTGCAATCGCAGCATTGTGATTGGTGAGGCGCAGCGGAGAGCGGCCCAGCCGGGCCATTTTCTCATAGAGAAAAAGGGGGAGTGCGCATGACTGCTTTGTTCGGCCCTGGGGCCGGCCAAACAGTCAGTACCCACAACAGTGGGTAAGCCACTCCCCCCCTGCCCTCGAGCAGGACCGCCCACCCGCCCGCCCCCAACCAGGCACAGAGGCACTTCTGCTTTCTCGCAGTGCGAGAAACAGAAACATAAATGGTAGTTTTTACCTTTTATGTTTCTGCCTTCTCGCACTGCGAGAAAGCAGTGGGGCAACGCCCCCACGCCCCAATGGGGGACCCGCCACTGCTCCCTAAGACTTCATATGCTCACGAACCAGGGCCTCATTTAGAGTCACTCAAACAGCACTTTTGGTTGCTGCTGAACATGTATTATAAGGCAGTAAACTGGTAATTAAAGCAGTCCTTGATACATAAAGCTTTAATCACCATATTATGAAAACAGATTTGTGTTATTGAGGTGGTAATTTGGGCATATTTAGGAAGACAGGCTAAGCTCGCAGCTTAGAAACACCATATCACAACACAAACCAAATAACAGCAATAAAGCTCAACACAACAACAACTGTACAACACAACCACAAAATACCAAATCCCCACGAAAACACAACACAGTGACACCAACACACCAATCTAAGACAGCATACCAACACAACACATTAACTCAACAAAATAATACACCAATATAAAATAATTCCATAGCAGAAATTTGCAATTGGTTTGCGTTATGTTATGATGTGTTTCTGGGTTCTATTGTGGTGGGATTAATGTGTTGCGCTGTGGTTGTGTTTTTGTTCTGCTCTGTTGTGTTGCATTGTAACACACTGTTATGGTATTGCAAAAGTGTGCTATTGTGCTATTGTGGTTTGTGTCTTTTGTGTCATCATTTTTGTTATCAGGCTGTTACTATGTTATTTTGTCTTATGCCATTGTTTTGTGTTGTTGCATATTTGTAATGTGTTATATTTTGAGAATGCAATGTGTAATGCCACAGCATTGTTTTGTTGTGCTGTTTTGTGTTATTGTGTTACATTTTGTCGTGGTGTACTGTGTTGTTTTTGTTCTGTTGTGTTTTGTGTCGAATTATTGCATTGTGAATGTTATGTTGTTTTCTGTTTGACTCTTTTATTGTGCTGTCCCCTTCTACGTTTTTTGTTGGGTTGTTGTTAGAAATGGGGGTCTCTAGTTAGCAGAGGTAGGTACCTTTGTCCAAATAGGGACCCTTGCTTCTAGTCAGGGTAAGGGGGATACAGACTCTAGATAACCTCTGCTCACCCCCTTGGTAGCTTGGCACGAGCAGACAGGCTTATCCCAAAGGCAATGTGTAAAGTATTTGTACCAACACTCACAGTAACACAGTGATAACACCACAAATGGACACCACACTGGTTTAGAAAAATAAAGTATCTTTATCTAAACTTAACAAGACCAAAACGACAAAACTCCAACATACAAGTATTAAGAAAAATGACTTTCAAAAGGTTTTCGCAACTGAGCCCATAGAAAACTATGGATGCGGGATTTCTTGCAAAGTACCTGTCGTTGTGAAAAAATTCACCAAGCAAAACAGCCGCAGCAATGGGAAGCATTGAAAAACAAAGAGATGCGAGGTTTCCTGAGACCCATGTGGATGCGATGCGACAGTTCTGCTGGACATAGGGGAGCAGTGCATCGGGTCCGGGCGGTAGGGGAAACGATGCGTCAATTCTGAGGTGACTCCGATCCGCGGGTGATGCATTGGGGAAAACTTGCCACACAGGGACGATGCGTGGAAATCCAGGATGCGTTGGCAAATGATGCAATGGCGTCAAACGGCGATGTGTCGGTTTCTTCACCCACGATCCCTCGATGCGTCAATTTTTGCAGTGGTGACAGGCGCTGCGTCGGTTTCAGCAGCAGTGCGGTGGTGCAGGGAGATTCTTCTCGCACCACGGCATTGCATCGGAAAAACTGTCACAAGAAGAGCGATGCATCGATTTTCTTGTTGTTGTGTTGCTTTTCCAGCTCCCAACAGCAGAAACGACCTCCAGAGGCCCCACACAGTCACAGGCACTTCTTGGCAGGTCAGAACTCCCAACAAGGAAGTTCAGGGGAGCTAGGGGTGAATTCTTTGTGTTCCTGAGACTTCAAAACAGGAGGTAAGCTCTACTCAAGCCCTTGGAGACTATCCTCAAGCAGGGGACACAGCACACAGCAAAGTCCTTCTCCTTTCCTTGGCAGAAACAGCAACTGCACGCCAACCCCAAACACACAGCAAGGGCAGTACATCTCCTCAGTTTCTCCAGCTCTTCTCCTTGGCAAAGGTTCCTCTTGATTCCAGAAGTAGTCTAAAGTTCAGGGGTTTTAGGTCTAATACTTATACCCCAAAATGTATTTGTTCTCTTTGTGCAGAGAAACCCTGTGCCCAGTCAAAACCAGTTCTGTCCTCTCTGGTGCAGCTTCCTGGTAGGAGGTGGAGACAGCATTGTGGAAAGCAGACCCGCACATTCAGGTGAAAGGAACTCTCCTCCCCCTACTCTAAATGCAGCCCAGGTCTATTCATCTCAGACCTGACTCATCAGGCTTTCTGGAGCCACAGCTCCTCCCCAGCTCCTCCCCAGCCCCTGACACTCCAAACCCAGACAGTCAATCCACATCCTAGCAGAGGCATACTGGATAGCTAAGCAAGAAAATACCTACTTTATAAAAGTGGTATTTTCAAACACAGAATGTAAAAATCACCCTCACTAAAAGATGCATTTTAATATTCTGAGTTCACGCATACTAAACTTTATTTTCCTACCTTGTTCCTAGGGGTAGTTATATTTATAAGATGTTATAAACAAACTCCCCATTCTATCCTATGGGAACAGATAGCCTTGCAATAGTGAAAAATGAAATTGGCATTAATTCACTATCAGGACATGCCACACACATCAGGGCATGTCCTACATTTCACATACACTGCACCCTGGCCACAGGGGTCCCTTGGGTCTACCTTAGGGGTGACTAACATGTAAGAAAAGGGAGGTCGACCTGTCAGTTAACAACTGCGCACAGACACTGCAGTGGCAGGTCTGAGTTACCGTTTCACAATTACTCATGTTGGTTGAGCAACCAGTGCTGCAGGCCCACTAGTAGTATTTGATTTACCAGCCCCGGCACACTCAGTGCACTTTACTAGGGACTAACCAGTAAATCAAATATGCCAATCAGGGAGAACCAATCATAATAACCATTTACACAGAGAGCACATGCACTTTAGCACTGATTAGCAGTGGTAAAGTGCCCAGAGCCCTAAAACCAGCAAACACAGGTCAGGATAAAATAGGAGGAAGAAGCAAAACGTTTGGGGATAACCCTGCAAAAAGGGCCAAGTCCAACAGTTGTTATTTTGTTTTGGGTTATGTTATTGTGTTCTTCTGTGTGTGCTCCATAGTTATTTAGTGACATTAACAAATGCTGGTTCATTTCCAGGCAAAATATCACATTTCTTTAACGTTCCATTAAAAAACCAACTGCTTACCACTGTCTTAACTGATAACATACTGCTGCTCCAACTTTTCAATTATTATAGACACCAGTCAGCTCAGATGGTAGATGTCAGAAGTTACTTCTCCACTTCATAAATGTGCAGCAATCAAATTCTCACAAGTTTTCTTTATTCCACATATTGAAGTGTGGAAATGCCCTGATGACTTACTGGTAATCTTCATTACACTGATTTGTTCCACCACTCTAGGGAGGAATAAGAAGGATCTCTCCCCAAAATACGTCCTGAAAAGGTAAGCACAAGAAAATACAACAATGTCACCCAGCTCCCACAAAGAGAGGAAAATAGGACTTGGATGAGGAAGAGTTTACTCAGTTTGTCATGAACTCACCTGGTCCTAACCGCGGAGCCGACAGTGGAGTCGACGCTGGATCTCCTATCCCACCCGAAGACAATGCACGTCAAGGAACTGAAAACCTTTGAGCTCACACAGTCCTCCTGGGGGGGTGGGGTTGGGATAAAATAAGAAAAGAGAGACTTGCATTACTGGATCTGCTCAGCGGCTGTGCGACTCTACATAGCAGGATTTGCCACTTCTGAATCCTTCTACATTTATGAGGTAGATATGCGCTGGACCAGAACCTCTGGCTTTGCAATGGCACAACACTGGAAATAAAAAGAGGAGGTAATTACCATCAGTACACTAACAAGTCTTTACATACAATGAACATGCATTCCCTTTAGATAATCAAACACACAAGTTTCAGTAGCAGCTTAGCAGAAGAACAGAAATGCCAAAATTGCTGATTGGAGTGTGGCACTTCTAGGAATAAACTTGAAATACAAATTGGAGTTATTAGCACTCCCAGGCATAAACTTGACACATAGGTTGCAGGTTACTCGCACTCCCCAAGATACACTCGGAGCAAAGGTTGGAGTTACTTGAACTCATAGGGATACACTCGGAGCAAAGGTTTGAGTTACCTGCACTCCTAGGGATACACTTGGAGCGAAGACTAGAGTTACTTGCACTCCTGGGGATACAATTGGAACACAGGGTGGGGTACAAGATTGATGCATATAACAAAAACTCTGAAGTGCTTTCTCTTGGCACTACTATTCATCAGAGAAATACAGAAGCCTTTAATCCTTGTGCAGTGACAGTTCTAACATCAAGATTGTAGGAAGGATGGGGAGGATAAATGCACAAGAAGCGATGGAGTAATTCACAGAAAGGAAATTGGAGGAACAGTCTATAGTTGTTGAAGACGGGGATACTCAGTCCTGTTTACTACTGTAGGAGGTTTAGTGTGCACTAAGCATATATCAAGTACTTAGCCTAATTCTTCAACTTGACTGAAGTTCGAAGAGGATCTCGAAGCCTTGACTCAGGGAGCCACAAGTGTCCAGAGTAGCTGTGCAGGAGGCAGTGAGGAGAAAGATGTTGAGGGAGCTGGTGCCAGGGGAACCACTGGTTTGGATGGACTTGAAGGAGACTGTAGCGCTTATTTGTTCTGGCAGGATTCATAGTTGAGTGGGAAGGGTGAAGCTTGTTCTGCAGGGATCGTATTTGGGCAAGGTTCTTATACCCTCTCAAAGGCTTGATGGATGTAGCTAGATCAGGTGTGGCATGTGGGGCACATGGCCATCTGGAAGGAGCTCGAACCTGGGGGAAAACACGTGTTAGTAAACTCCCTTGTCTGGGTGACGGGCATGGAAGGAACGAACCAGGTGAGAGGCATGAACATTGCTCGTTGATTCCCAAAACTGTTTTACAGGATCATTCCCTTTACAAGCAATTAAGTAAAACAAGCATTCTTTCTTATGCTTAAAATCAAGAGTTCTCGATACCTTGAATTCCAAATGATCATCCAGTGTTATAGGTGAGCGAGGGAGAACAGGCCGGTTATGGCGCAATAGGGCTTCAATAGGGACACAGGAAACACTAGATGAACAAGTAAATCTTTTGGCAACTGTAATTTCACAGCTACGGGCTTAATAACTTGTTCAATGAAAAGGGGACCCACATATCTGAGTAGTAGCTTATGTGGCCCTTGTAATCGCAGGTGTTTAGTGGACAGCCAAACTTGATCTCCAATTTTGTGATCTGGCTGTTGTTGTCTATGTTCATTAACATTTTTTACCACACTCAAACTTATCTGATGTAAGTGTGATAACGTCTGCTGTTGCGGGTCAGTCAGGTGTGTTGCAAAGTCTTGTGTGTCAGGTACATTTTCAGAGTACATTACAACATTTTCGGGAAACATATGAGGATGCGCACCAGTTAAGCAATAAAAGGGGGAAATCCCAGTGGCTGAATGCTGTGAGTTATTGTAAACAAATTCAGCTGAGGATCAAAAGGATTCCCAAACCTTTGGAGTAGAGGTCAATAGATATCGCAGTATCTGTTTCAAAACGTGGTGCACCCACTCCATCTGCCCATCAGTTTGTGCATGATAGGCAGCTGTGACTCGAGCATCAATGTCCAATGATGTGCAAAAACTGCTCCAAAATTGTGAAATGGATTACGGGCCCCCATCAGAAATGATGACCGAGGGGAGTCTGTGCAACTGCATTATTTGTTGAATCAACAGCATTGTAAAGGTCTTGGCAATAGGTATTTCTTTTAGGGCAATAGAATGCACAATCTTGGAAACAAGATTTACTACCATCCAAACGGTAGTATAGTCATTGGAGTTGGGTAGATCAGTAATTAAGTCCATGCTTATGGTATGCCATGGATGTGGAGGCACTGGCAAGATTTGTATAAAGCCTGATGGGGCGACCTGGGATGTCTTGTTTTGAGAACATGTTAGGCAGGCCTGAACGTAGTCATGCAATTGCTTTTTCAATGTGGGCCACCAAACCCATTGCTGACAGTTTGCTAAATTCTTTTGGATTTTTGGATGACCTGCTAATAGAGTGTCATGAAACCAGGTTAAGATTCCCTGTCTTAATTTTTTGGTGGGGACATATAAAATGGTACCATAATAATGTAGCTAATTGTGCACATGATTATCCAATCTAATCACCCAAGAGTCCATTTCCTCTTGACTCTGCTTAACTCTATCCAAGAAGGATTCCGGGTCACACGGACCTATGATATGCTTTGAGTTTACACTGTTATGTGGTGTCTGTCCCAGAGTGTCCTGACTAGTGTTGTCGTGTTGTGATAACATACCTCTCACAGCCATCTGAGAGGCATTCGCCTCCACCAAGTAAGGCTGCGTGGGGTCCAGTTTAGGGGCTGCACAAGTCAGGTGAGATGGAACTTTCTGAGTGTTATTATAGCAATGAGTTTAACAGTAATAGTATCCCAAGGTGACAAGATAGAGGGACTAGTCAATAGCAGGATTGTGCAACTGAAGCCAAGGGATTTCTAAAATAGCACCAAAGGTAGGTGTGTTAATGGGATCAAAGGTCAATGTCCCAGTATGCCCTTTCTGACACACTAAGGATAGTGCAGTTGTTTAGTATACAATCATCCCAGAGTAGAATTTGGAGCCATCTACGGCTCTAACAGGGTCTGGTTCACTTTTTCTAACCCATGGAATATGTAAAGAACTAGCCAAGGCTAGATCTACGAAATTTCCTGTAGCCCAGAAATCTACAAGCATGGGTAAAACCTGCCTCTGTTGGGGAGCAATGATAAGGGTCACTGGTGTCATTAAGTGTTATGGAACCTTACGTCAGGTATTAGCCAGATCAATGGGGTTCAGTTCAAGAACCAGACCCGACTGAGCGACCCCTATGTCAACTGTGTGCTCCATCTTTTTCAGGATCATGTCAGAAGTCAAGGCGCCAGCCTTCCGAATTCCCTTTGGTTTAGCAGAACATTCTTGTGCAAAATGCCCTGCTTCACCTCAATACAAACACAACTTTAATTTCTTTCATAGTACTTTTTCCTCAGCAGTCCAAGGACCACAAGAGCCCCCAATATGCTTGGGTTTTGTGTTATCCTGATTCTTAGACTCTGACTCTTTCTGCTCAGACTGCACAACTGGCACTCTGAGCTCCCCTTGGGGACATTCCAATAATCTAGGGCAAGGCCTAACGACTAAGTTACTGAACTTTAAACAATCTGAGGGTAAATCTATAATGTACACCAGGGAACCCTTTGAGTCATCCCTTAACACTCTATAAAAGAGGGATGTCCTAGCTTATGAAAAGCAGTAATGTAGGTAAAGTAGTCCTCACTGTCCTGATGGAGTTTTAGTAACTAATTTTCACTAGCCTGGAAAAAAGTGCTCATATCAAAGAGACGACGTGTCACCTATTTAAACTTTCCATAATCATGTAAAACTAGGTCATTACTTTCAATAAATGGAATAGCACAACCAGCAGCTGTACCCCTGAGATAGGATATGAAAAATGCAATTCTAGCAGTATCAGATGTAAAGGCTCTGTTTACATAAAAACTGCAACTGGCACGGATTCCAAAATGCATAAAAATTATGACTATCCTCCAAAAATCATTCTGGAGGTGCCTAGGGCACTGGCACCGGAGTGGTAACTGTGACATGAACTAGATTTGCGTTTCCAGTAATGGAGGTGCTTGTTTGAATTCCCCAATAGCTAAAGTGTGGGGGTTGTGGAAGAGGATGTGTGCTTTTGGGAACTGCCTCAGTCCCCACCTCAAATGACTTTGGTGAGGGGCGAGGGTGACACCTGACTAGTTCGTACTTAAGCAACTGATTTTCCTGTTGCAAGGACTGAACATCTTGTTGTATATCCCCTATTGCCCTTATTAACTCTAAAACAGTTGGGATGTCCTCAGGTAAGGCCTTGGCCAGGCCCTGAACATGTATCAGGTCATCCAGGTCATCCGAGAAATGGAAGAATGCAAGGCTTGGCCTTCTGTCATGCACTCACCTGGTCCCAGCCATGGAGATGACACTGGAGCCGATGCTGAACCTCTTATTCTATCTGAGGACAATGCAAGTCAAAGAACTGAAACCTGGAGCTTACACTGTCCTCCTCAGGTAGGGAGACACAAAAAACATGTAGAATCAGATTCTTAACGAATTTCCATAATGGTCATTATCATATCCGAAAAATCCTCAAAAAACATTGGTACCTCCTGACAAATAATGTAACCCTCAATGATCAGATTCAAAATTTACCTCAAATGGGTTTCAGGACAGCAAAAAACCTCAGACAAAAACTTTGTTGATCTGAATACATTGACAAAAGGAAGAAACCGGGGCCAAACCTCATGTCCAGACCTCACGGATTTTACACCTGTCACAATTGTAATGCCTGTAAATTGGGCAGATGGAATTCACTATACCAGGCAAATACACGACCAAAATCAAAGATTGGATAAATTGCAATTCCAACTACGTTATCTACGTCATCATCTGTTCATGCAATAAAGCATATGTGGGAAGCATCATCAGACCGCTGAAAACAAGAATTTTGGAACATTACCATAATATTCACAAAGCTGAAAAAGGACCTCCACTTACAGATCATTTTCAGGAACACCACCCTCATAATAATACTTTTAAATTCTTTCGATTAGCACACATCAAGCCAGAAACCAGAGGTGGCAATTAGGAACTTCGAATGAGACAAAAGGAGAGTGAATTTATCCTCCGTATGGACACAGTCAATGCAGGACTTGACAAGGATGCAGAAATGCACTACTGGTTGTACAAATGATTGGACGTGGGACCTAACCGCTCATTAGAATAGTCAAAAAGAATACAGTGTAATTGTAATTGTAAAACATTTGTAGAGCGCCTGGTTACCAAAGGCATCCCAGCGCTAGAGGCCGAAGTTCATAATCTACATATCAGTTTATGGAAACAAGAAGGTTTTTATGCGTTTCCGGAAGACCAGATGACTAGTTTCACACCGAATGGCAAGGGGGAGGGAGTTCCAAAGCCTAGCAGCGTTATATGAAAAGAGGCGACCCCCTGTGCGGGCTTTCCTAATTCTAGGAACAGCTGCCAACTGTTTATTGCATGAGAGAGCGTGTGATAGGTGGGCCAGAACCTAACAGCACCTTGTGTGCAATGCAGAGAGCCTTAAACTGCACTCTCTGCTGAATGGGCAGCCAGTGAAGGGCAGTCAGGGCAGCCCCTGCTGACTGTCGGCTGGGGATATTCAAGAGTTGTCGTGCCGCACAGTTTTGTACAATTTGTAATTTCTTAATCGTGGAGCAAGGTGCTCTTAAGTATAGGGCATTGGCGTAGTCGAGCCTAGAAAGAATAAGGGACTGGACCACCACTTTCCTTGCAGAGAAAGGGAGGAGGGGAATGATTTTCCGTATCATCCTCATCAGCCCAAAGCAGCTACCAGCAACCTTCCTTGCTTGCTCCCCAAAATCAAGGTTACGATCTAACCAAACTCCCAAACTCTTGATATAATCTTTGGGGGAGGGCCGAAACAACTCGGCCAAGAAGATATTATATTGGGTATAGAAGGTTTACCCAGGAACATGAGCTCCGTTTTAGATCCGTTCAGCTTCAGGAATGAACCCTCCATCCATACTGAGATCTCTCGAAGACACTTTGCCCACTCCGTGGCGGTGGTGTTGAGCTGATTAAAAGAGACAATCAACTGCGTATCGTCGGCATATGTGATGATTTGAATGCCGAAAGGCTCCACAACACCTGCCAAGGAGCTCATATACACGTTAAAAAGAGTGGGGGACAGGGAGGATCCCTGAGGAACCCCACATCGGAGAGGGTCAGAGATACAGTCTTCATGGAACACTTGAAATGACCGGTCGTCCAGAAAGGAAAAGATCCATTTAAGGGCCAGATCAGTCACTCCTACATCTTTAAGCCTCTGAATGAGCAACTGATGATTAACTGTGTCGAAGGCTGCGCTCAGATCTAAAAGCACAATGGCAGCGCAGCCCCCATTGTCTAGGATTTTCCTAGTTCCCTCAGCCACAGCTAAAAGAGCGGTTTCTGTGTCCTTTTGGGGCCTGAAGCCAGTTTGAGATGGGTGAAGACAGTTATTGCTTTCCAAGAACACGGACAGAGCACTATTCACATGTTTTTCAGCAATTTTGCTGATCCCTGGCAACAATGAAATGGGACGATAGTTCCCTAACATTTCAGGGTCCAGGTTTGGTTTTTGAGCAAAGCTTTAACCATTGCTTGCTTCCAAGGGGAGGGACTATGCCTGTCCGGAATGTAGCATTAATCAAATCTAGGATAGTTGTGGACACTGTATCAAAGATTCGATTTAGAATGAGGGGGAACTGTGTCCTTGGGGGAACCTGACTTCAACTGGCCAAGGATACCTTGCAGGGCAGAATGATCCAGGAGAGGAATTTCAGCTAAAATGCAATTGTCAATGCCTCCTTTGTTGTTAATTCGGGGAACATTAATTAAAGCTGTGGTCTGGTGAAAAGAGGTATAAATATCTTGGATTTTATTGAAGAAAAAAGTAGCTAAATGATTGCAGCGAGATGACATATCATCGCAAGAAATAGGTGGGGGGGAGTTTAATAAGAGATTTCACTATGCGG
This sequence comes from Calotriton arnoldi, assembly GCA_963921515.1. Lineage (NCBI taxonomy): Eukaryota > Metazoa > Chordata > Amphibia > Caudata > Salamandridae > Calotriton > Calotriton arnoldi. Next base: position 597,349 of record CAWUFW010007425.1, read on the forward strand.
AATATTTCGTGAGAAGAATTGGGGGCTGAAAGTATTTGGTTTTCAGAGTAGAGTGACTGAGCACACTTAATTTCTTCCTTATACCTCTTGATATCCTCCCTATAAATCATTTTATTAGTAATGGAGTAGTCTTTCCTCCACTTTCTTTCGGACCGTTTACAAGCCTGCTTACGTTTACGCACATTGGGGGTGTACACCAGTCCCATCGGCGTTTGTCTTTCCTGAGGTCATCGACATACTTTCGCTAAAGCTATCTGACTTATAGGACGCCACAGGTTCTACCGCTTAGTTAACATCATACACTAATCCATCCTCTTCCTGCCTTACCGTCCTCTGGTAATATCATCTCCTGTCACACAACTATATGAACTTGTCATTTGACCTAAGCTATGTCCTATAATAGTGACATCCCTGGCTTAAACTGCTGTCTTTCCCTACTAGATACCCTATGTGTTACAGGTCATGACGCTTTTCCTGTGACAGCTATATATTAGCAAACACAAGGAGATGATGGGCGGAGCACTGAAACTTTTCAGACACTCCCCCCCAGTCACAGATCTGTGTTGAATCCATCATCAATCTTTAGCTCACTTCGCCACCTCAGTTCAGACCCAGCTATATGCAAATCAGTCTTGACCCTGTGCCTCATGGGAACAGTCCATCCCGAATTGCCAAGCCAGGTCTTCCCTGAACTGGAAACAAGCATCCTGGGACCGGTTTCGGGCTGACAGCCCTCATCAGCCAGGCTAGCTTGAATCCAGTGGCAAAGTGAGCATGGGACCCATGTCTGAGCATACCCTGCCAACTTAGGGAGAACAAAGCAAACACAAGGAGATGATGGACGGAGCGCTGAAACATTTCAGACACTCCCCCCCCAGTCACAGATCTGGGTTGAATCCATCATCATTCTTTAGCTCACTTCGCCACCTCAGTTCAGACCCCAGCTATATGCAAATCAGTCTTGACCCTGTGCCTCATGGGAACAGTCCAGCCCGAATTGCCAAGCCAGGTCTTCCCTGAACCGGAAACAAGCATCCTGGGACCGGTTTCGGGCTCACAGACCTCATCAGGTAGGCTAGCTTGAATCCAGTGGCAAAGTGAGCAAGGGACCCACGTCTGGGCATACCCTGCCAATGTAGGGCGAACAAAGCAAACACAAGGAGATGATGGACAGAGGGCTGAAACTTTTCAGACACTCCCCCCAGTCACAGATCTGGGTTGAATCCATCATCATTCTCTAGCTCACTTCGCCACCTCAGTTCAGACTCAGCTATATGCAAATCAGTCTTGACCCTGTGCCTCATGGGAACAGTCCAGCCCGAATTGCCAAGCCAGGTCTTCCCTGAACCGGAAACAAGCATCCTGGGACTGGTTTTGGGCTAACAGCCCTCATCAGCCAGGCTAGCTTGAATCCAGTGGCAAATTGAGCAAGGGACCCACGTCTGGGCATACCCTGCCAACTTAGGGTGAACAAAGCAAACACAAGGAGATGATGGACAGAGCGCTGAAACCTTTCAGACACTCCCCCCCAGTCACAGATCTGGGTTGATTCCTTCATCATTCTATAGCTCACTTCGCCACCTCAGTTCAGACCCAGCTATATGCAAATCAGTCTTGACCCAGTGCCTCATGGGAACAGTCCAGCCCGAATTGCCAAGCCAGGTCTTCCCTGAACCGGAAACAAGCATCCTGGGACCGGTTTCGGGCTAACAGCCCTCATCAGCCAGGCTAGCTTGAATCCAGTGGCAAAGTGAGCAAGGGACCCACGTCTGGGTATACCCTGCAAACTTAGGGCGAACAAAGCAAACACAAGGAGATGATGGACAGAGTGCTGAAACTTTTCAGACACTCCCCCCCAGTCACAGATCTGGGTTGAATCCATCATCATTCTTTAGCTCACTGTGCCACCTCAGTTCAGACCCAGCTATATGCTAATCAGTCTTGACCCTGTGCCTCATGGGAACAGTCCAGCCCGATTTGCCAAGCCAGGTCTTCCCTGAACCGGAAACAAGCATCTTGGGACCAGTTTGGGGCTGACAGCCCTCATCAGCCAGGCTAGCTTGAATCCAGTGGCAAAGTGAGCAAGGGACCCTCGTCTGGGCATACCCTGCCAACTTAGGGCGAACAAAGCAAACACAAGGAGTTGATGGACGGAGCGCTTAAACCTTTCAGACACTACCTCCCAGTCACAGATCTGGGAGGAATCCATCATCATTCTTTAGCTCACTTCGCCACTTCAGTTCAGACCCAGCTATATGCAAATCAGTCTTCACCCTGTGCCTCAGGGGAACAGTCCAGCCCGAATTGCCAAGCCAGGTCTTCCCTGAACCGGAAACAAGCATCCTGGGACCGGTTTCGGGCTGACAGCCCTCATCAGCCAGGCTAGCTTGAATCCAGTGGCAAAGTGAGCAAGGAACCCACGTCTGGCATACCCTGTCAACTTAGGGCGAACGAAGCAAACACAAGGAGATGATGGGCGGAGCGCTGAAACTATTCAGACACTCCCCCCCAGTCACAGATCTGGGTTGAATCCATCATCATTCTTTAGCTCACTTCGCCACCTCAGTTCAGACCCAGCTATAGGCAAATCAGTCTTGACCCTGTGCTTCATGGGAACAGTCCAGCCCGAATTGCCAAGCCAGGTCTTCCCTA